>JAQSUU010000653.1:0-600000 GCA_038087645.1 Saccharum hybrid cultivar R570 | reverse complement strand
GCGAGGCAAGTACCTGAAACGATCTGCCTCCATAGCCTCATACCATAAGCCATGGTAGTACTCATATGCCTCCCGAGCGGCGTCCTCCATACTGTCGAAAGCTTCAGCATGCTTGGACATGTGCCCATGGATAGTGTTCACCACCCTACCATTCTTGTCATCCTTCTAGACGGTGACAGTCAGCTCCGACTTCCAGTAAGTCGCCTCAGTGGGGTGAGTGTACTCAGCACAATGGTACTGGATGCCGGTGTTTAGGTCGGCGTAGTAGTCCTAGAGCATGTCGTTGAGTAGCTTGTGATGGTAGGCCGTGTGAGGAGCGTTCTTGTAGATGTAGGTATGAGTCCACCTAGGCTCCTTTTCAGGTTCTTCCTCATCAGCAGGAGCCATCTCCTGCTCTCCCTCCTCAGCGAACACGGCAGGAGCTGGTGTTGATGAAGCCGGCGCAGATGCAGCTGGTGCTAGAGCAGGCAAAGCAGAGAGTGGTGGGGTCGGTGCAGCTGGTGCAGGTTCTTCATCATCCTCCTCATGCCCGGTGATGTTCACTAAGAGCACGGTGTCCTCCTCCATGGGTTCCTCTTCCATTATCATGAGCTCCTCTTCATCATCAGAGATGATGACAATCTCTGGGGCTGGCGCCTCTTCAGGGAATAGGACACGGGGTGGAAGGCTAGCTCCAACGCTCTTGCGGGTGGTCTCCCTGGTGCGTGCCATCTACAAAATTTATTTTTTAGAAGAGATTAGAGTCAATAATTTCATAATAGAATAAAGCAGAAGGAGCATAAAGGTTTTAACAAATAACAAGACTAAGGTAGTAAGCAAGAACAAGTAAAATAATAAGTAATAAACGACCATTTCTAACTAGGCTTGCGTCCTACAGTCGACACGAGCTTTGATACCAATTTGTCACGCCCATATTTTGTAACCACAAAATTTGGATAGAAACCATATGTAAAGAACATATAGAACAAATTATAAAGGAGAAGTATCATACTTAGTGCCTTATTACAATAGCGAACCATAGTTCATTACATAAATAAAAATATCTCAAAGTCTGGAGATCTGATAAAATAAACTAAACACTCCAAGGGTGTCTCCATCACCACAAGATCTGGTCGACTGGTTAACAACAACCTAGTTGTCCTCAAAGTAATCATCGTAGTCATTGCCATCTGTACCCATCCGGGATTTTTATCCAATAATGAAAAATAAACAAGCATAAGTACATCTCGTACTTAACAAGATAATATGGGGTTCATGAGGATCAGAAGGTTGACACTGGTTGTACTGCAGTTAACTTTTAAATATGTAACATCCTAATATTAATTAAGTTATGGTTATGCTTAAGCCCCAGGTAACCACAGTAGTATCATGAGTAAGTAACACATCATTATTAATCATTATTATTATCATCATCAGCAAAGATTCAGTTATTCCATCAGTTTTTTGGGCCACCCGTAACCATGGGCACGGCTGTTATAACAGTTTGTTAAACTCTGCGTAGAGGTGTACACTTTCACTGTGAGTCATGATTCCCATATGCCCGGGGCCCATCAACCCCCTAACAGTTCCAAGGTGAGTGGGCAGGGTACACTATGGAGCCTTTCAAAAGTTCGTCTAACATGTTAGGGCCGCTAGGTTTTGGTGGCAAGCAGATATAGGTCTCCCATTCCCAAATGGCACAATGACACACAGCCTATACACATAGGGACAGGAGCCAAACTATACCCGAGTCGACAGACCCCTTTTGCGCCCTTTTGGGTAACCTCTAACATGCTAGAAAAAGGTCTTCATACTTGACTAAAGCCAGAGCCATATGGCCCTCATAGTTGTACTGTAAGTCCCAGCTTTTGCCAATGAATGAGTCCTTATGGAGGGCCAAGAGCATCGTGATACACAAGCTCTCTCACCCTAAGTCCATGTTTCTCAAAATCAAGTTTTAACAAGTATTGCATATAATCATTAGTCATTGTCCATATTCATAGTATTTAGGTGGAGCGCTAGCAACTACCCATATGCAAGTGTAACCCATCGGTAACAAGGTACAAGATAATCAAAGACTAGGATATCCTTATGTTGAGCAAATTGACACATGCAAATGACTAATTAGATTATGAATAGGACAACAAGGAATATCCCATATTATACTTGCCTTGCTCGTAGAACTCCTGCTGGTCTGGATTATCACAGTAGAAGATCTCGTCACCCGTGTAGCAATTACGGTCTACTCGAACCACAATAAACAACACGCATTCCAAGATCATCCATGCAAGGAAAACAAGACTAGATTAGAACAGTACATCATCAAAGAGAAATCAATCTAAAAGGTTTATAACACTATTCTATACGTTGCTATGATCACACAGATATAAAGATCACGAAAAATGGAGTTGAAACGCGAAAGTTATGAATTTACTAAGATTTCCTATAGATAAATAATTACTATAATACAAATCCAAAATTTAAATATTACAAACCTACTGTACAATAGTACTAACATGTAGAGCTCACGAATACGAACCTAACAGAATTTGAACTGGTCAAAACGGAGTTAAAATGAGCATTTTATGGCTAAAACAAAATCAGTGGCAAACTTGTAAATAAAGGAAAATGTATTCTTGAATTTACCGAGATCAACTACGTTTTCAAAAGAAGAAAACATATTCAGGATTTACGCTTTGGACTGTGAGTTTGATTCAAGAAAAACCCAGGGGCTCTTTAGCAAAATTACCCCCGAAGGGGTATCCAGCGATCTGGACCGTCGGATCGGATCCGAACGGTCCCGATTTAAAAGAGGGACGACGGGGGGCGGCTGCCGGCCGGCCGACGGTGGCGCCATGGCCAGAAATGGCAAAGCTCGCCGGCGTTTTCTAAACTCGCGATTCCAGCCACCATTTGACACACCGCGGGTACAAAACGGAGGAGAAACTCGACGTGAACTCACCCGCGTAGAAGAGAGAGGCGGGGAAGGAGCGAGAGCAGCGTGGAGCTTCAGGTTGGCGGGCGGTTAGGGCGGCGTTGCGTGAGCAGCCACTTCGGGCGAAGGCTGAGGCGGAGAGGGAGCACAAGGGAGTGGAGGGGCACGGGACTCGGCTTAAATAGCCTTGGAGGCACTCTACGAAAGAAGGAGCGGGTGCAATCGCTTGAATCACGGCGGTGGCATGAGAAAGGAAGGTCTCCTTCCTTCACGGCGAGAGGTAGGAGACGGTGGGTGGCGGGCCCACGCGTCAGCGATGGAGGATGGTGGGCTCTGCACGTCAGCGGCCAAGGAGGGCGGAAGCGCGCGCTGCGGCTTGGTCTGCGGGCCGGCCCAAGAAGAGGGGCGCGCGGGCCACTTGGCCGGGCCAAAGGAGAAGGAGGGGCAGCGCCCACTTGGGCCTACGGGAGCAAGTGGGGGCAGCTGGTTAGGCCAGCGGGCCAAATCCAAGGAATGAGAGAAAAAAATAAATGCTTTCCTTATTCTTTTATGAACAATTTTGTAAATTCATTTTCAAGAGATTTTGAACTCCTTTTTGAATTCTGTAAAAACCACTCAACTCATAAATAAATATGCAGCAGCATAAGTGCAACAACATGTAGCTAGCCTTATATTTGATTTTAATTTCATAAAATTTATTATCTCCCTAAGTTAAATGCTCACACAAATACATAATTAAATCCATTTCTTCTATTTTAAAAGATGCAAAAATTTTGGGTATTACAATGGGTGATAAAATGAGAATGATTGTGACATTTGAATACATTTGTTAAAAAGAGTGGAGTTGCTTAACCTATGGAAGGATTGTCCATATTTACATAATGTATCAAACTTTATATGATTATGACTATCATCTTTCAAAGATAAAATATACAAAATTTTAGTTCATTTGGTTAAGACTATGAGATCAAGGAAGTGGTGCTATGAACAAACTTAAGGAACAAGACATGTTGAGTTAATCAGGTTAAATTATGCAAAGTTGTTACTCAAATATGTTTGTTTCTTCATTTGTGTAAATGGAAAAATCTAAGGGAAAGCTTTTTAAATAATGTCCACTTACCTTAAGATGTTACCTTCATCTTTAGAGTATGATGGCACCATGTGACGAAGGGTAGATGACTTATGGTGATCTTTTCTTCGTGCTCGAAGCTTTCCTTGCTTGTGTTGTTCATGAACATCTTGTCTCCTATGTCGTACTCCTTATTTCTCATCCTTTTATCATGCCATCCTTTTTTCCTTTCTTTCATGGACCTTGACACTTTGTTTGCTCCTCTCATTCCTATAAAAGATTAGTGGACATACCCGAAGGAATATACAAAAAATGATTCAAAGCAAGGGTAGTGTTATCGTAGAGCTGAAGGTCATCCTCTAACAAAGTTGGTTTAAACATTTTAATTAGCATAGAACATTTATCTCATGTTTTGAATAATGTGCCTCATTTGTTACAAAAACTTCTTCTCACAAGGATTGATTTTACTTTACATCTTAAGTTTGATTTTCATGTATGAAATTTGTAAACATATTCAAACTTATAGAAACAAAGCAATATTTAGCAGAGGGATTGCAAACTAGCATGCCAGAGTGATGGGAGCCTGGGAGGAAGAAGAGTAGGGTTGTATCAACTGTAGAAAAGTCAGTCTTCCTCCCCCACACATGGACTTTTATGTCACTTGACACTGTCAGCGAGGACTCATGGTTTTTAGGTCCATTGAGCAGGACCTCTCCCTTGCATCTAGCTTTTCTTTGCACCATCTGATCTAGGAGATGAAGATGTGGACAGTAGCATGTTCTTCTCCTATCAACCTTTCTTGATTTTTGTTGCTTCTCGGTTGATGAATTGGTGTTCATTGAAGATGCAGACTCGAGTTCCTCCTTGATTGACTTAGTCCTCTAGCAGTATGGTGGAGAGTTATTCTGCCATCTTTTATAGAGACACGCTAGCTGTCTTGATGGTCAAGGAAGGAACCTCATTAGTACTGGCATGGAAGTTTCATCTTTAATTACTTAGGTGTCTTTGTGCGACCATGGTTGTGACTTGGCACCATCAGCAGACCATTGATCAATGATGTCTATTGGCACAAGAATGTATGCCATGACATGGTGGCATCCCATCATCTTGGTCCTTGTTGCCGACGTGCAAGCTAGTCTTTTCGAAGATGATAAAAGCAAGCATATTCTGGCCAACACGAAGTGGGTTGCATCCTGATTCTCCTCATCATTCTAGCTTGTGTCCTGAGAAAGCTCAATCTAGGTTGTCTTTGATGTTGCTCATAGCCCGTCGATTTGGTCGTCCACGTCCACAGTTGTAGTGGTTGATTGGTTTGGGATTCGCAAGTTCATACCAAACCACGAATAGGCCGCTTCTATTGCCTCTTTCTGGCAAAATGTTAGTAGACACATACCCGAAGGAATACAATGAATTTCAAATATGGGTTGTTGTCCATAACTTTTGTGATTTTTCTTCTATGCTAATGAAAGGATGGTTTTAGGATTACTTTAGCATAGATTTTGTTTATTAGCAAATTTTATGTGTTTGCTGCATTCTAGCATGGTTTAAGGTGAAGATAACTTGCAACAAAAGATAAGTGAATAAACTTTGATACTCACTGTTCTTCCTTACATGAAGAATGAGCTAGGTCTTCTTTGTGCAAAGTTATTGGGACTTCATCACGTGCCTTGATTCATCTTTGATGTGAATTCATCTCTTGACTAACCCAGATTGAATTTGAGAGTTTCCTACATGGGTTAGTCCAACAAAGTATCCAGTATCTACTAAAGCAATTTTTAGTTCAATAACCAAACTAGACTCCATGTCTAATTTTGATTAAGGAAGGCGTTTCAACCTAAGCACCATGCTTAATTTAAAAGCCTATGAAAGTATGTCGAGTACTTCCAAACCAAAACATACTATAGTAGACAAAGGTAGCATGAAAGCACTATAGAGATTTATTCAAATAGAGATGAAAGAGAGAATGATCATGGTGAGTAATATTTTTTTATTTTTCAATAAAGATGCTAGTGACATGGATGTATGCAAGGAACTAAACATGTTGTGGATTTGAAATGAGAAAACTTAAATTAAGTTGAAGTGTATGCATGGGTTATTCAAAGTAAACATGCAATGTAATGCGATAATTAAAAGATAGCTACTCATCAAGTTTAAAGTCCATGAGCAAGTCTATCTCACCTTTTTTTATCATACGTACCAGGACCCACATGTTGGTATTTGTGAGTAGTGTAATGTTTGTATTCATCCCTTGAGATGTGATTTGAATTCTTATGATGTCGACTTTTTTCTCCAATCTACACATGGTTAGAATAATATATATGTGTATACAAACCTGTGAGATGGTAGGGTTCCAATGTTGATGGATCTTGAATTTTCAGGCACCCTAGGTTCTTCAATGTTTCTTCTTTTCTTGTGAAAACTCACCGAAAGGTCACAACGGCATATGTTGTCCTATCTTTTCCACAGTTCAACAGAACAGGGGTAATCCTACTAAAGGTAGTGATAATAGATTTGTAGACATCAAGATCAATATCAAAATCTTTACACCAATTGTTTCCCCGACAATGGCGCCAGAAACCTTGTTGGTAATTTTAAACACACACAAATAAATTCACAAGTGCACAGATACATTGTAGCTTTCACCCAAGAGTATTCTAGAGTATTGTATTTATCCTCAGGGAAACAATGGTTAAAGAAGTTGATAGTTCACCATCATGTATCTACTAACTAGTATACCAACTAAACTAAAGTGTGGGTAAGTGTTGATTATGATAGGAGTTATGAATAATAACACACATAAGAGAACTCTATGGTAAAATAAAGGAGCAGTCTAGATAAGTTGAGAGGGCAACTGGTGAGTTCAAGGTTCCTAAATACTTCTCTATTACTTTGATTCTATAGACTATAACTAATTCATGGATAATATAGTGATCACACACAATAATACTTTGGAGCAGCACTACCTTTCTAACTCTCGAGGGGGTGAGAAAGCGTAGTTTGGGGAAGGCTGTCTAAAGCTCTACGAACACCAATCCTAACCTGGTGGATTACAACGGCCTAACAGAGCTATCACCCCTGGGGCTACCACAACTAACCGTAGGATTGAACGCAATCTCAGGTAACCTATAGTTTAGACACCATGTCTATACTATTAGTTACTACTCTAATCATATATAATAACTAGAGCACTCGACGCGAGCGGAGATCCCATGCCATGATATGATAATTATACTAATCATATACATGAAAGGCATAAAAGTAAATAGAGAAGATGATTGTATTCAAAGCATAAGTCTTGTAGAGATAAGATACTAAGACATACCAGACCTCTGAAGATTTCTCAAGAACCTGGGCGTAGCTCAACTCTCCCTAACTCTCAACAAGAGCTATTCTAATTTTACATCTTGAGAGCTTTGTGGAGATCTCTCTTGTTTTATGCCTCGATCCCGAATGAGACGAATGAATTAGGGTTTCAGGATGCCTCTAGGGAGGGGGGTAGGGGCTGCTATATATAGGCCGAGGTGGAGTAGGGGGCAAGGAATCGAGGTGGAGTAGGGGGCAAGAAATCGAGGTGGAGTAAGGGGCAACAAATCGCCACATCATCGATCTGCGTCAACTCCCTTGATCACCATTGAATGAACCGACCTAAAACCACCTTAAAATCAAGGGTCCAGATCTTAGGAAGGCATATGAGGCGGCAGAGGGCGAGGGGCCTCCATAATGGGCCAGCGGCCTCTCCACTAGGTTGACCGGCCTACTACTGTGGCAGGTGGGCCTCCCCTTCAGATGGTAGGTCTTGGGCTCCGTCTTGAGTCGACTTTCGTAGGTTCACAAGTTGAATCACTTGTTGATGTCGGTTTGCCTATTTGGAGTGTATGACCGCGAGCTATTTTTTGGATAAATCTTCCTACATTCACATGTTCACCAAAGCTTGTGGATCATTAGTTTAAACTCCTAGACCTATGTTTGGTGATGGAATTTAGCACATATGGAGGTTATATTGATGGTTTATGATTGACATTAACAATCGTCAACAGGCATCGACATGGCTGAGTGTTGGTGGCGCGGCATGGAGATGGTGGCACCGATCTAGGGCGGCCGTGTGGAATCGCCACGGGTCACGGGGACGGTAGCGCGTAGCGGTGTGACCATGAGCAACCCGGATGGTAAGTGTGATGGCAGTGGCGATGGCAAGCGCAGCGGTGGCCGTGATGCAGAGCAGCCATGGGTACAGGGCGGTTAGGGCATGGGGAAGAAAAATGGTTTGATCCCTGTTTTTAAATCTTGAGGACCGCAGGATTGTCTGGCTGTTGGAAATAGCAACTAGCCAGACTTCAGGGGAACCACTTCTGAAAATGAATGTTTGGCCCTTTTGTTTTGTCATTGGCCGGACCGTCCTGCACCATGTATTAGTTAAAAAAGGTAAAGACTTTGTTACAGACGTGCGTGTGGTTGCCAATGCGCACGCACGCTCCATCTACTGTGCATCCGTCCCCAGTGAATAGTCACACCCCCGCGCTGTGTTCCCAGAGAAGAGCCACCTCATCGTCTCCATCTCCATTTCCCCCTATTCTCTCTACGCGCACAGGCACTCGCCCCCGTCGCGGTCATCCCCTAGCTCGACGGGCTCCGCCTCGCCACCGGCCGCCCCTCCGCCGGCGGCATCGACCCCAACGCCACCCACGCTCCCCCTCACCTACCTCTCCTCCTCCCCTCCCCAGCCAGATCTAGCTGCGCCAGCCGCTGTGCCAACAACCCTAGCCGCGACGAGCTCCACCAACCCGCCACCGCCGCAGCCGCTGGCCATCTATCTAGCGTCGGCGGCCACCCCTCCCCCGCCCCGCCCCCTCCCCTATCCCTCCTTCCCCCCTGCGACCCATGTTCCTCTCTTCCATGCAGGGGTCCTTTCCACGACTCCTGCCCGTCGGGGACGCCGACGGCCTTCGTCGACTACTTCCGCGGTACAAATTCGGACCATGGCGACCGAATCAGCGGCCAAGAGGCCATCACCTTCTTCAAGGGCTCCGGCATGCCCTAGCCCGTCATCGCACAGGTGACCCTTGGATCTCGTCTCCCATCCCATCCCTAGGGCCATGCCGCTCCTGCCCCAGCGATCTGCGCAGTCCAGACACCCCCATGTGGTTTTGAACCACTAAGGGTGCCTGGTTTGCTTGGTCTAAATCTCGAGCTCCCGTGGGGTACAGGGAGCCGAGATCTGGAGCTTGTGCTGCTCGTTATGGTGTGGATGTCGCTGTGTTCTAGTCATTTCCACCATCGTCTTGCCCGAGCGGATCAACTTTTTAGTTGCTTTTTTTCAGTGGCTTTGGTGCTCATGCTTAGATGCCTGCTGCTAGTCCTGCCTTGATCCATGTTGCGCTCTGTATTTTTAGCAAATTGATATCACATCCATGTTGTAGAATGAACGATTTGATTTTGATTGGGAATGCTTTTGGATTAGCATAGATCTGGAATTTGTAATGTGTAAAATTTGACTAGGGTTTCGTAAAATTTAACTAGGGATCCAGCTTATCAGGCTAATTGAAAAGCACCAAAACACTTAGTCTACTAGATGTTAATTGAATGTAGTAGGTGATGCTAGAACACTAGTGGACTTATTTGGTGATGCTATAACACTAGTGGAGCATGCTCGTGTTGAGAATCAGGTACTTTCCTAGGTTTTGCAACAGGCTCGCTAGACACCATCTTTGGCTGGCGTGGTGCTCCTCACCATGTCGGTATCCCGGGCCCTCCTTTGAGCAGGGCCACATAGGCACTTGTCGATCTCGCCTTACGGCCGACCTCGCCCACCTAAATGTGAACCATGTGCCACCATTTCTGCTTGAGCCAGCTATCGACCACTATCGACCACCATTTCTAGTAACCTCACTATTACTGCTTAAACGAATACACTGTTTTACCTAATTTGGAACCATACTATTGCTTGATGCTTAACACTGTTTTGCCTAACAGCTGCTTAACACTAAATTTCTTTGAGGTATTTTCAGTAAATCATCCAGGGTCTTGCTCATATCTTGATAATTTTATGTTTGATTCCCTTGTTGTTCTCTACAGCACCAAATATCTCCGTAGAATTGTATGTACATGTTCTCATCACCTGGTTCTAAAGTATTTGCATTGACACGATGTTTTGTTTGCACAAAATATTTTATTGTACTCAATTTTGAACACCAATGTTGTATCTGAACCACCTCAAATGCGTTAACTGAAATGAGCTAGATAGATTGTTTAGATGCTGCTGAAAGCTACAGCTTTAAGTTTATATTGCCTTCTATTTATATTAGCCAACATAGCTAAGGTTAATTGATGTGGGCTGTGGCAACCGACATGTTACAACCCAAAAGTAGTTTGACTTGTGCATGTCCTGGTCAGACAATAGCAGGTTTTAGTGGCTAAGAAATGGAACTGATATGACCTATCGCCCCCTGCTACCACTGGCCTGCTAGGCTAATACCTTTTATAGTACAAATATAATCTGGCTTCTAATTGTTCTCTATCCTTAGGCCCTGATTGGATCCATAGAGCTAATAGTTAGCTGCTAATAATTAGTAGAGTTGTGTTTTTTTTGCAAATAAACCAGGGGTGGGGCCGTGGGTTGCAAATGAACATAGACACTCTACTTGCTTTTTCAGAATACATAAATTGCCTATTTAAGAAAACATTGTTGCTTAACGAGTGACACTTAAATTGCCCAAGAAAATGCAATCCACTAAAACATTACCTCAGAAAATGCATCTTGTTGTGCTTTCTCGGATCCCTACTTTCTTTGTTGATTGGTTACTCAAATTCTTATCTGCAGGTCATAGCAACTACCGCCTCTGTCACACCCAAAATTTCCTATTTTGGGTTGTGCATGAAAAATACTAAATAAAATAAATGATTTCAATATTTGAATAGATTTATTAGATAAGTTAAGTTGCTGCTAATTTAAATATAGAAAATTTTGGTTTTAAACTTTTTCATATTAAATTGATAATGTGGTGTTTGTGTGATGCTTGTCTTTGGTGTTGGTGAGTGCTATTATTTTCAAAATATCATAGGATGACGTTTACTTTTCATCGGAAAACTTTTTGGCATTTTCTGGATTTAAAATTTTCAATTTCCGTGAGCTTAATCTTTTTCCTTGATCTCTTCATCCATCTTTTCATGAGCTCAAACTCATTTAGTTGAGTTACTTATCTTTCCAAGAGTCTCCAGGATGTTTCCGGTGATTTTTCTGAGCTCCGGGCTATTTTTCGCGGCCAAAAAGGTAATTCTAGATTTTCTGGAATTCTTTTATTCGCGGAATTAAAATAATCCCGAAATTAAGAAATTCCGAAAAGTTTCCAAACCCTACGACTATATATATGCCGGCGTAGCCCTCGACGCCCTGGTTTCAGAAGTACAACCCTTATCGCTAGCCGTCGCTCGTAGCTCCCTCTATCTCTCGCCGTATCTTAGATATACATATATATGTATACGTGCATGCATGTTGAGCGGCTGTACACGTAAGGAAAGAAATCCTGTTTCTGTACGTACATCTTGCAGAGTAGTTATGTGACTCAAATAGTAATTCTAGATTTTCTAGAATTATTTCTAGTCATGAAATTCATTAATTCCGAAAATAATAAAATCTAATCCTATTCCAACTTGGCTTTAACCTAGAGTATATAAATACATGCCCATGTTTCTCTCTTTGATCTTGTGATCTGAAATCCTTTTTCCTAAGCCGCGTACCGTGCAACCCCGCCGCCGTCCGCCGCCAAATCAGCCTCCGCCAACTTGCCGCGCGTCCAAGTACTCGGAGTTCTTCAAGCATGAGTGCCCGCAGGCCTTCATCTACGCGCACGACAGCCCCTCGCTCACCCACAAGTGCGCCGATCAACCATCCGAGGGTTGTGCGCTGTCGCCGACGTCCAACTGTTCGGAGATTGGAGATCCGAGAGCCATGCGCCATAGCCGTCGAGAAGTGTGGCCGACGTGGACCAACAAACATCCGCCGATCGAGCATCGAAGCCCATCGTGAACGCCACCCATTCCAGTTCTCCTGTTCCCGGCGCCATCGATCCTTCGTTCCTATGATGTTGAAAAGTCGACGCCGAGCAAAGCATGGAGGGAAAACGATCGAGTGCCACAGGCCCTGCCCTGACCGAGCCACGCGCTGTCGTTCGTTGCTGGAGAGGTGAGGCTTGTCCTGCTCGATCGAAGTGATCCTATACTGCTGTTCGATCCCGTATTCCTGCCTTCGTGTTCTCTCGTTGCCGACCGTGAACCTTGCTGCAGCACCGCCGAAACCAAAGCCGGAGGGAAACTATCTCGAGAAGCAGCACCGTCATCAAGCTGTCGTTCTCATCTCCTTGGCACCAGATCGAGTTTGTTGCCGGCGTGGAGTCCGGCCGGCCACCAGTCAGAACTCTGGAAGTCACCACTGTTTCGTCTGCCGCACATCTGCCTTCGGAAATCTTGCTGTTCTGCACGCCAGCCATCCACCTCAGGACACCAGCGTCCTTGCCAGCTGCTGCCCTCTCGTCGAGCAAGCCAGGCTCATGCTTCTATCTTCGCCATATCCAGCAGCTCCTGCACGTTTATTTCATCATTGCCGGGGAGAAAATCAAGAGACGCCTCCTGTCCAGCATGCAAGGATTCTGCATCAAAGTCACCAAGTGCATATGAATGCATCTGTACGTATCTTCTACCCACCTGTGCTTTTCAAGAGCACATTCATCATCTAGAGAACACAGCTAGACATACAATGCAGAAGCAAAGCAAGGTAACCAATCACACGTGCACCTGTCCAATTCACATCGATATCTTATCTGTTTTAGTTCGTTTATATAGTCATCTTAATCAAACTAGTTTCATATTGCTGTGATCTACGGCCTAGCAGTGACGCTTTATCATCCTACATGCTTATTTGTTTGTAATTAAATATTAATTAATCTGTATGAAACTCATTTTCTAATCTAAAAACAATACAGGCGTTATACTACGGTATTTGATATATAAATGTTAAATATAATTAATTACTAGCATGATCGTGCTTCTAAATTATAAATCGCTTAACTTGAACATGTGTCATACATAATTCCAACAGATATTCCCACACGTTACTTCTTTTATGTAAAGTTAAGAGTTTAATTTACTATACAATTAAAATGTAATTAACTTATCTTGTTTTTCTAACTCAAAATACAAATTGACTTCACATGATATTTCTCTAGAATATTCTATTAAAACTTTTATATAATTAAAGTGAATGAAGCTAGTTTATTTCTCTCTCTTAAGAATAATCTTTCGGTAATCATCTCTTTTGCATCGTAGCTCAAATTAGCGTGCTTTTCACGTCTGTGTGTCCGTAGCAACGTGTAGACTAGTTTTCAAATCTTTTTATTGTTGGTGTACTGTTCTAATTGTATCTCTTTGTTTGCTTCGTGTATGTTTGATTGGATGCATGTGTGTTGTTGATTGATGATCGAGTATAGACGGTGA
Organism: Saccharum hybrid cultivar R570; assembly: GCA_038087645.1. Classification (NCBI taxonomy): domain Eukaryota; kingdom Viridiplantae; phylum Streptophyta; class Magnoliopsida; order Poales; family Poaceae; genus Saccharum; species Saccharum hybrid cultivar. The sequence goes on along the minus strand of JAQSUU010000653.1, from coordinate 586,531 downwards.
GCAATTTCTTGACGATCAGAAGTATTATTTTGAGCCAGACCAGCAGTATCATCAGGAAAGCTTTGATTAAGGCAAGTATAACATGGGACCATCCTTGTTACCTATTCACTGAAATTATCATACATATGCATGTGTCTTCCTTGACAACCATAGAGATTATAACTTAGCTATTGATATCTTGTTTCCTTGTCACCTATGGGTTATGCATTTGGGTAGCTACTGCTAGCGCTTAATTATGAACAATGATCTTGTAATTTGACTAATGGATTATGCAATCAACCAATTAAGATGATGTTATTTCTGTTGAAAGGGGGCTACAACATGTGGGTTATTTTGATGCTCTAGTTACTCTCCGTAAGGACTTACCTGTAAGTGATAACCGGGACATACAGTACAGCTGTGAGGGCTATATGGCTCTGGCTCTAGTTGTTCAAGAGACCTTATCTAGCTTGTTAGAGGTTACCTTAAATGGCGTAAGAATGGCTTGCCACGTTGGGTGTAGTGCGAGCCCCTGGCCTAGTGTGTATAGGCTGCGGTTGTTGTGCCACAGGGAAGGGGGGTTCTACATCTGCCTGCCGAGTGAATCTAATGGCCCCAACTTGTTAGACGAACTTTTGAATGGCTTTATATGGTCTCTGATGTTTTGGGCCTTGCAAACCCATGCATTTGGAAATCATGACTCACAGTGAAAGTGTACACCTCTGCGCAGAGTTAAAAACTGGTATACTAGCCGCGCTCACGGATACGAGCGGCCTTGGAGATTCTTACAGAATAGTTGATCACCATTGTTATATCATGCTTAATTATTGTTGATTATTATTATGCTCATGTTAATGCTATTCATTATCCTTATTACAATTGATCATTGATTCATTAATGGGATTTGGATTACCTTGATGCTACTCAATTGCTAATTATATGATGATTAAAAGCTAAACGCAGTTAAACAGTGTCTAGCCTTTTTGAGCCTCATGAACCCTGTGTTATACTTGTTGAGTTCGACATGAACTCACTCTTGCTATTTCCCCAACACTCCAGTGTGTAAAAAGATGCTACTCGGAAAAAGGACAAAGGTGTAGTGGAGTTTCCAGAAGACTAGTAGAAGTGCTAGGCATATGTTACCCCCAGTCAGCCGTCCCTGTGATGTTGGAGCCTGAAGAAAAGATTAGTGACCGTTCCGCAATACTCTGATGTAAGTGTTAATATAGTTATGTATACGTTATATAATAACATTGTTTCTGATATTTTTTTCATTCTGGCATATGTGTGGACTTCCTGGGCACACATATGATTAGCCTGGTTTTGTTCTTTAGAAAACCGGGTGTGACAGCCTCAGCTAAGCCACTATTGACCAGCATAAGCAACATTTTGGCACTGCATAGCTTAGCTCTTTTTCTTCAGGTTTGAGCATCAGCTTGTCATGTTGTCCATAGCTTCTTTTGCAGCTACTTGGTGTTTGTATTTATTTTATCTATTCTTTTTCCTGACCTACTAGCTCTTTTGAGTGCTTGGTAATTTTGCAAAAACATCAGCTGTTCAACAACAGTTCAGGACTTCAGGTAATGTTTCTCTCTACAATTTTTAGTTTACCAGCAGCAATTCAGCGGACCGAATTGATGTGCTTATGTAATCATTCCTTGCTCTCAGCTAAGATTTAATCATTTTTATTCACTAGCTAGCTGCTATAACTCAACCTGCAGTTTTTTCAGTTGTAGTCATTGTTTTGAATTTTATGATACAGTCATGTACCTTTAAGCAATCATGATTTGTATGTATTATGCATCTATAATAGTAGTGATACAATGGAAATTTGAAATGGCAAGAGTTGGTCAGTGACTACTATGATTTTTTCTTCCTCAGTGACATGCATCGATAATAACTAACCCAACATAAGTGATGTCCCTTGTGCTCCAAATACTTGGAGATAGAAAATCTGCAGCACAAGTAGGACACTACTTTTTTATTGTCCTGAACCTACGAAACAACTGAGTTATTAGTCAAGCAATTTATTAGTAATCCAGTAAGTAAATTAATACTATTAGTCTGGCAAGTTATTAGTATCATGGTAGCAATTATGTGTGTCAACACAAAAAAAAATGTACCTATGACCTCTGTGAAACCAGAGCATAACTTTTTTGAAGAAAGTTGAAAATTTTGAGGCTTGGCCATCCTCAACTCAGTTGATTTAAACATCTCTTTAATTTTGTTCAGTACCTCACGTTCTGTTCACTTGGCAAGTCATGTCTAATGCGAAACCATCTCTTTAATTTTGTTCTATGCCTGCGTGTGGTGGTGGTTGAATGTTCAGTCTTGACACTGTGAGATCATCACGTATTGCCGCACTTAGATTGAACTGAATTTGTGCAGAACTATCCCAGAACATTCTAATTTTTTTACAGTTTATGTACTGTATTACCTGTTGGTTGTTTTGGAGCTGGTGACACATGGTAAGTAACACTTTGGTCACTGAAAAGCTGAAACTGCTCAGTCTAAACTCTAAATCACGATGAACAAACATGATTGCAAGTGTACTATCACAGTAGTCCCAGAGGAATTTTCTATCATAGCATGCATTTCACCTCACCGCCGCATCTGAGCTATTGGCCTTCATTTCTTTTAGACAAATTAATGTAGGATCCTAGGTAGTTTTTCCACCTCCGTTGGGCAAATATATTCATTCAACAAAGCAAAAAATAAGGTAGCATTTTTCTGCATATAATCACGCTTTTTATGTATGTACTCTGTTCTAAATCATATAGTTCTTTATTTGTCTGTGTTTTTATGGGTGCGGTGGGCGCCAGGTGCTGCCCTGTTTTGCTTTTGGCCTTTTTGCTAATCTGCTATCTACTACTCTGCTCCTGCAATGAGTTGTCGAGGCTCAAGTCTCCAATTCCAGTCCAGAACATGCCGCTCTGCTCCGGCATCCAGTTTTTTTTTGCAGATGGTGGCCCTCTACTTGGTACTCTTGTAGCGACTACTCCATCGTCAAAAATGTTTCTCCCGCTACTCCCGCTCATGGTACATGGTCATATCCTCATCTTGTTGGTCTTGGCAGAGCTGGACACTGACCTCCGACCTTATTTGCTACCTCCATCCCAATTGATTCATCTGCAGGCAACTCTAAATGAATTCTAATTGAATCTTTCGATATTTAACATACAGGAAGTAGTGTTCTCGATCAATCTCTGAATTTTCAATTATAGTGTAATCAAGTTATCAAGCAAGCATGGTTAGTTTCTATTTTTCTGTGAACTTTGCTGTTTTTGGTTATGCTAGTGGTGCCTGTTAGCAAGTTTCACTTATTGGTGCCTATTGCTATTTGTTTTAGTTTTTGCTTTCAGCTTGCTTCTAGGATTGGTGTCCCTGCTTTTCAGTTCTGATTATGTGCTTTTAGTTAGCAAGTTCCAGTTCTAATTATGTTATAATTAGGTTTCAGTTATAATTACCATGGTGACTAGTGTCGAGGAGACTAAAAAGTGAATTTACCATTTCTTCCTTACAGATATGCATTTAGGGCATATTGGTTCATTAATTTGATGCACCTCTACATCTTTGATCAGTTAGACGTACCTGCACCTGCTTGTTGAGAATGACAAAAGCTTCTTTGGTTGTGCATAAATTTTTTTAGCTGGCTTTCATCTCATGATATCTTTTTGGTTGTGCCTTTGTCAAAAGAGCTGGTCCCAGCGAAGCACCAGCAATATTGGTTCCGAATTTTGCTCCTGCAAGATCAGTAAGAGAGGCTATACAGGAAGTCAAAATGGTCCAGGTATGTTCCTTTCATGAATTTAACTCATGGCATTCAATTTCCCAGCTTTGTCTACAGTCTGCACGCAAAATTTTTAGGCACATCTTTGATTCACATTTTCATCCTAGAAAAATTTCTAGTACTCATTGCAAACTTGGGTAAAAACACCTGTTTTATTTCCTTCTGTGTAACTATCCTGTTGTTGCATTTGAAATGTTGCAACACATTCATGACAGCATCAATCAAGGATTCCTAGAGATAGATGTAGACACAAAATTGCTACAAGATTACTAATAACTTACATGACTAAAGATATTAAATTGCTTAACTAGTGATATTAAATTGCTTAACTAGTGATATTAAACTAATAATGATATTAAATTGCTTAACTAATGATAATTGTTTAATTCTGTTTTAGCTAGCTTTTAATCTTTTGGTCTAGATTAATTAATTGTCATATGAAAGAGTTCAATGATGATATTAAATTGCCACGCATTGAGTTGGAGGCGGAGCACGTCGACGGTGGCAAGTTCAACGTCGAGGAGTTGCTCAACATGAAAGAGTTCACCAATGTTTACCCCGACGATGTCTTGCTTTGGTCACGCTGTTGTTGTCCCCCAAGACGTGAATCCTGTGATGATGTTCGAAGGTGAGGAGGAGCATGGTGTGCAGCAGCCACACGCTGATCCGAAGTACGACGGCGACTTCAACTTCGATGAGTTGCTCAATATTGACGTGCAGGAGCAGATGCTAGTGTAGCAGAATGTATAAATGTTACCAACATATGACGCATAGTCTCTAAGGCCGATGATATTTTGTTTTCCTACTTGTCACTTCATGTTATGTAAGTTGCCTACTGATGTATATTTTTCTGCTTGTCATTGTCTTCTAAAATGCTTCATAATATCTATTTTTTTGCCTGTTCGTTCAAAGATGTCTGAGATGCTAGACAAAACATCTCAAGATGTCTAGATTGACATGTGATGAATAATTTATTTTTTATTTTGACTTGCTTGGGTGAACAAATCAATTTTATAATTTTTTTAGATGTGGGCTAAATGACGCATGGCAAATCTTGGAGCAGCGAGCCTGTTGTGGGAAGCAAAAAAAAGCGCTACAGACAGAAAAAATGAGTGGAAAAGCAAATTTACTAAAATAGGAATGATTATTAAATACTTGAGAACATTTTCTATAAATGGAGTGTGCGTACCGTATGCTTATAACATGCACATACGTGCGTTAGCTGCCTCCTTAAAAAAAATTAAAAACAAAAATTTTGGCTCGCGTGGGTTCGAACCCAGGCCTGCGGGGAGACAGAGTAGAGGCTTAACCACTACGTTGGATAGGAAGTTCGATAAAATGGTTTCGCTGCTGTATTAGTTAAAAAATAATAAAAAAAATTGGCCCGCGTGGGGTTCAAGCCCGGGGCAGTGAGTCGACAGAGCAGAGGCTTTACCGCTACGCTAGGACAGTGAGTTCGTTAAAATAGCTTTCTTTTTTCCTTTTAGTCTTTGCTTGCTGTAGTACTAAATTTAAAAAGTTAATTAAAAATTTTGGTCCGCTGGGGTTCGAACCTGGGGCTTGGGGTCCAGTGAGTAAAGGCTTAACCGCTGCAATACGATAGTAAGTTGGTTAAGAATGATATTTTTATTCTATTTAAGCTTTTATGGGAGCAGTATTAAATTATTAATTTTAAAAAAAATTGGATGTAGGAGCTAACTAGAACTATTTCGATGCAGCCTACAAAACAAAATTGCCGGCACTTGTACTAAGTCTGATCTCAATGTACTAACTCTTTTTGCCCACGCTAGGACAGTCCGGCCACCAAGTTTTAGACTAGGTCGGACTATACACATTTTGTCCGGCCATCCCTATATCGCTTCGGTAAGATAGATTTTCGGTAGGATTGGTTTTTTGTTTGTTTGTTGTAACCTTGTTGGTGGCAGTACTATTTAAATCGAATCGAAGATAAAATAAAAGTTAAAGAACAAACCACAATAATTTAAATAGCAGAGTGCATACCATAATAATTTTGTAGAGTACAAACCATTACTAAGTCCATTTACAAACCGAAGTGCATAACAAAGTTCATACAAACATAAGTAGATTACATACCGATGCGGACCACCATGGCGTACAATGTACTTGGCGTAGTGCAGGTCATTAATATCATAGTATAGACCATTAGTGATGTGGAGCAGTGTATGGACTAGTGCACTCTCCCTTGCTTTACAAGATCGTAAGATGGTCTACTAACGATGGTTAGTAGTGGTGGAGTGTAACACCCTAAAATTTTGGGATATTTAAAAGTAGGTAAATATGAATTTTTATGCAATTTTGTGGGCATACAAACTTAGAATAATAATAATTTTTATTAACTTAAAATTAAATATAAGGGTAGAAACATGTTTGTGCACTCATGCTGTTGCATTTGAATATTGTAATGAGTGGTTTGATTCAAATTCAAAAGAGGATTCAAAATAATTTGAAAATGCTTTGAAACATTTGAAAAAGGAAAAAGAAAAGGGAATTTTTTTTATCTCTTTCGGCTTTCAGCCCGGCAGCCCACCCCTCGCTCGCGGCCCGTTTGCCTCCCGCGCGCGCAGCCGTTTCCCAACCCGCTCTGGGCTGAGCCGCCGCTGGCCCAGCAAGCTCACGCGCGCGCTGGCATCTGCCTCTCCCTGCGTGTCGCTGACACCGTGGCCCCGCATGTCAGGAGCACCTTCTTCCTCCCCACGCTGCGCCCGATTTCTTTCATTGCTTCTACCGATCGAATCCGCCTCAAAATCTTCCTCCTTCCTTACTTGGAGCGTCTTCGGGCTATAAATACCAGGTGCCATGCTCTATCGCATCCATCTCATCTTCTTGTAGCCGCTGTGGTGCTCGAGAGCTCGGTCACCGCGAGCGTGAGCCCTAGCCGCCGCCATTCCGAGCCGCGCGCCTCCTTTGGTCCGCCCTCGGCTCCGTTTTCGCGCGAGGTGAGCTCGTCGTGCTCCGCTCTCCCTCCCCGTGTTTTTCTTTCTCTAAATCATGCCCGGGAGCGTGGTAACGCAAGATCTGGTTCGCTCGCCGCCGGCGGTTTTTCCCTGCTGTCGCCGCTAGCAGTAATCGTGGGCCGTCCGATCTCGAATCAACCGTCCAGATTAGAAGATACAGGTTCGTGGCTATTTTGTTAAAGAGCCCCTCTCTTTTCTTGAAAACAAACCCGCGGTCCATGGCATATTCCCGAATTACATTTTCCTTTTCATAAAGCGTAGTTTGATCTCGGTAATTCAAAAATACGTTTTCTGATATTTACAGTTTTGCCACTAATCTTTTTTTAGTCATAACTTCTCCGTTTTAACTCCGATTTGATCCGTTCAAATTGCGTTAGGTTCATATTTGAGAGCTCTACATGTTAGTAGAACTATACAGTAGGTTTGTGACATTTTATTTTCGAGTTTGAATTAGAGTAATTATTTTTCTATAGGAAATCTTCGTAAATTCGTAACTTCATCATTTTAGCTCCGTTTTTCGTGATCTTCGCGTCTGTGTGATCCTAGCGAGTTGTAGATTCGTTTTAAAGACTTTTTATCTTATTTTATTACTGTTGGTGTAACAGAACCGTCCAAATTATAAGAGCACAAGTATAAAAACAATCACCGAAGTGATCAAATTCTCACACTTGAGCCCATATAACTCCGGTAGTCCACTGAAATCACGAGGGATTTCAAACCAACCAACATACAAGCCAAGATCGTAGTGATTCAACATAACAAGTCACATGTTACAATCATTTCACAAGTAATTCAATATACATCGGAGTTCAACATAGTTATTAAAACTTACATTGAAAAGTAGCGGAAGCAAAGTAATTTGAAACTAACATTGATCTTATTTCAAATACATGCCAGTACCACGGTCGACTTCCAACAAAAGCATTAGAGATAAGGTAAATAACAAGGATCATGCCCGTGATCACACTCCGCCACTACGGCAGGAGTCAACCAACTCTTGCAGCCGCCATGATACATCACAACCTACAACAAGTGGGGATAAAACCCTGAGTACAAGAAGGTACTCAGCTAGACTTACCCGTCAGAAACCAGAAATAAGGTGACACCAAGGATCATGCAAGGCTGATATGAAGTGGGACTAGCTTGACAACATTTTGCATAAAAAGCTTAATATAGATGATCAATCATTAATGCTTAAGCATCAAGTTAACTATCATTAACCTATCATCTATATTAGAACCTGTACTAGAGCACTCACTTTATTAGGAGCAAACAATATTAACCATAGCAGGTATAAATTGAGGCAACCTTTTCATCGTGATCCAATTAACCATCCGTTCAATTTAATTGAATCTACGTTGCCGCTGCTCAAGTCAAGTGCTCACTAACCGGGAGCGACGGCGATTCGAATCGAATTCCTATCCAGCTGGAGGGGTATTTCTAACACTCACCGAGTCACGCCTGGCGAGGGCTGCTCAGGTCACCTTTGGTACAGCTCAGGAGCCACGGGTCCGAATGATGTCGCGACCCCAAGGGCGACACTCTACCAGGTGATAGGGACTCTAACCCCCCCTTGGTCTCACGCCAATGTCCCCAAGCACATCCTTTCTCTCCTCCAAGAAGCAACCTACCAGTCGATTCCCGGCCTGAACTGTATTACTCGGATTCGCGGTCGGAACGACTTATCCGGCCAACTAAGTGTTAGACTGCGTTCAACATGACTCAAGGACGTACAGCGAATCGGTCCTTAAACGACTCAGACAGGGATAGATTCACACCCAAGACCTCCATGCCTTGTCGCTTCACTATCATCATCCCGCCCGGTCTCATTTCATTTTATTAACACATGGTTCCTTTCCACGATAGCAAATATAGCCAACCGTGCCATATATGAATATCCCTATATCTCGCAGGTGACAGGAAATCACCTGACTTCTACCGCTTTAAGCAGGGCTAAGCATCTACTCGATCCTAGTCTATGTAGGATTCAAGGATTCATATATCTGGACAAGGAATGATATAATGCAGCAAGAGTTTCCAACCAACTCCTATCACTTAATGCAACAATACTTATAACATATATATAATTAATTGCTTTGAAGATAGGAGGCTTATAATGCTTCGGGGCTTGCCTGGGATCCGACTCAAGTTAGAGTATGTCAGATGAAGTCACTTGGCGAGCAACCTCCAATCTACCACTTGTCCGGTCCTTCTATCTTCCGGTTTGGATCCACCAAACACCGTCTTCGGGTTTGGCTCCAACGCCACATCCTTCACACGTTTCTGCTAGCATACCTATATGAGATGCAACCATGCACATGTGTGAATGCATAGAAGTGCAATGAACAGAGTAATCAAACAAGCATACCAAAGTTCTCATAAACACCTAGAGCTAATTAACTTAATCCACATTAGGGCATAACATAGAAGATGGCAAGCATATCAAGTAAGACACAAGCCTCAAGATCACAGGGTACTAACCCAAGTACTTTCAAAGGTATGAGTCACACTTCAACACATTAGCATGGCAAAGTTAATCAAAGCACTACAACTAAAATCTGTCACTTTCTGGACATACATACAGTAGCTCCATAAATTAATCATAACTGGAGATCCCTAAATCCAAATGACTTGCAAGAAGACATTATGGAAAGCTTATAAAATTATCTACATTTCATATAATATCATCATAGCATGATTCATAAGTTAAACAAGTCAAAAATACAAAGTTCTAGAATCTGTTCCTGACAAACAGAGAGCAAGCAATTCTGTACCCTAACTTTAAACAGCTGTAGTTTCTAAACCATATGGCCAAATGCCACTAAATTTTAACAGCAGCTAGATCATAAAATTCACAACAACTTTGTTATAGCACACAAGACATGAAAACATCATTTGCATAGGGTAATTAACAATATTCTCAAATCTGTTTAGAAACCTCATTTGCAAGAAATAATTATTAACTTATGTTGCAAACATATAATTGGATAAAACCAATTTTACCAACATGTCACCCAAGACTAATGAACACCAGAAAACATAGTGCCCAATACTAAATAATTTCTTTTAATACATTTTCTTAATTTATTTAGATAAGTAGGTGGAATTATGACCACATCATAAAGATGCTCAATAAATTCTACCAAAATTACAGGGGTCTACAAATGCTTTCAAAAGTCTACTGTCCAAATTTCAAGCCATTTAGACAGGTAGATCAACCTCTATGAAAAAGACAAATGCCTATTGCAAGAATTCATGTGAGAGCAAGATGAATCAATAACTCACTCATAATGCAACTAAAATTCATGAAATTTTTACCACACATCAAACATCACATGAGTAGCATGCCACAAAAATTTCACTTCATTTGGAGCCCTACAACTGCAGTTATGAAAAAGACAAATGCACCTAGCATTCAAAACCTAGTTGCAGAAATCTATTTTTACAGCTAAAACTTTAAACTAAAACATATCATATTATAGATCTACTGCATAGACAATTTCACAAGGATTCCAAAAAGTTCTCATTTGATATTTTTGGATTTTTCTATGATTTACTATGCAATTTCAAACTCCTGCAAAAATAATTATAAACCAGTCCTCATGGCACTATTCACTTGAGTCTATAGCTGTGCATTTAGAACCCTCTGTTTTCTCTAATTGTTGCAGCAGGTCCTTGACGGAAATACAAACCGAGGTTATCACCGGAGAGGCCGCGATCTCGGTCGGAGGGTGTCAAATTGGCGGCGGCTGAGGGGCGGCGAAGCACCACGGTGTGCTTGCGCACTCGTGGACGGCCTCAGCGCGGCTTGAGGTGGCCCACGACGGCCTGGCCACGCGCGTGCGCCGGCGGCGGCTGCGGTCGGTGCTCCGACGAGGTGGGGCGGCGCCGGCGGCTTGGGAGAGTCGCCCGGAAGGTCGTCGTGGCAGCTTAGGGCTGCGCTTGGCCTTGGTCTGGCCGGCAACGACCCGCGGCGGCCCTTGCCACGGCAGCCTGCGGCTTGCGCGCCCATGGCGTGGCGCCTGCCAAGGCTGGCTCAGCCGGTCGGCTGTGATGGCCAGCTAGCAGTGGCAGCTAGAGTGCGGAGCGAAGCTACGAGGGGCGTGGCTCGATGGGTGGAGGGGCTGGACGGCGGCGCTGCTTGTGAGCTCGAGCTCACCTCTGCCATGGCGAGCGGCAGAGAGCGGACATAAATGACGAGGGCGAGGAAGTGAGGTAGGAAGACTGAGGGAGAGGGCTCGGTGTCCTTTTGTTGAGCACTGAGGCAAGGTGGCAAGCATGCACGAGCAAGGACGGGGTGAGGTGTCGAGCGAGGCGAGCTGAGGGAGCCACGCGGCGTCTGCGGCCGAAGGCCGGTCGGTCACGATGCAGCTCTGAACACGTTCAAGCAGCCATTCGATTGACTGAAACTCATTCCTTCACCTCCCTTTTTCTTTTGATTTCACGTGAAAACTCAAACAACTTCCTTACTAGGAATTACAGAACTACGCGAGGGGAACAAATTGTTTAAGATCCTCAAGTACAGGTTATGCACGGTTGAGGAGATCCAAGGCTGCAAAGATGGGTACAGGAAACCGAAATCATGATTCAGTTAAGGATTGACAATACCACCTCAAAAATACGCCTGACACATCATTTTTCATCGATCAATAACTCCCAAATCAGCTCGAATTGGCTCGTGGTGTAATTGACAAAATTGTAGGGCTACAAGTGTACTCCAACTTTGGTTAAAGAATCGAAGTCTAATTCGGTATGGTTAGAGATATACAAAGCTCCAAGGAGGGTACCTCAAAACCGGGTTCTGCAGTCCAATTGCAAGTTGACTGGAACTGTCTTCTTCTCTACCTTATAACTCCTAAACAGTGCACTTATTTAATCAACCATTTTCACCATCAGCTAGATCTACATGAGTACTCCGACTTTGGTTAAAGGAGTTTGGCCAGATTCGAAATGGTTTGCAAACTAAAATTCACCAAAGATAGGTACCCGAAAACGGAAGTCGCGACTTTCAGGCATCCCAGACTTAGCCAATTTTCGAACCCTGAAAATAGCATTGGATTCAATTTCGTGAGCTCGATTTGACCATGCTAAGTACTGAATTAGCTCTGGGACAGTAAATAAAGTTTGTTCCCCATGATATGTTCTACAACTTTTATTTAAGGATCAATGTCTGGATCAGCTTGTGTTGCAAGATATAAAGCTCCAAAGTAAGGTACATGGAACTGAAATTCGACTCCAACACTTAGAAATTTTTAGGATGGCTAACAGCAGGGAATTTCTGGGTTGTTAGACATTTTTGGACATGTTGTGCACCTTTTCAAGATTTGTCACCTTTACAACTTTTGTTCCTTATAAAATTTTCTACAACTTTTCTACAGGGTGCACATCCATACAAAGTTGTTAAGTCACACTTTTGAAATGATCAAATAAAAGTGTTCCAGGGTCCATACATGGTCAACCATCACTTAGAAGCACAATTAGGCAAAATGATCAACATGAACATTGTTCCATGATGTGTCCTAAGTGTAGTTAAGGTGTTGTAGAGGCCAAACATACTCACCATGCATAGGTTGCACAAAAGTGTAAGCCTCACATGCCTTGAAACGTAGAATTCAAGCGAAATGCTATAGTTGTTTCATGCGGTTGTTTCAAGATACATGCTACACATGTTCCACTAGGGTGTTCCACATGTGTCCAAGATGTGTTGCACATATTGCATTTGTATGTTGCACAACACTAGTTCCCATGGGACGCAAGGCAAGTTTTAGTTATAATCCAAACAAGCATATAACTTATCATTTCATGTGACTTTTTTATTCCAAACTTTATGAAACTTTTCCAATCACCCATGTGGGTGGAAATTGATATGAGGAACATGAAAGAAGCACATCCAACATTACTCAAGCATACTTTTTGGAAAGGGCAACATGTAAGCAATGGTGCATGGTCCAAGTTTAAGTGGTGGCTTATTTTTGTAGATTTGATCTGTCACCACTTAACATGTCATGGTTGAGCTCAACTGGTAATAAACACCTGGGGTGTTACAGCCCTCCCCCCTTAAAAGAATCGCGTCCCGAGATTCAGAATGGAAGACCTTTTAAGGAAGAGAGACACGTTATCAAGTTCCCAACATTTGCTATAACATTCAGCTACAAAGCTTCAACAGCGGTGAACAATTTGGCCAAAGGCACTTTCTGGCACTGACTTTTCATGGTAAAATTTGTCTGAAGAATTTCCTTCATTGACTTCCATGAAGCATTGTTACTTTGGGAGGAATCCAAGACAACGCAGTACTTCGTTCTCATTATACAGAGATCAATTGGTCCATAAGCTAACCATACACAAGTATCTCTTCTTCTCTAGTGAACATAGTATGGGCCGTATGAACTCCACACTAGACCGGAATTATCAGAAGTATACTCGTTGAAATGACTCTATGTGCACAAAGTTTGAAAAGCAGTCCTCTACCAAGATGGCTTGAGCACAACCTTCCAAAAGGGTGAGATCATAGATGACAAACATCCTCTGAGGTTATAGGATACTGACTAAACAATAGATAGGGTCCATGTTGGTCGTAAATGTTCAATCCTTCCGATATCAACTAATGAAAAACTACTTAAGGTTCCATGTGTGCAGTTCTCTTTCTCTGATGACAACATTGTATTATCTGAGTCTATCGAGGGGTTAGTGAATGTGATAGCTGACTCTGTCGACTTCGTATTCTTGCCAATAGTTATCTAATAAGATTCTTTTATCCAAAGACAACAGTTATCTAGGTTGAAGCAGATGCAACCTCTTGGGTAAAAACATTTATAAGGTACTAAAGTATGTCATCATTGGAAAATAATTCCCAAAGAAAGATGTAACGAGGCCTTAAGGACAACAAAAGTTGTAATATTTACTAAACCACGGGAAGTAGTCTACCACCAAGCGATTGAGTAAAATTTTCCTTGGTGACTTAGTTGCACAGTAAGTGGAGTTGACTTGCAGCGTAGCAACTTTGCCAGGCCAACCTTTCACCTGGAGGCTTCCTTTTTAGGATCAAACAACAGCTCTTAGATGGGAAATCTGTTGTTTAACACTTTTCAAATTGCTTTTGATACGTGATGGTATACATTGATTTGCAGAGACCAAGGCTGCTCATACATTGTTGATACGAGAACGCAAAAGCAAACGAAAGAGTGTAAACTAGTATCTGGGGGACCTCAAAAGGGTCATCCAACAGTAGATCTCGACTATTAATTTACATACCAATCCGAGGATGCACACGCTTTGAACTTGCAGGTTACTTTTGCAGGGCAAAACACATACTTTGCCTGGAGAACACTCCTACAAGGATAAGGAACCGCTTCCGAATATTCCTTAACACTTCGTCCAATAAAGTTATGGACAAACCGTTGGTGGTACCTATGGGCACAAGGATACAGATCGGAACTAGGTCATGCTTTTTCTAATTCTTTGCTTTAGCTGATAGAACACCTTGCACTATCTGTGTGATTGTCCAAGACGGAATTGACTTGATCGCCATGGCTCTGAAAGATAGAGTATCACTCAAGTTGGGGCTAGTTGATTAACTTCTTGTTGGATATTGCTCTGTAAGACATAGCCCTAGTAGCTACCAATGAGTCATTACCTAACTGGAGATTAACCTTCCTATTGGTAACTAATCAGTTGTCTCTCAACACTAAAAATTCTAAATCTTCATTCTTGTCCACAATAATCGTGGTTGATGCAGAACGAATGGTTGCCATCGAGGTCAGTAGATAAGGAGTCGCACCAGAGATGGTTGATTTCGACGGTATGGCCATCATGTATACAAAGGTTAAAACTTGCGTAATGTGACAATCGATTCTTATCCAACAGATGACTTGTCCAACATTAATTGTTGTGTGTCCTTTTTATCCAACAGAGATGAGATACTTTACTCACTAGATGGTGGCCGTCAATCCAGGGACAACTAAGCAAAGTCACTTGTCTACCACCTATTGCAGTCTGTTAATGTTTATGTCGGTGGCCTGTTCTTCAAAGGTTATCCTCTTAGCAACTTCAGGAGGAAGCTTTACTACTTTTGGTCTAAGATATGGATCTTACGATACGATATGGAGAGATAACCAAGGAAGAGTTCACATGAGAATAACACGTTGATGTTGTTCCGCAATGGATCATGACTAGAAACCACGATACCAGCGCGTGCCGAGCAGCACAACCTTGTGTCGGCCGCCCACAGGAGGCTCTCGGTTTCGTCGCGGCACCATTAGTTGCTACTCATAACACCATTAACGATCACACCACCAAGGTGAAATTTCAAGCGAAACAATTTGGGTGGTAAAAACAAGCATTATACCAGGGATGGATAGCAAGCAAAGGTAGTCACAAGGTTTAGAATCAACAGAGAAACTATTCGCAGATCCAAACATAGCACAAGAGAACATAGCTCAATTGCCGAATGCGACCAAGCATGAGATTTTTTTGCTTAATTCCTCGCACGCCAAGCGTTCACCAAAGTGATGGAAAATTGAAAGATTACCATGAGATTTGGTCATGTTGGACAACAACATGAGATCAAAACTGGTAAACATCCCGAGACTTGGGAAGGTTGGGGATGGATTAAGCAAACTTCAAGGCGAAAACCGATATGTAGTCATAGATTGAGTTGATAAGGTAGATGCATGAAATTGCAAGCATACGATTTAGAGGCCATAGCAGAGAGACGTGGTGTCACACTAGCTAACCTTTGGGAGAGGTAACCGGAAGGTCCAACATGGATTTGGGTACGGTCTCCACAACTGGCAACGTACGAACCATGGTCAAAGGCTAGCGTTGATAAAAGTTAACTTGGTTGGTCAGTCGACAAGGATCTTCTCAAAAAGGGTTACAAAACATCCACGGCTTATGCAAACATATAGGAGAACTAAACTTTGGGCTTTCGGTCAAGCAAAGGCATGGATACAAACATTCAAGGGCTAACCACCAAGTCTACAGGCTCAGGCTCCTAAGATAGAGAACCTAATGGAAGACAACAACCATATAATTACGTATGTGAATGTTGTTCTAGGATAAAGCTATGTGACCCTTGTATGCTCACCGAGGACAAACGAGGTGACAACTAGGGCACTACCAAGATAACAAGCATACATACGACATCACAATCAAGCAGTCATTTGAGAAAATTCAAACGAATGGGCTTAAGCAACCAATACAAGGCACAAGGCTCACCAAAATAAGCATTTATCTCAAGCATGAACTAACTACAAGTTTAGCTCAAAACAAACACTAGCTAAGGTGACTAACTTAACATGTGCATAGAATCTGGACAGCAGCACCGTGGTTACTTGTTTCAACCATAACTGAGGTTGTATACATCCCACAAAGGTGATCCTAGACTTTCTAGAAAGCTCAGGAATATGACTACACTTTAGTTATTCATACCAAAAACTAGTTCATAGCTTAATATGACCAAAATTGCTAATGTTTCAAATCTGTACCAATATGGACAGAAAACTGACAAGAACTTTGAAAATATATAATTGGAGTTCTAGGGACACAACAAGGCTGAGCCTTAACTTTATGTAAAGCTTATTAAGTTGTCTATAACTTTCTTATTATCATATTAAGATGATTTTTATAGCCAACAAGGCAAAACAAGACAAAGAAGACATCTCTGCCCCAATTTGGACAGATTCTGTCATTCTATTTTGCAAGCTCATAACTAGAGATTTATACCATCAAAAGTAGTGATCTTTAGCATTTTGGAAAGCTTAGAAAAAGTACTATACTTGCTCTAATATTTCCAAGACATGATTCCATAAGCGCATAGGTCAAATAAAGCAAACATTCAGATCTGTTCTGAACATGAGCAGATTCTGACAACAAACTTCAAAACTTATAACTCCCAAGCCATAAGACCTAGGGTCATAAAATTTTAGGACAAGATAGAAAAGTAAGTTGTCTACAACTTTGGTATTCTCCGTAACTACAGAAAACACCATTATGACCATAAAAGCATCACTACAACAGAAAACGTTCTAGCAGCCAACATTCGACAAGCAAAACTAAACTTGCCTTTGTTCTACTTAACAAGAGAGCACACAAACATGTTATTCTAGTAGCTCTAAATATTATTACCTTAGACCAACTAATTTAATTCATTACTAAGAATCACAATTACTTAGGTGAGGTCTAAAGTATTTGCAAACGCTTGGGTGAACAACATAGAGTAAGGCATTCTTGTTTAGCTTCACCCAAGAAAGATAGTGTACTACCTTGATCACAAGTTACACACTATAGAACAAGGGTGAGAGGAGCATAGCTATGCATAAGGCAACAATCATGAAGATGCATGCTTTGTCCTATTCGTCCTCACAAGATTGCCAACCTAAGGTGGCGATCACGTTCTATATCGGTGGCATAACACGCACTCTCTCGATATATAGCTAGTCGTCAGCTACATTCGACTTACGCATTCGTGGTTAGCGTACCTGCAGAAAAGTTTCATTGCAGCCCAACATTTCCCAATATAGCACACAATGAACGCAGAGAAGTAAAATTCTAAGTACTTCCATGTACATATACCCCTGTATACGTACATGTAATACCAAAACTACCCGAATCTTCGATCACCCACAATTAAGTACCTTCATATATACATGTGTGTAACATGTAAATAATCCAGTAACCAAACTAGCTCTCCCCTAGACCGAGGGTTGTACGGTCATGCTCTCACAACTCACACTTACCTGAGCGTAGGTGCGACGTTGCATAAAAGTAAACTTAGCAACATATATGGCTATTTCATATATGAAGGCTACCTCTAATCTGACACACTGGGTAGCATACTGTGGGAGAGTTATCACACATAAATACCTTGGTCTGGGCGTAGATGCAAAATTTAAAACCCCCCCAAGTTAGTACTTATATAAGCCACCTAATAATCCTTATATGGGCGTAAGGAAATTGACCACTGGCATACTTAGGTTTAAAATTTAGATTTGACAAACCGATATATAGCTATAAGTTGGTAAAACTAATTTTATAAAACAAAACCTTTGTTTTAAATACACATATGACAAGTTTAATGTTGAATCTTGCTCCGATACCAGCTGTAACAGAACCGTCCAAATTATAAGAGCACAAGTATAAAAACAATCACCGAAGTGATCAAATTCTCACACTTGAGCCCATATAACTCCGGTAGTCCACTGAAATCACGAGGGATTTCAAACCAACCAACATACAAGCCAAGATCGTAGTGATTCAACATAACAAGTCACATGTTACAATCATTTCACAAGTAATTCAATATACATCGGAGTTCAACATAGTTATTAAAACTTACATTGAAAAGTAGCGGAAGCAAAGTAATTTGAAACTAACATTGATCTTATTTCAAATACATGCTAGTACCACGGTCGACTTCCAACAAAAGCATTAGAGATAAGGTAAATAACAAGGATCATGCCCGTGATCACACTCCGCCACTACGGCAGGAGTCAACCAACTCTTGCAGCCGCCATGATACATCACAACCTGCAACAAGTGGGGATAAAACCCTGAGTACGAGAAGGTACTCAGCTAGACTTACCCGTCAGAAACCAGAAATAAGGTGACACCAAGGATCATGCAAGGCTGATATGAAGTGGGACTAGCTTGACAACATTTTGCATAAAAAGCTTAATATAGATGATCAATCATTAATGCTTAAGCATCAAGTTAACTATCATTAACCTATCATCTATATTAGAACCTGTACTAGAGCACTCACTTTATTAGGAGCAAACAATATTAACCATAGCAGGTATAAATTGAGGCAACCTTTTCATCGTGATCCAATTAACCATCCGTTCAATTTAATTGAATCTACGTTGCCGCTGCTCAAGTCAAGTGCTCACTAACCGGGAGCGACGGCGATTCGAATCGAATTCCTATCCAGCTGGAGGGGTATTTCTAACACTCACCGAGTCACGCCTGGCGAGGGCTGCTCAGGTCACCTTTGGTACAGTTCAGGAGCCACGGGTCCGAATGATGTCGCGACCCCAAGGGCGACACTCTGCCAGGTGATAGGGACTCTAACCCCCCCTTGGTCTCACGCCAATGTCCCCAAGCACATCCTTTCTCTCCTCCAAGAAGCAACCTACCAGTCGATTCCCGGCCTGAACTGTATTACTCGGATTCGCGGTCGGAACGACTTATCCGGCCAACTAAGTGTTAGACTGCGTTCAACATGACTCAAGGACGTACAGCGAATCGGTCCTTAAACGACTCAGACGGGGATAGATTCACACCCAAGACCTCCATGCCTTGTCGCTTCACTATCATCATCCCGCCCGGTCTCATTTCATTTTATTAACACATGGTTCCTTTCCACGATAGCAAATATAGCCAACCGTGCCATATATGAATATCCCTATATCTCGCAGGTGACAGGAAATCACCTGACTTCTACCGCTTTAAGCAGGGCTAAGCATCTACTCGATCCTAGTCTATGTAGGATTCAAGGATTCATATATCTGGACAAGGAATGATATAATGCAGCAAGAGTTTCCAACCAACTCCTATCACTTAATGCAACAATACTTATAACATATATATAATTAATTGCTTTGAAGATAGGAGGCTTATAATGCTTCGGGGCTTGCCTGGGATCCGACTCAAGTTAGAGTATGTCAGATGAAGTCACTTGGCGAGCAACCTCCAATCTACCACTTGTCCGGTCCTTCTATCTTCCGGTTTGGATCCACCAAACACCGTCTTCGGGTTTGGCTCCAACGCCACATCCTTCACACGTTTCTGCTAGCGTACCTATATGAGATGCAACCATGCACATGTGTGAATGCATAGAAGTGCAATGAACAGAGTAATCAAACAAGCATACCAAAGTTCTCATAAACACCTAGAGCTAATTAACTTAATCCACATTAGGGCATAACATAGAAGATGGCAAGCACATCAAGTAAGACACAAGCCTCAAGATCACAGGGTACTAACCCAAGTACTTTCAAAGGTATGAGTCACACTTCAACACATTAGCATGGCAAAGTTAATCAAAGCACTACAACTAAAATCTATCACTTTCTGGACATACATACAGTAGCTCCATAAATTAATCATAACTGGAGATCCCTAAATCCAAATGACTTGCAAGAAGACATTATGGAAAGCTTATAAAATTATCTACATTTCATATAATATCATCATAGCATGATTCATAAGTTAAACAAGTCAAAAATACAAAGTTCTAGAATCTGTTCCTGACAAACAGAGAGCAAGCAATTCTGTACCCTAACTTTAAACAGCTGTAGTTTCTAAACCATATGGCCAAATGCCACTAAATTTTAACAGCAGCTAGATCATAAAATTCACAACAACTTTGTTATAGCACACAAGACATGAAAACATCATTTGCATAGGGTAATTAACAATATTCTCAAATCTGTTTAGAAACCTCATTTGCAAGAAATAATTATTAACTTATGTTGCAAACATATAATTGGATAAAACCAATTTTACCAACATGTCACCCAAGACTAATGAACACCAGAAAACATAGTGCCCAATACTAAATAATTTCTTTTAATACATTTTCTTAATTTATTTAGATAAGTAGGTGGAATTATGACCACATCATAAAGATGCTCAATAAATTCTACCAAAATTACAGGGGTCTACAAATGCTTTCAAAAGTCTACTGTCCAAATTTCAAGCCATTTAGACAGGTAGATCAACCTCTATGAAAAAGACAAATGCCTATTGCAAGAATTCATGTGAGAGCAAGATGAATCAATAACTCACTCATAATGCAACTAAAATTCATGAAATTTTTACCACACATCAAACATCACATGAGTAGCATGCCACAAAAATTTCACTTCATTTGGAGCCCTACAACTGCAGTTATGAAAAAGACAAATGCACCTAGCATTCAAAACCTAGTTGCAGAAATCTATTTTTACAGCTAAAACTTTAAACTAAAACATATCATATTATAGATCTACTGCATAGACAATTTCACAAGGATTCCAAAAAGTTCTCATTTGATATTTTTGGATTTTTCTATGATTTACTATGCAATTTCAAACTCCTGCAAAAATAATTACAAACCAGTCCTCATGGCACTATTCACTTGAGTCTATAGCTGTGCATTTAGAACCCTCTGTTTTCTCTAATTGTTGCAGCAGGTCCTTGACGGAAATACAAACCGAGGTTATCACCGGAGAGGCCGCGATCTCGGTCGGAGGGTGTCAAATTGGCGGCGGCTGAGGGGCGGCGAAGCACCACGGTGTGCTTGCGCACTCGTGGACGGCCTCAGCGCGGCTTGAGGTGGCCCACGACGGCCTGGCCACGCGCGTGCGCCGGCGGCGGCTGCGGTCGGTGCTCCGACGAGGTGGGGCGGCGCCGGCGGCTTGGGAGAGTCGCCCGGAAGGTCGTCGTGGCAGCTTAGGGCTGCGCTTGGCCTTGGTCTGGCCGGCAACGACCCGCGGCGGCCCTTGCCACGGCAGCCTGCGGCTTGCGCGCCCATGGCGTGGCGCCTGCCAAGGCTGGCTCAGCCGGTCGGCTGTGATGGCCATCTAGCAGTGGCAGCTAGAGTGCGGAGCGAAGCTACGAGGGGCGTGGCTCGATGGGTGGAGGGCTGGACGGCGGCGCTGCTTGTGAGCTCGAGCTCGCCTCTGCCATGGCGAGCGGCAGAGAGCGGACATAAATGACGAGGGCGAGGAAGTGAGGTAGGAAGACTGAGGGAGAGGGCTCGGTGTCCTTTTGTTGAGCACTGAGGCAAGGTGGCAAGCATGCACGAGCAAGGACGGGTGAGGTGTCGAGCGAGGCGAGCTGAGGGAGCCACGCGGCGTCTGCGGCCGAAGGCCGGTCGGTCACGATGCAGCTCTGAACACATTCAAGCAGCCATTCGATTGACTGAAACTCATTCCTTCACCTCCCTTTTTCTTTTGATTTCACGTGAAAACTCAAACAACTTCCTTACTAGGAATTACAGAACTACACGAGGGGAACAAATTGTTTAAGATCCTCAAGTACAGGTTATGCACGGTTGAGGAGATCCAAGGCTGCAAAGATGGGTACAGGAAACCGAAATCATGATTCAGTTAAGGATTGACAATACCACCTCAAAAATACGCCTGACACATCATTTTTCATCGATCAATAACTCCCAAATCAGCTCGAATTGGCTCGTGGTGTAATTGACAAAATTGTAGGGCTATAAGTGTACTCCAACTTTGGTTAAAGAATCGAAGTCTAATTCGGTATGGTTAGAGATATACAAAGCTCCAAGGAGGGTACCTCAAAACCGGGTTCTGCAGTCCAATTGCAAGTTGACTGAAACTGTCTTCTTCTCTACCTTATAACTCCTAAACAGTGCACTTATTTAATCAACCATTTTCACCATCAGCTAGATCTACATGAGTACTCCGACTTTGGTTAAAGGAGTTTGGCCAGATTCGAAATGGTTTGCAAACTAAAATTCACCAAAGATAGGTACCCGAAAACGGAAGTCGCGACTTTCAGGCATCCCAGACTTAGCCAATTTTCGAACCCTGAAAATAGCATTGGATTCAATTTCGTGAGCTCGATTTGACCATGCTAAGTACTGAATTAGCTCTGGGACAGTAAATAAAGTTTGTTCCCCATGATATGTTCTACAACTTTTATTTAAGGATCAATGTCTGGATCAGCTTGTGTTGCAAGATATAAAGCTCCAAAGTAAGGTACATGGAACTGAAATTCGACTCCAACACTTAGAAATTTTTAGGATGGCTAACAGCAGGGAATTTCTGGGTTGTTAGACATTTTTGGACATGTTGTGCACCTTTTCAAGATTTGTCACCTTTACAACTTTTGTTCCTTATAAAATTTTCTACAACTTTTCTACAGGGTGCACATCCATACAAAGTTGTTAAGTCACACTTTTGAAATGATCAAATAAAAGTGTTCCAGGGTCCATACATGGTCAACCATCACTTAGAAGCACAATTAGGCAAAATGATCAACATGAACATTGTTCCATGATGTGTCCTAAGTGTAGTTAAGGTGTTGTAGAGGCCAAACATACTCACCATGCATAGGTTGCACAAAAGTGTAAGCCTCACATGCCTTGAAACGTAGAATTCAAGCGAAATGCTATAGTTGTTTCATGCGGTTGTTTCAAGATACATGCTACACATGTTCCACTAGGGTGTTCCACATGTGTCCAAGATGTGTTGCACATATTGCATTTGTATGTTGCACAACACTAGTTCCCATGGGACGCAAGGCAAGTTTTAGTTATAATCCAAACAAGCATATAACTTATCATTTCATGTGACTTTTTGATTCCAAACTTTATGAAACTTTTTCAATCGCCCATGTGGGTGGAAATTGATATGAGGAACATGAAAGAAGCACATCCAACATTACTCAAGCATACTTTTTGGAAAGGGCAACATGTAAGCAATGGTGCATGGTCCAAGTTTAAGTGGTGGCTTATTTTTGTAGATTTGATCTGTCACCACTTAACATGTCATGGTTGAGCTCAACTGGTAATAAACACCTGGGGTGTTACAGTTGGTGTACTGTTATAATTATAGTCTTGTTTGTTTATGCATGATTGTTTTGGATGAATGTTGTTGCTATTGTTGATCGAGTATAGACGGTGAGCAATTCATTGGAGATCTGGAGTTTTTCTACGAGCAAGATCATCAGGACTAGTTTGAGCAAGGCAAGTATAGTATAGGATTATCCTTAATATCCTATTCACATTAAGCAAATAATATCATTATGCATATATTCCTTTGTTAAGGATGACTTAGTGTTGATCTTATTCCTTGATACCTATTATATTGCATGGAGTAGTATTGCTAGTGCTTAACATGAACTATGATCATGTAATTTGACTAATGGAATATGCAATAAACATTAAAAGATGACTTTTTATTACTGTTTAAAGGGGACTAGAGCATGGGGTTATTTTGGTGCTCTCGTTACTCTCCTTAAGGACTTATCTATTAGCGAATATCTGAAACTTACAGTACAACTGTGAGGGCTATATGACTCTGGCTTTAGTCATATAGAAGGACCTTTTTCTAGCTTATTAGTGGTAATCCTTTTTGGTGTAAGAATGGCTTGACGAATCGGGTATAGTGCGGCCTCTGTCCTTATGTGTATAGGCTGCGTGTCATTGTGCCATTTGGAAGGGGAGCTCTACATCTGTTTGCCGAGTGAATCTAATGGCCCTAACTTGTTAGACGAACCTTTAAAAGACTTCATAGTGTTCCTCTGCCTGCTCACCTTGGAAGTGTTTTGGGAGTAATTAACCCGGGCATATGGGCAACATGACTCACAGTGAAAGTGTACAACCTCTACATAGTGTAAAACTGTTATAACATCCGTACTCATGGTCACGAGTGGCCTTGGACCCTTATGGAATAGTGGATCATTAATAATGAACATGTTTTTGCTATTCGTTAATCATTTCACATGGATCATATGTTTATTGTTTACATTGAGACATTTTGATATTATTGATATACTAAAATAATGCTAATTAAAAGCTACATGCTGATAAACCAATGTCATGCCTTTGAGCCTCATGAACCCCATGTTAAACTTGTTGAGTACGAGATGTACTTACGCTTGTTTATTTTTCTTACTTGGATAAAAATCCCGGATGGGTAACAGATGGTGCAAATAGTGACTACTACTCCTACTTCCCTGAAGATTACTAGACTTGCAGTCAACCAGTCAATTTACCTGTGATTGGAGCTACCACGAGAGATTTATATTTTACTTCCGCTACATTTGTGTAAAGACTATATGATAATAATCGTGATGTAATAACATTTGTGATGATACTTCCTTTATAATTTGTTAACTTATGTGTGATTGATCTCTGGGCACACATAAGAGTATGCACTCCATTTGGTCATTAAATGGGTGTGACAAATTGGTATCGGAGCTTTTGTTGATTGTAGGACGCAAGCCTAGCTAGAAATGGTCGATTTAGTATCTTCTTTTTCACTATTTTTTTTGCTTATTATCTTGCTCTTGTTATTTGATAAATTTTTATGCTTCTTATGTCTCATTCTATTATGAAATTTTGCCTCTATTTTAACTACATCTAAAAACTCTGTAGATGGTTCGTGGCCGCAAGACTGCCCGCATCACCACTGGAGGACACTACCTACCTCGTGCTTTGCTTGCACTTGAAGAGCCACAAGAGGAAGTACCCCAGGAGAAGGAGCAGACCCTTGAAGCACCAATCCAAGCGCCAGCACCTCCCAGGAAGAACCCGAGCCTGAAAAAGATCCTGAGATAATTGAGATTGAAGATGATGAAGAGGAGGAGGCCAATGGAGGAGAGCAACCCCCGTCTCCACCACATGATGAAGCTGCTGAGGATGTGCCACCTCCTCTAATGGGGTGAACTGTGAAGATCTACCACAAGGCTGGTGGAGATGCTGTCTCTCACCATCGACTTGTGGGAATGCTCTCTGCCTATTTCGCTGATTGGCACCTAGCTGTGGAGTACATCTGTTGGGAGTATACCCATCCGCTGGAAGACACTTACTGGAAGGCAAGAGCGAGTATTTTTACTAAGGATGAGGAAAAAGGGGCATACCAGCTAGACATGATGTATGCTCACATGGGTCATCGAGCTACCATGGAGGCTAGCATTGAGGACGCCACTTTTGAAGCATGTATGGGCCTCCGCTACCTTCGCTTTGACATCATGAAGCATGATGTTCACCGTTACTTCCCTCGTGCACACCCCGACCTTGGATGGGCCATGATGGATCCAGTGCAGTTGGAACCACTTCCTTGGGTGATGGTGAACCTTGTCTATGATATGATGGAGAGGAAGCTATAGTTAGAAGAGATGGTGAAGGCACAGGGGAAGACCATCAAGAGGTGCCAAGCAATGATTGATGAACTCCGAGCAAACCAAGGCATGGCCAAGATTTATGAGACATTAGAGCATAAACTACGTCATTAAAAAATAGGAGTCCTTCATGTAATAAGAACGTTCTTAGTAACGTCAGTTGAGTCTTCGAGTCTGTCGTGTGGTTTGAACTTTGGTGTGATAGTTGCTTTATCATTATGCTTATCTGTGAGTTGGATTTTTGTTATAAGTGTTAGAGCTTGTAGGCATGTCTACAAGTTCCATTATTAAGAATAATAAGTTTATTAGTCAAGGGAATAATAGTTGAGTTTGGTATTGTCACGTTTCTGTCCTTGCTATTTCCTAGAGCAGTCTGCAATGTTTCTGCTATAGTTCAAAAAAGGTTCGTGCAATATTTATGAATTTTTTATGAGAGAAACTAGGATTAAGCACCTTTCAAATGCCACTAGAATCACCTTTTTATCTGATCTGGTTCGAGAGATATAACTGTCACAAGTTAAAGTTTCTGCACAGTCTGGAATCTGAAACAGTTTCTATTGAGCCTTATTTTTCATTAACTTAGCGACAGAATCTGGACTTATGGTCCAACTAAAAGTTATGGAGAACTTTATAAGCTTTCCAACCATATAAAGCACGTCTCTATTGGACTTCTGTAGCTTGAGATATGATTGATTTACTGAACTGTTAACATTAATATTCGCCCAGAAAACTTTCAGATCTCATTCTTTCTCTTATAAGTGGTTGATAACATGGAAATCTCAAAGTTTGTATTTTTATGGATGGCAGATGGCCGGAAGAGGAAGAGGCAGGGGTCATGGAGGTGTTCCCCCAAATCCACCACCACCACCGCCACCCACTATTGAGCAACTATTGGCAGTGCAGACACAGCTTATGCAACAACTGGTGCAGAACCAACAGAATAGCCAGTTGTTGGGGCACAACCACGTGATAAGCGTGGTGAGTTTTTAAAGGGTCATCCCCTAGTGTTCACGCATGCCGCTGATCCATTGGAAGCGGATGATTGGCTTCGTGCCGTGGAAAAGCAACTCAACATTACACAATGTGATGACCGGCAGAAGGTGTTGTTTGCTTCTAGACAACTCCAGGGAGAAGCTCAAGATTGGTGAGAATCGTATGAGTATGGTCGCCCCACCAATGCTCCCGCGGTCACTTGGCAGGAGTTTAGAGAAAACTTCATGGCTTACCATATACCAGAAGGGATGATAGAACTGAAGGCAGAGGAATTCAGGAACTTGACCCAAGGGTCATTGTTTGTAGCTGAGTATCATGACAGGTTTGCCCAGTTGTCATGATATGCTCCACATGAGGTGGCTAATGACAGTGATAAGCAGCGCCGCTTCTTGAAGGGGTTGTATGATGGACTACAATTGCAGCTGATGTCCAATACTTATCCCAATTTTCAGACGCTTGTGAACCGCGCTATCGTGGTGGATAACAAGCGCAAGGAGATGAATGCCAAGAGGAAAAGGCTTCAGGGATAGACTTCTGGTAGTAACACTCATCCGCGTACTGGTTTCCAGCAAGGTAATCAACAGAGGCCTCCTTCTGGTCAGTGGAATCGTGGTTAGGTCCCTTTTCGCAATCAGTTTCTGCAACGTCACCCATTCCAGCCGCAGAATAGCAACCCACGCCCTCCGCAGCAGAGTGGGAATCAGACTCAGCGTTAGGGTCCTTCCAATAATACTCCCATGAAGACTAGTGTTCCCAATACCCCCAACAGATGTTTTCGATGTGGGAAAGAAGGTCACTTGTCTTACAATTGCCCTGAGAAGCCCAACCAGCAGACTCCCCAGAGGCAAGGTAGTCACCAGAAGCCTGCACCTAACACTGGAAGGGTGAACCACTTGTCCCAGGAAACAACAGTGGAAGAACCGGAAGTTATGCTTGGTACGTTCGATGTCCATTCCACTCCTGCCACTGTTCTTTTTTATTCTGGAGCATCATATTCTTTCATATCACAAGCATTTGTTAGAATACATAGAATTCATTTGTGTGCTATGAAGAACCCTATATTAGTAAACTCACCTGGTGGAAGCATGCCAGCATCTTATCGTTGTCTCCCGATTAGTCTCATTCTAAGGGGGGTAGAGTTTAAGGTGAGTCCTATAGTATTGAGAACAGCTGGGATTGATCTTATATTGGGAATGGATTGGATGATGCAACAAGAAGCAGAGATTCAGTGCAAGGGGAAATCAGTAGTGCTGACAACACCAAAGAGAGATAGGATCAGGGTTGATGTGAAAGTGCAAAAACAGGAGACCGCTACAGTGAACCAGCTTAATGATGGTGCCAACAAGGAGGACTAGGTTGTGGAGGAGTTCTCCGATGTGTTTCCTGAGGAATTGCCAGGTATGACACCAGACTGTGACATTGAATTTATTATTGAATTATTACCTGGAACTGCACCCATAGCTAAGCGTCCATATAGAATGGGAGTAGATGAATTAGAAAAACTTAAGAAACAAATT
Organism: Saccharum hybrid cultivar R570; assembly: GCA_038087645.1. NCBI lineage: Eukaryota > Viridiplantae > Streptophyta > Magnoliopsida > Poales > Poaceae > Saccharum > Saccharum hybrid cultivar. Next base: position 558,416 of record JAQSUU010000653.1, on the reverse strand, counting down.
AAGGAGTTACAGGATAAGGGTTTTATTCGTCCTAGTTCTTCACTTTGGGGAGCACCAGTGATTTTTATGGACAAGAAAGATGGCACTCAGAGGATGTGTGTAGATTATCGGTCTCTCAATGAGGTTACTATCAAGAATAAGTACCCGTTGCCTAGAATTGATGACTTGTTTGATCAGTTGAGAGGTGCTTGTGTATTCTCCAAGATTGATCTTCGTTCTGGATATCACCAGTTGAAGATTCATGCTAGTGATATACCAAAGACAGCTTTTACCACACGGTATGAGTTATATGAGTATATAGTGATGTCTTTTGGTCTGACTAATGTCCCTGCATACTTTATGTATTTGATGAATAAGGTGTTCATAGAATATCTTGACAAGTTTGTAGTGGTATTCATTGATGATATCCTAGTATTCTCCAAGACTGAGGAGGAACATGCCGAACATTTGAGGTTGGTCTTGCAAAAGCTCAGAGAACACCAGTTATATGCCAAGCGAAGTAAATGTGAATTATGGTTGAAGAAAGTTTCCTTTCTTGGTCATGTTGTCTCAAATGGAGGAATTTCAGTAGAACCTAGCAAAGTGAAAGATGTATTGAACTGGAAGCCACCAACCAATGTAAGTGAGATCCGTAGTTTCTTGGGATTAGCAGGCTACTACAGGAGATTTATAGAGGGATTTTCTAAGCTTGCAAAGCCAATGACTACACTGTTGGAGAAGAATGCTAAGTTTGTGTGGTTTGAGAAGTGTCAGGATAATTTTGAGGAATTGAAGAAAAAATTGACCACTGCACCAGTATTAGTCTTGCCAAATCTGAGTAAACACTTCTCTATCTACTGTGATGCATCTCGTTTGGGTTTGAGATGTGTTATTATGCAAGAAGGTAGAGTTGTGGCATATGCATCGAGACAGTTGAGAAAGCATGAATTAAATTATCCTACTCATGACTTGGAATTAGCCGCAGTGGTTCATGCACTAAAGATACGGAGACATTATTTGATTGGACATAAGAGTGATATATACACTGATCACAAGAGTCTGACGTATATCTTCACTCAAATAGATCTGAACTTGAGGCAGCGTAGATGGTTGGAGTTGATAAAGAATTATGATCTAGAGGTGCATTATCACCCAGGAAAGACTAACGTCGTTGCTGATGCTCTTAGTAGGAAAAGCTACGCTAATGAAGTGCAAGTAATGCCTATGCCAAGGGAGTTGTGTGCTGAATGTGAGCATCTGAACTTAGGATTTACCACCAATGCAGTAGAATTGGTACTAGAACCTACTCTGGAGCAAGAAATACACAAGAGTCAGTTGAAAGACGCAAAGTTGAGAGAGATAGCGGAGAATATAGCGAAGGGTAAATCACTAGGATTCCATAAAGATGATAAGGGTACGCTATGGTTTGGAAAAATGATGTGTGTGTCAAAGGATAAGACTATCAGAGAGGCAATTTTGAGTGAAGCTCATGAGTCAGCTTATTCCATACATCCTGGGAGTACTAAGATATATCTGGATCTGAGAGAGAAATATTGGTGGTATGGCTTAAAAAGAGATGTTGCTGAATATGTTGCTTTGTGTGACACATGTCAGAGGGTGAAAGCTGAACATCAGAGACCTGCAGGATTGTTACAACCTATGCAGATACCCGAATGAAAATGGGAAGAAGTTGGTATGAATTTTATAGTTGGATTGCCACGTACTCAGAGAGGGTACGATTCAATTTGGGTAATAGTAGATCGTCTAACAAAGGTTGCTCATTTTCTGCCAGTTAAGACTACATATAGCAGTGCAAGGTTGGCAGAATTATATATGGAAAGAATAGTGAGTCTACATGGAGTTCCTAAGAAAATTGTGTCTGATCGGGGTACCCAGTTTACATCTTATTATTGGCAAAAGATACATGAATCACTAGGAACCAAGCTGAACTTTAGTACAGCCTACCATCCACATACAGATGGACAGATAGAGAGAATTAATCAGATATTGGAAGATATATTGAGGGCTTGTGCTTTACAATATGGTACTAGTTAGGATAAGAGTTTGTCTTATGCAGAGTTCTCTTATAACAATAATTACCAGAAGAGTCTTCAGATGGCACCGTTTGAGGCTCTGTATGGACGAAAGTGTAGAACCTCGTTGTTCTAGAATCAGACAGAGGAAAGTCAAGTGTTTAGGCCTAATGTACTCAAGGATGCTGAAAAGAAAGTAAGAATGATTAGAGATAATCTAAAAATAGCCCAGTCCCGATAGAAAAGTTATGCTAATACTCGGAGGAGAGAGTTGACTTTTGAAGTAGGGGATTATGTCTACTTGAAAGTATCGCCAATGAGGAGCGTGAAAAGGTTCAACATGAAGGGGAAATTGGCACCAAGGTATATTGGACCTTTCAAGATCATAGAGAGACGTGGTGAGGTGGCGTATCAGTTGGAATTACCTGAGAGTTTGGCAGGTGTACATGATGTGTTTCACGTGTCTCAACTTAAGAAATATTTGCGAGTACCAGAGGAGCAGATTCCGTTAGAGGAGCTCACTGTTAAAGAGGACCTCACATATGAAGAGTTTCCAGTTAAAATTTTAGAGACTGCTGAAAGAGTCACGAGGAGTCGAACTATCAAAATGTGTAAGGTTCAGTGGAATCGGTACACTGCGGATGAGGCCACCCGGGAGAGAGAAGAAGATCTGAGGAAAACCTATCCGCAACTGTTTGAGTAAGCACCAGTCGAATCTCGGGACGAGATTCATCTTAAGGGGGTAGAATTGTAACACCCAAAAAATTTATTGCTGCTGCCAGGGGTGCAGGGCGGTTAGGGCATGGGGAAGAAAAACGGTTCGATCCCTGTTCTTAAATCTGGAGGACCGCAGGATTGTCTGGCCGTTGGAAATAGCAACTAGCCGGACTTCAGGGGAACCGCTTCTGAAAATGAATGTTTGGCCATTTTGTTTTGTCATTGGCCGGACCGTCCTGCGCCATGTATTATATTAGTTGAAAAAAATTAAAAACAAAAATTTTGGCTCGCGTGGGTTCGAACCCAGGACTGCGGGGAGACAGAGTAGAGGCTTAACCACTACGTTGGATAGAAGTTCAATAAAATGGTTTCTTTTCTCCTTTTAGTCTTTACTAGTAAATATGTCCGTGCGTTGCAACGGGAGTAATAATATCTATATGTGTCTAAATCATGTCTACGTCAGACGGATATAGATATTTTTCACATGCACAAAGTTAGTTATAGGATAGTTAAACCAAAATAAAAATAGCGGAGAAATTTTGGTTCAGTCATGACTCTTGGTACATGAATTCATGAAAAGGTGCTCACGGTAGTCACGGTTCGTTGCCGGCGCTGCTTGCTCGATCTTTGCTGGATAGGTGCGAGGAAAGCGAGAGATGCAAGACAAGAAAATGAGGGATCTCGGAACAAATAGAAAAAAAAAACCAACAGTAAGACTCCTCGAGATTCGAGAGGTAGTAACGGTGAGGAACTTGCCTGCTTTGCAGGTCTCGCCGATGGGCCATTTTAGCTGGGCATGTAGATCACCGACTGCTGCTGGTCGTCAACTACAGAGGGCCACCCGAGATGGCAAGAGCCAAGAGGAACGTCTCGTGCGCATGACGGCGTGAGTATTGACTCTCACATGTCCAGCGCAACGCCAACATGGAGCACAGATGACGCAACTTCGACATCATAGCACGTCACGAGAACACATGCCTCCCTTCTTCCTCTGGTTGAAGCTCCTTGCATGCGCCCGCACCCGCGCGTTGTCATTTTTTTTCTTTTTTCTTTTTTTATCTTGAGGCATCGGCGCGTCGCATGGTCATGTTGGCGGTAATATTTCTACATCGATCGGTCGAATCCGGCTCCCTTGTAGCCGGCTTGTACGCTCGTGTTGGCATCGATCTTGCGGGTTATCCGGCCGGCACAAGTGCACACGTTATATATGGAGCACGGGGTGCGGACACAAAAAGGATTTAAACTTGGAGAGATCTGCCCAATGAGAACACCGACATGTAACTCGAATCCGTTATGAACACATATAGAAACTCGTGATAGTCCTCATGGCATGCCACAACCACCAGGACACGTGGTTTTGTGGGCATCACGAGACTATGGTCGGGTCCCATATGACTACGAAAGCAGTTTTTTGTATCTGACTTATATTCTATTGTCTCGGTTATTTCTTTTGTTTCCTATTCCTATATGTGTCCGGACCGAAGAAACTCTCCATCATCCGGCAGTTAAAGGGAGACGTGACTATATATAAAAAATAGGAGAGTCGTAGAGAGACGTACAGAAATAGATTTTACATTCATGGAGTTAGTTAGAGAAGGCTATACCAAAAGAATGGATAGACGAAAAAAAAGAGTCTGAAATTTTGTCTCTTTATTATTAGGTATAGATATAGATTGCTGCTGTATTAATTAAAAAAATAATAATAAAAAATTGGCCCGCGCGGGGTTCAAGCCCGGGGCTGTGGGTCGACAGAGTAGAGGCTTTACCGCTACGCTAGGACAGTGAGTTCGTTGAAATAGCTTTCTTTATTCCTTTTAGTCTTTGCTTGCTGTAGTACTAAATTTAAAAAGTTAATTAAAAATTTTGGCCCGCTGGGGTTCGAACCTGGGGCTTGGGGTCTAGTGAGTAAAGGCTTAACCGCTGCAATAGGATAGTAAGTTAGTTAAGAATGATATTTTTATTCTATTTAAGCTTTTATGGGAGCAGTATTAAATTTTAAAAAAAATTGGATGTAGGAGCTAACTAGAACTATTTCGATGCAGCCTACAAAACAAAATTGCCGGCACTTGTACTAAGTCTGATCTCAATGTACTAACTCTTTTTGCCCACGCTAGGACAGTCCGTCCACCAAGTTTTAGACTAGGTCGGACTATACACATTTTGTCCGGCCATCCCTATATCGCTTCGGTAAGATAGATTTTCGGTAGGATTGGTTTTTTGTTTGTTTGTTGTAACCTTGTTGGTGGCAGTACTATTTAAATCGAATCAAAGATAAAAATAAAAGTTAAAGAACAAACCACAATAATTTAAATAGCAGGTGCATACCATAATAATTTTGTAGAGTACAAACCATTACTAAGTCCATTTACAAACCGAAGTGCATAACAAAGTACATACAAACATAAGTAGATTACATACTGATGCGGACCACCATGGCATACAATGTACTTAGCGTAGTGCAGGTCATTAATATCATAGTATAGACCATTAGTGATGTGGAGCAGTGTATGGACTAGTGCACTCTCCCTTGCCTTACTGGATCGTAAGCAAGGTCTACTAACGATGGTTAGTAGTGGTGGAGTGTAACACCCTAAAATTTTGGGATATTTAAAAGTAGGTAAATATGAATTTTTATACAATTTTGTGGGCATACAAACTTAAAATAATAATAATTTTTATTAACTTAAAATCAAATATAAGGGTAGAAACATGTTTGTGCACTCATGTTGTTGCATTTGAATATTGTAATGAGTGGTTTGATTCAAATTCAAAAGAGGATTCAAAATAATTTGAAAATGCTTTGAAGCATTTGAAAAGGAAAAAGAAAAGGGAATTTTTTTTATCTCTTTCGGCTTTCAGCCCGGCAGCCCACCCCTCGCTTGCGGCCCGTTTGCCTCCCGCGCGCGCAGCCGTTTCCCCCACCCGCTCTGGGCCAAGCCGCCGCTGGCCCAGCAAGCTCGCGCGCACGCTGGCGTCTGCCTCTCCCTGCGTGTCGCTGACACCGTGGCCCCGCATGTCAGGAGCACCTTTTTCCTCCCCACGCTGCGCCCGATTTCTTTCATTGATTCTACCGATCGAATCCGCCTCAAAATCTTCCTCCTTCCTTACTTGGAGCGCCTTTCAGGCTATAAATACCAGGTGCCATGCTCTGCCGCATCCATCTCATCTTCTTGTAGCCGCTGTGGTGCTCGAGAGCTCGGTCACCGCGAGCGTGAGCCCTAGCCGCCGCCATTCCGAGCCGCGCGCCTCCTTTGGTCCGCCCTCGGCTCTGTTCTCACGCGAGGTGAGCTCGTCGTGCTCCGCTCTCCCTCCCCGTGTTTTCCTTTCTCTGAATCGTGCCCGGGAGCGTGGTAACGCAAGATCCGGCCATGGCGCCGCCGTGTTCGCTCGCCGCCGGCGGTTTTTCCCCGCCGTCGCCACCAGCAGTAATCGTGGGTCGTCCGATCTCGAATCAACCGTCCAGATTAGAAGATACCGGTTCGTGGCTATTTTGTTAAAGAGCCCCTCTCTTTTCTTGAAAACAAACCCGCGGTCCATGGCATATTCCCGAATTACGTTTTTCTTTTTCCTTTTCATAAAGCGTAGTTTGATCTCGTTAATTCAAAAATACGTTTTCTGATATTTACAGTTTTGCCACTAATCTTGTTTTAGTCATAACTTCTCCATTTTAACTTCGATTTGACCCGTTCAAATTGCGTTAGGTTCGTATTTGAGAGCTCTACTGTAACACCCCAGTGTTAAGCATGCATTTTGCACTTGCATTTCATGGGCATAAGCATAATTTATTCATACATGAGCATTAACACATGAAACACTTGAAGCAGGCATTCAAAACATCTGAAACATGTGACATGTGTTAATGAAACAATGCTTGTTATCGTATGTTGCATAATGTATATGTTTTATAATTATGCTTAGATAAGACAAGTGATTGCTTTGTTTGGTCACTAAACTCACTTAGATATGGTAGGGTTGCAAAATAAAATAAGTGAAACATTGCATTTATAACCTTTGCAACACAATGTTTCAAATGTAGAATTGAAATGTTTCAGTAGTACAAATGTGATGTTTCATATGATATATGTTTGGACTTTGTAGTTTTAATAATGCAAATGTGCAGCTATGAGTATAACAATACTTGATTCATGTTTAGGGCATTAAATGACACCATATTCATGTTAATAACTTTGGCTAATAAAGCTTTTAATTAATGACATGCTAATGATTGACCTAGAGGTGGCTTTGTTTGGTTTAAATTATAATTAAAAATATAAAAGGAATTTGGCTTGGAGTGTTATATATGGAATGTCTAGATTAAATATCTCTACAACTTTCATGTTTAGTCCAACTTTTGAAATTGCTTGGAAATGGCTCAAATCAGTGTTGTGTGTGGTTGTTTTATTTCAAAAGAATTAAAAAGAGGCAGAAAGTGGAAACGGGCCGGCATCCAACCATTTCGGCCCAAGCTAGCCAGGCGGCCTGTTCCACCCAACACGCCTGCGCGCGCTGCGCCCCGGCCCGCGTCGTGCTTGCGGCCCAGCATCACCCGCGCCGAGGCCCAGCTCACCCCGGCCCACTCCCGCACCAGCGCAGCGCCGGCCCTGCTCCCGCGCGCCCACGTGCTCCGACCAGCGCCCGCCTTGCCCCGCACCGTGCTCGCCGTGTGGCAGCGCGCCACCGGCGGCGGTGGGCGGCGGCCAGGCTCCCGACCGGCCTTAAGGCCTGTCCGAATGCCGTCCGGGTGCATCCCCTCATCTGCACCCTGCCCTGCCCCCTGCCTCCGCCTCGCTCTCGATCTCGCTCTCACCAGAGCGGTAGCAGCAGCCGCGGGCGACGCCGCCGTCGCCATGGCCATCGCCACCGGCGCCGAGCTTCTCCGCAATGCCCGCCGCTCGCTCACGCCTCTAGCTCGTAGCGCATCAACTCCGGCTCCTCCTCGTGAGGCTCACGCGCACCTCGCTGCGCCTTTCCATCGCCGGAAACGGCGTGGACACGGCGAGCCACGCCGCCGTTGGCCACCGCACCTCGCCGCCACAACTCCGCACTGCATCCGGCCCCATTTTCCACCTTGCTGTGTTCGCCTTGCCGAGAGGAACCTCCCGGTGGTGGTGGCGCAGCCGGAGGGCTCACCGTCGGCGAGATCCGGCCGGCGGAGCGCCTCCCCTGCCTCTGTGAGGCTGACGGGTGGGGCCCGGCTGGACCTGGGACCCAGCTGCCAGTGTCTGTGGTGCACCAGATCTGGGTGCATGTATCATTTCGGATTTAATTGATTTTTGAAAAATGATTTTCAGAAAAAGAAGTAATGCTTGTGTAATTTATATCTTGAGCTGTGGGTGTCCAAATGAGGTGAAACAAGTTGTGTTGTGTTTCTAGTGAATAGATCTGTCTGTTAAAAATGTGAACTAGCATTTTTTTGATACTTTATATAAAGTTTTATTTAATGTGTTAAATGCTTATGATCTTTGGAAATGTGCAGTAAATAGAGTAGGGGTCAGAAAAATGTGAGACTTGATTTGCTTGATAGATCTTGAGGTGTAGAATCTGTGGTAAAGTTTTGAGGTGCTGTAATTATGGAATAAATTGTACTTATTATTTAAATTGCTTTAATGTTGATTCTTGTGGCATTTTTAGTAAATAAAATATGCATAGATAAATCTTGAGAAAATTTTTGGACTGCTCCTGTACTATGAAGTAGCTAAGAAAAATAGTAAATCTATGGTTTGACACTTTTCATAGTACGAAGTATTTTCATGCCTGCTCTACCCGGCTATTTGTCATTTTTGTGTAGGTTAATATGCTTATCATTTTGGCATGGCATTTTTATGGTAGGGTGCAGAGAGCATGTTTAACCTGCTGTAATTTTTATAGAATTTTGGGAGCTCTAGAAATATGTGGCCTAGTTCTATGCATTTCAATAACTGTAATTAAAATGAATTGTTACATGTGATGTAAATGCTTCGTGGCACTTATATGTACTTTTGTGTCACGAGTAACCTGTTGGTGTGTTTGGCCTGGTTCAACTTGAAATGCCATGTGGTCATTCATGTGTGCATGTATATTTGGGTACAAACTTGAATGGTGTGGGTATGTATACCTTGTTTGTGAGCATGCATGTTTTGCTTGTGAGTGCATGTAGCTCTGTGATGCTTGCTACAAAATGTTTAGTCCAAGTGAAACATGATGTTAGTACATGTAATAAGTTGCTTTGCCATATGTGAGTATAATCGCCTTGCTTAGCGAATGCATGTTGCTTTGGTGTATCCCTAAAGCACTAATAACCTACTGGCATGTCTTAGTGTATTAGTCGTACGTGTGGTATGTGTTTATGTGTATGTTATATGCATAGGGTAGACTTGCCTTGTGTCGCTAGGTATACCCTGTTAGTATGTATGCATGCATACTTGCTTATGAATGAACGCAGGTAGCTCTTTGGTGCGTGTGTACGAATGTTTAGAGAAACATGATGTTAGCTACATGTGATAAGTTGCTTGTCTTATATTAATTGATCATGATGAATATGTGTTGTAAGTACTAGAGAAGAGATACGCAACTACTCGGTCAAATAGGGTTAATTTGCTTATCACCTGAATGTGGCTATGTTTGCATGTATGCTCGCATTCACGTCATCATGTCATATGCAAGTCCTTTCAAGTACACTCCTTATCATCATGTACGCTTATCGCACTTCCATGCATTCATACGTTGGCATTATCGCATCTCATTTAGGTACGCGAGGTGCATGAGAAGCACGTGGTGTGGGACCAAACCCGAAGACGGTGTTGGTGTACCATCGTGAAGATGGAAAGGCTGGACACGTACTAGGATCGGAGGTGTTGGCAAGACGGCGCAACTAACTGACTTGACTAGGTGTCAGATCCCAGGCAAGCCCCGGAGCATTCTAAGCCTCCTACTTTATAAAAGCAATTGAGTATATATATGTTATATATGTATTGTTGCATTAAGTTGTAGGAGTTGAGTGAACTGTTGATGCATTTATTACTATCCTTGCCTACATTATTACATTCTTACCCAGCTAGGTTTAGGGTTGAATAATTGCTTAGCCCTGCTTAGACCGGTAGCGATCGGTGATTTCCTGTCACCTGAAATTATAGGTGGTTACGAGAATACTTTAGCTATGGAATGGGTGATATCCCGGAAATAACCAAGTGTTGATGTATAATTGGAGACCGGGCGGAATAAGTGTTGGGCAACCAGACAGGGTTCTAGGGTGCTTGTAGTTTCCATCTGTGTCGATTAAGGACCGACCGTTGTTGGGCCTCGGGTCATGTTGAACGCATGCCTCACATTTAGCTGGCCGAATAATGTACCTTTCGACCGCGAAGCTGGGAGATTATTCGGGCCGAGTGGATTTCCCGCAACGCACTGTACCGGAGCAGTAGTGGCAGGATACGGGGCGCGATGATAAGGCCAAAGAGCAGTCAGGTGGCCCCCGGGTACATGTGGTTCCTGGCAAGCTTGAGACTTTACCTGAATGGTTGACTCGGTGACCAATACCTCACTTTAGCGGGTGAGTGAGGTTTGTATGAGGAATAAATTACCAGCTGGTTAATAATCGATTCGAATCGCCATGATTCACTGGATAGTGAACACTTGACTCGAGTTATGGCATCGTAGTAATGATGATGGAACACGGATGGTTATGTGGATGATGTTGGAAATGCTAAACCTGAAATGGTAGCCTTTGATGTTGATGATTAATCAAGTGATTTCTTTAGCATAGGTGCTTACCTAGATTAATAGGTTATAACAAAGATGATGTAAAAGTGCTTAAAATGGTGTATTCATGATCACTTATGTTTTTCGCAAATGAGTCAAGCTAGCCCACTGAAAGAAAGCCTTGCATACTCCTTGGTGTCATATTATTTCTAGTTTATGACGGGTAAGTCTAGCTGAGTACATTCCAGTACTCAGGGTTTTATTCCCACCTGTTGCAGGTAGTAAGGCGTACTACTGTGGCGACAAGTTGGACTTCTCTCCCACTTCGGGTGATGAGTGGACCATGGGCATGGTCCCTTCTTATATCATATCTAATTGCTGTTGTTGGACATGACTATGCGTTGGCACTGTAATTTAACTAAGTGTGTGTAAAAGGTGGTTTCAAGCTATTTCGCTTCCGTTACTTCTATTTTGAAGTGGGGTTTGCGCTAAGTTATGTTGCACTCCGATGTATTTGTGAACTTGATGTAACATGTGGACTGTGGTTACTGAATCATGTACGATCTTGGTTGTAAGCTTGAAAAGGTTTGAAATCCCTCGTGATTTCACGGACTACCGGGTTTATATGAGTTCAAGTATGTAAATTGAGCGGGAAATCGCTGATTTTGTACTTGAGCTCTTATAAATTGGGCGGTTCTGTTACATCTACATGTTAGTAGAACTGTACAGTAGGTTTGTGACATTTTATTTTTGAGTTTGAATTAGAGTAATTATTTTTCTATAGGAAATCTTCGTAAATTCGTAACTTCGTCGTTTTAGCTCCGTTTTTCGTGATCTTCGCGTCTGTGTGATCCTAGCGAGTTGTAGATTCGTTTTAAAGACTTTTTATCTTATTTTATTACTGTTGGTGTACTGTTCTAATTATAGTCTTGTTTGTTTATGCATGATTGTTCTGGATGAATGTTGTTGCTATTGTTGATCGAGTATAGACGGTGAGCAATTCGTTAGGGATCAGGAGTTTTTCTACGAGCAAGATCATCAGGACCAGTTTGAGCAAGGCAAGTATAGCATGGTATTATCCTTGATGTCCTATTCACATTAAGCAAATAATATCATTATGCATATATTCCTTTGTTAAGGATGACTTAGTGTTGATCTTATTCCTTGATACCTATTATATTGCATGGAGTAGTATTGCTAGTGCTTAACATGAACTATGATCATGTAATTTGACTAATGGAATATGCAATAAACATTAAAAATGACTTTTTATTACTGTTTAAAGGGGACTAGAGCATGGGGTTATTTTGGTGCTCTCGTTACTCTCCTTAAGGACTTATCTATAAGCGAACATCCGGGACTTACAGTACAGCTGTGAGGGCTATATGGCTCTGGCTTTAGTCATATAGAAGGACATTTTCTAGCTTGTTAGTGGTAATCCTTTTTAGCATAAGAATGGCTTGATGAATCGGGTATAGTGCGGCCTCTGCCTTATGTGTATAGGCTGCGTGTCATTGTGCCATTTGGAAGGGGGGCTCTACATCTATTTGCCGAGTGAATCTAATGGCCCTAACTTGTTAGACGAACCTTCGAAAGACCTCGTAGTGTTCCCCTGTCTGCTCACCTTGGAAGTGTTTTGGGAGTAATTAACCCGAGCATATGGGCAACATGACTCACAGTGAAAGTGTACAACCTCTGCAGAGTGTAAAACTGTTATAACAGCCGTGCTCACGGTCACGAGTGGCCTTGGACCCTTATGAAATAGTGGATCATTAATAATGAACATGTTTTTGCTATTCGTTAATCATTTCACATGGATCATATGTTTATTGTTTACATTGAGACATTTTGATATTATTGATATACTGAAATAATGCTAATTAAAAGCTACATGCTGATAAACCAATGTCATGCCTTTGAGCCTCATGAACCCTATGTTAAACTTGTTGAGTACGAGATGTACTTACGCTTGTTTATTTTTCTTACTTGGATAAAAATCCCGGATGCGTAACAGATGGTGTAAATAGTGACTACTACTCCTACTTCCCTGAAGATTACTAGACTTGCAGTCAACCAGTCAATTTGCCTGTGATTGGAGCTACCACGAGATATTTATATTTTACTTTCGCTACATTTGTGTAAAGACTATGTGATAATAATCGTGATGTAATAACATTTGTAATGATACTTCCTTTATAATTTGTTAACTTATGTGTGATTGATCTCTGGGCACACATAAGAGTATGCACTCCATTTGGTCGTTAAATGGGTGTGACATGGAGAAGGCCCTCGGCCTGATGACGCCCTTGTCACATGCACACGGTCCTAGAATCCTCTTATAGTGAGTATTGGCCCATCATATTTCCATTCAAACGGACCCAATCGAGGTATGACCTGGTTGAGAATGGCTTCAAAGCTACATGCTGCGTAGGTTAATTCATACTCCTGAACCTGTAAGTGTTAAAAAAAATAGATATGAGAACCATGCATATAGACATACCAACAAATCTAAATATGCCAAATACCAATAAATATAAAACATACCAACAAATATAAGATATAAGATTCACTTCAAGCTTACCACATTAGCTAGGTTGTGTGCAACAATGTTTGCACAAAGACGTGCCACATCATCGACGCCCTCATTCAAAGCTCGTAGCATCATGTAGGAGAATGAAGGAATATGATAACCAACATTCGCAAGTGTCCCTAAATAAGCTAGCACAACATATTTATCTGCCATAATCTGATAGGGTTGGCACGTGTCCATCTCACTTATTGGTAGAACCAGACCAGGCTGACCCTACCTAGCGGGGATAGAAAAGCTAATTCGACATTGCATGCCCCTGGGCACAGGGAATCTCTCAACCTAGACGCCTTCGACCCCGAAATTTGCGAGTGTCTCTTCTAACCAGTAGATCGGGTCAATTGTCTATGTTACATTTAAAAATCATACATATCAGAAAAAATCTATGTAGAGGCATGTCTTCATAACATATTAATTTATTACAGAAAACATGTTGCTTACTATGCTTGGATACGGGTGTTCTGTATGTTCCAGGGTTGGTTGCAATCTATAGTCATGCACATAGACGAAATCTGGTAGAGGCAGTTGTCCGGCCATGTCTTCTTCTGAATTTATGTTACAACACAAAAATGATAATTTATTTTGTAATGACAATATATAGAAACAATATTAACCGATATTGGCTTTATTGTTTCTCTTATGCGCGATGTTCTATGGTGAAACATGGTATAATATAATAAAAAAAAGTGTGTACGATTTTGACCAAGATTAATACCTAAATGCCAGATCGGGGTCACTAGATCAGGGATCACCAGATCAGATCAGCACAAGAACATTGAAAAAATAGCACGTGCACTAACTAGATCAGATCAGTACGTGTCATACTTTTCCATGGATGAAATGGGAGTCAACTAACCAAATCGGGGATGCAAGTGCACGTGCACGTTAGGTGGAACACGATTTCATCTATGCACGTGCACGTTTGCGTCTATGCACGTGCATGATTTTGTCCAAGATTAATACAAGAAATCAGAGAATAATCTAGATCAGTGAAAAAAAGTCCACTTACCAGATCAGGGAGAGGGAAAGAGGAATCCACGTACATACGGTTGCCGGTGCTGTCTCCTTGCCGCCGGCCAATAGTAACCGCGCGTGCACGTACAGGGTAAAGAAGAGAAGTTACCACACATGTGTAACACGTGGGTAACTTCAGAGGTGGTTATGTATAATTAACCGCCTCTAAAAATAACAACAGAGGCGGTTATGTAAAGCGAACCGCCCCTGAAAATGTTCATGTGAGAACAGGGGGCCAAATATTTTCAGATGCGGTTTCCTTCGACGACCACTGCTGAAAATATTGTCCGGCCAAATAAGATAGTCCGGCCTTTGTTTTTCTGCTCCGGCCTGACTGTCCTATTGCTCCATTTTTAAAATTTAACTAACTTATCCCTTTGTTCGGCCTATGTGTTTGAGTGGTGGCCGGACCGTTCTGTGGCTCTAATCTTGTTACCCTCCACGTTAGGTAGAACTTTTGCGTTTTGTTTCTTGACATAAATGGAACTGCCCCTGCCGTAGAAATATTTTGTGTTTTGTTTATTGACAAATTCTTCAAAAGCACGAGCCAACAAAATAAAATATATAGATAAAATTATCAGTTCATCAATGTGGCACGTGGTCTTAGTATTATTACAAATGTTCTAGACATAAATAAATAATTAAGCTGTTACAACTCTGCCTTCCGTATCAGTGCGAAGGTATGGAAATGACATTTGATTTTTCCACCTTGCTTCTACAAGCTTGATCTTGTTTGGTAGGCCTGTGAATAGTTGCATTTCTCAGTATTGATTGTGCTCCTCCAAATCCTCTACGCCGTCTACTTCTAGGATCCTCTGTTTTCTAGATATAACAACATGCCTCTTTGGATTCTCGGGATTAGCATAATACAGGACCTGTGCCACACGAGTAGCAGGCACCCACGTGTGATCCTTGTAACCTACATTGTCGAGGTTGACACGTGTGAGTCCAAATTTCTCGACCTCAATGCCACCCGGCTATTTGACCCATTGGCACCGAAACATGGTGATCTGTATATCTGGTCCATAGTCCAATTCTCATATGTCCTCTATGAAACTATAGTGTGTGTGAACCTCCCCAAATGCATCAACATTTTCAATACGAACCCCGCTGTTTTGAGATACTGACTTCTGCTCCTTTGCTTTGGTGTAGAATGTGTATCCATTTATATCATACGCCTGCCAAGATGTGGCCTAGGACAATGGCCCCTGAGCCAACCTCCGTAAGGTTTCCTCTTCTAGTAAGTCTTGTTCCCCAAGCCACCTGCCAAATAGACGCATTTGTTCTCGAACGATCCATTGCTCCGTGCGCCCTGGATGTTCTGCTCTTACGAGTGCAACATGTTTCTCGATAAATGGCTCCATCACCGATAGGTATTGCAACACATAGGAGTGTGTTTCTTCCACTTGAGTGTATTCCTTGTCGATGAATGTTTTCCTACCGTTGCTGCCATTCCCCGCCAACTTACCTTTATGACGAGTTACTGGCAAACCAAGTGACGTCTATCCTCTTCCCGTAAGTAATCTTGACAAGCCTCGATGACTTCTTCAGCACAATATCTCTCTATCATGGATCCCTTAGGGTGAGCACGATTGTGTACATAGCGTTTTAGAATAGACATGAATCTCTTGTACGACCACATCTCATTCATTGTTGCACCCGGTTTTCTGAAGAATACCAAAAGCTAACTATATGTGTGCCCAGGATGTCCACACGACACATATAGCAACAAATATGAAGAATATCAAGAACAATGCTTTATTATATATCGAATATAGTTACATCAAAACTTACAACTAGTACAAAGCATAGCAGAAACTATTCTATATCTTCTCTTCGGGACTCCATACTCTATAGGGACGGTTGACGGGGGGAGCACTTGCCATGGAACTCCAAAGGAAACTCTTCACTTGGTCCACCATTTGGTGCACATCTGGGATTTTTATTAGTGACAATGACAAACGTTGGCTCACCATGCTCAGCAAGTATAACATGAGGTTATGCAAAGCTTAAGAAGGCTTGACTCGGCTGTACTGCGGTAAGCATTTTTAGTTGGTCAAATTTTATTTATTAAACCTGAGTTACTAGGTTATGCTTAGAGCTCCCATGCGAATATAATTAATTATCATCATCAAGATTAATCATCACCCAAACCATCCGTCGAACCATCTAACTCGAAAAGGATCCAGGCCGCTCGTGTCCGTGAGCACGACTGATATATTAGTTTGATCAAACTCTTCAGAGTGTGTACACTTTCACCTTGAGCCATGATTCCCATGTGCCAGGGTATGCAAAGCCCACAATACCTCTTCCTAGGAGGCATAGCAGGGTCTCACTACGAAGCCTTTCACTAATTACCCTAATAAGTTAGTACCTACGAGGTCTTAGCGTCTAGACGAATGGAGCCCCCTTCAAGACTGGCACACCTTGACCGTAGCCTAGTACACATCTTGACAGGCAAGAAGCCATTCTGCAACCTAGTCCCCCCTCTTGCGCCTTTCAGTAACTACTAACAAGCTAGAGAAAACTAGCTATTCGACTAAAATCGTGCCCACTTTGATTCTCAAGGTTGCACGGATGTCCTGGGTTGCCGCTTTAAGATTCAGTCCTTATGGAGGGCAGACTAGAGCACCTAAAAAGGCCCACTGCTCTAGCCCCCTTTTTGTCCATATTGCTGAAAAGCACCATTTTAATCATTGATTCCATAAGTCATTAATCAGGTTTAACATTATAACATTTGGTGATTGCAAGCTAAGCAAACCTACCCATATGCATGAATCTAGGTTAATTAAACAAGGGGTACAGGGTATCAAAAATACTAGGTAAAGTCTTTAGCATCATATTAGACACATGCATATGAAAATGATTATAAGATTATTAGGTAACAAGGGATCTCATGTTACACTTGCCTCCAATTGTTCGCTCCAACTTTCTAACTTTTCCTTCCAACCCATCATCTCATATCTTCTTCTATCGATAGCAACAACTGGCTCAAGCACCTGAAAATGACCCAAAAACAATACACCAATCATTGCAAAAAACGATTCTAACACGAAGACATGATTCTACGATCGTGCGAGCGCAAAAACACCTCAAACGGCTTATGGCGAGCTTTTGAAGTTTTAGGGGTTAAATCATAAAATTGACATTTTAAATAAACTAAATATTTTTGGAACAATAAATTTAAGCCACAAAAAGGAATTATGCTGAGATATCAAGGGCTAGCAACAAGGATTACAACGAGATGTAGAACAATAAAAGGAATGTGAGTTAGATTACTAAAGGGATATTTATATAGGAATATTGGAATTTATTTATGAAGGAAAAAGAATATACACATATATGACAACAACATGATGAAATATCGACATGAGCAAGATATATGCAGAACATGAACTTTTCATCAGCGATTGGTTTAGATTTATTGAAAGGAGGTATATCGAATAACAGGACTGGGATTTCTTTTTGAAGTGAAAGAGAACAAGGTGCAGACAACAATAATACATGTTGTAAGCCGACATCGTCAAGGGGTTATACCATGCAACACAGATCATGTAGATGTGCGTACAGGTTGCATATGCTTGCATGTGAGTTGCGTCAGCATGCATGAGTTAGGCATAGAAATTGATAATCTAATTGGGGATTTTGGCATGGGAAGAAGCTATCAAAGAAATTATGCATGCCAACAGGAGGTGGCGCACACAGCAAAATGAAAAGATTCCGATGCAGATAACCTTCTCACCTTGGGTCGCCAAACACAGAAGAGAGGCAAATAAAATGGTTGTAACACGACGATCTTGTTGCCGATGGAAACGAGTGCTTCAGACGCACTGCTGATGATCCATGCATAGTGCACTACGCAGGATGATCTCATGAATATATTCATAGTCAAAAGGAAAAGGATCAATATACTGCTGCGATAATATTACAGAAAACCTGGCCTCACCTGATTAGCAGCAAGCAGTCAGGTGAACGGTCACTTGATAGAACTCAGATGAACAGCAGCGGCGAAAGTCTTCACTGGAACTCAAAAATGATGATGCACTTGATAATTGATAGAAGTTAGATGGTGCGATGGAGGCTCTTGGGAGCATTAGCGTGAGATTGAGAAGCAACAGGGCACTTGTATTTATAAGGTGCGGCAAAGGGAGCCGAGAGGTCGATTAGGCGGTGGAATTGAAGGCCATCGCCATTGGGGCTTCAGAGTCATGACACAAAAGAAACGGCATTTGGCCGGTTACTGCTTGATGCAAAATAATTGAACGAAGGAAGAAAGTGGACAATCAATTTTGTTCTGCGGTGGGCGTTGGTGCTTCTTGCATGCATGCATGTGGATTTCACGTGCAAAGGAGTAAGGCCAAAAGGAAAGGAAGGAAATTGTGTGGAAAATATTAATGGCAAGGTGAAACGTCCAAAGTGATCACGTGATGAGATGATAAGCATTATATATATATATATATATATATTGAGACAGAAAGAATATTCTAGAAAACAAGGTTTAAGGACTTGACTGAGATAAAAAAAATATTTTCTTTATTTAAAACAAAACTTATATTTTATTTTGGAAATAGAATAAAACCTTTCCGTAGCTTAACCGGGATTTTTAATAAATCATTTTGCACACAATAAAATTAATGCTCTCAGCATGAATGCAACAAACATAATAAATTAAATTCCAAAATTATAGAAAATCACATTTTCCATGGTTTAGATTATAAATAAGATAATTAAATCTTGAAAAATTTTCGAAAATTCATGAAATTATTTATTTTATTTAGTGTTTTCTATTCACAACCCAAAATAGAAATTTTGGAGTGTGACAAGTACATAGGCCCGAGCCACCTAACCTGGTCAACCATGTGCATCGTGAGGTGCGGCGTTATATCAAAAAACGATGGTGGGAAGCACCGCTCAATTTGGCCCCTAGTCTCTGCCACGAAATGTTTTAAGTCACCTAATTTGTACTCACAGATCTCCTTCCGCGCAATTTGGTTGAAGAAGTAGCACATCCGGGTGATGACCATCCTCACGTATATGGGCTTTATAGCCCTAATAGCAATAGGAAGGAAACATGTCAACATCATATGACAATCATGAGCATTGAAACCGGTTAACGTCAGGTCATTTATCGAGACTAGTCTCTTGATGTTGGAGGAGAAACCTGTCGGCACTTTTAAGCCCCTTAGGCTCAGGCAAATTGCTCTTTTCTCATCATTTGTCAGGTTGTAGCTGGCTGCAGGAAGGTAGTGTCTTCCATTCCCCAGGTCTTCTGGGTGAAGCTCCGGTCTAGACACCAAACATACTAGATCCTCCCGTGACTTCAGTCCATACTTTGTCTTCGCCTTAATGTCCATCAATATCCCAATGACGCTCTCAAACACATTTTTTTGATGTGCATGCTGTCGATGGAATGGCGCACGGCCAAGTCCGACCAGTAAGGCTGGTACTTGAAGAAGATTGACATCTTGAACGGCATGACATCAATCGGGGGCTTATCTCTCTTATTGACATTTCCATCCTTTTTCTTCTTACCATAGGCAACTTTGATGTTCTTCACCATGTTATACACGTAATGTCGTCTCGCCTCTTTGGCGCATGCCCTGTCTCAATAGTACTACCAATGAAGTATTTCATCCTCCTCTTGCTTCG
The DNA here is from genome assembly GCA_038087645.1 of Saccharum hybrid cultivar R570. Lineage (NCBI taxonomy): Eukaryota > Viridiplantae > Streptophyta > Magnoliopsida > Poales > Poaceae > Saccharum > Saccharum hybrid cultivar. The sequence goes on along the minus strand of JAQSUU010000653.1, from coordinate 538,760 downwards.
GTACCTGTGTCCTTCCACTAAGAAGCATCGATGACGCATGTACACTACCTTTCGAGATCTCTCTAGGAACTGAGCTGCAGTGTCAATGAAGCATTTCAAGCATCCCATGAATCCTTTGATCTGTCCTGAAAGGGAAAACTGTCCTGGGTAGTCAATGATGGTAACAAAAATGATGGCTTTACATGTGAAGGTACTCTTCGCAAGCTCATCCCACATTTTTCACTCCATGCTTCCATAGTGTCTCTATTTCTTACATCAACAGCTCAAGAAAAACATCTATGTCGATGCCTGGTGTTTTGGGCCCTGAAATTATAATGGTCAGCAACAAATACTTCCTCTTCTGACACAACCATGGAGGGAGGTTATGGATCGACAGGATAACTGGCCATGTGTTGTGTGTGCTGATCCTATCACCAAAAGGATTCATTCCATTAGTGCTCAAAGTGAACCTGACGTTTCTCGGATCTTCATGAAATTCCAAGTGCTTGTCATCAAAGTGCTTCCACTGTTGTGCATCGGATGGGTGACGTAGCACTCCATCGTCTTTTTTTCCTTCATCCGAAGCCCACTATCGCATGAGCTCTGAGTCCCTTAGGTTTGAGAACAAACGCCTCAAGCGATCAATCGGTGACAGATACCACATAACCAATGCAAGAATTCTTCTTTGGTTAGTATCATCTACTGCTAAGGTGTTGATTTCCTCTTCAACATTCTGAGAAGCGTCATTTTTCTTTCCATCCTTCTTTCTCTTTTTCCCTTCGTTTATTTTGTATCGACTAGCACCACAGTTTGGACACTTCGTTAGGTCTTTGAACACCCCACGATAAAAGATACAATGATTTGGATATGCATGTATTCGTTCCACACCCATCTTCAGTGGACGGATAAGCTTCCTCGCTTGATATGTATTGGTAGGCACAGAGTTTGGCTTAGGAAGCACATCAGCCAACAGAGTCAATAGGTCGTTGAAGCTCCTATCAGAGCAGCCATACTTAGCCTTCAAGATTAGTATGTCTAGCACAAAACATAGCATTGACTATCTTTTCTCACAACCCTTTTCTTCTGGGTACAAACATTCTTCCCTTGCCTTCCGCACCGTATCCAAGTTATCTAGCCCTTTCGATAATTATTCTTGTTCTACGTGGTGCAACATGTCGTCTAGGAAGTATTCTTCTTCATCTTCTTCGTTTTCTTCACCACCACAACCTTCTCCACCACCACAGCCTTCGCCACCATCACCGCCTGCAGCATCATCTCCTGGACCATCATGCATCATGACACGATGGGCATCGTCCTCTTCCCTTACTTTCGGTGCATTTGTACCTTCCATGTTGCCTGCTTCTGTATGTCTCTCACCATGATGATCCCAAATCTCATATTTCTCCATAAAACCCCTTCTTACCAAGTGTGGTCTTATCGTATTTGGATCTTAGTATACTATACGGTTCCGACAGTCAACACAAGGACAATATATATCATTTATCTGCTTAATCAAAGTGTGCCTTTTAGCCATTTCAATAAAACCATTCACATCTCATATGTAGGAAGCTTCATATCTTCTTTTCATGTACATCCTTGACCTGTCCATATGTGCCCTTCAAAAATAAAAGGTATATTTGTACGAAGGTATTATTCGCATATAAATGTTGAAGCAATTGATGTCCATTTTTCTATATAAATATTACATTATTCTACACCTAAAGCTTAAATGATAAAATAAATATAAAAAATAACTAGAGTTCATGTTAGACAAAGTAAGTTGGGCAAAAATCAGTCTATCTTGCTAGAAAAAAATAAAAAAAAAATCTAACATCATGCATGTCTCTCTCTAGATCTCTAAGTGAAAGAAATGAATATGTAAAGTTTGAAAAGAGTTTAGGGATGCCAACTATCTCACCGCTCAAACCCAACTCCTTATAAGGTTGAAAGGGCAAAACCTTCCCCCTCTATTTTTGCTATTTCTCGCCCTCCGAGTGAGCTAAACAGTGCTGCTCAGTAGACTGTCCCGAGGAGGAGGAAGGGGTATTTGGGGGGATTTTTAGGGCCGGTTGACTAACGAGAACCACCTCTGAAGATCCATCTTCAGCGGCAGTTCTCTTAATGCAACCGTCTCTGAAGATGGACCAATTTCAGAAGCGGTTTTCTTAATAGAACCGCCCTTAAAGATGGAGTAGCTTTTTTCCCCTTCTTTTAGTTGTTGCGCTAGGATAGTAAGTTCGATCTGATTTTTTTGTTTTAAGCTTCCATAAGGCATTTCAATCCTACACGAGTTAAATTTCATAAACCTAATCAAACATAACAATACGAATAAACCTAATCAAACATAATAATACGAATAAACCTAATGAACACATGCATGAACCTTACAAACCGGACACAACTCTAGTCTGTCTCTACTACCAGTAGCACATGTCGCAGATGGTGTAACCACGGTCATTGTCTATGTAATACAAGGTCCGCACTACAACACTCTCTATTACCTCATAGCGTTGAGAACATGGCATCTCATAGATGTAGCCCATTGACGGACTATCCATGGCCTAGTTCTACCTAAATCCCACGCAATACTAGACGTCAATTGTCATCCTCTGGCTTATCGCTTCCACGAAGTCCCAGGCGTACCCCAATCGCTTAAGAGCTTGCGTGATAATTGCCTGCAAGCCATATATAACATAGGTGAAATCATAGAGCAAAACCTATAAGCAGACAAGCAAAAAATATCAGGAAGCGTTCATATAATAATAAGAATAAATAAGCATTACTCTCATATAGGGCTGGACAAAAAGCTCGTTAAGCTGGCTCGGTGGCTCAGTACAAAAGTGCTCCGATTGGACTCATTTATCTTTTAAAATGAAAATGACTTGATTTGGAACGACTTTCAACTTCGGCTTGGCTTGTTAGGCTCGGCTCGTTAGGCTCGTCGTGAAGTTGGGTCTTAAACAATACAGGAAATAATGATGAATAAGATTATACCAATTTCTAAAAAAGCTCAAAAAAACTACGGTTGGCTCGATATCCAGCCCTACTCTCATATCATACGCGACGTACCACATCCATATGGTTGAATGTTGCGTGCCTCTCGCTTACTCGCGGCAAATCCAGACTATACTAAATTAAAGCTTGAATTTTCAAGGACAAGAAATCAGGCATACGGTAGTCAATTCGTTCAATTACCTACAAAGAAAGCAGCACAACATCGATCTGGGCGTCTATCTTGGTCGGCGACTGTCGTTCTACATGATGTCCTGGCGTACCTTATTATTGTACCTAATGGGGATTTCGAAAGCGAGACTGTACGTCCATAACTCGGCTCCTTTAACATTCACACCTTACTTGTCATGTTCTCAAAGATCTCCCACACCTCGAGTATCCATAGTACTGCTTCTAGCCACTTGACCAGTTTTATAGTCTGTGACACATGCATCAATCATATTATTAATGAATATATATATGTAAAAATTACATTAGCACACAAAACTTAAAATATTTCATACTATTGATGGGTTTAGGTAACACGGAATGGCCCTATCTGGCGATGGCGCGAATGAAAGATCGCTAGAGTGAAAACTTGGTTCATATGGCTGGGAAAGTCTGTCGCCATTATGTAAGGTCCAAATAGGCTAGAGGGGGGGTGAATAGCCTAATTAAAACTTATACAAGAATTACTTAACCACAAGTTAGTACAAAAGGTGACGAAGCAAAAGCACTAGCTCTAACTAATTAAGCAAGCCACCTACACAAGTCTAGTACAAGGCTATCCACTAAACACAACAACAACTACGAGCTAGAAACAAGAAGTAATACGAGAGAAGAACTTCGAGTGATTATACCGTTGTGTAGAGATGAGAAGTAACAATCAATCAATCACACAAGAGAAGTCCTCGGGAAGAGAATGACACAAGAATTTATCCTGAGGTTCACTTGCTTCATGTTGTGTGCACACTTGAAACTCTTGACATCCATTTAATAGAGCTTGATGTTGTGTGCATAAGCATTTGCTAATAAGATTCTAATAGCCTCTAATCTTGCAACGGGTGCATATGTCTCTCCAAAGTCAAGACCCTCAACTTAAGTGTATCCTTTGTGCTACTAATCTTGCTTTGTTCCTCACAACTATGCCATCTTGATCTTGCTTGTTTCTAAAGACCCACTTAGTACCAATCACATTGTAGTTCTTTGGCCTCTCAATAAGTTTCCAAACTTGATTTCTAGCAAAGTTGTTTAGTTTTTCATGCATGGAATTTACCCAATCGGAATCCTTCAAAGCATCTTCTAATTTCTTAGGTTCTTCAAGTGACACAAATGAGTAATGCTCACAAAAGGATGCTAGCCTTGATCTAGTTTGAACACCACTTTGAATTCCACCAATGATTTGGTCCAATGGATGATCTCTTGCAATGCTAGTAGGTTAGAGTATTGGGAGTTGATTGCTTCCACTTATTTGACCTTGAACTTGAGCTTCATCATGAGTACCACTAGAACTTGCTTGATTTGTATCAATTTGCACACTTTAGTTGATCACATGAATATCATCATCATCAACTTGCCTTGGTCTAATATCACCAATGTCCATGTTCTTCATTGCATTTGACAATTGATCTCCTCTCACATCATCAAGGTTTTGAGCTTCATTTTGAGATCCTTGGGTTTCATCAAACTCAACATCATGAACTTCTTCCAAGGTGCCATTTGTGAGATTCCAAACTCTATATGCTTTGCATGTGGTAGAATAACCAAGTAAGAATCCTTCATCACATTTCTTTTCAAACTTGCTCAATCTAGTGCCTTTCTTGAGAATATAGCATTTGCAACCAAACACTCTAAAGTATGCAATGTTGGGCTTTCTTCCATTCAATAGCTCATATGGTGTCTTTTCAAGCTTCCCATGGCAATAGAGACGGTTGCTACAATAGCAAGCCGTGTTGATGGCTTCACTCCAAAATAAATGACTCACATTGTATTCGCTAAGCATTGATCTAGCCATATCAATCAAGGTTCTATTTTTCCTTTCAACTACACCATTGGATTGAGGAGTGTATGTTGGTGAGAATTGATGTCCAATACCAAGATCATCACACAAATCTTCAATTCTTGTGTTCTTGAACTCACTACTATTATCACTTCTAATCTTCTTGATGGTAGTTTCAAACTCATTTTGCACCCTCTTGACAAAAGATTTAAATAGATCATAAACATCACTCTTGTCATAAAGAAAGAATACCCAAGTGTATCTAGTGTAGTCATCCACTATCACAAAACCATACTTGTTCCCATCAATGCTAGTGTATGTTGTTGGCCCAAACAAGTCCATGTGCAATAGCTCAAATGCCTTTGATGTGCTAATCTCACTCTTACCAGGATGTGCATTTCTAACTTATTTTCCGGCTTGACAAGCACTACATGGTTTATCCTTCTCAAAGGTGACATCCTTCAATCCTCTAACTAAGTCATGCCTCAAAAGTTTGTTCAATTGTTTCATTCCAACATGACCAAGCCTTCTATGCCATAACCATCCCATACTAGATTTGCTAAGCAAGCATGATGTCAATTGTGTTTCACTATCATTGAAGTCAACCAAGTATAAGCTACCATGTCTAAATCCTTTGAATATCAAATTTGATCCATCAACACTTATGACTTCAACATCATCACTACCAAATATGCACTTGAAGCCAAGATCACAAAGTTGTGCCACCGATAAAAGATTGAAATCTAAGCTCTCAACTAGCAACACATTAGATATGCTTATGTCATTTGAGATAGCAATTTTACCAAGCCCCTTGACCTTGTCTTTCTTGCTGTTGCCGAAAGTGATAGCATCAAAACCACCATTTTGACTTGTATCAATTGATTTGAACATACAAGAATCCCCGATCATATGTTGAGTGCACCCACTATCAAGCACCCAATGCCTTCCTCCGGCTTTGTAATTGACCTATAAGACAAGATCAATTCATTTTAGGTACCCAAACTTGTTTGGGTTCTCCAAGGTTAGTGACTAAGCTCTTTGGTACCCAAATGACTTTCTTCTTTAAGCCCATCCATGGTGCACCAATAAACTTAGCATGAACACCATTTGTACCCTTGGTAAGTATATAGAAAGAATCAAACTTAATTGAGGATACATTAGCATTGGATTTCTTGTTCATGCAATGTTGCTCTATGTGACCAACTTGCTTGCACACTTTGCAATAGCTACCATTGTTCTTCACAAAACAAGTCTTATGAGGAGCAAAAGCGGCCTTGTCTTTCTTGGGGTTATAGCTCAATCCCTCTTTATAGAGAGAAGCCCTTTGGCTACCTAAGCACATAAGCAAGCGGTCCTCACCACCATAAGCCTTAGCTAAGGTGTGATTGAGCTCTTTTACTTCCTTCTTGAGATTTTCATTCTCAACTATTAGTGTGGAATCACAAGTGAAACCATCACTACTAGATGAGGATGATGTAGATGAGCTACATGAAGGGTTAGTGGGAGCAACAACAATAGGCTTATGAAAAGATTCATCAATTATATCACATTAAATGCATATGTTGCAAGTTTTAACTTTCTCAACATTAGTTGGCATGTTTTCACATTTTTCAACTAGATAGGAATGAGCTCCTTCAAGCTTAGTGTAAGACTTTTTAAGCTTCTTATGGTCTACCTTTAGACTCTCATAAGATGCTCTAAGCTCATCAAGTTCTTGCATAAGGTTTTTCTTTTCCTTAAGCAAGCCCTTGCACTCCTTTCTAGATTCTTTAAAATGTTGAGTGCAATCTTCTAGCATAGTGATTAGTTCATCTTTAGTGAATTCTTCTTCATCACTATCACTATCACTAGCATTATCATGACCACTCTCATCGTCGGATGATACCTTAGCGGTCTTAGCCATGAAGCACGATGGAGTATTGAAGAGGGAGACCTTCTCTTGTATGGCAATGCTAGCATGTCTCTTCTTCTTGCTCTTGTTGTCATCCTCATCATCACTTGAGGAATCATCACTATCCCATGTAGCAACATGAGAATCATTCTTCTTCTTATGAGAACTCTCCTTCTTTTCTTGTTTCTTCTTTTGCTTCTTCCCCTCCTTCTTGATAGCATCTTCATCATCACTATCATAAGAACACTTTGCAATGAGATGGTCCTTGCTATGGCATCTAAAGCATCTCATGTTATGCTCATTCTTCTTGAATGAGTTCTTCCTCCTCCTTACACGATAGCCCTTATTCTTCATGAATTTACCAAATTGCTTAACAAAGAGAGTCATTTTCTTATCAATGTCATCACTATCATAAAGAGCTTGAGTCTTCATCACTTGATGATTCAATCTTGGACTTGCCCTTAGATGTGGTGGCTTTGAATGCCACACTCTTCTTCTTCTCATCATCCTTCTTCTCACTTTTCTTCTTCTTCTTCTTGACCAACTCCTCCTTCTCATCATCTTCTCTATATGAGTCATCGGTCATCACTTCTTGGAATACTTGTTGAGGCGTTGAATCTTTCAATGTTGTCCTCATAAGTACGGTGATCAACATGTCAAACCTCTTGGGTAAGCTTCTCAAGAACTTCATGGAGAATTGATTGTCCTTGACCTCCTCACCAAGTGCCTTGAGCTCATTCACAATGACTTGCAATCTATGAAACATCTTCGGCACACTCTCATCTTCTTGCATCTTGAAACTAGAAAACTTTTCTTAGAGAATATATGCTTTGGCGGTCTTGGTGCCTTCGGTGCCTTCATACGTTTCCTCAAGTTTTGCCCATGCATTATGAGCAATATCAATGTTCTTCACTTGCTCAAAGGTCTTGTCATCTAGGGCCTCATGAAGAGCACTAATGGCAATGTCATTGCATTAGAGCTTCTTCTCCTCTACCGGTGTAGGTGATTCCGGATTAGCAACCTCAAATTTTATTTCGGTGACCTTTCACACTTCTCTATTGATTGACTTTAGGTGTGCGATCATCTTAACCTTTCAATATGCATAATTTATGCCATCAAAGTGAGGTGCCTTCTTGGTGTTGTTGATGTGCAAGCTTAATTGAGCCATTTCTTTTTCACCGTAGGTTGTTAAGCCTCAAATAAACGGTGTCTCGGGTCTAATACCACTTGTAAGGTCCAAATAGGCTAGAGGGGGGGTGAATAGCCTAATTAAAACTTCTACAAGAATTACTTAACCACAAGTTAGTACAAAAGGTGGCGAAGCAAAAGCACTAGCTCTAACTAATTAAGCAAGCCACCTACACAAGTCTAGTACAAGGCTATCCACTAAACACAACAACAACTATGAGCTAGAAATAAGAAGTAATACGAGAGAAGAACTTTGAGTGATTATATCACCGTGTAGAGATAAGAAGTACCAATCAATCAATCACACAAGAGAAGTCCTCGGGAAGAGAATGACACAAGAATTTATCCCGAGGTTCACTTGCTTCCCGGCAAGCTACTCCCCGTTGTGGCGATACACCCACTTATCGATTTGCGAGCTAATCGACTATCAAGATTCGAGCCCTCGGCGGGCGCCGTACAACCACACACAAGATGGGGATCCTCCAAGTCACGAGCTCCACTAGAGTATCTAATTCACGAACTCCCACAGGGAAGGATCAAGAACCCCTTACAACACTTGGTGAGGGCTCCAACAATCTCCAATTGCGAGCTCAATTACCTCCGCTGCTCCAAGCCGTCTACCGTGTCGGGAAACACGGAAGAGTAACAAGAAATCCACAGCAACTCGAAGATCAAGTGCCTCTAGAATGCAACTCTCAAGCAATGCACTTGAATCTCACTCAATCTCACTCAAGATGTGCAACTAAGCAAAGAGATGAGTGGAGGGTTTGTTCTCTAGCTCAAAGGATGTCTCTAGGTCTCAAAATGTGCAAGAGTTGCCCTCAAACCTCGGACATCTTCTATTTATAGAGAAGGGGTACGCAGCTAGCCGTTACCGGACGACACAGTTCAAAACGCGCTGACCGGACGCACCGGTCAGGGTGACCGGACGCGTCCGGTCACTACAGGACAAGCGTGAACAGTGCGCGTCAGAAGTTACCGTTGCTATGACCGGACGCGCTCTAGCGTTTGACCGGACGCGCTGCACCTGGCGTCCAGTCGAAGTCCAGTAAGCTCCCACCATGACCAGACACGTCCGATCACACGTGACCGGACGCGCCGCGCGTCCGATCAGCACTCCGCTGCGCTCTGCCCCTCTAGACGCCTGACCGGACGCTCCGGTTCCGTGAGGGACCGGACGCGCCGGTCGCGTGCTCTACTTCTGCGCACAGGAGAACTGACTGGACGTGCTGGTCAGGCCAGACCAGCGTCTGGTCAGAAACCCTAACACCCGCGCGCCTGACAACTGCTGGGAACAAACCGGACGTGTCCGGTGCAGCGTCCGATCACCACAGTGACCGTCGTTCGCCTCCGTTTCTTTTCCGACTTCCGGCGCAGTAGAAAATAGGCATTTCACTTCTCCAAAAAGCGCCGAATCCTGCCTCGCAAGCTCGGCGGGAGGGAGAGAGGAACCCTAACCCCTCTTTACCGCTTAAACTCCACCGCCTTCGCAAACTGTGCTAACACCACCAAGTGTACACCACCATGTGCATGTGTGTTAGCATTTCACAAACATTTTCCAAGGCGTTATGTTAGCTCTCTACTAGATCCTAATGCATATGCTCAAGACATTGATCAAGTGGCACTTGATTCCTGAGCTAACCGTGATTGCCCCTCTTGATAGTCGGCTATGTATCCTAAACCCGATCAATCACTTCTCTACTCATCTTAGACCGGCAAAAGGAAAACCCTATGGTTATACATTTGCCTTGCGCTCTTAGATCCTTCTCTTCCACTTGATCATCATGTCAATCATATTATGTGCATCTTCACCATGATCATCATTTTATGTCCATGCACCATCTCTTTGTGATCTTGTGGCCGCCACTCCTTGCCACATACACCTTCATCACATGTGTTGCTTATGCCTAACTCAAAACACTTAACACATGGCATTAGCAACTTGATGTCATTAATTACCAAAACCAAACTTGGGCTTTCACATTCATCATCACTAAAAAAACTGAAAAAACATCCTAATAAATATAGAACCCCCATATAAATATACCATGCAACAATATATATTAGAGAAACATATAAACAATAAATGATGTATAAATAAAAATAAAATCCACCATTATTATTCCTAATTAAAAAACCACATATTTGAATATTTCTATGCTTATTACTAAAAAAGCATGAAAAACGATCTACATTATTAGCAATGAAAGATTAGAATGGATGAAAGAAGATGTTAACCTTTAGAAAAATGGTTGGAAGAAGACGGTTGACGGCGGTCGGCAAGAACTGTTCTTGCTCCCCCAAGCAAGAACACACGAGCAAGTGAGCTAATGGTGCTCAGCAAGCGTATTGTCCGAGAAGGAAGAAGGTATTTAGGGAGTGACCATTTTTAGGGGCGGTTGACTAAAGAGAACTGCCTCTATTAATTCAGATGTAGGGGTAGTTCTCTTAAGGAATCGTCTATGAAAATAGGACACTTTTAGAGACGGTTTTGTAAAGAAGACCGCCTCTAAAGATCCATTTTCAGGGGCGGTTCTCTTAACGCAGCCGCCACTAAAAATAGATGGCTATCAGAGGCGGTTTTCTTAATAGAACTGTCCCTGAAGATGGATCTTCAAGGGTGGTCATGAAGCTATAGTGCCCCAGACGCGGTTAGAGGCGGCGTGTTAGGTGAACCGCCTCTGATTGAAAAGGGGGGGCATTGCTGAAAATGATTTCTGTAGTATATATATAAGATGGGATCTGTGCCCTAGGGCTAAACAAAAAGCTTGTTGAGCTAACTTGGTGGCTCATTTCAAAGTGCTTCAATTGAATTCATTTTTAAATGAAAATGACTTGGTTTTGGAATGATTATCAACCTTGGCTGTCTGCTCAGCTTGGCTCATTAGTCTTGACTCGTTAAGCTCGGTTTGAAGTTGAGCTTAATTAATTTAGGAGATTGATAAATAAGATTATGGCAATTTTAAAAAAGCCTGAAAAAATACAATTGCCTCGTTATTATAAGCCCATCATTGTAATGGAGCTCGTCACTGCAATGGATACGCGTAATGCCAACCTTTCTTCGAGGGATTGTCACAATCAGTCAACAGTAGTGATAAAAAAAAGGATAAAATACATTTTTCAACCTCCAACTTGCAGTGAAGTTTGATTTTCAACCTTTAACTACGAAACCGGGTAACAGACACCCTCCAACTGTCAAAACCGGATAAATTTGGTCCTTGGCGGGTTTCAAAAGTGGTTTTCTATTTTCTAATAATAAAATCTGGTTCGATCTCTATAAGTTCGTAATTAATTTATTTTAAATTATAAAAGTATGAAATTAGTTATGTTTTCTTCTAAAGATGTCATGTATACGTTGATGCTATATTTAAAATTGTTTTAAATTTCCCATGGAATTAAATTTCTCACCGAATTTAATTTCGCATGGAATTACATTGTTCGCTTTTCGTTCTTTTACATCACAGTTCGCTACCTTCGTCTTCGCGCGCACTGCCTTGCTTTTGGCCAAAAACAACTCGAGAGGCGGGCCGCGAGCGCCAAACCCTGTATTACTGTATACAGTAGCATTGCTATCCCCCGCTGGCATTTGTTTTAGATTAGAAAAATAACTAATACTATTTATGTTCATATTGCTTTATTGCTCGTTGTCATGCTTGTTATTTATTTAAAACAAGTAAGGTCTAAACAATTTTAAATATAGCATCAACATAAATGTAACATTTTAAAAAGAAAAACATGAAGTAGTTTCATATTTTTTATAATTTAAAATAAATTAAATATGAACTTTTAGAGATCGAACCAAATTTTTATTATTATTAGAAAATAGAAAACCGTTTTTGAAACTAGCCAAGGACCAAATTTGTCCAGTTTTGACAGTCAGAGGATGTCTGTTAATCGGTTTTATAGTTGAAGGTTGAAAATCGAACTTCAATGTGAGTTGGAGGATTTTTTTCAATGAAAGAAGAATTATATTATATGATAGCTGGGTACATCAACACGTCATAAGCACTCTGGATTACAAAATAATACCCACACTGTGAATTGCACAACTCAAAATCTAACCTATTAGATGCTTTGCAGTATGGATGACCGTACAGAGAAACACTCGACAAATCGCCTGAGAACAAATGCCCAACAAACAACGACCAACATTCCTATAGGCGGAATTGAGGAACTTCTTCTTTTCGGTGTCTTCCTTCTTCTTGTTTCTGCCACCAAAGAGTGATGAAGACTGATCTGAAAATTATTCTCCCTAGTTCTTTATCGTGGCCAGATCTAACCACAACAAAACGAAGAAGAGACCGGAGAAAATTATACCATGGCGGCAACATCATTTCCGCCTTGATGCCGCCGTTCGAAAATAAAAGTCTCCATGTCGTCATGTTGATGAAGATGTTGACACCAAAATTGTCGCTCTCATCTTCAACAGAGCCGCCATGGAGAAGATGATTCCACTCTTTCCCTTCACCGTCGCCGGAGAGGAGGAGGAGGAGATAAAACTCCAATACTAAGAAATTTGGCATAGAGAAACACTAACCCTAATGACTTGATCTACTAGAAAAAAACTTATTAAAAACAATAGATCCCCACTCCCTTCAGCCCCCGGCGAGATACCAGAGGGGAAGAGAGGGGGACCAACGGTGGTAGACGGCGGGGGTTGAAAAATGTACTTTACCCTAAAAAACAGTAGTCAGCAAGCAGCCCACAGAGACAACTGCTAATGGGCTGGGCTCAAACTATACCACACTGCAACTTTTAGACGAGCCGCACCGCAGTCCGCTACCGCGATCGGTAAATGATTTAGCGGAGGAAAAGTTGTGTAGCGGGGTACGCTTCCACCCGCACGCGTCCGCTATCCTCGTCTTCATCCGCCAAATTTGGACCATGTACCGGGCCTCCGCTACAAGCCTCTGAGCCATGCAGCAGCAGCGAACAGAGAGCAGCAGCGGGAGGGAGAGGAGAGAGGTGAGGGAATCTTTAGCGGGTCCCACTATTTAACTTGCAAAAAAATGTTAGCTCACAAACTAAAAACCCAAATTAAATTTCGATTGCACCATTAAATTCGTTTCAATAAATTCTTTAAAATTAGATCTTACATGGATATATTTAGATAAAGTGACAAGTGGACCCCACAGTAGATAGAGGATGATATAGAGGAAGAATGGGTACGGAAGAATTTGATATAGAGGAGAAAATCTTGATGAATAGAATATATAGAGGATGAATATAGAGGTCCATGAGTGCGGATAGTCCAAACCAAACATGAGCCCACTTGCCCCGCAATAGTTCCCGCGGCCTGCCAATGAGAAAGCGACGCGGAAACCGAAACCTAGCGAACGCTAGCCTAGTCACCCTGCCAGCCAGCCCTGCCCTGCCCTACGGGTAGGTGCCCACGCAGCACAGCACAGCACCCCACCCCACCCCACCCCACTCCGCCAGTCACGAGCCGCAGCAGCTGCGCGTCGCGTCGCACGCATCTCTCCTGCCTAGACCTGGGAATGGATCGTCTAAGCCCAAGGGCCGAAAGGGCCCCCCAACTCATAGGTCTACTTCTATGGATCGTTTATGGGCCATGTATACAAGAGGGTCGAGTTGGATTGGATTGGCCCATAAAAGGGCTGGGCTGTACACATGGCCCGAGTCAGTGGAAGGATCATTGGAAGAGGGTCGGCCCGAGGATCGTAGAAATGGATTCTGCCCTTTGCATCTCTCTCATAGAGTCATAGTCGAGGGGCGGGGTGGCCGGGTGGGTCCTTGGGAGCTGAGATGCGGCGGCGGCGGAGATTGAGGGCGGCGGCAGTAGTGATTACTCGGGCCCCATCGCATCTCCATCCATTGCCAGGATCCGTCCTCCGGCACGCAGCGCACCTCTCCGCCACCAAGCCCTCTGAGGTCTCCGCACCCACGCCGTCCAAAAAGAAGAAGCCCTCCTCGTCCTCCAATAGCAAGAAGAAGAAGTCTCTAGCCAACCAGAGAGCCCACACGGAGGTGAGGTGACTTCTTGGCCACTGAACAAGTCGGCTCAGCTGCTTCTCTACCCCTATGGCTTCCCGTGCTTTAGTTATTTCTAGATTCTAGACTAGATGCAAATATGACTGCTTGATGCTAAAATAATATGAGTAAACAGGTGCCGACATTTCAAAATAGAAAATTTTCATTTTTGCTCGTGGTGAATGGTATGATTCAGAAAGAAAATTGTTTATATTGGTTTATCTCAATTGCTCGGTGCATGTGGATGAGTCAATCTTTGATATACAAACATAAAAATTATAGTGGCTATGCTTTTCTATCCTGCAATCTAGAGTGGATTAACTATATTGGTTTAGGTTTCCATAGCGCCCTTTTCGATTTTGGGTTCGTCAGTCCTGGGAAACAATTAGAAAACTCCTCCAATTTTGTGTATTCTTTCTTTTATTTTTATCTTCATGGGACTCCAGGCTGAGAGCTGGTGCAATAATAATATAGCATGCCTATTCAGATTTTGTGGTTGCTGCTTTGGATCCTTTTTTACCATATACTTTGTGTCATATAGCAGTGTATGTTTGAGATTATTCATATTTAGTGATTTTTCATCAAGCAGGTACCCACCTCCGCTTCCTTCAATGTTTCTGCTGAAGCTAGATTTCCTATTCCAAGTGCTCATTTGGTGCTGCGTGGGGGTTTCCAAGTGCTGATTTGGTACTGCTTTGGTGTGTGCAGGTTGACACATGTGTACAGCAGGTAAAAGGCCTGATTACTTTCTTGGACTTGGGCAGTGATTTTACTATCAATTCAGCCTGAACATGTTGGTATATACTGAGTTTTATGCAAATACTAGGCGCATATCAGTTCACCAGTAGATGAAACTGTCACAGGCTGCATTTTTAACGCTGTTCCTTACATTGTCATTGTCCTGACCCATACATTTTTGGATGTTTTAGAACAAAAAATCTCATTAGTTTGCAGTGAGCTCTACAATAATCATGAAAATAAATTTACAAACATTTTGCAATCAGCTGTACTATTATCATGGAAACAAATTAGGCTTATATTTTTTGTGAAATTCAGCTTCTTTGCGTCTTACTTTAGTATCCTATCTAATTGATTGTCATTCATTGGTTCAGGGGACTCTAATTGATTAGTCTGGGTGTTTGATATTATGGAGAGGGTTTCATCAGTAATAGCAGCAAAAGTTGAGGATAGTCTTGATGCTATCTCCACTGATTAGTTAGGTCGGTTAGGAAAAAAGAGGGCTAAAGTTTGGGCTTATGTTGACTCGGAAATCGTTGATGGAATTGAGAAGGCTGTCTGCAAGTATTGCAAGCTCCAGTTGTCTTCTGTGTCAGGGAAAGGTACAACTCACTTCAATAGGCATTTGGATATTATTGTTATCATATCCCTCAGGAGGATAGGGACAGATTCTTAGCAACTTTGAAGAACAAGTCTGATAGAGATAATTCTGTATTTGATCCTGTTGTATTCAGAGGTCTGATTGCAAAGTACTTCCTTAGTGCTAAGGTAGCATTTCGAAAAGCAGATGATCCTACTTGGAAAGAGATGATAAATTATTGTCAGCCTTCATTCAATGTGGTGGGTCGACAAACTGTTCGTGCAGATTGTCTGATGTTGTATGAAGAAGAGAAATTACAGCTACATCAAAAGATGACAAAGTTGAAGTCTCATGTCAGTTTAACTGCTGATTTGTGGTCGTCTAACCAAAATTTTGGGTATCTTAGAGTTACAGCTCATTACATTGATGAAGAGTTTGAGCTCCATCAGAAGATTATTGCATTCAAGCAGATCTCTTTCCCCCATAACTCATTTGCTGTGCAAGATGGTATCACAACTTCCTTGACGGAGTGGGATTTAGTTGATCGTGTGTTCACAGTGACTCTAGATAATGCAAGCGTGAACAATAGAGCGATTAGAGACTTGCGTGTTGCTCTAGGTGCTCAGATGTTCTTTAAGGGTGAACACATACATGTCAGATGTGCCGCTCATGTGCTCAGTATAATGGTCCAAGCTGGATTGCAAGTCATACCAATTGGAAGGGTAAGAGACATTATCAAGGTTGTCACATCTACACCTTCTCGTCTGCAAACATTCAACTCAATCGTTCAGGCATTAGGTCTCAAAGGCAAGTCAGGGCTGGTTCTAGATGTTCTCCACACTGGAATGCTACATATGACATGTTGACTGAAGCTCCGAAATATAAAGCAGCTCTCAACAGATTCGTAGCAGAGCAATATCAAGATGTTCCTAGTGAACAAGACTGGCAGAAAGCTGAATCGCTTCATGAATTCCTAGAACAATTTAGTGAGGCTACAAAAGCATTTTCTACGGATAGGCATCCAACAACCCACCACTTTTCTGAAGATGTTGATGGCAGTTCAAGATGTATTGCTTGATGAGACATGGAATACCAATGAACTGCTCAATGAGTTGGCTGAAGCTATGTATACCAAGTTTCAGAAATACTGGGCTGTGCCTAGTATGGTACTTCTCATAGCTGCTGTCCTAGACCCATCAATGAAAGCTGATTTTGTTAGGTTATTTTACTTGACTGTTGAGAATATAGAAGCAGAAGCGAAGATAAGAGAGCTTAGACAATACTTGAAGAAATATTATCTAGAGTATGAGAAGATTGTGAGGAACAACGCCGGTCCTATCTTGATTTCATATAAAGAGGAAGTTTTAAGTCAGGGCGATTCAAGTTCTTCTGGACTTCGTGGCAAACGGCGTGTAGAGCTTGTATTTGCTCAATTTTCATCACAAAACTCGAGTACTCGCTCAGAAAGATCTGAATTGGATATTTATTTGGATGATCCTAGAGTAGTTGTGAGACTGATAGAGAACTTTAATGTTCTAGCATGGTGGAAGAAAAACTCAGATGCCTATCATATCTTGTCATTGATGGCCAGAGACTTCTCGTCTATTCCTGTTAGCACAGTGTCCTCAGAATCTGCTTTTAGTGCTGCTAAAAGAATACTTGGCAAAAATAGGACATCTCTCTCTCCAGAAACTCTTGAAACGTTAGTCTGTGCAAAAATTTGGTTGATTGGATTTAATGAGGCAGAAGAAGGTAATTGTCATATTTAATTAATATACGTATTGCTAAGCCGGTTTTGTTTATAACAGTGGTTTAATATGTTTGTCTTGTTCAATGCAGGTCAACCAATGACTGGACATCATATGTTTGAATTAGATGAAGAAGTAGATGATTGATAGGTTAGTGCTCTAGCTGTTGGTTCACTATAAATGTTGAAATTGATCTGTAGCTGTACAACTGCATATTCTGAAGTTGATCTGCAACTTTACAGTGTGATCCTGAATACTAGTTATTCGCTCATGTGTTGATCAGCCACTGAATATGAAATTGACTTCTTTGAATCAGCCATGCTTCACTGCATATTATTTTGGTATTAGATTATGGTTTAATCAGCCACTGCATTAATATATGACTAATAGGATTCCATTTTTAGTACTAGTAGGTTTCATTTTATATTGGTACAACATTACTGGTACTTCTGCCCAAACTGACAGTTCACTCATACATTGAACAAATGACCATGGTGAATGAATCTTTGTTTTCACAGAGGAAAAAAACTAACAGTTCACTCATACACTTCCCTTGCTGCTCTAGAAGGTAAACATAACAAAATCGCAAACTGCTGCTATCTGATCTTTAACTTTAATCTTTTTTCGTCATGAGAACGTGAGATGTTAATGCCAATAACCCATACGGAACAACAGGATGGTCAATAAAGTTTATAGAATTGATTCTAGGTGGTGTCAATACAAAGATAGGCAATAGTCTTCTTAGTACAAAGATAGGCATGAGTACTTCTGTTCATGCTTTACATGTTTCTTGCATTTTAGATTTTGAAATAAGATTTTCAGTGTTGCTGTGTTTCAGGTGCAGGGATCAAATTGTTTTGGAAGAAAACTGGTAGTTCTACGAGATGCAGCTAGCAGTCTTACAATGGCATTGTTACTGAGAAATTGTAACTTATGTCATTCAGAGAAGGACAATACATATTTGCATGACATTATTTCTTATTTTCTTGAATTAAATCAATTTGCACGGACATATGTAGCATATGGATGGAGAAACTTGGATCCGGCTACATGTTATTTTTTTTATTATTTCTCATCTTTTTAAATTAAATTAACATATCAGTGCTACTGGCCGTGCTCGTGATTTGGTTAAGCAAGGCCTTGTACTCATTGCATTTACTGTACATGTGCTTGCTTGTGAGAGCCCTCGGACTGCATTTAGGATCCGGCCCGAGGATTCAAAAAGGATGGGGCTAGATTAGGATGGTGCAACATGTAGGATTGGATTGAACTGAGCTGAAACAAATCAGTAGGTGCTAGGATCGGGCTGGGTGCAATAATTAATCACCATAGGATTGGAGTGGGGTTGGGGCCGGATCACAACCCATTATCAGGACAAGCGTGAACAGTGCGCGTCAGAAGTTACCGTTGCTGTGACCGGACGCGCTCTAGCGTTTGACCGGACGCACTGCACCTGGCGTCCAGTCGAAGTCCAGTAAGCTCCCACCGTGACCGGACACGTCCGATCGCACGTGACCGGACGCGCCGCGCGTCCGATCAGCACTCCGCTGCGCTCTGCCCCTCTAGACGCCTGACAAGACGCTCCGGTTCCGTGAGGGACCGGACGCGCCGGTCGCGTGCTCTACTTCTGCGCACAGGAGAACTGACTGGACGTGCTGGTCAGGCCAGACCAGCGTCCAGTCAGAAACCCTAACACCCGCGCGCCTGACAACTGCTAGGAACTAACCGGACGTGTCCGGTGCAGCGTCCGATCACCACAGTGACCGCCGTTCGCCTCCATTTCTTTTCCGACTTCCGGCGCAGTAGAAAATAGGCATTTCACTTCTCCAAAAAGCGCCGAATCCTGCCTCGCAAGCTCGGCGGGAGGGAGAGAGGAACCCTAACCCCTCTTTACCGCTTAAACTCCACCGCCTTCGTAAACTGTGCTAACACCACCAAGTGTACACCACCATGTGCATGTGTGTTAACATTTCACAAACATTTTCCAAGGCGTTATGTTAGCTCTCTACTAGATCCTAATGCATATGCTCAAGACATTGATCTAGTGACACTTGATTCCCGAGCTAACCGTGATTGCCCCTCTTGATAGTCGGCTATGTATCCTAAACCCGATCAATCACTTCTCTACTCATCTTAGACCGGCAAAAGGAAAACCCTATGGTTATACCTTTGCCTTGCGCTCTTAGATCCTTCTCTTTCACTTGATCATCATGTCAATCATATTATGTGCATCTCTACCATGATCATCATTTTATGTCCATGCACCATCTCTTTGTGATCTTGTGGCCGCCACTCCTTGCCACATACACCTTCATCACATGTGTTGCTTATGCCTAACTCAAAACACTTAACACATGGCATTAGCAACTTGGTGTCATTAATTACCAAAACCAAACTTGGGCTTTCACATTCATCGTCACTAAAAAAACTGAAAAAACATCCTAATAAATATAGAACCCCCATATAAATATACCATGCAACAATATATATTAGAGAAACATATAAACAATAAATGATGTATAAATAAAAATAAAATCCACCATTATTATTCCTAATTAAAAAACCACATATTTGAATATTTCTATGCTTATTACTAAAAAAAGCATGAAAAACGATCTACATTATCAGCAATGAAAGATTAGAATGGATGAAAGAAGATGCTAACCTTTAGAAAAATGGTTGGAAGAAGACGGTTGACGGCGGTCGGCAAGAACTGTTCTTGCTCCCCCAAGCAAGAACACACGAGCAAGTGAGCTAATGGTGCTCAGCATGCGTACTGTCCGAGAAGGAAGAAGGTATTTAGGGAGTGACCATTTTTAGGGGCGGTTGACTAAAGAGAACTGCCTCTATTAATTCAGATGTAGGGGTAGTTCTCTTAAGGAATCGTCTATGAAAATAGGACACTTTTAGAGACGGTTTTGTAAAGAAGACCGCCTCTAAAGATCCATTTTCAGGGGCGGTTCTCTTAACGCAGCCGCCACTAAAAATAGATGGCTATCGGAGGCGGTTTTCTTAATAGAACTGTCCCTGAAGATGGATCTTCAAGGGTGGTCATGAAGCTATAGTGCCCCAGACGCGGTTAGAGGCGGCGTGTTAGGTGAACCGCCTCTGATTGAAAAGGGGGGGCATTGCTGAAAATGATTTCTGTAGTATATATATAAGATGGGATCTGTGCCCTAGGGCTAAACAAAAAGCTTGTTGAGCTAACTTGGTGGCTCATTTCAAAGTGCTTCAATTGAATTCATTTTTAAATGAAAATGACTTGGTTTTGGAATGATTATCAACCTTGGCTGTCTGCTCAGCTTGGCTCGTTAGTCTTGACTCGTTAAGCTCGGTTTGAAGTTGAGCTTAATTAATTTAGGAGATTGATAAATAAGATTATGGCAATTTAAAAAAAGCCTGAAAAAATACAATTGCCTCGTTATTATAAGCCCATCATTATAATGGAGCTCGTCACTGCAATGGATACGCGTAATGCCAACCTTTCTTCGAGGGATTGTCACAATCAGTCAACAGTAGTGATAAAAAAAGGATAAAATACATTTTTCAACCTCCAACTTGCAGTGAAGTTTGATTTTCAACCTTTAACTACGAAACCGGGTAACAGACACCCTCCAACTGTCAAAACCGGATAAATTTGGTCCTTGGCGGGTTTCAAAAGTGGTTTTCTATTTTCTAATAATAAAATCTGGTTCGATCTCTATAAGTTCGTAATTAATTTATTTTAAATTATAAAAGTATGAAATTAGTTATGTTTTCTTCTAAAGATGTCATGTATACGTTGATGCTATATTTAAAATTGTTTTAAATTTCCCATGGAATTAAATTTCTCACGGAATTTAATTTCGCATGGAATTACATTGTTCGCTTTTCGTTCTTTTACATCACAGTTCGCTACCTTCGTCTTCGCGCGCACTGCCTTGCTTTTGGCCAAAAACAACTCGAGAGGCGGGCCGCGAGCGTCAAACCCTGTATTAATGTATACAGTAGCATTGCTATCCCACGCTGGCATTTGTTTTAGATTAGAAAAATAACTAATACTATTTATGTTCATATTGCTTTATTGCTCGTTGTCATGCTTGTTATTTATTTAAAACAAGTAAGGTCTAAACAATTTTAAATATAGCATCAACATATAGGTAACATTTTAAAAAGAAAAACATGAAGTAGTTTCATATTTTTTTATAATTTAAAATAAATTAAATATGAACTTTTAGAGATCGAACCAAATTTTTATTATTATTAGAAAATAGAAAACCGTTTTTGAAACTAGCCAAGGACCAAATTTGTCCAGTTTTGACAGTCAGAGGATGTTTGTTAATCGGTTTTATAGTTGAAGGTTGAAAATCGAACTTCAATGTGAGTTGGAGGATTTTTTTCAATGAAAAAAGAATTATATTATATGATAGCTGGGTACATCAACACGTCATAAGCACTCTGGATTACAAAATAATACCCACACTGTGAATTGCACAACTCAAAATCTAACCTGTTAGATGCTTTGCAGTATGGATGACCGCACAGACAAACACTCGACAAATCGCCTAAGAACAAATGCCCAACAAACAACGACCAACATTCCTATAGGCGGAATTGAGGAACTTCTTCTTTCCGGTGTCTTCCTTCTTCTTGTTTCTGCCACCAAAGAGTGATGAAGACTGATCTGAAAATTATTCTCCCTAGTTCTTTATCGTGGCCAGATCTAACCACAACAAAACGAAGAAGAGACCGGAGAAAATTATTCCACGGCGACAACATCATTTCCGCCTTGATGCCGCCGTTCGAAAATAAAAGTCTCCATGTCGTCATGTTGATGAAGATGTTGACACCAAAATTGTCGCCCTCATCTTCAACAGAGCCGCCATGGAGAAGATGATTCCACTCTTTCCCTTCACCGTCGCCGGAGAGGAGGAGGAGGAGAAGATAAAACTCCAATACTAAGAAATTTGGCATAGAAAAACACTAACCCTAATGACTTGATCTACTGGAAAAAAAACTTATTAAAAACAATGGATCCCCACTCTCTTCAGCCCCCGGCGAGATACCAGAGGGGAAGAGAGGGGGACCAACGGTGGTAGACGGCGGGGGTTGAAAAATGTACTTTAACCTAAAAAACAGTAGTCAGCAAGCAGCCCACAGAGACAACTGCTAATGGGCTGGGCTCAAACTATACCACACTACAACTTTTAGACGAGCCGCACCGCAGTCCGCTACCGCGACCGGTAAATGATTTAGTGGAGGAAAAGTTGTGTAGCGGGGTACGCTTCCACCCGCACGCGTCCGTTATCCTCGTCTTCATCCGCCAAATTTGGAGCACGTACCAGGCCTCCGCTACAAGCCTCTGAGCCACGCAGCAGCAGCGAACAGAGAGCAGCAGCGGGAGGGAGAGGAGAGAGGTGAGGGAATCTTTAGCGGGTCCCACTATTTAACTTGCAAAAAAATGTTAGCTCACAAACTAAAAACCCAAATTAAATTTCGATTGCACCATTAAATTCGTTTCAATAATTTCTTTAAAATTAGATCTTACATGGATATATTTAGATAAAGTGACAAGTGGACCCCACAGTAGATAGAGGATGATATAGAGGAAGAATGGGTACGGAAGAATTTGATATAGAGGATAAAATCTTGATGAATAGAATATATAGAGGATGAATATAGAGGTCAATAAGTGCGGATAGTCCAAACCAAACATGAGCCCACTTGCCCCGCAATAGTTCCCGCGGCCTGCCAATGAGAAAGCGACGCGGAAACCGAAACCCAGCGAACGCTAGCCTAGTCACCCTGCCAGCCAGCCCTGCCCTGCCCTACGGGTAGGTGCCCACGCAGCACAGCACAGCACAGCACCCCACCCCACCCCACTCCGCCAGTCGCGAGCCGCAGCAGCTGCGCGTCGCGTCGCACGCATCTCTCCTGCCCGCCCGCCCTCCAGCTCCGAAGCCTCGTCGTCTTCCTCGCCCCGCGACCCCGCCCTGCACGCTCCCTCCCAACTAGACACCGTACCACCCCGGTGAGTGATCCCGCGCGCCACTCTCTCCTTCCCTCCCTTCCCCCCCCCCCCCAGCTTTTACTCTCCCCTCCCGCGCCCAGATCCCGAGGCCCCTCCCCCTCGATCCCCGCCCCCCGCAGCGGCGGATCCGGCGCCGGCTCGCGGCCCCCGACAGGTACCCTACCCACCGGCCGGATCTAGCCGCGGGGGGCGGTACTGCCTGCCCGGGCCGCGCGGGTTCCAGCTTTGGGCTGCTGCTGGATCGACGACGGTGCTAGGGTTTAGGTGTGATTCGTGTCTCGTTAGCTGTGTGGCGCGTACGCGTTTCGTTTTGTCTCGGTGAGCCAAGCGTGGTCCGAAATTTCTCTGGAGCAGGAGCAGCAGCCTTTTGGAGTGACGGGCTTTGAGATTTCGAGTTTAGGGTTCGTTTTGGGTTGGTGGGAGCTCCGGTTTGGTACGGCTAATCTGTGTGCTTTAACTGACATGCTTGTAGTTCTAAGTAAAAGGGTTTAGTTAAGTTAACTGCAGCTCGCAGGGGCTGGAGGGACCTCATTCAGATGATCCGACATTTACTGCAGTTCCTTATTCATAGCATGTATTGATGCTGTGAGATCATTTGTATGTGGGTCAAGGCTGTTGTTTTTAAAACTAGGAGCTTTAGGTACAGTTCCATGGCAGTCTTGTCTTGTGCATGTGTAAGGTTTTGTGGGACTATGTACGTTTAAAAAAAAGGTTTTATGGGACTATCATATAGTGTTCATTGGTGTATGGGGGAATTTTATTGTTAGTTTATTCTGCGCTTTAAGTGACAGGAACCAAGGATATCATATTGTTAAGTAGGATCACTTGTATCTGCCCTTTAATCTTTTACTGCTAAACATGATAAGGGTTTTGGATATTGTTTTCTGAAAGTGAAGTATATTTTGTCTTGAACAGTTAAATTGGGTTTCCTTGCAAGGGATCTTATGCTATATTTTAGCTTACATTTGCTCTTCTTTTTTCCAATTCAGGTTTTGCTTTATGCTGGTTCATTTGTCTACGGACAATGGACTAGTTGCTGCACTGTTTCTGTGATTCACCATGGGAAGCAGTGGAGCAGATACACCGTCTAAGACAAGCAAGGCATCTGCCCCTCAGGTTCTTGATGCTGGGCCTGTGGCATTATCTTTTAAGTGAAAAAGTAGTACTTGCTAAAAGTTTGTCCTTCCCTGTAACAGGAGCAGCAGCCACCTGCTACCTCAGGTGCTGCAACACCGGCTGTTTATCCAGATTGGTCCAGCTTCCAGGTGAGAGTGATTCCCCTCCTCCCCTCCAACCCAACTAACCCAACCACACCCGGAGGAAATAAATATGTATGTAGCAGTTGCAACTTTCGTTTCCATAATTAGTAAACCTGTAGTCCCTACCATAAAATGATAGCAATCAACACATTATAAGCATAGTGGAAAGCCAAGACATGCTGATTTTGGATTGCAATATTGTGCCAGTGATAATCAGAATGGGCATATAGTCTTTATCCTTCTAATAATATCATAAGTATTGTTCTACCAATGCGACTTTTGTTAATAATTATGTTCCATGGTCCTTTTGCAGGCATATCCTCCAATCCCACCACATGGGTTCTTCCCTTCACCTGTGGCATCAAGTCCACAGGGTCATCCTTACATGTGGGGAGCTCAGGTAAGCTTTATAGCCATCTATTTGTGTTTTCAGTATAGTAGTGGCTGACTGCTTTTCATGGTTTTTATCAGTTAGAGGGTTGTTTAAGTGTACGCGCTTCAAGTGGTTGAACTTAGCTGTCTGATAGAAAGCATTGTTTGTATATTAGTTCTATGTTTTTTGTCACTAATAATACTTATACCCATCTGCTATTATTTGCAAATGCGAGGGTTGTATATGGAAATTTTGCCTTATTTCCTTAAAGTGACATGACATTATTTGAAAAAATATAGTTCTGAACCAAAAGTACTACTGATATTTAATATTTTTTAAAGGTAAATTGAATGGTTCAAACAAATTGATTTTTGCTAGTGAATGGGTAATTAACATAATAACTTTGGTTCACATTTTTCTCATTACCTTCTTTCAGCCTATGATTCCACCATATGGAACACCACCACCACCATATATCATGTACCCTCCTGGAGTATATGCCCACCCATCTATGCCTCCGGTATGTTCAACACATGGCTTTAGTTTTCACTATGTACTTGTCAAATGGCAATGCTGACCTTGGTTGTCATTGTGCTATTGTGCAGGGTGCACATCCATTTACTCCTTATGCCATTACTTCTCCAAATGGCAATGCTGATGCTACTGTAAGATATGATATTTTTAGATTAATCTTTCTTGTGCTTAGTATGGGGAGCCTAATGCATCTAGGCTTTGTAGGGAACTACTGCTGCAGCTGGTGATACTGATGGCAAGCCCTCTGAAGGCAAAGATAAAAGTCCAACAAAGAGATCCAAAGGAAGTTTGGGCAGCTTGAACATGCTTACTGGAAAGAATCCCAGTGAACATGGTAAGACCTCTGGTGCATCAGCTAATGGAGCCACTTCTCAAAGGTATTTTTGTTGTAACCTTAAACACTATATGTTCTTGTGTGCCTCCTTCTGTAAGTATCAGTGAACGAGTTGCTGTTTCTCTTTGCAGTGGCGAAAGTGGCAGTGACAGTTCAAGCGAAGGGAGTGAAGGAAATTCTCATAATGTAAGTCTTGCTGAATTGCTCCTTCATTTTTGTTGTGTAATTGTTATGTATACACAATAATCTGTTTTGTAATCAATTGAAAGAATTTTTTTAAAAATACTCCCTCCAGTAAAAGGTATATGATGTTTTTGACTTTTTTAGTCTTCGATGTATAACTTTGACCTCAACTTTTCTATTAAACTAGTTACAATGTCTAATAAATAATGTGATATCAAAAGTGTTACTGCCGAAAAATCTACCCATACTTCTGTATATCCAAAATGAATATTTTGACAGCTCTCATTGGTTGAAGTTTCAAAAGTCTGACCAGATTTTAGTCAAAGGATCATATAAATGGTGGGAGTAATATCTTATATCTTTTTCCAATATCCATGAGAACTGCCTCCTGACGTTGTTGACCTCTTGGATATACTTTGTTTGATGTCCAAATATTTCCGACCACACTAGCATGCCTTTCGAGTTGCTGTGCATTCTTGTCACAGTTGGGTTTACAATGTAATTGTGGTCAAATATTTCTGGCATTCATTATGACTTGATATTGTCTTGGGATTGTCCTAACGCGCCTTTGCATCGTTGAGTAATTTTTACAGGATTCACATCACAAGGAAAGTGGACAGGAGCAAGATGGAGGTATGTGTATGTACATATCTACTTGGCTTCTTCTTTTGCATTTTTCTGAACTTTATCATTTTTGTGCCAATCTGCATTCAATTAGATGTTCGAAGTTCCCAGAATGGTGCATCACGTTCACCATCTGAGGGAAAATTGAACCAAGCTATGACAATCGTGCCGACAATCGTGCCCGTGCCATCAAGTGGCCCAGTAACGGGTCCAACTACAAACCTAAATATTGGGATGGACTATTGGGCCAACACAGCAAGCTCTGCTCCTGCTATTCATGGCAAAGTGACCCCAACAACAGTTCCAGGGGCTGTGGTCCCAGCAGAGCAATGGATACAGGTTTGTCTTCTTTTTACTCTGCGTTGTATGCACTGTGTGTCCTCCACCTTTTCCTTCTATATTGCGTTATTTCTGTTTGCATTTTTGTGCATACCATATTATCTGTCCACTGGCCTGATTGTTTGCAATAGGGGTGATTATAAAATATATTTATTTAGAATAAATTCGGTCGATGAAATTGAAATCAAACTGTTGCACGAGTATATTTTCTACTAGCTCTGGTACAATATACTTGTTTCATTACTGTGTACACAGTTTAAGAATATAGTGTGTGTTGTGTCTTTGACCACGAATTGTTATTTTCTTTATTTGTTTTTGCATCATTTCTATCTAAATCTTGCTCTCATGATATATTTTGTAAGAGGTGCATGCCTTGTGCTAATTTTATTAGAGATTGAATTGACACTAGAGAAATTGTGGATACAAATTCAACATATATCAATCTGGCAATTGGTGAAGCTATTCACGTTGACTTTCTTGTGGTTCAGGATGAACGTGAACTCAAAAGGCAAAGAAGAAAGCAGTCCAATAGGGAGTCTGCACGCAGATCTAGGTTGCGTAAACAGGTAATTGTTAGTTCAACTTGACTGTACTGGGTACCACTATGTTGTCAGCTAGTTGATGGAGAACAAATGTGAGTTTTGCAGGCTGAATGTGAGGAGTTGGCTCAACGTGCTGATGTTTTAAAGCAGGAAAATGCTTCACTTAGAGATGAAGTAAACCGTATCAGAAAAGAGTATGAGGAACTTCTATCAAAGAATAACTCACTAAAGGTTGGCCTGCAACTTTTCAATTTTATTCTGCTGAAGTACATATGTTAACGTCTCTGTTCCGCTTTCTGCTCTGTAGGAAAAACTTGAAGGCAAACAACATAAAACTGATGAGGCAGGACTTAACAACAAGCTGCAACATTCTGGCGATGACAGCCAGAAAAAAGGAAACTAATCGAGCTATCATGCAATGCTTGCATAGCATGGCTCTAACTAGATTATTGGGAGGCGCAATTGTAGTATGCGTATTAACTCCTTACTTTATTGCAGTTAATTGTTACCAGGTTGTGATACTGTTGATTCCAACCTTGTGTGTGGGTGTTTCCTGTTTCAGATCTATCTTGGCTTATCTTTTAGAAGTCAAGATGTGACTGAAGATGTAGGCTGTGACCCAGTTCACCGTATCTGTTAGAAATAGTGGATAAACTCAAATTTACAAATTTGTATTGCCAACTAATATTGTTATGTATACCTGGCAAAAGACTGGTTTCTTTTAATTCAGTCTGGTTGAACATTTTGCTGGGCTTGCACTGCTGCCTAGTTTATGTATATTGTTGTTTATCAGTTGTTCCTAGTTACTTTCTATAATAATTAACAAATAGACAGAATCAACCTCTGCACCAATAAATATGTATATATTTTTTGTGTACGCAAGTCCCTCTTTTTTGTGTCTATTTTCTATTTCACTTCGAAGTTTCCAGGTTTGTTTCTGCCCTGTTTAATTGTGTTTGAACAATCCACCTGCTGTAGGTAGTTTGGTTAAAAGACATTGCTATTTTTCAGTTTAGTGATACTGATATTAGTTATTCTTTTTTCATCCATCTATTTCTGAAGTGCCAGCAGAATGGTTTGTTAAACTTGTTTTGCTGAGCTTGCACCTGATTATGGTAAGTTTTTGGGCTCCTGGCACTTTACTTTTATCATCTTGTTTTGATTTGTTTATTACAGGAAAATGGTTCTAGATTATGTTGATGAGCAAGTATAGTTCATTAGTATGTCTGCCTTACAAGTAGCAATTCATTTTTCTTTATGTTTGTTGTTTGTAAGTTGTTGCTGGTAGTTTTATTATGGTATTAATAATGCATGAGGTGAAGTTATCAGACTTCTATAAAGTTTATGTTATTAGATCATAACAAAGATAAAATCTCCTGTGCACTAATTTTCCTTGAATGAAGACTCATTCATTGAACAAGAATCTGGCTTTGTATCCAGATTTAAAAAATGGAAAACATCAATGCTATCACTAGGGTAGTACTAGCCAATCCAGTTTTGGACATAGAAGTGTCTGAACTTTGAGGGCTTTCTGCTGCAGGTTCATGAGCAGGGATCGTGGAAGAACTTGTGTTGGGAGATGGTAGAGAAGATGTGCTCAAGGATTGATTTTCGGTCACAGTCTTCTCTGGTGCTGCAGAAGTTGGAGCGGCGTAGCGAGTGCAAGTTGCCGCTTTTACTCTCCGTGTTGCTGTTGGCCTTATGACTCCATTTATTCCATGGCACCTGAATGACTCCCCCAAGTGGCAGAGATCAGGATTTGTGAGCTCGATCCCGTTGAAGTAGAGCTTCTGATGCTTGATGTTGGTTACAGTGATCGTGTCACCCAAGTGGCGGGTGGGGACCACTGTTCCATTGGGAAGCCTGATGAGGTCGTTGAACATCAGGGGCGCAGTGATGGAATGCCTGGATAGGAACTCCAGCACCTGGCTCTCAGAGATGGATGCAGTGGACAGCAGCCTGTCACTGGGCATCAGGAAGGTGGTGTTACGTGGTATCTTCTCCTGCACCATCCTGACGAGCATGACGAAGGTGAAGTAGCGCGCCTGCTGCATCTCCTGCGCTGTGGTGGCAATGTCACTGCTGACCATCTGTGTGGAAGGTGCGGCAGCGGTGGCACTAGAGGCTGACATCATGAGAGTGATGACCAGGCTCATTGTAGCAAGGAAGGTGGAAGCCATGGTGTGAATGGGGCAAGCAAGGTATGGCTATCTATTGCTCCCTGAGTCTCTAGCAGGTTGTTTTATTACCAGATTGTGGGCTCCCTTGGTTGGGATGTGGTTGTACAACTCTTGCACGCTTATTTCATGTGTGAACTACTGCATTTCAGGCTTCGTGCATGTTTAAACTACCTGGACGCCCTTATTATGAAAATAAAAACAAAAATTTAGAAAACCTCTACCTGATACTGCTTACAGCGTGAGCGCAGTGACAGGCTTTTGCTCTACTCGTCTACCAGTGCCGCTCTATCTTATGGTGTTGGCTGCAGAAAATGAGCTTCACGGCCTCAATAACTGCCTGTAAGATCTTCAGATTCTTGGTCTGTCCAACTGTTTAACGGCAAAAGTTGAAGCATTGCTGCTTAATAAGTGTGTGGGGGACAAAGTTTTGGTTATACATTGGTGCAGTTGGTGAGTGCTAGCTCGCTGAGTCACCAGGTCCTGGGTTCGAAGTTGTCTCTCTGCAGAATTTCTGCGGGGGTAAGACTTTCCTTCGGTTATTCTCTTCCTCAGACTCTGCTCGTGTGGGAGCCTCTGCCACTGGGTGTGCCCTTTTTTTTTGGGGGGGGGGGGGTATCATATCTAGTGTTCAGTGAAATCTTCACGTTGATGCCCCAAACCATGTGTGGAAGCTTCAAAAGTTTACAAAGGAATAAACTTGCCTTTGATTGAAAAGAATAAAATTAACAAACGTGCTTGAAAAGCTGGGAGTCAAGTTCGGTTCTGAACTCTGAACTTCTGATGCTGGAACAACCGTGGTTTCACGAGTTCGAGATGGTATGGACGGCTAGGCGCCCGAGTGGATGTTCAGGCTTCAGAACTGAACATGGACTACCAGGTTGTCAACCACGTGTTAGGCCTTGTTTGGATGTGCATGTATTCAATTCAATTCACATGTGTTGGATTGGAGTGAAATTGAATTAAATTTCATTCTATTCCACTCCAACACATGTGGATTGAGGTGGATGCATATGCATCCAAACAAAGCCTTAGTAAATGTTGTTCAAATCAACCAAAGCTAAGTTGGCTCCCATTTCATGAGCCATCCATTATCTCTGTTCTACTTTGGGCAAGCGCCTGGCGGGCGTCAATGCCGTCACAGCAAGTTAGCAGAGCATGTTCACTGGATCTCCGGATCACCCCCAACAAAACCGATAACTGAAACGGCATGGTCCACGAGATATCGAGATGGACTTTACTCTTCACCTTCCCTGAATGCTGCTAGAGGAGTTGATACTCTCATCAACTATGGCAGCTACTGCTCTAGGCTCATACCATGGTTCGCAGCACCGATTTTTTTTATATTATTTAGTTCTTTTTTAAAAAAAATATTTACATTTAGATTCTTGGGTGTCTTATTTTTGTTTGAGACCCAGGGGTTGGCGTCGTGACCCATGGCACCAAGGTTACAACGTCTTGGCACCGTGGACTATGGTGTAGGTGTGGCTGCCTGCATGGCGTCGGTGTGGCGTTATGGTTCTCGTCACCCTGGCTCACTGCGCCGAGCGTCAAACTGTTACCCCCGCATCTAGTCTCCTGGCCGAGGCACACTCTCATTTGTTGTCTCCCTCTTCCTCCACCCCCTCATTCCATCCTACCTTCTCCAATCTCTTAATTCAACCTTTGGAACCTGTATTTGATCCGAGGCACACTCTCATTTGTTCTCTCCCCTCTTCCCCCCTCTCTCCCTATTCCATCCTACCTTCTCCAATCTCTTAATTCAACCTTTGGAACTTGTATTTGATCCGTAGATCTTCGAGAGCAAGATATCCTCCCTCTCCTTAGTTTGTATGCGTTGATTTGGTCCTTTTGTGTGTATTTTTGCGAACCCTATTTTTATTAGAGTTTATGTTTTTTGAATGTATTTTGCAATATGGATTCGATGTTTAGGGATATAATTTGTCATTATGAGCTAGTTGTTTTGTGGATTAGGTTGTAGAACTCAACTTTGTAATTGGCATTGTTAATAATATATGTTCGAATTTAATTGTTTGCGTAGATGAAAGACTGCGCGCATAGGGACAAGTGAGAAAAGAGGGGGTCGTCCCAAAAAGCTTTACTATGACGTGTCATGCAAAGATGCATCAGTCCCTCCAGAACTACCCGTGCGGCCGTGCCTATGTATGAGGATCAATCTATGCATGAGGATACTACTGCGTGCGCCTACTACTGTTGCAACGATTACCGTGTAAGTGAGTTTGGTCTTATGTTATTCATTTGGTCTTATTGTTTATTACTAGCTATTCACGGTCGTATTATGAACCGTAGGATCGGGAGGCTTGTAATTTCTTCCAGTTTGTAACACCTCCGGTGTTATGGAGATTAAAAATTTGCCATGTCATCATATTGCACCGCAAAGCATCCATGATTAGGTCAAGTACGATATGCATCAACCAAAACGAGTTTACATTCTTAGGTTTGTGTGGCTCGAACCGAAAACCCTAATTTCGAATGTCACCGCAAATACTTAGTTTATGCCCTACGTAATTTGAGGTGTATGACTGTGTTATACACTAGTGCCAAGTGTAGGGTATGAACTCAAGTCCCACCTATAAAATGAAGCTTCAAGTTTGAGTTTGAATTTGGAATCCAAAACTTGTCGCAAGTTTTACGATTCGAGTTTGAATGCAAATTTGGGGAATTATTAAAAGATTTTCAAAAGTCAACTTGGTCAACCAAGAGTGGCATTTGGTCAACCATGTGATGCTTGACCCAATGATTCCCTTGGATGATGTTTGGATCACTAAATAATCACCAATTAAAATAGCAACAAGTTTCAATTTGACATTCTTCCGAAAACCCTAAATTCAAAACCCTGGTTTTACTCCTTTTTGAATAATTCAAAATCTAAGCAAAATTTGGGAAAAAGTTTTAGACCAAGTTTGTAGATCTTTTAAAGGGCTACAAGTTTGGTGTTTTGAGTTTTCAAAGTTTCAGTGAAAATTTTGGAGTAATTTTGAAAAGAAGCAAAATTTCAATTTGACCCCTTTTCATCCCCAAACTCAAATTTCAAAATATAGGTAGAATTTGAAAATGGTTTGAATAGAAAAGTTGTAGGTCTTGGCTAGGTGTACAACTTTGGTATTTTGAGTTTTTGAAGTTTCAATATAAAATTTAAAGTAATTTCTAAATTACCAAATTTTAGCAAAGTGTCCCCTTTTGATTTCCAATTCAAATTTCAAAATCTAGTTTGAATTTGAGAAAGTTTTAAACATGAAACTTGTAGAGTTTGAAATTCTAAAGATTTCATATTTTGAGAATTTTTCAAGTTGCTACATGATTTTGGGAGTAATTTCAAAATTTCTGAGTAGGGTTTGGTGTTAGGGGGTGCTACAGTGCTCGGTGAATCCCAGCCGGGCAACGCACGGCATGGGCGCTGGCGAGCCGCTGTGGCTGCTTCCAGGTCGTTCTCGTGAGGTCACGATCGCCACCTCATCCACGCGTGCCTTCTAGCACCGCCAGCAGGGCCGGAGACCCCTTTAAAAGGCCGACCACGCCGTCGTTTTTCTTCTTCCTTTTTCTCTGTGTTTTGCCATCGCCGCCACCTAGCTCCGCCGCTCAACGCTGCCACCGTCGAGTTGCCTCTGGCTAAGGCAACTGCGTCAACCCATTTGCCTCACTCCCGCGCACCTCCTCGGCCGCTCACACTAGCCAATTCTGCCCGAAGCGCCCGCACGGCCATCTCCTTTCACTTCTCCGGCAAGCGCAACCACCGTGCCGCCTCACCGTGGCCAGCCACCCTCGTTGCCTCTCAGCGCCTACTAGTTGCACCGCTACATTCGCGGTGAGCTACTCTTGCTCCCGGTCCCCTCCATTCAGTCGCTACCGGCTTGTGTCATCGGAGTGCCGCGAGCCGCGGCCACCGTGCCGCCATGGCCGGTGAGGTCCTCCCTCCGGGATGTTTGCTGTAGCTTAGAGCGTTGTACTAGGTTCATGGGGTCAGGGTGGTCGTGTTGGTGCAGATCGGTCTCACCGGGAGCTCGCCATCGGCGAGATGGCGGTCAGAGGTGGTGTATGGCCATCGGCCGGCGTGAGGAGAGGGATGACAGGCGGGGTCGCCTTGTCAGCGGGAGAGGAAGAGAGCGCACGCGCGAGCGGGCCGCGCCGCCTGGTCTTGCTAGGCCGGGCGCGAGCGAGCGCGGGCGAGCGCAAATGC
Source organism: Saccharum hybrid cultivar R570 (assembly GCA_038087645.1). Lineage (NCBI taxonomy): Eukaryota > Viridiplantae > Streptophyta > Magnoliopsida > Poales > Poaceae > Saccharum > Saccharum hybrid cultivar. The sequence goes on along the minus strand of JAQSUU010000653.1, from coordinate 505,082 downwards.
GCGTGGGTGGGCCACGCGTGTTGCTGGGCCGAGCAAGGGAGAAGTGAGGCAGCGGCCCATGTTGCCGTTTTGTTTTTTTTCAAAATGTGAAATATTAGTAGTTTTTGTTTAATTCAATAGAATTTTTGTAGAGCTCCTAAAATAGTGAAAATTTTTGTGTAAGCTTTTCAAGGTGTAAACTATTTAGTAAAAATATTAAATGCCAATTTTGATTATATTTGTAAGTTATTTAATTAGCTTAATTAAATATTAAATACAACTTCCAAAAATTTTAGTAATTAAAATATTAATCCAAAGATCATGAAATTTGTTTTGACACTATTTTAGACCATGATCAATCTATAGAAAAAGTTTGAGCTCAATTAGAGGAAGTTTGATTTATTCTTAATTTATGCCATAATTATTTAAGTGATTAAATAAATGTTTAAACTGATAACTTTAAGTGTTGTGTGTCCTTTTTGATTGAGTGATGACCTTGGGTAATTAACCCTTAATGATCCTTGGCACCTTAATTACTTGGTTGAGCTCATGATTAACATGTTCTTTAAGAAATAATAATGTTGCTTAGTGAAGTACTGTTAGTTAGTATGTTTTGTTGTTTTGCAATTGTACCATGAAGGAAAGTTGTACTCAAGTTGTTAATCATGGCATATCATCATGAAACATCATGTTTATCACCACATCATGTTGAAGCATGTCATATGCTAGTGTAGTTTCTGCTTTCGAGGAAGTAAGCGTTGTCGAGCAAGCTTCCGGAGAAAAGCTATCTTCAGTGGGTTCTGGACCAGACGTCGGAGTTGTTGAGCCTGAACCAGTCGTCTCGTTTGAGCAAGGCAAGCCCCGGTGCATTTAAACTCTTCCTTGAGTTTTACAAATCTTTATCATTTATACTATGGTTTACTGCATTAAGTAATTAGGAATTGAGTGATAACCCAATTATTGCATTATCATCCTTGATTATTGTGATATCAGCCTTGGTACCTGTTTATGTCAAAATGCATAGTATGCTTCGCTATGCTTAATGAGTTAGGCTTTTAAATGAAATGCTTATATAGCCCTACGAAGGGTCGAGATGGCGGACTAGAGGGGGGTGAATAGTCCTTTCTAAAACTTAAACGCGTTGGCTAACCGAAACAAATGCGGAATTAAATTTATCGGTCTAGCCAAGACTACACCCCTCTGTAACAGAACCGACCAATTATACGAGATTAAGTAAGAAAAACCATCCACTGAGCAGACAATTTAACAAACTTAAGCCCGTATAACCCGGTAGTCCGTGAAATCACGACGAATTTTAAACCAACTTACATACCAGCCAAGATCGTAATAAGTCCAGCGGTCACCATCACAAGTTACATAAAAGTTCACGTCGTAAATACATCGGAGTTTAAACATAGTTATTACAAACCGAGTTCAAATAAAAGTAGCGGAAGCATTTAGTTCAAACCACACACACTCACACAGAGTTCGAGATAAAATGCCAGCTCAGGGTCATCTTTCAACAAAAGCATCAGACGAGACGTAGTGAATGACCATTGCCCATGGTCCTAAGCTTCTCCCATCGCAGGATAAAAGGCAGTTGATACAGTAGCCGTAATACATCTACCCATCTACAACAAGTGGGAACAAAGCCCTGAGTACGAGAAGGTACTCAGCTAGACTTACCCAACAGAACCAAAAATAAAAAACACCAAGGATCATGATAGGCTTTAAGGTGGGGTAGCTGACTCATTTGTAAAAATATATTTTTAGCATTTGAAGAATCTTTTTCTAGAAACTTTGCATCAAGTTAAATCTTTATTAACCTATCAACTACATTTGCACCTGTACTAGGGTAACATGTAATTAAACAGGTAAGGATAACCAATGATCATTGACGACTTCCATCATGTCATATTCCATATAACTGTCCAAGTGTTCCATCAGAATTACTACGATGAAGTCACTCAAGTCAAGTGTTCACTATCCAGTGAACAATGGCGATTCGAATCGATTATTAACCAGCTGGTAATTTATTCCTCACACAAACCTCACTCACCCGCTAAAGTGAGGTATTGGTCACTGAGTCAACCATTCAGGTAAAGTTGTGAGCTTGCCAGGAACCACATGTACCCGGGGGCTGCCCGACTGCTCTTTGGCCTTATCATCGCGCCCCCCGTATCCTGCCACTACTGCTCCGGTACAGTGCGTTGCGGACAATCCACTCGGCCCGAATAATCTCCTAGCTTCACGGTTGAAAGGTACATTATTCGGCCAGCTAAATGTAAAGCATGCGTTCAACATGACTCGAGGCCCAACAATGGTCGGTCCTTAATCGACACAGACGGAAAACACTACAGTCCGAAACCCTGCAAGTCTCCGTCCGGTCTCAATTTCACATTAACACTTAGTTATTCTCAGATGACATACTTACTCAAGCAAATCCAGGTAACCACCTATAGCTCGCAGGTGACAGGAAATCACCCGACTTCTACCGGTCTAAGCAAGCTAAGCATTTCTTGACTGCGAATACCAAGGTAACAAGGATATGGTAGAATAGGATAAACAAGGTGTAATGCAGCAACGGTTGCAAACAACTCCTAAACGTAATGCAGCAGTTTAAAGTAAAACATTAATAAAACATTTGCAAACCGAGGGAGAAAATGCTCCGGGGCTTGCCTCTCTCGAAAGAGCTCGGACGGTGGTCGGGACACTCTAGAAGATCCTCACCGACCTCCTCGTTGGCCTCGAGCACCTCCTGCTCTTGCACCTCGAGCTGCTCTTCCGGCTCCTCGGGAACTGCTACCGAAGTTACTTCCTGCGATCCTATATGATGCAAACGTATAAGTGCTCATGCCTAGGTGCATTGCAGAGATGACATGTAATGATCATGATGAATGAAATGTAGATGAACAGGTTTACTTTATTGCATAAAGTAGGAATGCAACTCTTCTATAAGGTAGTCAACACCATCCAAGAACATGTACTCGTATACTACTACAAACATTCTCTACCATACCAAGTCACCACATAAATCTAAGATGCTTCAAAGATACACCAAAGTAAATCTTATTAACTAGTTATGCATTAACAAGGTTAATTAAATCCTAATGGTAACTAAACACCTCTATTGGTAGCACAGAAAAATCTGAGAAATTTACAGTAGCTTACTATCATCTAATCTAGTATGTCACAAAAATTTTATTGCATTTGGATTACTAAAACTGCCTACACAAAAAATAACAAGCTAGGGCCTAAAAATGAGCATAAAAATACTTTATACTATGAAAAGTATCAAACGACAGATTTAGCATTTTTCCTACATTCTACACAATAATCAATTACTGTTGAAAATTTATTACATGCATGTTTTATTCATCTTTTTCTCTCTAGCAAAAATAACAATTATTAACAATATTAAACACTTGTACTACACATAAAAATTTTTCTATAGAACATGCATGACACATATTTTTCCTAGAAAGTACATTACAACAACAACAACAACATAGCCTTTTGTCCCAAGCAAGTTGGGGTAGGCTAGAGATGAAACCCAAAAGAGACGAGAAACAGGGAGACACATAAAGGGACCTAAAGGGCACAAGACAAAAGATGTCACGGTTACATTACAAAAGAAAATTATTGTAAGTGGAACCATATTTTTCTAAGATTTCTATGATTTATTACATAATTATCAAGAAAACAGTAATTTCAATGATTAAATAAAAACCCTACAGAAAAGTATTTCAAACTTAACATGCAATATTTTTCCAAGTAGATCTGATGATAAGGAACCTAACAAAATTTATTTCAATAGATTTGGAGCAAATTTGAGTATCCAAACATTTTCCAAACCATTTCTATTTTCAAATAATAAAAGAAAAACGAAAAATAATTTTTCTTATCGCTACAGGCCGGCCCAGTGAATCCAACCGGCCGGCTACGGCTTTCGGCCCGAACATGCGCGCGGGGATGACAGGCGAGTCGGCCCGGCTTGGGCTACGGCCCAAGGCCGTTCGGTCCAGTGAACAGAGAGGGGGCGAGAGCGAGGCGTGGTGTGACACCCTAATTTTTGCATTATTTCAAAATAGATAAATTTGATTTAAATATGTATTTGTTTATGCATTCAAATTTAGGGAGTAATAAATTTTGGGAAATTAAAATCAATCATAAGGTTAGCAACTCTTTGGAGCACTCATGCTGCTGCATTTTATTGTGATGAGTGGTTTTTGTTAAATAGCTGAAAGGATTTGAAAATCAATTGGAAATGTGATTTGAAAAATCAACTCTGAAAAAGGAAAACAAATTCTTTTTCCCGCCTTCACTTCCCTCCATTTCGGCCTGCTAGCCGATTCCCGGCCGGCCCATCCCTTCCTCCCCGCGCTCCTTCTCTGGGCCGCGGCCCAGCCCAGCCGGCGGCCGTTGCCGCGCCCCACCTCCTCTCCCGCGGTCGCTGACCGCCCGGGCCCAGCTGTCGGCGCCTTCCCCTCCCCAACCGTCTTCCCCGCTCAAATCGCCGGTCAAGCCGCGCACCAAGCCGCCCGCGCCCACGTCTCCGCTTCGTGGGAGCGTTCCTTTCACCCCGCGCCCGGCCTTCAAAAGGGAGCCGCAACCCCTTCGCCCCTTCCCCTGCTGCATTTCCGCTCCAATTCCCCCTTTCTTTCGTGCTCGCGAAGTCCCGCAGCGGCGTGCCACCGGAGCACGCTCGGCCACCTCATCGGTCTTCGCCCCGAGCCGTCCCCGTCCCGTTTGAAGCCGTGGTGAGATTCCCCGCGCTCCCCTCTTTCTCCCCATCCCTCTCCCGTGTCGGGTGGTGGCCTCTAGGGCCGCTCCCGCGAGCTCCGGCGAGCCCTTCCACTGCCGGCCATGGCGAGCGCCGTGCGGGACTTTCCCCGGCCGCGCAAAAGGCTCGGGCGAGGTCGCCATCATCTCCGCGTCACCCCAGTGCTCTCGGTTCGTTGAACCGTCGCCCGTAGGCCCTGTTTCCTGTGCTCCGGCGAGCATCTCGCCGTCGGACATGGCAGCGCCGCCGCGGTCGCTACTGTTCCCGGCCGGCTGCTCCTTCTCTCACTCTCCCATCCTTTCCCAGCCGTCGATCTTGAGATCTACGCTCAGGATTAGAACATGCCCCTTCGCGGGTCCAAATTCTAAAAGAGCCCCTCAGTTTCTGGAAGGATTAACCCGCCGTCCTTGGCGTATTCCCGAAAAACGCATTCTCTTTTTGAAGACGTAATTCCTTCGGTTTAAATGAAAAATACGTTTTCAGTTTAATTACAGAATTGCCACTGTAGTAAAACGTTTATAAAATCGTCGTCTTAGCTCCGATTTGACCCGTTCAACTTGCGTTAGTTTCATAATTTCATAATCTATGCAATAGTGCTACTGTTAGACCTGTTAAGAGCTTTTGAATTTCTTAAATAAATCTAGTTAATAGCTAGCTTTTGGAATAGTAAATATCTCGTAACTTGTGCGTCGTAACTCCGTTTTTCGTGCTTTTCGCGTCATTGTGATCGTAGCGAGATGTAGATGATTTTGATAAACATTTTATTCAGATTTATTTACTGTTGGTGTAATGTTCTAATGATAGGAATGTTTGCTTTGCATGAATGCTTTTGGAATGTTGTTTGTTGCCGTGTTGGTCGCGTTCAGACGGTGAGGAAAACGTTGAAGACCAAGAACTCTTCAATGACCAGCAGGACCAACACGAGTTTGTGAACCAAGGCAAATATAGCATGGGCCTACCTTGATTCCTGTTCATTATATAATCTACTCATTATGCATGTGTCTAATATTGCTCGACTATAAGGACATCCTAGTCATTGATGACTTATACCTTGATGCCTATGGGTTTTATTGCATATGGGTAGAATGCTAGTGCTCTATTCAAACATGATCAATACTATGATTAATGGAACAAACGGATAAACATGACGATAATAATTGAAATATAGAGTGATGGTGCAAATGATGTCGATCATGTTGCCCTAAACTCTCCGTAAGGACTTATCTGTAGGGCAAAAGCTGGGACATACAGTGCAACCGTGAGAGTTATATGGCTCTGACTTTAGCTCAGTAATAGGATCTTTTCTAGCTTGTTAGAGGTTACCCGAAAGGGCGCAAGAGGGGCTTGCCACTTTGGGTATAGAACTGCCTCTGTTCTTGTGTGTATAGCCTGCGGGAATTATGCCACAGAAAGGGGGGTTCTCTATATCTGCCTGCCGAGGAAACCTCGCGGCCCTAACATGTTAGAAGAGGCCTATGGAAGGCTTCATAGTGTACCCTGCCTACTCACCTTGGGAGTGTTAGGGGGTCGACGGGCCCCGGGCATATGGGCAACACGACTCACGGGTAAAGATGCACAACCTCTGCAGAGTGTTAAAACTGTTATAACAGCCGTGCTCACGGTCACGAGCGGCCCGGAAAACTCACAGAATAAATGGTTACTTATGATGTTGTTGTTCATGGTGAACTATGATGGTATTATGATAATGATGACGATGATGATGATATAATGTTGATCAATAACTCTATTAATTCTAGTATGTGATCATGTGGGTTAATTTGGGAGCCTAAGCATAAGTTGATGTTAACCAATGATAAAATGCTGACTTACTAAAATGCTAAATGCAGTAAACCGTGTCTGCCTTTTGAGCCTCATGAATCCTCATGTTATGCTTGTGGAGTACGAAATGTACTCACGCTTGTTTATTTTCTATTTTTGGATAAAAATCCCGGATGGGTACCAGATTTCTAAAAATTGGAGCAGACAGGCTTGTGATCAACCAGTCAGTTGTCCCTGTGGAGTGGAGTCTTCACCTGAAGACCGGAGTTGTCCTTCCGCTGTTTGCTATCTAAGGTTATATCTTTTTTAATAAGTACGTTATATATTAAGCATTGTCATTTGATATTACCTTTATTTGTAGCTATATGTGAGATTTGACTTCCTGGGCTCACATATGGTGTGTATCTGGTTTTGTTCTTAAAACCGGGTGCTACACGTGGCCACGGGGTGCCGGTGTCCACGGCGGTGTGGCCGCGCGGCGGTGGTGTCCGGCGGCGTTGCCGGCCATGACTGGGCACGGTGAAGCGAGCAACGGATTCGCAAGAGGAAGGCGGGCACGAAAGGGTGGAAATTATGGGAGATGGGATGGCGGACGGGTCTCGACCACAGCGTCGGCCGGGCGGCGGCCATGGCGCGCGCGGTGGACGGACGACCGAAACCGGTCTCACCTTTGCTCGAGCGACGAAATTGGCGTGAGCACTAGATGGGGGAAAACGAGGCGGGGCTGAGGCCAGGAGGAATTGACCAGAGACGCGCTCGTGGGGCGTGCGGTGGTGGCGGAGCGACGACGGCGAGCGGTCTCACTTTCATTTAGGGCACTTTTCAAAATTCTAAACAGATTTTGAATTAGTGATTTAAAGTCCAAATTTTAAATAAAAACTCATTTTTCTGGAATATTTTTAAAAGCAAAATTTGGGAAGATTTTGAATACAAAAGTTGCTCCAAAAATTATGTTAATTAGTTCTAAGTCACTTAGAGTTATAGCCCAACAAATTTTTACCCCTCTTAGCTAGTAATTGCAATAATTTAGGGTTCAAACATGCTTTTCGTAATTTAATTAATTTCAACTTAAATTGCATGTGATGATGAACATACATGAAATGCTAATGATCATGATTTGGGATGTGAATGCATGCTTAACACCCAGGGGTGTTACAGCCCTCCCCCCTTATAAAAATCTTGTCCCGAGATTTGGGTTACGAACCATTTGTTATAAAAATCCTCATAAGCTTTTTGTAGATATTCACCCGTTTCCCAAGTTGCATCTCCTTCATCATGATGACTCCACTGTATCTTATATGTTTTCACCACACTGCTTCGAGTAACCCTCTCTTTAGAGTCCAACACTCGAACCGGTTGCTCACGATATACCAAATCTGACTTGAGCTTTATGCCTCGAGGTTCGATTCTTTCCTCTAGAACGCGCAAACACTTCTTGAGATGCGATACATGAAAAACTGGGAATATAGCACCCATTGTCTCAGGTAACTCTAACTTATAAGCGACTGGACCTTTTCTTTCTAAGATCTTATATAGTCCCACAAATCTGGCTGCAAGCTTTCTGCGTACTCCAAACTGTTTCTTCTTCATTGGCGTGACTTTTAGATAAACATAGTCACCAACTTCAAACACAAGCGGTCTCCTCCTTCTATCAGCATAGCTTTTCTGACGTGATTAAGTAGCTTTCATATTTTGCTGAATGATATGAACTTTCTTCTCGGCTTCTTCCATGAAGTCAATACCATAATATCTTCTTTCTCCTGGCTCAATCCAGTTAAGTGGTGTTCTACACTTTCTGCCATACAAAGCTTGGAATGGTGCCATCTTGATACTTTCTTGATAACTATTATTGTAAGCGAACTCCGCTAATGGTTACCATGACTCCCATGAACCTCTGGAAGATAATACACAGGCTCTCAACATATCCTCCAGAATAGCATTAACCCTTTTGGTCTAACCATCTGTTTGAGGATGATAGGCAGTACTACAAATCAAACTAGTTCCCAAACATTTATGCAAGTGCTCCCAAAAGTGAGCAGTGAATTGTGACCCTCTGTCAGACACTATAGTCTTCGGTATGCCATGCAACCTCAAAATCTCCGCAATATACTTCTCGGCATATTGAGGTGGTCTATAACCTGTCTTGACAGGTAAAAAGTGAGCTGTCTTCATAAGACGATCCATGATTACCCAAATCAAATCATGTCCTTTCTGAGTAGTGGGCAAACCTGTGATGAAATCCATACTTATATCATCCCACTTCCAACTAGGTACGGACAAAGGTTGCAACAATCCGGTAGGTCTCATATGAATAGCTTTTACCCTACAACATGTGTCACATCTGGCTACATATGCTGCAATCTCTTTCTTCATTTTTGTCCACCAATAACGAGGTCTTAGTTCTTGGTACATTTTGCTACTTCCGAGATGGATCGATAACTTTGAAAGGTGAGCCTCATCCATAAGTTTATTCTTAAGCTCTCGATCCTTGGGAACAACAAGACGGTCGTCAAACCATAACATGTCCTGTTCATCCACTCTAAATTGCTTGGATGGTTCTTCTTTAATCTTTTCTTTGATATGGAATATCCCTTTGTTGGTTTTCTGGCCTTCTATTATCTTACTCTCTAAAGAACAACTAATCTGAATACTATGTAACATGGCAGGATGCATCAGATCAAAACCATCTTCGAGCAAAGGTTGCGCATTCAGGCAATGTGACTTTCTACTCAAAGCATCTGCCACTACATTGGCCTTTCCAGGATGATATTGCACATTCAAGTTGTAATCTTTGATCAATTCTAACCATCTTCGATGTCTCATGTTCAATTTGGGTTGGGTGAAGATGTACTTGAGACTCTTGTGATCCGTAAAAATATTGCACACATTACCAAGTAAGTAATGTCTCCAAATTTTTAATGCATGCACTACGGCAGCAAGTTCAAGATCATGCGTCGGATAGTTGATCTCATGCTTTCTCAACTGACGGGAGGCATAAGCAATGACTCTTCCTTCTTGCATAAGAACACAACCTAATCCTGTTTTTGATGCATTGCAAAACACATCAAAAGGTTTCTCAATATCCGGTTGCGCTAGAACTGGAGCAGTGGTTAACAGTTTTCGCAAGGTGTGGAAAGCTGTCTCACACTCCTCTGTCCACATGAACTTGTGATCTTTCTATAGCAGACTTGTCATTGGCTTGGCAATCTTCGAGAAATCTAGTATAAAATGATGATAGTAACCAGATAACCCTAAGAAACTTCTAACTTCCGAAACTGTGATTGGTGTCTTCCAATCCATAACCTCTTGCACTTTGCTTGGATCTACAGAAACTCCATTCTCTGACAGAATGTGACCCAGGAAAGGAACTTTCTTCAACCAAAATTCACACTTGCTAAACTTAGCATACAACTTATGATCTCTAAGTCTGGTTAAGACAATTCTCAGATGCTCTTCATGATCTTTCTCATTCTTAGAGTATACTAGAATATCATCAATGAACACAACCACAAACTTGTCCAACTCTGGCATGAAAACCGTATTCATCAGATACATAAAGTATGCAGGAGCATTTGTTAAGCCAAAGGACATAACAAGATACTCATACAACCCGTATCTGGTGGAAAAGGCGGTTTTCGGTATATCCTATGGCCTAATCTTTATCTAATGGTAACCTGATCTTAAATCTATCTTGGAGAACACTCTGGCTTTGGCTAACTGATCGATCAAAACATCAATATGAGGCAAGGGATACTTATTATTGATAGTTACAGCATTAAGAGGCCTATAATCCACACACATTCTCAAAGTACCCTCTTTCTTTTTCTTCACAAACAAGGCAGGACATCCCCATTCAGACTTACTTGGCCGGATAAACCCCTTTTTCAACAATTCCTCTAGTTGCTTCTTCAGCTCAGCTAACTCATCTAGAGGCATCCGATAAGGTCTCCTTGAAATTGGAGCTGTTTCGGGGATCAACTCAATTCCAAACTCAATATCCCTATCTGGCGAAAGACCAGGTAACTCATCTGGAAACACATTTGGAAACTCACACACGATCAGAATCTGATGAATCGGAATGACTTCCATAGCACATGTCACACTCACAAGGTCTGTTCTTTTGGGCAATGGTACCTGAAAAGTACCTTCCCCTGGGGATCCTTAAGGGTAAGTACCCAACTTCATGTATCTATAACTGCTCCTCATTCCTTCATCCAATTCATCCCTATGATGTCATCCAGAACTAGTCTAGGCATAACTATCAAGTTTACTCGAAACTTTCAACTACCTAATTCAAGGGTTGCCCCTCTAACCATCTGATTGGTTAAAACATCAGCCCCTGCTGAACTTATACGGTAACCATAACTTAAATTTATGCATAGTTGTTCATGTTTCCGTGCAAATGCTTGACTCATGAAAGAATGCGATGATCTAGAATCAAATAGAACAACTACAGGGTTTTGGTTAACAAGAAACTTACCAACAGTTATGGGCTCTCCCTCAGGAATCCCATCCACAGTGGTGTGGTGTACTCGAGCAGTATAGGTCTGTTGCTTCTTTCTGGGCGGGTAAGGACAGAACTTTGAAAAGTGGCCTGGCTGATCACAATTGTAGCAGGGTCCTTTCACTGTACCAACAGATCCTATAGCTCCCTTTGAGTTGCCTTGTCCCGCAGCTGTGGTTGTCCTTCCTGGCGGCACGGCCATCTTGTACGGTTTCTGCGGTCCCTTGTAGTTCTGGGTTTTATGCTGTGGCGGCCTAAACATTGCACCTGGTGCAGACAGACGATAGGCCGAACGATTAGCAGTGAAAACTCTTGCCTGTGATGGTCCTGACTCAAAGGCTCTCTTGCGTGTCTTGGATGCAGTGTACACGTTGTTATTATTTTCTTGTTTTAGACAATCACTGATGAAGTCATTGAATTTGGCATGAGTATTGGTACCCACATGCTTTATCATCTTCGGACTTAACCCTCTCTTGAAACTAGCAATTCTCTTAGCATCGGTGTCAACCATGTTGGGAACATAACGACACAAATTGTTAAAGGCATGCAAATACTGCGTCACAGTTTTGGTGCCCTGATTTAAAGCCAAGAACTCTCCTAACTTCATCTCAACCAGCCCTGGTGGAATATAAACTCCACGGAAGGCTTCAGTGAACTCTCTCCACGAGATCTGAGCATTTGGAGGGAAGGTGGTGCGATGATGCTTCCACCATATCCCTGCTTGTCCCTGTAACTGATGTGCAGCATACTCTGTCTTCAGTACTTCAGTCAGCCTTAACACATGGAACTTATCTTCCATAGTGTTGATCCATTCTTCAGCGTTAAGTGGCTCGTTTGCTTCCTTGAAAATTGGTGGTCTGGTGTCCATGAAATCCTTGAAGTTGTTGTATTGATTCACCCCATTGCCACCACCTTGGTTGTTACCATGTTGAACATTGTTGGTAATTGTACGCAGAAAATCTTTCATGTTCTTCTGCGACTGCTCGGCATTGCGCTGACTTCCAAGAAACTATGCAAATAATACCTCTGCAGTGAGCGATGGAGGAGGCGGTAAATGTGGTTGCGGGTGTGGCTCATTATGGTTGACGTTGTTTTCACCACTCCCACCTGCCCCGGCTCCATTACCACCAGTTTCAGCAGCCTCATACGTGGCGCGGCGAGTGTTTGCCATCTGCATATTTTAGCAACAAGTAATGATTAAGTGAAGCTATAGTAATTGTGAGTGAATGAAAAAATTATACCGTACTGAATTCATTGGAGAGAACAAAGTCATACAATAAAACAGAGGCACAATAATCGCATTCCAATTAAAACAACACCACTAATTAAATTACTTAAAATGCAAACATCGTGTCCATACAACCAAATTGCCAGCATACATACACTGGACTTTTATGCGCTCAGATATCACATGACACACCAAGTTCCAACATTCTACCAAGTCTCCAGGTTCAAAACGAGATACACCAAGGTATATAAAGCCAAAAGAAAGGTCATCGTGACAGGGTCTAGTAGCTAACGCAAGGCAACTAGCCTACTCCTCGGGGCCATCGTCGGGGTCGGAGACGTCACCATCGCTACCATTAGTAGCAATGTCATCGTCGTCGGCAGGTGCAACTGCAGGCTCGTCCTCGTCGTCGTCGACATCCATACCGGCGGCGTCTAGAGGAGCATACGGGCCAATCCCGTGGTAGAGCGCGTGAAACTCTTCATGCAAGTTGACGTTATACTCCTCTAGGTCCTCGACCCTCTGCCTCAGAAGGTTCCTCTCGTTCTAGGCTTCATTCCTATCCTGAACCAACTATCCAATCATGCGGTCTGCATTAGTGTTGGTCTAAGTCAACGTATGCACCCGTTGCAGAGAACTATCACCTCTCTCTAGAGCCTGGTCTCGCTGCAAGCTCATGTCAGCCAACTGCTCCTGCAAACTAGCTATAGCACGTGCCTGCTTCTTCTTCTATTTCCTTGCCTTGAGCCGATCATCACCACGTAACCCAGTCAACGTCCAATAGGTACACTCAAGATCCTGGTATGCTCTGATAGCTGCATACATCGCATTCATAGTGTGGTTGTCGCTAGCCTGTCCTTCGTTTGGGCCTCTGACCAAGGCACTTCCTTGCGGCTGCACCCAAATAGCATCGCGAGGATCATCTCTAGGAAAAGTACCAGCCAGGGCTGCTGCCAGCTCATTGGGAAATCTGCTCATTATGTCTCTGATGACATGAAAAGCTGCGCCCTCTGCACCCTCAACCGAAGTGCATCCCTCAAACTCCAAATGCCAACCATCCCACTCGGGAGCATCACCAAGAGCAGGGACTGTGATCTCCACTATGGCAAGTCCATCCTTAGCTAATAGGCTCTCACTCCAAGAGTACACTGGCTCCTGACCCTCCGGGTACCCCACATCATGGAGCACTCTCCAAAGCAAAGTCGGCATGCCAAACTCGCTCAGAAAGGTGTCCGTGCTACGGCGCTCCTGCGGGGCCAACTGGTGTCTGGGTGCTCTTCCGCCTATGGACTTACAGGTAGTCTGCTTCGTGCGGGCCATCTGTAGCAAAAGTTTTGATTACCTGGTGAGAACATATTTTAAGTTGATACAATTTTTATCAAAAGGGGATAATCCATTTATAAGGGGAGGAATGCATGACATGAATGGAATGCACAAGCAACATGATGCATGTACGTTTCTTACGTTCTCACAAACTTATGAAATAAACAATATCTAGCGATGAATTCGGTGGCATACAAGCAATCTCTCATATATGTAACTAATACGTTCTACACGAGAAACGTTGTTATGTACCTACAGAAGATTCATTTCAGCCCAAATCCCTATGAATGCATGAAAGCAGTAAATCTATCTACACGCTCTACATGAATCCCCAGATACACGTACAACAATAGTAACTACCCAAAACATCGTCCTATTGACGGCACGCCTCAGCGGACGGAACAACCACATATGCGACACTTTTGTAAAAACATGCGTAGAACATGTAATCACTCTAGTATCATATAAGCACTCTCTCTAGATCGGCGGTGTATCCGATCATGCTCTCACATCTCACACTTACCGAGGCATAGAGACAACTGATCCATACATTACCACTCAATTAAGTGGCACTCATACAATAGCACGCCGTATAAGCGACGAAAGAGAAATATGGTGCAAGAACCCCTAAGTCAGTACTTAAATAAGCCACCTAGAGTCCTTACTGGGCATAAAGGATATGACCATTGGCACACTTTTAGTTTGGAAATCACGTTTTTCAACAAAATTTTGGTTTAAATACACTTGTGAATAGTAAACACGCTAAACCATGCTCCGATGCCAGCTGTAACAGAGCCGACCAATTATACGAGATTAAGTAAGAAAAACCATCCACCGAGCAGACAATTTAACAAACTTAAGCCCGTATAACTCGGTAGTCCGTGAAATCACGATGGATTTCAAACCAACTTACATATCAGCCAAGATCGTAATAAGTTCAGCGGTCACCATCACAAGTTACATAAAAATTCATGTCGTAAATACATCAGAGTTTAAACATAGTTATTACAAACCGAGTTCAAATAAAAGTAGCGGAAGCATTTAGTTCAAACCACACACACTCACACAGAGTTCGAGATAAAATGCCAGCTCAGGGTCATCTTTCAACAAAAGCATCAGACGAGACGTAGTGAATGACCATTGCCCATGGTCCTAAGCTTCTCCCATCGCAGGATAAAGGCAGTTGATACAGTAGCCGTAATACATCTGCCCATCTGCAACAAGTGGGAACAAAGCCCTGAGTACGAAAAGGTACTCAGCTAGACTTACCCGATAGAACCAAAAATAAAAGACACCAAGGATCATGACAGACTTTAAGGTGGGGTAGCTGACTCATTTGCAAAAAGGCATTTTTAGCATTTGAAGAATCTTTTTCCAGAAACTTTGCATCAAGTTAAATCTTTATTAACCTGTTAACTACATTTGCACCTGTACTAGGGTAACATGTAATTAAATAGTTAAGGATAACCAATGATCATTAACGACTTCCATCATGTCATATTCCATATAACTGTCCAAGTGTTCCATCAGAATTACTACGATGAAGTCACTCAAGTCAAGTGTTCACTATCCAGTGAACAATGGCGATTCGAATCGATTATTAACCAACTGGTAATTTATTCCTCACACAAACCTCACTCACCCGCTAAAGTGAGGTATTGGTCACCGAGTCAACCATTTAGGTAAAGTCGCGAGCTTGCCAGGAACCACATGTACCCGGGGGCCGCCCGACTGCTCTTTGGCCTTATCATCGCGCCCTCGTATCCTGCCACTACTGCTCTGGTACAGTGCTCTGGTACAGTGCCACTACTGCGCCCTCGTATCCCAGCTTCGCGGTCGAAAGGTACATTATTCGGCCAGCTAAACGTAAGGCATGCGTTCAACATGACTCGAGGCCTAACAACGGTCGGTCCTTAATCGACACAGACGGAAAACACTATAGTCCGAAACCCTGCAAGTCTCCGTCCGGTCTTAATTTCACATTAACACTTAGTTATTCTCAGATGACATACTTACTCAAGCAAATCCAGGTAACCACCTATAGCTCGCAGGTGACAGGGAATCACCCGACTTCTACCGGTCTAAGCAAGCTAAGCATTTCTTGACTGCGAATACCAAGGTAACAAGGATATGGTAGAACAGGATAAACAAGGTGTAATGCAGCAACGGTTGCAAACAAGTCCTAAACGTAATGCAGCAGTTTAAAGTAAAGCATTAATAAAACATTTGTAAACCGGGGGAGAAAATGCTCCAGGGCTTGCCTCTCTTGAAAGAGCTCGGACGGTGGTCAGGACACTCTGGAAGATCCTCACCGACCTCCTCGTCGGCCTCGGGCACCTCCTGCTCTTGCACCTCGAGCTGCTCTTCCGGCTCATCGGGAACTGCTACCGAAGTTACTTCCTGAGATCCTGTATGATGCAAACGTATAAGTGCTCATGCCTAGGTGCATTGCAGAGATGACATGTAATAATCATGATGAATGAAATGTAGATGAACAGGTTTACTTTATTGCATAAAGTAGGAATGCAACTCTTCTACAAGGTAGTCAACATCATTCAAGAACATGTACTCGTATACTACTATAAACATTCTCTACCATACTAAGTCACCACATAAATCTAAGATGCTTCAAAGATACACCAAAGTAAATCTTATTAACTAGTTATGCATTAACAAGGTTAATTAAATCCTAATGGCAACTAGGTTTGAACAGCAACACCTCTTTTGGTAGCATAGAAAAATCTGAGAAATTTATAGTAGCTTACTATCATCTAATCTAGTATGTCACAAAAATTTCATTGCATTTGGATTACTAAAACTGCCTACACAAAAAATAACAAGCTAGGGCCTAAAAATGAGCATAAAAATACTTTATACTATGAAAAGTATCAAACAACGGATTTAGCATTTTTCCTACATTCTACACAATAATCAATTACTGTAGAAAATTTATTACATGCATGTTTTATTCATCTTTTTCTCTCTAGCAAAAATAACAATTATTAACAATATTAAACACTTGTACTACACATAAAAATTTTTCTACAGAACATGCATGACACATATTTTCCCTAGAAAGTACATTACAAAAGAAAATTATTGTAAGTGGAACCATATTTTTCTGAGCTTTCTATGATTTATTACATATTTATCAAGAAAACAACAATTTCAGTGATTAAATAAAAACCCTACAGAAAAGTATTTCAAACTTGACATGCAATATTTTTCCCAATGATGATAAGGAACCTAACAAAATTTATTTCAACAGATTTGGAGCAAATTTGAGTATCCAAACATTTTCCAAACCATTTCTATTTTCAAATAATAAAAGAAAAATGAAAAACAATTTTTCTTATCGCTACGGGCCGGCCCAGTGAATCCAACCGGCCGGCTACGGCTTTCGGCCCGAACACGCGCGCGGGGATGACAGGCGAGTCGGCCCGGCTTGGGCTACGGCCCAAGGCCGTTCGGTCCAGTGAACAGAGAGGGGGCGAGAGCGGGGCGTGGCCACGGGGTGCCGGCGTCCATGGCGGCGTGGCCGCGCACGCGGTGGCGTCTGGCGGCGTTGCCGGCCACGACTGGGCATGGTGAAGCGAGCAACGGATTCGCAAGAGGAAGGTGGGCGCAAAAGGGTGAAAATTGGGGGAGATGGGATGGCAGATGGGTCTCGACCACAGCGTCGGCCGAGCGGCGGCCATGGCGCCCACGGTGGACGGACGACCGAAACCGGTCTCACCTTTGCTCGGGCGACGAAATTGGCGTGAGCACCAGATGGGGGAAAACGAGGCGGGGCTGAGGCCAGGAGGAATTGACCGGAGATGCGCTCGTGGGGGCGTGCGGTGGTGGCGGAGCGACGACGGCGAGCGGTAGCGCGAGCGTCCGCCACGGCTCCGCGGCTGCTGCTGGCGAGAGAGGAGGAAATGGAGACTGGAGGCGAGTTGGGTGAAGGGAAGCCGGTGCTGTGGCTGCTTAAGGTGCGAACGAGGACGGGGGGCCCGTCGAGACGCCACCCGTACGCCGGTAACGTCGAGCGGCGTCCACGCGGCGAGCGCGCCCTGACGCGATCGGTTGCGCTGGCGCGGGCGAGCGCGGGCGAAGGCGGAGGCAGGCGCGGACGCGGGGAGCTGGGCCGGGCTGATTCGCGGGCAGGCTGGGAAGGGAGGCGGCGGCCCAAGAGATGAGGAAATTGTTTTTCTTTTCTAAATAAAATTCCAGATTTTATAATTTTGATTCAAATTCAAATTTTTGAAGATGAAGAAGGCATTTTCACAAGTTGCCCCCAAAACAAAAGTTGTTCAAAATTTAATTCTCTACAACTTTCATTTAGGGCACTTTTCAAAATTTTAAATAGATTTTGAATTAGTGATTTAAAGTCCAAATTTTAAATAAAAACTCATTTTTCTGGAATATTTTTAAAAGCAAAATTTGGGGAGATTTTGAATACAAAATTTGCTCCAAAAATCATGTTAATTAGTTCTAAGTCACTTAGAGTTATAGCCCAACAAATTTTTACCCCTCTTAGCTAGTAATTGCAATAATTTAGGGTTCAAACATGCTTTTCACAATTTAATTAATTCCAACTTAAATTGCATGTGATGATGAACATACATGAAATGCTAATGATCATGATTTGGGATGTGAATGCATGCTTAACACCCAGGGGTGTTACACCCTCTATCTAAGTTATCTAGCACCTTGCAAAGATCCTAATTAAGTAACTAAGGTGCTAAGCTTACCAAGAGCTCACCTAATCAATTCTAGAGCAAGGTCACACAAACCTATGTACTAGTACTTTGCCAACCGAGGGAGCTCCTACACAACTAGCGAAGCAAAAGCACAAAGCTCCTAAGCTCACTAGCAATGCTCAATAACAAGGCAACCAATGCCAAATTAGAGAGCGCAAAAATACTTAGCTACACAAACTAAGCAATGTGACTAACAAGGTTACACAAACCGAATTAGCCATGCAAAGGGGATACTTCTAGCTACACAAGCAAGAAGATATCTAGCTAGCTACACAAGCACAACTAGAATAAGGGCAACTACACAAGCATGATATATATATGAAAGTAAGTACTTGTGTTGCACGGAGGCAAACCACCGAGAAGAGTAGACAATGTTGACACGGTGATTTTCTCCCGAGGTTCACTTGGTTGCCACGAAGCTACGTCCCCGTTGTGTCGACCAACACTTTGTAGTTCGACGGCTAATCGGTCACACACCCATCCTCTCAAAAGGCGCCGCAAGAACCCACCATCAAGTGTGGTAACTCAATGACATGCTCAACTAGAGTTGCTCTTCGTGATCCCCACGGGGTGAGCACAATCCCCCTCAAAAAGCTTCTCCGGAGCATCGAACAATCTTCTTGCGAGCTTCGACGGAGCCACAAGCCACCAAGCTGTCTAGGAGGTGGCAACCTCCAAGAGTAACAAGCACCACCGGCTTGCAACACGATCACCTAGTGCCACACGATGCAATCTCTCAAAGCAACGCACTAGAATGGCTCTCTCACTCGATCCGATGAACACTATCAAGCATGAGTGAGTTAGAGGGCTCCCAAGCACCACAACATAAGCCACTAAGGCTAAAGTGTGCTCAGCTGCCGGCCAAGCTCGGCCAATGAGCTATTTATAAGCCACTCCACGAAAAGAGCCGTTGTACCCCTTTACTGGGCACAACACGCAACGACCAGACGCGCCGGTCGAACTGACCGGACGCGCTGCACCGCGTTCGATCGCTCAGCGCCGTCCACGTGTCCTCCCGAAAACAACCGTGACCGCTCGATCCTCCAACAATCACTGCGCGCCAACGGTCAAACGCGATGACCGGACGTGCCGCTCAACCGACCGGACGCGTAGGCGCGCACAGCACCCGCGTGCGTGACAACATGACCGGCCGCGCTCCACGCAACGACCGGACGCGACAGTGCCAGTGTCTGGTCGTGGTCCAGAGAGCTCCCATCGCGACCGGATGCGTTCGATCGCGTGTGACCGGACGCGCCGAGCGTCCGATCAGCTCTTCGCCACACTCTACTCCTCTGGGTGCCCGACCAAACGCTTCGGTTTCACGAGGGATTGGACGCGCCGGTTGCAAACCCTAACACCCGTGCGCCTGAGTGCTGCGATGAACTGACCGGACACGTCCGGTCAAACCATGACCGCGTCCGGTGCAGCGTCCGATCACCCTGGTGACCTCCGTTCGCCTCCGTTTCTTTTTCGACTTCCGGCGTAGTGGAAAATAGGCATTTTACTTCCACAAAAAGCGCCGAATCCCACCTCGCAAGCTCGACGGGAGGGAGAGAGGAACCCAAACCCCTCTCTACCGCACAAACTCCACCGCCTTCGCAAATGTGCCAACACCAACAAGTGTTCACCACCTTATGCACGTGTGTTAGCATTTTCACAAACATTTTACCGAAGGAGTTAACCACTCAACTTGCCACGCCACTCGATCCTAGCAACGATGCATAGTTAGATCACATGAGTGGCACTAGATGACTGATATGCAAACAAGTTTGCCCCTCTTGATAGTACGACCATCTATCCTAAACTCGGTCATCATCTTCTCTACACACCTCTGACCGGTGAAATGGAAAAGCCCTATAGGTTATACCTTTGCCTTGTGCATTCCATTCCATCTCCATTGATGTTGATGCAACACATGCGCCAACCAATTACCAAATGATATGATCCACTTCATATCATCACGTGACCGTATTGATTCATCGATCTTGACCTCACTTGCTCTTCACCGTTGCCTTGGTCTTTCGGCGCCAAGCCATCACACAACTTGTCCTTCACCCTAGCAACCGGTCCATCAAGCCAAGCCTCATCTTGATCTTCTCCACCTTGGTCACATGACTCCATGTCATGTCTCATATGCAATGAGCTCCTTCATGACACAATCATCTGTGGACTAATTCCCTATGTATCTCACATAACCACAATTAGTCCACCTAAGGTTGTCACTCAATTACCAAAACCAAATAAGGACCTTTCAATCTCCCCCTTTTTGGTAATTGATGACAATTCTACAAAGATATGGAAATTAAGTTATTTTAGACTTTATGCCACTTATCCAACATTTAAGCTCTATGTTAGGATTTGGATAAGCACCATAAAATCTGACTTGGTAGTGATAACTCCCCCTACATATGTGCTCAAATAGTTTGGTTTCAAGCTCACACATATGCATGAATATGAAATTTATGGGAGGGTTAGCACTACTAAGTGATACTAAGGTGTATAGAATAAACCTTTATAGTTCGATACCATTTGATAGCCTGATACCATTTGAAAATCACAAGTTTGCCATCATCCTTAGCATCATGAGTAGCTAGACATCAAAAATACTAGAAACCCCGTGAGATCAACATTATAAGTAAGGTTCTAGTATTTTATGATAAACACAAGTCTAGCTATCATCCTATGCATGCTAGTTATCAAGTCAACATTCAAATTCTAAAACTAGCATACACCACACAAGCATGCATATGGAATATAAAAACTTATGCAATGCAAGCAAGCACATGAATATGCACATATCAAATGCAATCAATCAATGTTCATGAGCTTGCTCCCCCTACTTGTGTACTTCTCTTATCCAAGAATGTTTGATTCCCTTACATCCTTTAATGTTGCTCCCTCTTTGTCCATGTCCATATCCATGTCCAATCTTTCTAATCTCTCCCCAAAGCTCAAAAAGTTTTCATATCTTTGTACAAATTCTCCCCCTTTGTCATCAATTTCCATAAAAGGTGTTCTTCTCAATTGATACAAAGGCTTGCATTGGGGTAGATGGTTGAGACTTGAATCTTGCATTCTTTATGGACATTACCACATATGTTGGAATGACAAATTTTATGGTTGCTCTTGAGATACCACATAGGATCTTTGACCTTGATACCAATCGGTGGGGCTCCTCCCCCTATGTCATAGCATGTGTCATTCACTTGAGATACCACTTGAGGATGAGGGTAGCATTTCTTGATTTGATCACTTAAAGTTGAGGATCACTTGTGAAACCATCGTCTTGCATGAATGATAGCACGTGAAGATACCATGAGTAGGAATGTGATACCATTTGAAAGAATTTTCTAGTATGGATCCACTTTGAAGGATTTGGCAATAATATTCACTTCTTGAACATTTGCTATCTTCATGAGTACCACTTGTAAGATATCACTTGTAGATCATGATCTAGACACCACTAGTGAATACCACTTGGAAGATCAATTTGAGTCTAGATACCACTTGAAACAAACTAGATATCCATTTTCATTGTTGTCTTGTGCTTGTACTCTTATCATTGTCATGAGCTTCTTGTATGACTTGAACTATTTTGCCTTGCATAAGCTTAAAAGTCCGGTTTGATCCAATGACAAGCTTCTTCACATCTCATAATAAGGGTTATCTTGCCAATGTTGTACTTGTCACTTGTTAGCAATCCAAACTAGATCAAGTACTTGGGTTCACTAGCTCATGAACAAACTCATACACATACCACTAGATCATTTAATCATTCAAGCAATAGTGGTAGGTTATGAATTTAAACTTTTCATTTGTTATGTATGATCCTAATAAGCATGTACTATATGCACTAACTGCATACTAGTAAGAGATGAAATTATCATGCACATTACAATGATACCTTTGCTATGTTAGAGTAGAGGATAGTCACATAGATTCCAATTCATTACTCTAATAGCAATGTGAAGTCCAATTTATAAGCTTGGTGAAGACCAATCATCATAGATAAATCCATTCTTCACCCATATGAAATGAAAAACACTTATGATCAAGTGCACTACCTCTTGAGTTTTGGTTGGCATGCTTCATCTTTTTTATCAATGCTTGCATGAGAGAACTACTTAGAATACCATTTGAAATACATGACTAGCTCTCTTTTGGGTGTTGCTTGCTTTTCTTGATCAACCCTTTTGATTGCTTCAACTAAGCATCACAAGTTCCTCGGATCACCACTTTCATGTTAGCCTTCCAAGTCCCAAACTTGGTTTCACCTACACACGGCGGCAAGCCCCTCACTAGGGAGAAGTGACCTTTCTCCAAAGAACCACTCTTGATACTCACTTGAAATGATATAGTTTGATTGATCCAAATGATGAACTCAATCTTGATGAATAATCCTTGAATCTACATTTGAGTCCAATTCTTCCTACATGTTTAAGTCCTTTTCTTTCTACCAAATGATCTCTAATCATCACTAGAACTTAAACTTCATCTTCATCTTAAGTTTGATCTTGATCTTCAAATTTGAGTACTGAACATGTACACCAAGTACATTCCATAATCAAATGTTCTTATACTCATTGTTCTTCATGCTTCTAGATCAATCCAAAACCAAACTTAGGTACCTCAACCACTTATAAACATGTTTCCAACTTGAGGACCTTTCAATCAAAGTGACTCTAGATTAATCCAATGATTGTTACTTTTCTGGCAGATTCTGTACCATTCAAAGAATAATTCATATCTCCTAATGTACAGATCTAAAAGTCATGAAATTTGGTGGAGATGTGCATTACTAAGTCATCTAGCAGCTGTAAAAATTTGAGCTTCATTTGACATCTAGATGGCTACCAGATTTTAATTCTTCCACCACTGCTACATGCTAAAAACTGCTGCACTATAGCTGACAAGATATACTCCAAAGCCGAAGCATCTCTTATCCAATTCTCATAAAATTTGTACAGAATCTTATAACATAAGTCTAGAGCATGCATACCAAAATTTAAGCCAATCCAAATAGATTTGATCATCCAAACTCAGACTTGATCACTGCTAGCTCAGATTTTCAACTTTGGACAGATTTCAATACATTGAGCAATACTTCATCAAATATGAATCAAACTTGAAACTAACTTGTTTGAATACTTTTACAAGACATATATCCATCCAATCCACTTACTAAATGTCATCTCATGAATTTATCCAACACAAATCAATTCAAACTTGATTACTTAAGCATTTAATCCATTCAATCATCTCATAGCAAGCAACATTACACATTTATCCAATTCAATTAACTCATATGCACCCAAATAAAATGATCAACAAGAATAGGCAAATTTATCCAATTCAATCAACTCAC
The DNA here is from genome assembly GCA_038087645.1 of Saccharum hybrid cultivar R570. NCBI lineage: Eukaryota > Viridiplantae > Streptophyta > Magnoliopsida > Poales > Poaceae > Saccharum > Saccharum hybrid cultivar. The sequence goes on along the minus strand of JAQSUU010000653.1, from coordinate 481,376 downwards.
ATTGCACATTTATCCAATTCAATCAACTCATAGTCAAACCGTGACCGCGTCCGGTGCAGCGTCCGATCACCCTAGTGACCTCCGTTCGCCTCCGTTTCTTTTTCGACTTCCGGCGTAGTGAAAAATAGGTGTTTTACTTCCACAAAAGCGCCGAATCCCACCTCGCAAGCTCGACGAGAGGGAGAGAGGAACCCAAACCCCTCTCTACCACACAAACTCCATCGCCTTCGCAAATGTGCCAACATCAACAAGTGTTCACCACCTTGTGCACGTGTGTTAGCATTTTCACAAATATTTTACCGAAGGAGTTAACCACTCAACTTGCCACGCCACTCAATCCTAGCAACGATGCATAGTTAGATCACATGAGTGGCACTAGATGACCGATATGCAAACAAGTTTGCCCCTCTTGATAGTACGACCATCTATCCTAAACCTGGTCATCATCTTCTCTACACACCTCTGACCGGTGAAATAGAAAAGCCCTATAGGTTATACCTTTGCCTTGCGCATTCCATTCCATCTCCATTGATGTTGATGCAACACATGCGCCAACCAATTACCAAATGATATGATCCACTTCATATCATCACGTGACCGTATTGGTTCATCGATCTTGACCTCACTTGCTCTTCACCGTTGCCTCGGTCCTTCGGCGCCAAGCCATCACACAACTTGTCTTTCACCCTAGCAACTGGTCCATCAAGCCAAGCCTCATCTTGATCTTCTCCACCTTGGTCACATGACTCCATGTCATGTCTCATATGCAATGAGCTCCTTCATGACACAATCATCTATGGACTAATTCCCTATGTATCTCACATAACCACAATTAGTCCACCTAAGGTTGTCACTCAATTACCAAAACTAAACAAGGACCTTTCACCCTATGACGACATAACTTGATGAATAATGAAATATAAGAATGAACTTGAAGATTGGGCGGGTGGGTTGACCACTGCTAACTTGCATTGAGAAAGGAGTCTCAATGTAGTGTTTTCGCCTTGTTAGTTAAGGACCGTTCGTTGTAGGCCCGTTTATGTTTCGAGACTTTGCAACTAGCCTCATGCCTTGGGTAAGCCCAAGATATTAGTGATTCCATTATGAGAATGTCTTACCTCGCATTGGGAGTGGAGAGATGGTGAGAGTAGCGTGTACCCTCGGGGCTAGAATTGGGTCGGGTTCGAGGAGTACTGTACTCTCGGGTGGCGATGGACACGTTCTGGTCTTAGGAGATCTAAATGAGGGTTGACATATGCAAGATTTGGGTCTACATATGTCGTGAGGTTAGAGATCCCCAGCTGGGTATAATTGGTTCGAATCGTCGTTGCTCCTCAGTTATGGAGACTCGATCGCCTGACCTACATCGTAGTTAAGAACTAGAATTTGATAAAAAGAATAAGAAAGGATCTTGATGGGAATTACTTTGATCTAGATTAGGATCACTAAGAATTGGTTAATGAACCATCAATGATAACAATAAAATGTTGAAAGCAAGGACTTACTTTAGTAAGCTTTTCTACAAAATAAATTTTTATTCTTGAATACCCGTACCTTGATTCCCTAAAGCTAACATGCCCTTGGAGTCTTTTTCTTAGTCGGGTAAGTCTTGTTGAGTACTCTCCATACTCAGGGTTTGTTAAACCCTTGTTGCAGGTGCGGTTCATGAGCAAGTCTGCTTTGAGCCTTGCTGCATGACCGTTGTTGTTGAAGAAAGTGACGACGAGTAGGCTATGTGGCCTCTGGGCAAGGCACCTCATTTGGGTGTTGTAATAAAGTTACTACTGATACTCCACTACTACTGGTTTGTAATAATGCTACTTATGGTTTGAGGTTTGGAACTGTGGTTTGTAAACTTAAGTTATGTAAGACTTCCGCTCTTTTACTCTGATGGTATTTTGAATAAACTGTTGTAATATTGCGATACTCCTGTAATTGGATCATGGTCGGAGGAAAGCAGGCCTTTTAAGTTATGAGGAACATAAGTATGGCTGTTAGAGGTCATTATGACAATGACAGGTACATGTGGGCTATCATAATTTAGGAGGTTCTGTGACACAGTTGATCGATGGCCCCGAGAAGGTTGACCTCAAATTCCTCCTTTTTACTAAGTTGTGGGGGTGGTTTCACATGTGAGCTTCAAGCATTGGGTTCCACCACCCATGAACCCTGCGTTGATGGCAGAGGAGGAGAAGAATGTGGCGGCCTAAAAAAGGCTCGATAACCCACCCCTCTATGTATGCGAAGATCCAACTGTCGTTGATTCTAATAATCGTGATGTTCCTGAGTTTAGATGTCACAACAAGACCGAAGTAACACTATGTTTAGTCTCAACCATTGCTTTATAGTCTTCACGTCAACTGTTAGAGCATCTCGAAGAGTCTTTCTAAAGCTCCGGTAATGGAGGGTCAAAGGGTGCCTGATGACCCAGTTCTAGTGAATACCCAAGAGAGGTGGGATCAATGGACTCCTTCTGCACAACTAGGTCCAAACATTTGACATCATTGCTCATAACTATTGTGACATATTTCTCCCACTGATCCTCAGAGCCAATTGGGATCATTTGCCTTAATATTGTGTCTTTCGAACCAAAGTGAAGTAACCCCTCCATTGAGATGCCTTCCTCATTCCTATCACAATGTAGCTCCTCCCGAGAAAGAGCAACCAAATCACTATAGGATGGCCGAGCCATGATTATCAGAGCCACCCTTTGCATTCCACTAAACTGGACATTTCCATAATCATGAGTCGATACACCGCCTCCATGATATAAAGTTACTAGCTGGTCCATCTAATTCATACACAAAACCAAACTTAATACCTTCAATTGAAATTGGATACTACCTGCTAACTAATAAGTAGCTACTAACTAACTAAATACTACCTAACTAAACAGCTAAATAACTAAGTAAATAGCTAGCTACTAGCTAACTACCTAACAACTAACTAACTAGGTCACTCAATAAAGTAACTAGGTTACTAAATTAACTCACTTAACTATCCAAGTACCTAAATTAAGTAGCTACTACACTACTTGATGCTAACTAACTAACTAAATTGCATAGTAAAAATGAATAAAATAAGGGGCGCAATGTCTAGTAGCATAATTGTCAGCAATTATAGTGTCTTCTAACAAATGGCTCCATTTTGGATGTCTGCCAGCAAACGACCTCTACTTTCAGTGTCCGCTAGCAAATTTTTCCTAAATTGTTTTACATGTCCGACGCTGGCAGTGATGAAACCAGACGGCGTGGTGGCATGGACGAGCCCTAGCTGGCCAACCCAGCCACGGTCGATGTTGCATGCCCCCACCCCACAGTGAGGCGAGCACCAGCGGGGAGGCCGTGGGCAGGCAGCGCCCGCACGGGTTGGGAGGAGGTCGCCGGCGGGATGGAGCAAGGAGACGACAGTGAGGAGCGGGTGAATGATTGAATATTTGATGGCTTGACAATATTTAAGTTGAATCTTGCTATTGGATGATCAATAGCTATCAAGGTATATCTCTAGTTGATCAATTCATTTGAGGTATATAAGATGTTTGAATTGGATATATGCATATGTTTGCTTTCATAAGTTGATTGAATGGAATAATTGATTAGTGATCAAGTTTGAGTTGGTTTGAATGGATAAATTCACAAGATTACTTTTAGTGAGTGGAATGATTGGATATATGTCTTGTGAGAGTACTCAAATAAGTTTATCTCAAGTTTGGTTCAAGTTGAAGATGGAAAACTCAAGTGTTGAAATGTGTCCTATATTGCAAAATCTGAATGAGCTATGATCAAGTCCAAGACTGAAGGGCCAAATCTATTTGGATTGGCTTGAAATCCATGCTCTATACTTATGGTAGTCAATGTTGTGCAAAATTCATAAGTATTGGATGAGTGCAGTGGCGGAGCCAGGATTGTAACCTCGGGTATTCCCACATAAAAAGCAAGGATGTTTTGTTCGCTATTTTGGGTAGGGATGAAAATGGACGGAATTTTTCCCGTACCGTCCCGTTCCATTTTCTATATTTTCCCGTCCGTTTCCGTATTTGCGAGATCCCGTTTTCGTATTTGCGGAAGTAGAAAATGGTGTTTTCCGTTTGTTTTCGAGTAATCCCGTTTTAATACGAAATAGACCCGTATTTATCTCGTTTTTATCCCGTTTTCAATCTATGCTCAACATGTTCAACAATTACATGTCCTTATGTTATGTTAATATAACTACGAATCACCAAATATGCATGTTATGTTCGCGTACATAGCATGTAAATGAATATTAAACTTTGTATATATTATTACATGACTTTATATATGTATATTTTGATAATATTAGATTATGTGATATTAATTTAATTTTCTGGCTCTCCATCCATATTTGTCCATTTTCGTATGTCCATATATTCTGATTTCGTTTTCGAACCTGCATTTTCCGAACCCGTTCCCGTTTCCGCCAAAAATATAGAAACAGAAGTAGAAATAGGGTTTTTCTGTCCATTTTCATCCGTTTTCATCCCTAATTTTAGGCTACAATGACTGAAAATACTCTAGAAAAATGCATTATACACAAATATATACAAGTATATATACATATATACACAAGAGTATATCAAAATAGTTGGGTATTCCTAGGAATACCAAGGAATAACCTTGGATCTGCCCATGGATGAGTGGAACTTCCTGGTGAAGTGGATTTTGTCAACACAAGTGCAGCAGTTTTTAGCATGTACCAGTTGGGGAAGATGTGATTGCTAGCAGTTCATGTGAAGTCAAATGAAGCACAAATTTTTACAGCTATTAGAAGGCTTAGTGAAGCACATCACCAATTGTGGTCATTGGATCTAGACATTGGAAGGTATAAATTTTTCATTGGAGTGTACGGAACATGTTGTGACCAGCATTGGACATATAAGAATCACTTTGATTGAAAGGCTCTCAAATTGGAAACATGTGCGTTTGGTTTGAGAAAAAGGGTGGATGGAATATAGCCATCAATGGATTTCTGGATATGGATATCATGTTGTCTGTTTGGTTGGATGGATATGGTGAGCCAATTTTTTGTTTGGTTAGATGGATATCTATTTGATAGGGTGAGCCATTTTTGTGTTTGGTTGGATGAATATGTGTTGGATGAGGATAGAGAAGTCAAATGCAGCCGTCACCACTACCCAAACCGGTGATTTACCCCTGAAACCTGTGCAACAGCTTCAACGTATATATGTGGTTACTGTATTGTTTTTGTAAAAAGAAGAGAGAAAATAATTTCCAAAATAAAACAAAAAAAGAAAAAAAGAAAAACAGACGCACCCGACAAATCTCACGCACGCTACCAGGAACGCAACACACACACGCACACAATGCCACACACGGAGACCTAGGCACGGACGAGCATTATCCTCTGGTCGCTCATCCTCCGGAAGCTCTAGTGCCGGTTGAAAGGTCCTTGTTTGGTTTTGGTAATTGAGTGACAACTTAGGTGGACTAATTGTGTTTATGTGAGATACACAAAAAATTAGTCCACATGTGATGGTGTCATGAAGGAGCTCATTGCATATGAGACATGACATGAAGTCATGTGACCAAGGTGGAGAAGATCAAGATGAGACTTGGCTTGATGGACTGGTTGCTAGGGTGAAGGGCAAGTTGTGTGATGGCTTGGCGCCGAAGCACCAAGGCAACGGTGAAGAGCAAGTGAGGTCAAGATCGATGAACCAATATGGTCACGTGATGATATGAAGTGGATCATATCATTTGGTGAATGGTTGGTGCATGTGTTGCATCAACATCGGAGGAGATGGAGTGGAATGCGCAAGGCAAAGGTATAACCTAGGGCATTTCTATTTCACCGGTCATAGGTGTGTAGAGAAGTTGATGACCGGGTTTAGGATAGATGGCCGTACTATTAAGAGGGGCAAACTTGTTTGCATATTGGTCATCTAGTGCCATTTGAGCGATCTAACTTTGCATACGTGTTAGGATCGAGTGGCGAGGCAAGTTGAGTGCCTAACTTCTTCGAGAAAATGATTGTAAAAATGCTAACACATATGCACATGGTGTTTTACACATGGTGGTGTTGGCACATTTGCAAAGGAGAAGGTGTTGAAGTTAGTGTTGATCAACTTGGAGAAGATAGAAAGATTTTTCGGTGTTCTCCAAACACTAGGATGGCTCTTGGAGTGGAATACTGCTTTGATCCATTGAGAATTGGATCAAGTGCTTTAGTGGGTTGTGTAGCCCTCTGAGTAAGCTTTCCAAAATGTCTAAGATCATCGAAATTGGAGTTCGGAGCTAAGAGATATCACCGTTTTACCGAAGAGTGGTCTATGATCGGACTCGTGACCGGACGCGTCCGGTCAGCACCTGCGCGTCCGGTCAGCGCGTCCAGTCAGTGTTTTTCGCGGGCGAAAATGACCGGACGCTGCAGCGAGTCCGGTCAGTGATGACCGGACGCGTCCGGTCGCTTCGGGAGCTTACTGAAACCTCTCTATTCGTTGTTTCGCTGTGACCTGCGCGTCCGGTCCCATTAGTGACTTGCGCGTCCGGTCAATACAAGTTTATACACGCGAAAACTAGCCGTTGGAGCACGCTACTGACCTGCGCGTCTGGTCCGTTCGACCGACGCGTCCGGTCGTCTCGAAAAACGCCCAGTGAAGGGGTACAACGGCTCTTTTAGTGGAGGGGCTTATAAATAGCCCATTGGCCAGCCTTGGCCGATAGCGGAGCATACTTTGGCCTTGGTGGCTTATGTGGTAGTGCTTGGGAGCCCTCTAACTCACTCATGCTTGATAGTGTTCATCGGATCGAGTGAGAGAGCGATTCTAGTGCGATTGCATTGTGAGATTGCATCGAGTGGCACTAGGTGATCGTGTTGCAAGCCGATGGTGCTTGTTACTCTTGGAGGTTGCCACCTCCTAGATGGCTTGGTGGCTTGTGGCTCCATCAAAGCTAACAAGAAGATTGTGCGAGACTCTGGAGAAGCTTTGTGAGGGGGATTGTGCTCACCCCGCGGGGATCGCGAAGAGCAACTCTAGTTGAGCGTGTCATTGAGCTACCACACTTGATGGTGGGTTCTTGCGGCGCCTTTTGAGAGGCTCGGTGTGTGACCGATTAGCCACCGGACTACGAAGTGTTGGTCGACACAACGGGGACGTAGCTTGGTGGCAACCAAGTGAACCTCAGGAGAAAAATCACCGTGTCAACATTGTCTACTCTTCTCGGTGGTTTGCCTTCGTGCAACACAAGGTTGTATTTACTTTTATATATATATCGTGCTTGTGTAGTTGCTCTTGTTCTAGTTGTGCTTGTGTAGCTAGCTAGATATCTTCTTGCTTGTGTAGCTAGAAGTATCCCCTTTGCGTGGCTAATTCGGTTTGTGTAACCTTGTTAGTCACATTGCTTAGTTTGTGTAGCTAAGTATTTTTGCGCTCTCTAATTTGGCATTGGTTGCCTTGTTATTGAGCATTTCTAGTGAGCTTAGGAACTTTGTGCTTTTGCTTCGCTAGTTGTGTAGGAGCTCCCTCGGTTGGAAAAGTACTAGTGCATAGGTTTGTATGACCTTTCTCTAGAATTGATTAGGTGAGCTCTTGGTAAGCTTAGCACCTTAGTTGCTTAATTAGGATCTTTGCAAGGTGCTAGAGAACTTAGATAGAGGGGTGTAGTCTTGGCTAGACCGATAAGTTTAATTCCGCATTTGTTTCGGTTAGCCAACGCGTTTAAGTTTTAGAAAGGACTATTCACCCCCCCTCTAGTCCACCATCTCGACCCTTCAAGTGGTATCAGAGCCGGGTCTCTCATTTGCGGTCTTTACCGACCCGAGAGGATAGCGGCTTATGGGCTAGATGATTGTGTGGAACACATTTTTGATGGCACTCACTATGCACGGTGGAAAAATCACATGCTTGATCATTTTCGTGCTCTTGGCCCTAAGTTTTGGTGGATCATAGTTGTTGGCTTTTCTCATGACTTAGATGGGTGTGGTAACCATACCCAAGCTCAAAAGGATTGCCGAACACTTGATGCACAAGCTAAGTTTTATCTAATCAAAGCTTTGAATGATGAGATTTTTGACAAGGTGAGGGGTCTCTCAAGTGCAGATAGCATGTGGACGGCGCTCAAGCATCACTATTGTGGCTCCTCAATTTGGGATGATGGAAAATTCAAGAAGGATGATCACATAGTGATGGATGTACATGAGGATGTTGAGCATGACCACAACGAGGTGGTTGTGGAGGATTGCTCCACCTCAATGTCAAGTGATGATGATGATGATCATGCCACAAGATCACTTGACAAGAACGATGATAATGCCACAAGTGATGCAAGCAATGATTCTACTCCATGCACACTTGATGGTGAAGATGATGGCTATGAGAGTGATGCCTCAACAAGCTCATCAATATCATCACATGGTGACACTAAGGTATCTATTGGTGGTTTTGTTGTTGATTGTGATGGTCCAAATTTTGAGCTTCTACATAAACTCTCAAAGGCCCTAAGAAATGAGTTGGCAAAAACAAGTAAATTGAAAAATGAAAACTCATTTCTAAAAATCACATGTGAACAACAAAAGCATCTACTTTATGTTACTACTTGTTCACATGAGGAGCTAAAATTGGCTCATGAGGAACTAAGTGTTGCTCATGATAACTTGGCACAAGAACATGCTTTACTCACTAAGAAGCTTTCTAATGAAGAAACCAAAACTAGTGAGAGCTCATCATTTGGGTCAAATGATCAATCACATATTACTAACCCTTGTGATGTAGGCAAGAAGCATGTATCCACCTCTTGTGATGATTTATTAGATATGCCATGTTCTTCACAATTAAATGCTTGTTCTACTTCTATGTCTTGTGAGACTAACCTTTTGAAGGAGAACAATGAGCTTAAAAGTGAAGTGAAGAATTTGAGCAACAAGTTAGAGAGGTGCTACAACTCAAAAGTCACCTTTGAGCACATGATGAAGACTCAAAGAAATGTTGGTGACAAAAGTGGCCTTGGCTTCAAGAAGAAAATGACAAAGGGCGAAAGAAAGCAAGAAAAGAGGATGAAGAGGCTATTCCAAAAGAAGCTCTCGCATTCCATGTGCTATCGATGCCATGAAGCGGGACATCTTGCTAATGGTTGCCCAAACATTGAGAAGCTCAAGCAGATGAAAGAGGAAGAGAGGCTAAAGCATGTTAAGTGCTTTAAGTGCCACACTTGGGGTCATCTCACCTCAATGTGCCCAACCAAGCAATTGGTGAAGCAACAAGTAAAGCCTCAACCAAAGCCACTAGTTGAGCAAGAGAAGACACCCAAGAGCAAATCAAGATCAACCATGGAGATGATGGTGACTTGATGAAGAAGAAGAAAAAGAAAACAAGAAGGGGTGGTAGAGCAAGGCATCCAATGCAAATTCAAGATGCCAAGTGATGAGCAAGAATCAAAATGAGAAAAGAAATTTGACTCACATCAAGTGCTTCAAGTGTGGAGATATGGGACACTTCGCCTCGGGGTGTCCTACCAAGCTTGAGAAGAAGGCTCAAGCAACTCATGAGAGGCTAGGCAATGGGAAGCACAACATGAGCAAGGAAGAAAATGCTCAAGCAAAGAGAATGTGCTACTTATGCCGAGAAAGGGGACACATGGCACATTCATGTCCCCTAGGTAACACTTCTAAGTATATTTCAATTGATGATACTAATGTGCTTAGAAAGGATATAAATGGTACCTCTATTGTTGCTATTGCAAAACATCCCGCTATTCATACTAAGGCAATGCCTAAGTATGTTGCACCTAACTTGAGAGGACCCAAACTTGTTTGGGTACCATCAAAGAGTGGATGATTGTTTGTAGGTACCATCGGCATTGGAGGCTTGATTCAATTGGTTTCATTTTGTTCATCATATATTGAGTCAAGTTATGAAGCTCAATGCATATCCAATCCCAATGCCAAGTCAAAATAAGTGAAGTCCAAGTGCTACAACATACAAGTGTTATGATCAAGTTGTGGATGATTTATTGGAATTATTTGATGGCTTGCAATTTATTTGAGTAAAAGCTTGCTATTGGATGATCATGAGCTAACCAAGGTATATCTCTAGTTGATCATTTTATTTAGGTGCATATGAGTTGATTGAATTGGATAAATGTGCAATGTTGCTTGCTATGAGATGATTGAATGGATTAAATGCTTAGTAATCAAGTTTGGATTGGTTTGTGTTGGATAAATTCATGAGATGACATTTGGTAAGTGGATTGGATGGTGAAAGCATCTAGGCCCCGAGGTTTGGTTTCGGCAATTGATGACAACGCTTTATTACCATGACTAACGTGTGTTTTGCAGAAACTTTGGTAAGTTAGGTCATGGAGGTTTTAACTGCTTTGGGCACCATGGTATTCATGCCCCTTGATGGAAATCGTTTCGGTTTTCAAAAGAGTGACGTCAAGATTAAGGACGGTTAGTTCCGGATGTCGAGGTGTTGAGAGACATTTGGAATAGTCGTTAGGATCTCCGTTTTTCTCTTTTGGCCGTACTATAAAGGGGGGCATGAGCGGGTAGCTTGACCTAGGCGAGTCCTATGTTTAGGTGTGGTGCACACTTGTTAAACTTGGTGCTAGGCAGCTCTAGATTAGCTCAAAGTTCAGTTGGAAGCAACTTGGTTCAAGTTGTGACGCGTTTCGGAGAGTTTCGGGGTGTTTTCCCTTGACCGGACGCGGTCCTCGGCATGACCGGACGCGTCCGGTCAGTACAGTTCCGCGGCTAGGGTTTCAGCTCTGAACACCGGACGCGGTCCTCGCGAGGACCGGACGCGGTGGTCAGAAGTCAACACGTGTCACTTGAGGGAAACACTCGATCGGACGCGACCTGGGTGTGATCGGCGCGTCCGGTCACAGTCCAGTAAGGTCTAGAGACGACCGGACGCATCCGGTCATCACCGATCGGACGCGGCCACGCGTCCGGTGCGAGTACAGTATGCTCCCTGCACGATCGGACGCGTCCGGTCACCCCTGACCGGTGCGTCCGGTCACTCAGTGGTTTTTCGGTTTTCGACCGTTACGAGCGACCGGCGCGTCCGGTCAGTACGACCGGACGCATCTGGTCAGCTCGAGTTTTGCTGAGTCAGCAGGTAACGGTTCGTTTTGTCTGTGGGGTGTATAAATACATCCCCACCACCTCTTTTAGAGGTCTCTTGCTCATTTGATCAGCTGATAAACACCTTTGGAGTGCAAGGGAGTGCAAGAGCACTAGTGAGGATAGAGATTTGAGAATCAAAGCTTGAGAGTTTCTCACTAGCGATTAGAGAGTAGCAAGTGTGCATCCACTTTCTCATTTGGGCTCGTAGTGGTCAAGTGAGAGTTCTAGCTTGTTACTCTTGGTGATCGCCATCACCTAGACGGCTTGGTGGTGATTGGGAGTTCGGTGATCATCCGGCGGAGCTTGTGGATGACCCAACTCATCTTGTGAGCGGTTGTGGGTGATTCACCGCGACGGAGTGTCAAAGAATCAACCCGTAGAGAGCACTTGATCCTTGCGCGGATCAAGGGGGAGCGACACCCTTGCGCGGGTGCTCCAACGAGGACTAGTGGGGAGTGGCGACTCTCCGATACCTCGGAAAAACATCGCCGTGTTCCTTGCCCCTTTACATTCAAGCATTTACTTTCTCGTATTTACTTTCATTGCTTGTTTACATTCCTAGACTTGCCATGCTAGACTAGGTTTGGAAACTAGGGTGCAAAACCTTGTATCGGTAGACTCTCTAGGAACACAAGTAGACACTAGGGGTGAATTCCGGCTTGTAGGATTTATTTCTTGCATTTAATTTTTAGAAAAGCCCAATTCACCCCCCCCTCTTGGGCATCTTGATCCTTTCAATTGGTATCGGAGCCGTGTTGCTCTATTTTTAGGCTTTACCGCCTAGAGCAAGATGTCTAATGGGGAAGGACCACCTCCCACTTTTGAGGGAGACGATTTTCCATATTGGAAAATTCGTATGGAGGCGTACCTCGAAGCCATAGATGTTGGGTGCCTTAGAGCCGCAACCGAAGGGCTTCCCCCCATAAGGGATCCCGCTAACCCAAGTGGTGACGAGGAGAAGTACGACCGGTGGAATGCAAAAGCCAAAAATGCACTCTACCGGGGCTTAGGCAAAGATATCTTCAATCGCGTGCGTAATGCAAAGAACGCTCATGAATTGTGGGAAAATCTTTGTGCTCTCCATGAGGGAACTAAGAGTGAGCGTGAGGAACGCTATCACATAGCTTTAAAGAAAATTAATTCTTTTGAGATGGTTCCCAAAGAAAGTGCTAATGACATGTACACTCGCTTGAATGTTCTTGTAGAGGACCTCAATGCTCTTGGGCTCACCAAAATGAGCCAATCGGATGTTGCAAGGAAGATCTTGAGTGTGCTTCCCGTTGAGAAGTATGGACACATTGTCACCATGCTTCACCAAAGTGATCTTTCCACCGCAACACCGACTCAAGTTTTAGGGAAAATCAATGCTCATGAGATGTACATGCATATCACTCCGGAAGAGGGCTCATCATCTTCCAAGAAGAAAGACTTGGCCTTCAAAGCTAGTCATGACAAGAAGAAGAAGAAGGGCCAAGCCATGATGGTGCAAGAAAGCTCAAGTGAAAGTGATGTTGATGATGAATCACTTGCACTCATGGTGAGAAAGACCACCAAGATGCTAAAGAAGCTCAACAAGAGTGGCATCAAGTTCGATGGCAAGAAGAAGAAATTCTTCACAAGTAGCAAGAGAAAGCCAATCTCGGAGATGGATTGCTACAATTGTGGTGAACTTGGCCACTTAGCTCATCAATGCCCTAGACCACCAAAAGACAAGTACAAGTACAAGAACAAGAACAAGGGCAAGAAAAGTGATTCAAGTGATGAAGAAGAAGAGAAGAAGAAGAACAAGCCATACAAGAAGAAGGATGGCAAGAAAAAGGAGTTCCACAAGAAGAAGAAGGGAGGAAAAGCATACATTGTTGGTGATTGGCTCACCGACATTGAATCATCTTGTGAGTCCTCCGAAGATGAGAGCGATGATGAGAAAGAGAAGGTTGCCGCATTTGTGATGGGGCCATCATCTTCACCAACATCTTCATCACCACCTTCACCGCCTCCTTCACCATCATCGTCCACTACTCACCTATGCCTTATGGCCAAGGGTGAACGAAAGGTACAAAACCATGATAGTGATGATGATGATGATAGTGATAGTGATGATGAATATGACTCACCTTCTTATGATGAACTTGTAAAATTGCTAAACAAATACACTAAAATCATAAGAAGGACTAGAAGTGAAAATGATGATCTTCAAAATGAAAATGAATCACTCTCATCCAAGCTTGAAAATATTCAAAAGACTAGTGGTGAGCTTAAAGTTTAAAATGAAGTGATGTCTTCCACTCTCAAGGAGCTCAAAACCTCTAATAAAGAGCTTAAAGATCAACATGATAAACTTGAGAAGAAGCATGATGAGCTCATCACTAGATATAATTCTCTAAAGGACAAATATACCACATTAAAAATTGACTATGATAGTCTTGTGGTTGCTAATGAACTTGCTCTTGAGACACATGATGCTACTAACCATGTTGTTAAGTGTCATATAGCTACATCATGTGATGACTTGATCATTGAAAGCATTGAGCAAGGTTCTAGTAGCAAAGGCAAGAGTGTGGTTGAGTCAAGCAACCATGATGATTATGCCAAGATTAAGAGTGAGAATGAGAAGCTTGCAAATGAGAACAAGAAGCTAAAAGGTTTGATGGCTCTTGAGAAGCAACCAACAAATGAGTCACTCATTGAAGAGAACAAAAAGCTCAAGCAAGAAAAAGAGCATCTCAAGACCGGTCTAAGCAAGTTCACAAGAGGCCAACATTTGCAAAGTGAGCTCCTCATGAACACCGTAATGAAGATGGATAGAAGTGGTATTGGGTACTTGGCAAATCAAGAGAAGAAAGCAAAAGCTCAACAACAACAAAGCAAGTCAAAGCCCAAGCCAAAGAGATGTGTTGAGTGTGGTCAAGAAGGTCACTTTGCTCATGAATGCAAAACTCCACCACCACAACCCTTGCCCAAGCATGCTAGACCTTTCGCTTTCAATGCTCATTATATGCTAAGAAAAGATTCAAATGGAAAGATGAAAGTCATGTTTTTGGGTCCCCCAAACAAGAATAGGCCAAAGAAAATATGGGTTGCCAAGTCACTAGTGGATAAAGTCAAAGGCCCCTCTCAAGTTTGGGTCTCTAAACAAAAAGCTTGATCTCTTGTGTGTAGGTGAACTACAAGACCGGTGGATCTCATTGGGTTATTGATAGTGGTTGCACTCAACATATGACCGGTGATCCTCGTATGTTCACCACCATTGAAGAGAATGGAATATGTCAAGAGAAGATTACATTTGGGGATAATTCAAAGAGCAAAGTCAAGGGTATAGGCAAGATTGCAATATCACATGATCACTCACTCTCAAATGTGCTCTATGTTGCTTCATTGAGTTTCAACTTGTTATCCGTTGGGCAACTTTGTGACCTTGGCTTCCAATGCTTGTTCACACCAAATGAAGTGGAAGTTTCAAAGAAAGATGACAAGCAAGTGATATTCAAAGGCTTTAGATTCAATAATCTTTATCTTGTTGACTTCACCTCCGAAGATGCAAATTTGATGACATGTTTGTTCACCAAGACCTCACTTGGTTGGCTTTGGCATAGGAGGCTTGCTCATGTTGGAATGAACACTCTCAACAAGCTATTGAAGAAAGAACTAGTGAGAGGATTGAAGGATGTGAAGTTTGAAAAGGACAAACCTTGTAGTGCATGTCAAGCGGGCAAACAAGTTGCAAACACTCATCCAACCAAAGCTTTCATGTCAACTTCAAGAGTGCTAGAACTTCTACACATGGACTTGTTTGGGCCTACAACATACAAGAGCTTGGGTGGTAATCTCTATTGTCTTGTGATAGTGGATGACTACTCAAGGTATACATGGACTTTCTTCCTTCATGACAAATCCGAAGTGGCAAATTGCTTCAAGAAGTTTGCAAAGAGAGCTCAAAATGAATTTGAAGTCAAGATAAAGAAGATTAGAAGTGACAATGGCAAAGAGTTTGACAACACCAACATTGAAGCTTATTGTGATGAAATTGGAATCAAGCATGAGGTCTCTTCAACCTACACTCCTCAACAAAATGGTGTAGTTGAGAGAAAGAACCGAACATTGATCACCCTTGCAAGAACAATGCTAGATGAGTACAACACTCCGGAGAAGTTGTGGGCCGAGGCAATCAACACCGCATGCTATGCTTCAAATCGCCTCTTCCTACAAAAGTTTCTTGGCAAGACCCCCTATGAGTTGCTTAATGGGAAGAAGCCGGACGTCTCCTTCCGGGTGTTTGGTTGCAAATGTTACATCTACAAGAAGCGTCAACACCTAGGGAAGTTTCAAAGACGTTGTGATATTGGTTTTCTTGTTGGTTACTCATCAAAGTCCAAAGCATATAGAGTATTTAACCATGCCACCGGTTTGGTTGAAGAAACATATGATGTGGAATTTGATGAATCTAACGGCTCCCAAGGAGAAATTGAGAATTGTGATGATGTAGGTGATGAACCCTTAAGGGAGGCCATAAAGAACATGCCGGTGGGAGACATCAAGCCAAAAGATGATGATGACGATGTACAAATTGTTGATCCACCATCTTCATCACGTGTGCCTCAAGATGATGACAAGAATGAGAGAGTTGAAAATGAAGACACTTATGTCTCTCATGAACAAGCCGAGGCACAAGCTCAAGATGTTGATGCTCCCCATCCACCTCCTCAAGTGGTTGATAGAAGAAATTCACCACTACTTCAAGCACATCCACAAGATCTCATCATAGGGAGTCCTACAAAGGGAGTAATGACTCGATCCCAAAAGCTAGCCTCTTTTGTTGAACATCACTCTTTTGTCTCTTGCGTTGAACCTAAAAATGTAGAAGAAGCTCTTCAAGATCCGGATTGGGTGATTGCAATGCATGAAGAATTGAACAACTTCACCCGCAATCAAGTATGGACACTTGAAGAGCATCCCAAAGGTGCAAGAGTCATTGGAACCAAGTGGGTGTTCCGAAACAAGCAAGATGACCAAGGCATAGTGGTGAGGAACAAGGCAAGACTAGTTGCAAAGGGGTTCTCTCAAGTTGAAGGTCTTGATTTTGGAGAGACCTTTGCACCCGTTGCAAGACTTGAAGCCATTCGTATCCTCCTTGCATATGCATCACATCATGATATGAAACTATATCAAATGGATGTGAAAAGTGCATTCTTAAATGGCTTTATAAATGAACTAGTCTATGTTAATCAACCTCCCGGGTTTGAAGACCCTAGATATCCTAATCATGTTTATAGGTTGTCCAAGGCGTTATATGGGCTCAAGCAAGCCCCTAGAGCGTGGTATGAACGCCTCCGGGACTTCCTCATTGAGAAGGGCTTCACCATTGGGAAGGTCGACACCACACTATTCACCAAGAAGTTTAATGGAGAGATCTTCATTTGTCAAGTATATGTTGATGATATCATCTTCGGATCAACAAATGAAGATTATTGCAAGGAATTTGGTGAATTGATGTCGAAGGAATTCGAGATGTCAATGATTGGTGAGCTCACATTCTTCCTTGGATTTCAAGTAAAGCAAATGAGAGAAGGGATTTTCATCTCTCAAGAAAAGTATACCAAGGATCTTCTCAAAAGATTCAAGATGGAAGAATGCAAACCAATCAAGACCCCAATGCCATCAAATGGACATCTCGACCTAGATGAGGGAGGTAAACCGGTTGATCAAACTCTCTACCGTTCTATGATTGGTAGCTTGTTATACCTTACCGCATCTAGGCCCGATATCATGTTTAGTGTGTGCATGTGTGCCCGCTTTCAAGCGTGCCCTAAAGAACCTCACCTAAGTGCCGTAAAAAGAATTCTAAGATATCTCAAGCTCACCCCAAGCATTGGTCTTTGGTATCCCAAAGGAGCTAGATTCCAACTAGTTGGCTATTCCGATTCGGACTATGCCGGTTGCAAAATTGATAGAAAAAGCACATCCGGAGGGTGCCATTTGTGTAACACCCAAATTTTAGAGAATATGAATTTTGAATAATTTAGATAACAATTAATGGGAAATTAAAGTTATAAAAACTAATTTGGTGATGCATTCATGCTGTTGCATTTATTTTATTTTGTGGTGTGGTTATATTGGTTTTATTTGAATTGATTTGGTTTAGGAAAATTTGATTTGAAAATGTGTTTGGAAAATTAGAAAAGAAAAGAAATAAAAGAAAAAAAGAAAAAAAAAAAGAATACTTACCTGGAAGCCAGGCCCGACGGCCAGCACCGCCGGAGCCCAACTCAGCATCTTGGCCCAGCAGACGAGCGGCCTGAGCCAGCCGAGCCGCGGCAGACGCGCGCCCTCTCCCTCCCTGTACCGCTGACGAGTGGACCCCGCGTGTCAGTCGTCTCCTTCCTTCCACCGTAACCGAGTCAGACACGAACACCGTCACCACCGTATCTCCACCGCATAAATCGGGATTTCCTACCCGAATTCGGTGTTTTGGTGCTATAAGAGAGAAGCCGTGACCCCCTATGTTCCGTTTTCCATCTAAAACTCGAGCTTCATCACGTGAAATTGAGAGTAGAAGGCCGAAACCCTAGGGAGTTGCGGGTATACGTCGTCGGGGCTTGCGGGTGAATTTGAGGCCGTGTTCTTCGTTTTTGGTGAGTTCTCCATCTTCTTCTCTTCCTCCCCGTGCTTTTCTTTTGGTTGGAGGTGCTTAGAAGCGAGCTTTTGAAGTTCACCGTCGGCCGGCAATGGCGCCGCCGCTCCTTTGTAGCCGCGCGTCACGTATGGTCGAACGTAGCTAGTTCTAAATGCCTAGATGAATTCGCACGGAGTTTCTCTATCGTTTGGACCAAACGCGGGCTTGATTGGTGGTCTCAGTGGGGAGATTCGCCACCTCCGGCCATGGAGGAGTCGCCGGCCATGGAGGAGCCGCCGGCCGGACTTGACAGGGATGGCCGGAATTTTCACTGTAGACTCGATGATGAACACGAACCGTTGGATTCGAGATGAAGGGCTGAGATTAGAAGATACCCCTTCGCGGGTAAAATTCATAAAGAGACCCTCAGCTTTTTGATAATAAACCCGCCGTCCATAGCGTATTGCTGAAAATACGTTTTCGCGTTTTGAAAGCGTATTCTTTTCCGGATAAGTCAAAAATACGTTTTCAGGTATTTACAGTTTTGCCACTAGGTTTGTTTTGGTCATAAAATCTTCGTTTTAACTCCGATTTGATCCGTTCAAGTTGCGTTAGGTTCGTATTTGCGAGCTCTACATGTTAGTGTAGTTGTACAGTTAGTTTTAATAATTTATTTTTCGAGTTTATAATTAAGTATTTATTTATCTATAGGAAATCTTAGAAAATTCATAACTTTCACGTTTTAACTCCGAATTTGGTGATCTTTGCGTCTGTGTGATCGTAGAAACGTGTAGAAGAGTTTTATAAGCTTTTATTACTGTTTTGCTATTGTTGGTGTACTGTTCTAATTATATCTCTTTGTTTGCTTCGTGTATGTTTGATTGGATGCATGTGTGTTGTTGATTGATGATCGAATATAGAAGGTGAGCAGTATTTGGACGATTCGGAGTATTACTTTGAGCCAAGTCAGCAGTATCACTTGGAGAGCTTTGATCAAGGCAAGTATAACACAGGACTATCCTTGTTACCTATACATTGAATTATCATACATATGCATGTGCTTACCTTGACAACCTTAGAGATTATAACTTAGTGATTGTTATCTTGATTCCTTGACAACCTTGGGAATGCATATGGGTAGCTACTGCTAGTGCTTAAACTAAGAACAATGATCTTGTAATTAGATTAATGGATTAAGCAATCAACTATTAAGATGATTTCATTGTTGTTAAAAGGGGGCTAGAGCTTGTGTATTATTTTGATGCTCTGGTTTCTCTCCATAAGGACTTATCTGTAAGTGATAACCGGGATATACAGTACAGCTGTGAGGGCTATATGGCTCTGGCTTTAGTTGTTCAAGAGACCTTTTCTAGCTTGTTAGAGGTTACCTTAAATGGCGTAAGAATGGCTTGCCTTGTTGGGTGTAGTCCGAGCCCCTGGCCTAGTGTGTATAGGCTGCGGTTGTTGTGCCACAGGGAAGGGGGGTTCTACATCTGCCTGCCGAGTGAAATCTAATGGCCCTAACTTGTTAGACGAACTTTTGAGTGGCTTTATATGGTTCTCGGGTGTTTGGGCTTGATCTCCCCACTCATTTGGAAATCATGACTTACAGTGAAAGTGTACACCTCTGCGCAGAGTTAAAAACTGGTATACTAGCCGTGCTCACGGATACGAGCGGCCTTGGGGATTCTTATGGAATAGTTGATCATAACTGTTATATCATGCTTAATTATTGCTGATTATTATTATGCTCATGTTAATGCTATTCATTATCCTTATTACAATTGATCATTGGTTCTTTAATGGGAAGTGGTTTATCTTGATGCTACTCAATTGCTAATATATGATTAAAAGCTAAATGCAGTTAAACAGTGTCTAGCCTTTTGAGCCTCATGAACCCTGTGTTATATTTGTGGAGTTCGACATGAACTCACTCTTGCTATTTCCACCATAACAGATGAAGATATAGAGGAAGATTATCGGAATGAGTACTAGTCTTGGTGTCAACCAGTCAACCGTGTCCCTGTGTGGAGTTTCCGCTGAAGAATTATTATTAGTTATTATTATCTATTGTTCAAGACTATGTCTTAAATACTTATTCGTTATGTAATAAGCACTGTGATGATACTTTGTAATTTGTCAACTTATGTGTGCGACTGGTTCCTGGGGCGCACATGAGTCTTTTATACATCCTATTTTTGTCCTTAAAAATGGGTGTGATAGATTGGTATCGGAGCCGTGTTGACTGTAGGACGCAAGCCTAGTTAGAATGGTCGTTAATAGCATCCATACTCCATTTAATTCATGCTTCCTCTTTTCACCTTGTTAATTACTAAAGTTTTATGCTTCCTCCACTTTATTCTATTGCGAAAATACATTGATTCTATCTAATCTATGTCTAAATTTTATAGATGCCTCCTCATCCCCGTTTGTCAGCTGCACAGTACGTTGCCCGTTTCAAACCTCAGGAGCCGTATGAAGATGGTGATCAAGAGCTATCTGATGCTGAATCAAGAGTTGGTGATACACCAATGGAGAATGTAGTTATGGGATGGACTACGAAGTTTCATATCATGGTTCCTAAAGCTGATGCTTTCTTCCATGACATGTTGACAAGAACATTGGACAACTACTACTACGATTGGGAAGCTACGTTGGAGTATCGTAGTGCAGAGTTTAGTCATCCCTGGATGAATTCCTATTGGGAAACTGAGTTATGGGTTAAGAAAAGGGATCCTACCACTAAGGAGCCTAAGGTGGAAAAACAGCTGAATATAGCCCAATGCAATGATATGGAGAAGGTGTTATATGCATCTGGTCAGTTACAGGGGACAGCTCAGACTTGGTGGGAGTCGTATCAAGCTGCACGCCCTGACAATGCTCCTCCTATCACTTGGAATGAGTTTGTTAGAGATTTTCGAGCTCGTCATATTCCTGAAGGTATAATTGAGCTGAAGCAGGAAGAATTCAGAAACCTTAGGATGGGACAGATGAGTGTTAGTGAATATCATGATAGATTTACCCAGTTGGCTCGCTATGCTCCTAATGAAGTGAGAGAAGATGCGGACAGACAACGTCTCTTCTTGAAGGGAATTTATTATGATCTTCGATTGCAGTTGAAGGGGAATAACTATGCTAGTTTTCAAGAGTTGGTAAATAAAGCTATTGTGCTTGATAATGAGCGCAGAGAGATGGACAGGAAGCGGAAGATGAAAGTACAAAGCTCAGGAAGTAACAACCGTCAGCGCACTAATTCTCAGCATGGTTTTCATCAGAAGTTTCAGGGACCGGTTAGTCAATGGAATCACAATCCGAATCAGAGGTGGTCCCAGAATTGGCAAAGTAATCAGTCACAACAGCGTTCATCATATCCACAGCGTCAACAATATCAGCAGACTGGACAACAGACTCCTCGCACTGGAAATTCTAATGTTACCCCCATGAAGAATAGTGCTCCCAGCACTCCTACTAGATGTTTTGCCTGTGGTAAAGAGGGGCATATGTCTTATCATTGTCCTGAGAAGCAGAATCAGCAGACTCCTCAGAGCCAGAAGAGCAACCTGAAGCAATCTGGTACTGGAAGGGTGAATCACGTGTCTTCTGATACAGTTCATGATGCACCAGAAGTTATGATTGGTACGTTCAATGTACATTCCACTCCCGCAACTGTTCTTTTTGACTCTGGAGCATCTCATACATTCATATCCAACATTTTTGTTAAAATGCATAGTATACCCATGCTAGCTATGAAAGAATCTCTCTTAGTAAATTCACCTGGAGGTACCATGCAAACCAGTAATCGTTGTCTTCCAATTAGTATGGTATTAAGGGGGGTAGAGTTTAAGATAACTCCTATAGTGTTGAGGACATCTGGTATTGATGTGATATTGGGTATGGACTGGATGAAGCAAAATCAGGTGGAGATTCAGTGTCAGCAGAAAGTAGTAGTTGTGAATGCACCTAATGGAGATAAAATCAATGTGGATGTAGCAGTACAGAAGCAACCAACCGCTGTGGTGAATCAGATTGAAGATACTATTAAGGAGAATTCAGTGATTGAGGAATTTCCGGATGTTTTCCCTGATGAATTGCCAGGTATGCCACCTGACCGAGACATTGAATTTCTTATTGAATTACTTCCTGGAACTGCACCTATAGCCAAACGACTGTATAGGATGGGAGTAGATGAATTAGAAGAACTTAAGAAACAAATTAAAGAATTACAAGATAAAGGTTTTATTCGACCTAGTTCATCACCTTGGGGAGCACCAGTTATTTTTGTTGATAAGAAAGATGGCGGTCAGAGGACGTGTGTTGATTACCGATCATTAAATGAGGTAACTATCAAGAATAAGTATCCTTTGCCCAGGATTGATGACTTGTTTGATCAGTTGAGAGGTGCTTGTGTGTTCTCTAAGATTGATTTACGTTCTGGATATCATCAGTTGAAGATTCGTGTTTCTGATATTCCTAAGACAGCTTTTACTACAAGGTATGGATTGTATGAGTATACTGTTATGTCATTTGGATTGACCAATGCACCTGCATACTTTATGTACATGATGAATAAGGTGTTCATGGAATATTTGGATAAGTTTGTGGTAGTGTTTATTGATGATATACTGGTATTTTCCAAGACAGAGGTAGAGCATGCTGAACATTTGAGGTTGGTATTGCAGAAACTTAGAGAGCATAAGTTGTATGCGAAGCGAAGTAAATGTGAGTTTTGGTTGAAGGAAGTTTTTTTCCTTGGTCATATTGTTTCTAATGGAGGGATATCAGTGGATCCAGGTAAAGTAAAGGATGTATTAAATTGGAAACCACCTATTGATGTTAGTGAGATTCGTAGTTTCTTGGGATTAGCTGGATATTACAGACGATTCATTGAAGGGTTTTCTAAACTTGCTAAACCTATGACATCTCTATTAGAGAAGAATGCCAAGTTTGTGTGGTCAGATAAATGTCAAGCTAGTTTTGAGGAATTGAAGAAGAGGTTGACTACAGCGCCTGTTTTGGTTTTGCCAGATTTGAGTAAGAAGTTTTCTATTTATTGTGATGCTTCTCGCCAAGGTTTGGGATGTGTTCTTATGCAAGAAGGCAGAGTTGTGGCCTATGCATCTAGGCAGTTGAGAAAGCATGAGTTGAATTATCCTACTCATGATTTGGAATTAGCAGCTGTAGTTCATGCTTTAAAGATTTGGAGACATTATTTGATTGGACATAAAAGTGATATATACACTGATCATAAGAGTTTGAAGTATATTTTCACTCAGTCAGATCTGAATTTGAGGCAACGCAGATGGTTAGAGTTGATTAAGGATTATGATATTGAGATACACTATCATCCTGGTAAGGCTAATGTAGTAGCTGATGCTCTTAGTAGGAAAAGTTATGCCTATGAGATACAGACATTGTCTATGACTAGTGAGTTATGTGCTGAATTTGAATATTTGAATTTGGGAATTGTTACTAATACAATGGAATTAGTGATAGAGCCTACCTTAGAGCAAGAAATTTACAAGGGGCAGTTGAAGGATGAGAAACTAAAGAAGATAGCGGAAGATATAGTGATTGGTAAGTCACCAGGCTTTCGAATGGATGATAATGGAATTTTGTGGTTTGGAAAGAGGCTGTGTGTACCTGAGGATCAAACTGTTAGACAGGCAATTCTTCGCGAAGCTCATGAGTCAGCTTATTCTATTCATCCTGGTAGTACTAAGATGTATTTGGATCTGAAACAGAAATATTGGTGGGTTGGATTAAAGCGAGATGTGGCTGAGTATGTGGCATTGTGTGACACTTGTCAGAGAGTGAAAGCAGAGCATCAGAGACCTGCTGGATTGTTACAACCAATGAAGATTCCTGAATGGAAGTGGGAGGAAGTTGGTATGGATTTTATAGTAGGGTTACCTCGTACTCAGAAAGGTTATGACTCTATTTGGGTGATAGTAGATCGGTTAACTAAAGTTGCTCATTTTGTACCAGTAAAGACTACTTACCATGGACCAAAATTGGCAGAGTTGTATATGGAGAGAATAGTCTGTTTGCATGGAGTACCAAAGAAGATTGTATCTGATCGAGGATCGCAGTTTACGTCGCATTTTTGGAAAGCTGTGCATGAATCATTGGGAACAAAATTGAATTTTAGTACAGCATATCATCCACAGACAGATGGACAGACTGAAAGGACCAACCAGGTATTAGAGGATATGTTGAGAGCTTGTGCATTGCAATATGGAACTAGTTGGGATAAGAGTTTGCCTTATGCAGAATTTTCTTACAATAACAGTTATCAACAGAGTCTTAAGATGGCACCGTTTGAAGCTTTGTATGGACGTAAATGTAGAACTCCATTGTTTTGGGATCAGACGGGTGAATCTCAGGTGTTTGGTACAGATGTTCTTAGAAACGCAGAAGATCAAGTGCGGGTGATTCGTGAGAATTTGAGAGTAGCACAGTCTCGTCAGAAGAGTTATGCTGACAATAGAAGAAGAGATTTAGTTTTTGAGGTAGGTGATTATGTCTATTTGAAGGTGTCACCTATGAGAAGTGTGAAGAGGTTTAACATGAAAGGTAAACTAGCACCAAGGTATGTTGGACCATTTAAAGTTATTACTAGACGTGGGGAAGTTGCTTATCAATTAGAGTTGCCTGAGAATTTATCTGGAGTACATGATGTGTTCCATGTTTCACAACTTAAGAAGTGTTTGCGTGTGCCTGAGGAGCAGATACCTTTAGAAGAGTTGACTGTTAAGGAAGATCTTACATATGAAGAGTTTCCGATCAAGATTTTAGAAACTGCTGAGAGAGTTACTCGAAGTCGGGTTATTAAGATGTGCAAAGTGCAGTGGAATCGATATTCAGAGGCAGAGGCAACTTGGGAAAGAGAGGATGAATTGAGAAAATCATATCCGCAGTTGTTTGAGTAAGCAGTTCAATCTCGAGGACGAGATTCTTTTAAGGGGGGTAGAATTTGTAACACCCAAATTTTAGAGAATATGAATTTTGAATAATTTAGATAACAATTAATGGGAAATTAAAGTTATAAAAACTAATTTGGTGATGCATTCATGCTGTTGCATTTATTTTATTTTGTGGTGTGGTTATATTGGTTTTATTTGAATTGATTTGGTTTAGGAAAATTTGATTTGAAAATGTGTTTGGAAAATTAGAAAAGAAAAGAAATAAAAGAAAAAAAGAAAATAAAAAAAAAAGAATACTTACCTGGAAGCCAGGCCCGACGGCCAGCACCGCCGGAGCCCAACTCAGCATCTTGGCCCAGCAGACGAGCGGCCTGAGCCAGCCGAGCCGCGGCAGACGCGCGCCCTCTCCCTCCCTGTACCGCTGACGAGTGGACCTCGCGTGTCAGTCGTCTCCTTCCTTCCACCGTAACCGAGTCAGACACGAACACCGTCACCACCGTATCTCCACCGCATAAATCGGGATTTCCTACCCGAATTCGGTGTTTTGGTGCTATAAGAGAGAAGCCGTGACCCCCTATGTTCCGTTTTCCATCTAAAACTCGAGCTTCATCACGTGAAATTGAGAGTAGAAGGCCGAAACCCTAGGGAGTTGCGGGTATACGTCGTCGGGGCTTGCGGGTGAATTTGAGGCCGTGTTCTTCGTTTTTGGTGAGTTCTCCATCTTCTTCTCTTCCTCCCCGTGCTTTTCTTTTGGTTGGAGGTGCTTAGAAGCGAGCTTTTGAAGTTCACCGTCGGCCGGCAATGGCGCCGCCGCTCCTTTGTAGCCGCGCGTCACGTATGGTCGAACGTAGCTAGTTCTAAATGCCTAGATGAATTCGCACGGAGTTTCTCTATCGTTTGGACCAAACGCGGGCTTGATTGGTGGTCTCAGTGGGGAGATTCGCCACCTCCGGCCATGGAGGAGTCGCCGGCCATGGAGGAGCCGCCGGCCGGACTTGACAGGGATGGCCGGAATTTTCACTGTAGACTCGATGATGAACACGAACCGTTGGATTCGAGATGAAGGGCTGAGATTAGAAGATACCCCTTCGCGGGTAAAATTCATAAAGAGACCCTCAGCTTTTTGATAATAAACCCGCCGTCCATAGCGTATTGCTGAAAATACGTTTTCGCGTTTTGAAAGCGTATTCTTTTCCGGATAAGTCAAAAATACGTTTTCAGGTATTTACAGTTTTGCCACTAGGTTTGTTTTGGTCATAAAATCTTCGTTTTAACTCCGATTTGATCCGTTCAAGTTGCGTTAGGTTCGTATTTGCGAGCTCTACATGTTAGTGTAGTTGTACAGTTAGTTTTAATAATTTATTTTTCGAGTTTATAATTAAGTATTTATTTATCTATAGGAAATCTTAGAAAATTCATAACTTTCACGTTTTAACTCCGAATTTGGTGATCTTTGCGTCTGTGTGATCGTAGAAACGTGTAGAAGAGTTTTATAAGCTTTTATTACTGTTTTGCTATTGTTGGTGTACTGTTCTAATTATATCTCTTTGTTTGCTTCGTGTATGTTTGATTGGATGCATGTGTGTTGTTGATTGATGATCGAATATAGAAGGTGAGCAGTATTTGGACGATTCGGAGTATTACTTTGAGCCAAGTCAGCAGTATCACTTGGAGAGCTTTGATCAAGGCAAGTATAACACAGGACTATCCTTGTTACCTATACATTGAATTATCATACATATGCATGTGCTTACCTTGACAACCTTAGAGATTATAACTTAGTGATTGTTATCTTGATTCCTTGACAACCTTGGGAATGCATATGGGTAGCTACTGCTAGTGCTTAAACTAAGAACAATGATCTTGTAATTAGATTAATGGATTAAGCAATCAACTATTAAGATGATTTCATTGTTGTTAAAAGGGGGCTAGAGCTTGTGTATTATTTTGATGCTCTGGTTTCTCTCCATAAGGACTTATCTGTAAGTGATAACCGGGATATACAGTACAGCTGTGAGGGCTATATGGCTCTGGCTTTAGTTGTTCAAGAGACCTTTTCTAGCTTGTTAGAGGTTACCTTAAATGGCGTAAGAATGGCTTGCCTTGTTGGGTGTAGTCCGAGCCCCTGGCCTAGTGTGTATAGGCTGCGGTTGTTGTGCCACAGGGAAGGGGGGTTCTACATCTGCCTGCCGAGTGAAATCTAATGGCCCTAACTTGTTAGACGAACTTTTGAGTGGCTTTATATGGTTCTCGGGTGTTTGGGCTTGATCTCCCCACTCATTTGGAAATCATGACTTACAGTGAAAGTGTACACCTCTGCGCAGAGTTAAAAACTGGTATACTAGCCGTGCTCACGGATACGAGCGGCCTTGGGGATTCTTATGGAATAGTTGATCATAACTGTTATATCATGCTTAATTATTGCTGATTATTATTATGCTCATGTTAATGCTATTCATTATCCTTATTACAATTGATCATTGGTTCTTTAATGGGAAGTGGTTTATCTTGATGCTACTCAATTGCTAATATATGATTAAAAGCTAAATGCAGTTAAACAGTGTCTAGCCTTTTGAGCCTCATGAACCCTGTGTTATATTTGTGGAGTTCGACATGAACTCACTCTTGCTATTTCCACCATAACAGATGAAGATATAGAGGAAGATTATCGGAATGAGTACTAGTCTTGGTGTCAACCAGTCAACCGTGTCCCTGTGTGGAGTTTCCGCTGAAGAATTATTATTAGTTATTATTATCTATTGTTCAAGACTATGTCTTAAATACTTATTCGTTATGTAATAAGCACTGTGATGATACTTTGTAATTTGTCAACTTATGTGTGCGACTGGTTCCTGGGGCGCACATGAGTCTTTTATACATCCTATTTTTGTCCTTAAAAATGGGTGTGACAATTTGCTTGGAAGATCCTTAGTATCTTGGTCATCTAAAAAGCAAAATAGTGTGGCTTTGTCCACCGCCGAGGCGGAATACATTGCCGCGGGGGCTTGTTGTGCACAAATATTATAAATGAAACAAACCCTCCTAGACTATGGAATTGTTCTTGAAAAGGTGCCACTTTTATGTGATAATGAAAGTGCCGTTAAAATTGCTAATAATCCGGTTCAACACTCTCGCACCAAGCACATTGATATCCGCCATCACTTTCTAAGAGATCACGTTGCTAAAAATGACATATCACTAGAAGGTGTAAGAAGTGAAAATCAATTAGCGGATATCTTCACTAAACCTTTGGATGAGGCAACCTTTTGTAGGTTAAGAAGTGAACTCAATGTGCTTGATTCTAGTAACTTTAAAAAATGAGCGTGTGTTGTCCCTTGCATTGCATTGTATAATATGCCATGTTTATTTTATCGCATTGTTTTTAGGGCTTGGCTAACACGGTTACGATAACCCTTCTTTGGAGGAGTGAAAAAGCCTAACCGTGGATCAAACTTGACAAGCTTTCTAGTTTTACCTTCATGTATTGCATTGCATATGCATGGTTGTTGTCCTCGTCGTTTCTTTTCGGTTAAGCTTTGAGCAACCTCTGTGTTCGTTCATGGATAGAGAGAGCATTTTGACGCTCCTAAAGGTTCAAAAACTCTATTGCGTGGCCATACGTTGCTCATTGGGTGTTTATTGCCTATTTTCTTAAAAATAATACTAGCCTAAGGCAATCTATTTTGAAAAATTTGAGGGTTTGAGTGAGGTCTCTCATATCATGTTCCATTTGGTGTTTATTTGTGTCTTCTTGAATTGGAACCTGATTGGGAGAAGTCGCGTCGTAGTTCGGAACAAAGAACGGCGAAGAACAGTCACCGGACGCTGCACCGGACGCTGCACCGGACGCAGTGATGCTTCACCACCGCGTCCGGTCCCGGCGTCCAGCAGCGCGTCCGGTCATCCAGAAGACCAACTCCAGATCTAGTGATCGGACGCTGCACCGAACGCGCCGTTGTTGACCACCGCGTCCGGTCCCGGTTACCACCACTGCGTCCGGTCATTCGCGATAAATTCCCGAACTCCCAACGACCGGACTCTGACCGCGTCCAGTCAGTCCGCACCGGACGCGTCAGGTCACTCCAGGAGCTTACTGGAGTGTGACCGGACGCTGCACCACCGCGTCCGGTCATATCGACCACCGCGTACGGTCATCACGCGTCGAGCGGATCTAACCCTTCATATACCGCTTCGTCCTCGGCCGTTTTCTTTTCTCCGCCCGAGCTCTTCGCGCCGCCGCCGCTCTTGCGCTTTCGCCGCGCCTTCGCCGCACCCCCTGCCGCCGGTGAATCACCGCACCGCCTGCCGCCGGTGAGCCGCCGCCACCTGCGCTGTCTTCCTCGCCCAGCCTCGCTCGCGCGCGCGCCAGCCGCCCGCACGCGCCCGCCCGCGCCATCTTCGCTCGCAGTCGCGCCGCCACCACCCTCGCGCCGCGCCGCCGCAGCCAACGCGCCACCACCGCCGGTGAGACGGGTTCCTGCAAGCCAGCTTCTCCTCCGACCGAAGAACGACTCATCCTCGCCTCCGATCGATTTTCGTCGATTCGCCCTAACCCTAACCCTAGGGTTCGTCGTTCGTCGACGAGATTCGTCGCGCGTCGTCTTCTTCGCGAGGTTGTTTCGCGTCACCTTGACCTCCTTGCTAGGGTTTGCCGTAACTGTTACCTTGTTTCGGCAAATCAGAGCTCGTTCGGCGATTTCGGGAATCTCGCAATCTAGGTCACCTCACCCTGTCAGTCATCTCGACGATCCGAGGTAGCTTCACGTTTCGATTCATATCGTATCTTATATGCTTGCTATCTCTAGGATTCGTACCTTTTAGTTATATATGTGTTTATAGTAGATCTCTCTATTCCGTCTTTGCAGCGAGTCTGTCGTGTGTCGGGTGAGATCAGTTTGCTGAATCCGAGGCCAAGCCTGTGGATACGGATTGAGGCCAAGCCTCTTGAGTGACAGTTCATCATCTTGCAGAGGTTTTCGGTCAGTTTGTTCAGCATGGTGCGTTGCAAGAACGCTGGTGGTGCTCCTGGTGACGGGGACGACAGTCCTCCTCGTCGGTCTGAGATTGCACGTGGGAAGCGTGTCAAGATCTTGGCCAGAAAGAAGAAGAAGACACTCATAGAGGCAGAGATTGCTCAGGCCGTGGCAGATGCAGCAGAGCAGGCAGAGAGAGGTGGCAGGAGCAGTGGCATACGCATAGGCGAGCGTCGCTTTCATCTTGAAGGTCGACAGCTCGGCACAGAGGCCACTGAGGGCACTGAGGATACTGGAGCTGCAGAGGATATGTCAGTTGATCCACCCACAGAGGCCACAGAGGCTCCAGAGGCTACCGCAGATACAGAGGAGCAGCCAGCTCAGTCTCCAGTACGTCGCCGCTCCACACGCGCCCGTACTCAGGTGTCTCCTAGGCCAGAGGGCCAGCGACGTGGAGCACGTCCTCCTCCCAGAGCTAGAGGTTCACCCCCGGTCGAGCACTTTGACTTGAGGGGTGCTACAGCACGTCAGCTGCAGGGGTTGAGGTTTGTGGAGGTCAGTCGGTGGTTTCCGCCTGTGAGGGATCCCAGAGCTTCAGAAGGATTCTATACCCCACTTCAGGAGGATTTCTACAGAGCTCTAGTTGACAGTGGTATTGCTTTCCGACCACAGAGGGTCTGTCGACTTGAGTCACTAGTTGAGGTTGTGGGAGAGCAGCTACGTCCGCACCTGTCCTTTCTGCCAGGCTTGTCAGATCTTCTTGGACGGACAGGTGCATACTGCGGCACATGGGTCAGAGAGTTTTATGCTTCACTATGGATTGATCCTGCCCATGATTTCAGTCACTTTGCATTCCGAGGCCGCGACCACCGCCTATACAGCACCAGAGTGTGGGAGATTCTCAGACTCCCAGCTTTTGACACAAAGATACATCAGCTATGTTATGGTCAGACTCCTCCACCGAGACGCCCTCACGGCGGGATAGTGCCACCTACAGACTTGGTTCGACCCTGCTTCCGTGAGCCTTTTGGCGAAAGGTCTCGACGCACGCCCGCCAGTTTGACACCACTGGCCAGAGTTTTGGATGCTATAGTCAGACGCACTCTACTTTCCAGACTTGGCTACAGAGAGGGACTGACTCGGATGCAGCTATGGGTTGTTCACCACCTCCTCTCACAGACACAGTTTGATATATGGGATCTCATACTTAGTGAGATGGAGGACACCATAGCTGAGGGCTTCAAGGGTAATCGTCAGCTGCCCTATGCACACTGGATCTGCTTCATTATCAGATCATCTATTCAGCTGCCAGCAGAGATCAGAGCTGAGATATCAGATACTACTACTGCTTTCCCTGAGTATGATATCCGTCAGCTTTGGGCTTCAGTTACCAGAGATCAGGCCCCAGTGTCAGGACAGCGTGTGCGAC
Source organism: Saccharum hybrid cultivar R570 (assembly GCA_038087645.1). Taxonomy (NCBI): domain Eukaryota; kingdom Viridiplantae; phylum Streptophyta; class Magnoliopsida; order Poales; family Poaceae; genus Saccharum; species Saccharum hybrid cultivar. The sequence goes on along the minus strand of JAQSUU010000653.1, from coordinate 450,338 downwards.
CTGAGGTTCCTAAGACAGCAGCTGAGCAGGACACCACAGTTGATGAGCTTGCAGAGGCAGAGCTTGCAGATCTTGACGCTCAGCCTGCTGATCTTCCTGAGGATGGGACATCTGACAGCACTGATGAGGACTACCAGCCCATCCCCAGGTACCGGTCTCCTCGGTCTCACGACCACGAGGCCAGTGGCTCTGGTTCAGCCTCCCGCACAGACCCAGCCATGGTGGCAATACTTGAGAGGTTGACCCAGGCACAGGAGCAGCAGCAACAGCAGATACAGCGACAGGCTCAGGACACAGCTGCAGCACTTGCACAGATTCAGGCTCGTCAGGACGAGTTTCAGCGTCAGCAGCTTGAGATCCAGAGGCAACAGGTTGAGATGCAGCGACAGCAGTACGAGATTCAGCGACAGACTGCAGCTAGTCAGCAGCAGTACTTGGACCTCCTGCGCCACCTAGTCACTGTCGGGGTTCCTCCGCTTGCTTCCGTCCTGACTTCTGCTTTACCATCTACTGATCCATCGAGTCAGGGACAGCCGGGTTTCCAGTTCACATCTCCACAGCAGCAGGTTCCCCAGTCTTTCCAGTCCCCGAGCTTCACGCCTATTCACACGGGGTTTACACCATCAGACCAGCCTCGCCCTCACCTCCTGACAGGCACACCTTTCGGTGATTTCAGTGCTACCTACAGCGAGTTGACTGGTCAGCCGACGCCCTCGCACACTACATTTGCTACTTCTTCCGGGTTGTCAGCTTCAGAGGCAGCTATTCCTCCAGTGACAGGGACTGGTACTACAGAGACTCTACCTTCGTCAGTTGCCTCCACAGATCCTCCTGCTATTGGCTCGCTACAGGCTCAGGTCACTCAGACGGATCCTATTATTGCTACTACGACAGTACCTGTTCCTGCCGTTCAGACCCAGACAGTTACACAGCCACATGCTTCTTTAGAGGGTCAGCCAGATAGCTCAGATTCCGAGGGCGATTCTCTACACTTCATGATTACTCCGCGCACCTCGGCACCCGACACGACTCCGTCTGTCCCCCCATCAGATCCATAGATTAGCTTTTTTGGCGCTTGATGCCAAAGGGGGAGAGAGAGTAGTTTCAGGGGGAGTTTTGAGAGAGGGTTTTCGTTTTTTTTCCTGTGTGCTACATTCATGCATCATGTTTACTTTTCAGTCATTGCATTCGTGTGACATGTCGTCGTGTGATAAACCTTGAGCCTTAATGTTTTATCCAGTCACAGTGTTAGCGCTAGTCACCTTTTTTAATTATAGCTCTAAGGTTGTGCTTCCGTGCCTTACTCCGATTTCTTATGAGCTATATCTGTTTGTGTACTAACGCTTTTTATCTTATCTTATGAGTACACTCTTTTGGCTTGGGGCACATAAGCAATTCCTAACCCTTCTATGCTTATTGCTTTTTTTGCTTATGTGAACCATGCATGCTCGAAAACCTCAACTCAAATCTTTTATATCTTAGTGTTGTCATCAATCACCAAAAAGGGGGAGATTGAAAGCATCTAGGCCCCGAGGTTTGGTTTCGGCAATTGATGACAACGCTTTATTACCATGACTAACGTGTGTTTTGCAGAAACTTTGGTAAGTTAGGTCATGGAGGTTTTAACTGCTTTGGGCACCATGGTATTCATGCCCCTTGATGGAAATCGTTTCGGTTTTCAAAAGAGTGACGTCAAGATTAAGGACGGTTAGTTCCGGATGTCGAGGTGTTGAGAGACATTTGGAATAGTCGTTAGGATCTCTGTTTTTCTCTTTTGGCCGTACTATAAAGGGGGGCATGAGCGGGTAGCTTGACCTAGGCGAGTCCTATGTTTAGGTGTGGTGCACACTTGTTAAACTTGGCGCTAGGCAGCTCTAGATTAGCTCAAAGTTCAGTTGGAAGCAACTTGGTTCAAGTTGTGACGCGTTTCAGAGAGTTTCGGGGTGTTTTCCCTTGACCGGACGCGGTCCTCGGCATGACCGGACGCGTCCGGTCAGTACAGTTCCGCGGCTAGGGTTTCAGCTCTGAACACCGGACGCGGTCCTCGCGAGGACCGGACGCGGTGGTCAGAAGTCAACACGTGTCACTTGAGGGAAACACTCGATCGGACGCGACCTGGGTGTGATCGGCGCGTCCGGTCACAGTCCAGTAAGGTCCAGAGACGACCGGACGCGTCCGGTCATCACCGATAGAACGCGGCCGCGCGTCCGGTGCGAGTACAGTATGCTCCCTGCACGATCGGACGCGTCCGGTCACCCCTGACCGGTGCGTCCGGTCACTCAGTGGTTTTTCGGTTTTCGACCGTTACGAGCGACCGGCGCGTCCGGTCAGTACGACCGGACGCGTCCGGTCAGCTCGAGTTTTGCTGAGTCAGCAGGTAACGGTTCGTTTTGTCTGTGGGGTGTATAAATACATCCCCACCACCTCTTTTAGAGGTCTCTTGCTCATTTGATCAGCTGATAAACACCTTTGGAGTGCAAGGGAGTGCAAGAGCACTAGTGAGGATAGAGATTTGAGAATCAAAGCTTGAGAGTTCCTCACTAGCGATTAGAGAGTAGCAAGTGTGCATCCACTTTCTCATTTGGGCTCGTAGTGGTCAAGTGAGAGTTCTAGCTTGTTACTCTTGGTGATCGCCATCACCTAGACGGCTTGGTGGTGATTGGGAGTTCGGTGATCATCCGGCGGAGCTTGTGGATGACCCAACTCATCTTGTGAGCGGTTGTGGGTGATTCACCGCGACGGAGTGTCAAAGAATCAACCCGTAGAGAGCACTTGATCCTTGCGCGGATCAAGGGGGAGCGACACCCTTGCGCGGGTGCTCCAACGAGGACTAGTGGGGAGTGGCGACTCTCCGATACCTCGGAAAAACATCGCCGTGTTCCTTGCCCCTTTACATTCAAGCATTTACTTTCTCGTATTTACTTTTATTGCTTGTTTACATTCCTAGACTTGCCATGCTAGACTAGGTTTGGAAACTAGGGTGCAAAACCTTGTATCGGTAGACTCTCTAGGAACATAAGTAGACACTAGGGGTGAATTCCGGCTTGTAGGATTTATTTCTTGCATTTAATTTTTAGAAAAGCCCAATTCACCCCCCCTCTTGGGCATCTTAATCCTTTCAGATGGTTATATATCTTGTGAAAGTATTCAAACAAGTTAGTTTCAAGTTTGATTCATATTTGATGAAGTATTGCTCAATGTATTGAAATCTGTCCAAAATTGAAAATCTGAACTAGCAGTGATCAAGTCTGAGTTTGGATGACCAAATCTATTTGGATTGGCTTGAAATTTGGTATACATTCTCTAGACTTATGGTATGAGATACTGTAGAAATTTCATGGGAATTGGACAAGAAATGCTATGATTTTGGAGTACATCTTGTCGGCCATAATGCAGCAGTTTTTCAGCATGTAGCAGTGGTGGAAGATTTGAAATCTAGTAGCAATCTAGATGTCAAATGAAGCTCAAATTTTTACAGTTGCTAGATGACTTAGTGAAGCACATCTCCACCAAATTTCATGGTATTTGGATCTGTACATTGGAAGATATGATTTATTTTTTGAAGGGTACAGAATCTGTCAGAAAAGTGACAATTATTGATTGATCTAGAGTCACTTTGATTGAAAGGTCCTCAAGTTAGAAACATGTTTATAAGTGGTTGAGGTACCTAAGTTTGGTTTTGGATTGATCTAGAAGCATGAAAAACAATGAGTATAAGAACATTTGATTGTGGAATGTACTTGGTGTACATGTTTAATACTCAAATTTGAAGATTAAGATCAAACTTAAGATGAAGATGAAGTTTAAGTTCTAGTAATGATTAGAGATCATTTGGTAAAAATAAAAGGACTTAAACAAGTAGAAAGAATTGGACTCAAATGTAGATTCAAGGATTATTCATCAAGATTGAGTTCATCATTTGGATCAATCAAACTATATCATTTTAAGTGAGTATCAAGAGTGGTTATTTGGAGAAAGGTCACTTCTCCCTAGTGAGGGGCTTGCCGCCGTGTGTAGGTGAAACCAAGTTTAGGACTTGGAAGGCTAACATAGAAGTAGTGATCCGAGGAACTTGTGATGCTTAGTTGAAGCAATCAAAAGGATTGATCTAAAGAGCAAGCAACACCCAAAAGAGAGTTAGTCATTGCAATTCAATTGGTATTCTAAGTGATTCTCTCATACAAGCAAAGATGATATAATGAAGCAAGCCAACCACAACAAGAAAGTGTACTTGATCATTAGTGGTTTTCATTTCATATGGGTGAAGAATGGATTTATCTATGATGATTGGTCTTCACCAAGCAATAAATTGGACTTCACATTGCTATTAGAGTAATGAATTGCAATCTATGTGACTATCCTCTACTCCAACATAGCAAAGGTATTATTGTAATGTGCATGATCATTTTATCCCTTACTAGTATGCGGTTAGTACATATAGTACATGCTTATTAGGATCATGCATAACAAATAAAAAGTTTTAAATTCATAGCCTACCACTATTGCTTGATTGATTAATTGATCTAGTGGTATGGATATGAGTTTATTCATGAGCTAGTGAACCCAAGTACTTGATCTAGTTTGGATTGCTAACAAGTGACAAGTACAACATTGGCAAGATAACCCTTAGCATGAGGTGTGAAGAAGCTTGTCATTGGATCAAACCAGACTTGGGATCTTAGGAAAATCAACTTAGTTCAAGTCATACTAGAAGCTCATGATGATGATAAGAGTACAAAAAAACAACAATGTAATCGGATATCTAGTTTTTCAAGTATTATCTAGACTCATTTGATTTCTCACATGGTATTCACAAGTGGTGTCTAGATCAACTTACAAGTGATATCTTACAAGTGGTACTCATGAAGATAGCAAATGTTCAAGAAGTGAATATTATTGCCAAATCCTTCAAAGTGGATCCATACTAGAAAATTCTTTCAAATGGTATCACATTCCTACTCATGGTATCTTCATGTGCTATCATTTATGCAAGACGATGGTTTCACAAGTGATACTCAACTTTAAGTGATCAAATCAAGAAATGCTACCCTCATCTTCAAGTGGTATCTCAAGTGAATGACACATGCTATGACATAGGGGGAGGAGCCCTACCGATTGGTATCAAGGTCAAAGATCCTATGTGGTATCTCAAGAGCAACCAAAAAGTTTGTCATTCCAACATATGTGATAATGTCCATAAAAAATACAAGATTCAAGTCTCAACCATCTACCCCAATGCTAGTCTTTGCATCAATGAGAAGCACACCTTTTATAGAAATTGATGACAAAGGGGGAGAGATTGGACAAAGATATGCAAGATCTCCTTTGGGGGAGAGATAGATGATATTGGACATGGATATGGACAAAGAGGGAGCAATCAAAATTCTTGGACAAAAAAGGGAGCGATCAAAATTCTTGGACAAAGAAAGCACACAAGTAGGGGGAGCAAGCTCATGAACTTTGATTGATTACATTTGATATGTGCATAATTCATGTGCTTGCTTGTATTGCATAAAGTTCTTAAATTCAATATGCATGCTTGTGTGGTGTATGCTAGTTATAGAACTTGAATGATGATTTGATAACTAGCATGCATAGGATGTTAGCTAGACTTGTGATTATCATGCAAAAAACTAGAACCATGCTTATAATGTTGATCTCACGGGGTTTCTAGTGTTTTTGATGTCTAGCTACTCATGATGCTAAGGATGGTGGCAAACTTGTGCTTTTCAAATGGTATTAAGCTATCAAATGGTATCGAACTACAAATGTTTATTCTATACACCTTAGCATCACTTAGTAGTGCTAACCCTCCCACAAATTTCATATTCATACATATGTGTGAGCTTGAAACCAAACCATTTGAGCACATATGTAGGGGGAGTTATCACTACCAAGTCGGATTTTATGGTGTTTATCCAAATCCTAACATAGAGCTTAAATGTTGGATAAGTGGCATAAAGTCCAAAAGAACTTAATTTCCATATCTTTGTAGAGTTGTCATCAATTACCAAAAAGGGGAGATTGAAAGGTCCTTGTTTGGTTTGGTAATTGAGTGACAACTTAGGTGGACTAATTGTGTTTATGTGAGATACACAAAAAATTAGTCCACATGTGATGGTGTCATGAAGGAGCTCATTGCATATGACACATGACATGAAGTCATATGGCCAAGGTGGAGAAGATCAAGATGAGGCTTGGCTTGATGGACCGGTTGCTAGGGTGAAGGGCAAGTTGTGTGATGGCTTGGCGCCGAAGGACCAAGGCAACGGTAAAGAGCAAGTGAGGTCAAGATCGATGAACCAATATGGTCACGTGATGATATGAAGTGGATCATATCATTTGATGAATGGTTGGTGCATGTGTTGCATCAACGTCGGAGGAGATAGAGTGGAATGCGCAAGGCAAATGTATAACCTAGGGCATTTCCATTTTACCGGTCATAGGTGTGTAGAGAAGTTGATGACCGGGTTTAGGATAGATGGCCGTACTATTAAGAGGGTCAAACTTGTTTGCATATTGGTCATCTAGTGTCATTTGAGCGATCTAACTTTGCATACGTGTTAGGATCGAGTGGCGAGGCAAGTTGAGTGCCTAACTTCTTCGAGAAAATGATTGTAAAAATGCTAACACACATACACATGGTGTTTTACATATGGTGGTGTTGGCACATTTGCAAAGGAGAAGGTGTTGGAGTTGGTGTTGATCAACTTGGAGAAGATAGAAAGGTTTTTCGGTGTTCTCCGAACACTAGGATGGCTCTTGGAGTGGAATACTGCTTTGATCTATTGAGAATTGGATCAAGTGCTTTAGTGGGTTGTGTAGCCCTCTGAGTAAGCTTTCCAAAATGTCCAAGATCATCAAAATCGGAGTTCGGAGCTAAGAGATATCGCTGTTTTACCGAAGAGTGGTCTGTGACTGGACTCATGACCGGACGCGTCCGGTCAGCGCGTCCGGTTAGTGTTTTTCGCGGGCGAAAGTGACCGGACGCTGCAGCGAGTCCGGTCAGTGATGATCGGACACGTCCGGTCGCTTCGGGAGCTTACTGAAACCTCTCTATTCGCTGTTTCGCTGCGACCTGCGCATCCGGTCCCGTTAGTGACCTGCGCGTCCGGTCAATACAAGTTTATACACGCAAAAACTAGCCGTTGGAGCACGCTACTGACCTATGCGTCCGGTCCGTTCGACCGGCGCGTCCGGTCATCCCGAAAAACGCCCAGTGAAGGGGTACAACGGCTCTTTTAGTGGAGGGGCTTATAAATAGCCCATTGGCCGGCCTTGGCCGATAACGGAGCACACTTTGGCCTTAGTGGCTTATGTGGTAGTGCTTGGGAGCCCTCTAACTCACTCATGCTTGATAGTGTTCATCGGATCGGATTCTAGTGCGATTGCATTGTGAGATTGCATCGAGTGACACTAGGTGATCGTGTTGCAAGCCGGTGGTGCTTGTTACTCTTGGAGGTTGCCACCTCCTAGACGGCTTGGTGGCTTGTGGCTCCATCGAAGCTTGCAAGAAGATTGTGCGAGACTCCAGAGAAGCTTTGTGAGGGGGATTGTGCTCACCCCGCGGGGATCGTGAAGAGCAACTCTAGTTGAGCGTGTCATTGAGCTACCACACTTGATGGTGGGTTCTTGTGGCGCCTTTTGAGAGGCTCAGTGTGTGACCGATTAGCCACCGAACTACAAAGTGTAGGTCGACACAACGGGAACGTAGCTTGGTGGCAACCAAGTGAACCTCGGGAGAAAAATCACCGTGTCAACATTGTCTACTCTTCTCGGTAGTTTGCCTTCGTGCAACACAAGCTTGTATTTACTTTTATATATATATCGTGCTTGTGTAGTTGCTCTTGTTCTAGTTGTGCTTGTGTAGCTAGCTAGATATCTTCTTACTTGTGTAGCTAGAAGTATCCCCTTTGCGTGGCTAATTCGGTTTGTGTAACCTTGTTAGTCACATTGCTTAGTTTATGTAGCTAAGTTATTTGTGCTCTCTAATTTGGTATTGGTTGCCTTGTTATTGAGCATTGCTAGTGAGCTTAGGAGCTTTGTGCTTTTGCTTCGCTAGTTGTGTAGGAGTTCCCTCGGTTGGTAAAGTACTAGTGCATAGGTTTGTGTGACCTTGCTATAGAATTGTTTAGGTGAGCTCTTGGTAAGCTTAGCACCTTAGTTGCTTAATTAGGATTTTTGCAAGGTGCTAGAAAACTTAGATAGAGGGATGTAGTCTTGGCTAGACCGATAAGTTTAATTCCGCATTTATTTCGGTTAGCCAACGCGTTTAAGTTTTAGAAATGACTATTCACCCCCCTCTAGTCCGCCATCTCGACCCTTCACCGGTCCTCGCTCCTTCCGTGGTTGCCTCAGTCTTCCACCTTATAGATGCGGCCCTTGCTTCCTCTCTCCCTCTCACCGACGCACCCTCACCTACGCACTCTGCCGAGTGGGCACCAGCGGGGGAAGGTTGTCATCTGGGGAGATGCGACCGACGAGGGAGATGAGACCGCCGGTGGAGATGAGACCGACAAGGGAAGCCACCGGCCGAGCGAGGCGAACGGCGAGCGCAAGGGGAGGTGAGCTTCTCTCCTGCGCGCTCGTGATGACCGCGGATGAGCTTGTCCTCCACTTTTTTTGGTGGCCATGATATCCAGGATCTTGGGGGAATATTCCATGTTCTAAATATCTATGGCAAGCTTATTCATGGAACCAAACAGCTCTTGCGCTAGGGATATCTTTATCCTATACAGGGATATCCCACGAACCAAACACATGCTAAGTGTTTGAAGGCATCAAATGATGTGTGTGACGTGATACAGCGCAAGGGAGATATCCAATATCCTTATAAATAAATAATCTTCCGACCTATACGTTCAAGGGAATCTTGACGCCTAGCGCATAGGGGCGTACATGCTACAGTGACAAAAAAAAATGAATCATGCATTCCTGCCACCTAGCTCATAGAGGCGGGCGATGCTACATTGGCAAAAAAAAAAAAGGAATCCTGACGTCTAGCGCGTAGGGGCATGCGTGCTACAGTGACAAAAAAGGTCTCCGCATTGGCAAAAAAAAAAGAATCCTGACGTCTAGCGCGTAGGGGCATGCGTGGTACAGTGACAAAAAAAAGGTCTCCGCACCTGGCGCGCAGGGGCGGGTGTGCCACAGTGACAAAAAGAGGGGGGGGGGGGGTCCTGTACTCTTGCCGTCAGATCCCTTTACTTGATCGAAGCGAATCAATTGTATTTACTGGACCGACAAGATATCATGTTTCCATTTTCTGAATTGAGGAAACATGCTGTTTTCACCGGTTCAATTGGCAAAAGCGATTGGGTATACTTTTTTAAGTGTCATACGAAAATGTATTACAAATTACAAAATTCAGCATTCTTCACTGTTTTACCTCCTAAGGTTGTATATAAAGTCATATAAACCCCAGGTTCCGTGGGTGAACTATCAACAGGACTTCAGTTATGGTCGACGATAAAGAATATCGCCGTAAGCTCATAAAAACTGCACATGCTTGCCTCTTGAAGTTTGCACCTACATGTTGAAACAACACAAAAAAGGAAAATGGGTCCAGGCCGGCATTCCTCGACCTGCGAACATTGTTCCCGTTCTGGAAAAGAGGGCCGGCTTCCTCAACCTGAGGACATTGTTCCCGTTCTGGAAATGAGGGAAAAATCTTCCCCGCCTATAAAACATTTCACAAGTAGCATCCCACGTAACTTATCCAGCTCCTTGGCCCCATATGGACCCAGGAACATTGTGACTGTTGGACTGCAGGGGGAACATACATGACATGAGCACCAAATATAGGGAAAAATAGGGAATTCACAATTCAGACGTCTGTCCCTGAATTAGACAACCAGGATCTGAAGAGAAAACAAGACTTATTGAAAGAGCTGTAACCCTCAAGTAAGAAACAGTCTATTGTACACTCTCTAATTGTTGAAAATCAAAATCATCTGTGCCTAGGTCTGAACGCGCCCTGGCTTTATCCATGTCAAATTGAAGAGCAGCTTTTTACATGTACCCTTGCTTTATCCGTGTATTGGTGTCATGACAAGCATGGCAATATGCCGTGGGTTTCGTTAGCAACTACAAACAATTAAATTATACTGGCGAATGCATGTAACAAAATACTATGGCAGTTTAAAACCTAGGGTGTTGATTAAATTGTTTAGACAGCTCATTGACGCATTATCATTTGGTGGTCCAAGCTCAAGCCTCCAGGGTTCAAAACTTCAAACAGACAAACCGAAGAGCTTGTCGAACAAAACATGAGATGTTCTAATTTCACAGGATAGTTACTTGCTACAAGCAAAACAGTGCACACAACTTCTAGGATTTTTGGGCACACACACAAAACTTACAACTAGGATGGCTTTTTCTTCTGCCCAATTTTTGAAAACCGTTTTAGATCTTGGGTACCTTTCCTCATTTCCCTGCACAGCAAAATATGAGAGTCCTGGAAATGCTCAACACAAAAGAAATGTTATTATCACCAAGTAGATAGAGCAAACCTTTGGTGCAGGAATACAATGAGATAGAACAGGGGCAAAAGTATCAGGGTCAAAATGCAGAGAGCCAAGTAAAACCTGTTTGTTTGTTTCTGCAGAAAGGGGCAGATAATGGCAATAAGATGAAGAGGTCCCTTCTGAACTCTATCAAGAAATCAGTATTCCCAGGATATTTTTCCTGAACCATTAATAAATCTAGATATAAGGAGATTTATGAAGCTTAGTTCAATTGATGAGCATCTATATCTGTGTTCACTGTACACCTATTTGTACTGCACTGGCTTTAACTTAAAGCAGACATTTTTACATGTGAAAATCTAGGATTGCAAAATTAGTAAGGTGTATTGAATTCTTTAACAAGGCTTTTAGAAACATGCTAAAATGAAAGGCAGTGCATTATGAGGAAACTAAAAGCCTAGCCAGAAAAGGAACCAAATGATACCATCTCACTATATATGCTACCTACTGCTTATAAAGGTGGCATCTATCAGGTGTAGCTTCATTGGTTAATGCAAAGCTGAATACCCTGATCTAAGGTAAGGATTTGAGCATAAAGTGTAAGATTTCCTGGTAGAATTTTGCTCACCCTGCCACCTTTGGGGAAAGGTTTAGTTCCCTTATTGCAAGTGTGAGCATCACAAAATTGGCGCAAGAAGAATTCTGCAAAACAAACTACATCAGAAAAATTCTACAAAACCAGCTGTGTCCGAAAATATATGCAATGCTAGCTGCATTGGAAAGACGCGTACATCAACAAGGAAAATGTGAATGAGTGATCATTACATTCACTCATGTTCCACTTACCATGAAGACGGCTGGCAGCAAGACCTTGATTAACAGGAAAGCAACTGTCTGCAAGGCTCTGTCGGTAAAAGGAGGGAGTTGAACGTTGCTATCATACAAACACATGTAGAAGGTAGCTAGATAGCACATTTATTGTTTGCCATATGAAACAAAGTATAAGACAAAACTAGCAAAAGCCATGGGAATGTATTTTCCCGCAATTCTTCAATATTGATTCAAGACAAACACAGTTATGCTAATATCGAAGAGGCTGGCCAGAGCATGCAAGTTGATTCAGAGCTAGAAGACAAACATGTAATCTTCACATGGTTTCATCTAATTAAATGAACTAACCACACCAGTGGGCAGTGTGCCTGCATGTATGAACTGATGCTGCTTCTCGGTATCACAATGCAAAAACAGTGGTTTTAAACAAGGGTAGAACATGTGAAGCCATGTCTACTGAAGCCCTAAATATGTAGAATACCATATGGAAAACCAAAACATTACACAAACAGCACAAGCTAAAAATGCACAATCAAGTTATCGGAATCAGATAGGTATCTTGCATGTTACTAGAATAGCAGAAAACCAACCAACCAAACAAATTTATATCAGATACAAAAAAAATATGATAAGAACCTCACAAAGATGACGATTCCTTGTAGCTGCAGCTGCATTGCATTTACTTTTTGGTTTCTTGAACTGCATCATCAGATCGCAGTGAAGTGCTCCGCATAAATCTGCCATGCATCTTCCTTCGCTCTAAAAAAAATCAAAATCTGTTATTTTTGGGATGGTAAATGACTTTTTAATTAAGAGAATATACAGCCACCAACCGACCTCATGGGAAAAAAACATAAAGTTGAATCAACCAGGATAAATAAAACAAGTTAACTCGGTACCTTAAGTGCATAGCCAAAAAGGCTTATAAATACAAAAAGGTTCTTCCTATCTCTTCTCTTTTCCGGCTAGAAAGCAGATTACTTTAAATCAGTGAAAGTTTTGGATTATAGATAGCATCTCATTAGTTGGCTTATCTGAAATCTGGAATTACTGAAACTCAGCTAGATAGCTTGTACATATCTGAAAGTTACGATTTGCATTTGTCGAAGGGTGTCCATGAAAAAACAATTGCCAGACCATCAAGCAATGTTTTTTTTTCTCGAACACACAGAAGAGATGTGTATCATTATATTAAGAATAAAGGGGTTTAAAACCCATAAGCCCAACACTCACAGCTTTACATAAAACACACATGCGCCTTTGTAATAAAAAACACATGATGGAACACACACGCACCATCAAGGATATGTTGAAAACTATAGTCCAAATTAGAGCGAAAAAAGAACTGTCCAGTAATCCTCACATGGGTTCTTTTTTGAGTGCCAAGCTGAAAACAAAACCTTATTTTAAATTCAAGGGTATACACAATGCAAGCACTAACTGTCAAATTTTTCACCAAGTTGAAAGTAGTTTTAATTTGTTCTTTCACTATTCACTTCACAAGATATATTTGCCAAAGTCAGCCTTGTTTTCACAACATGATATCAGTGTCAAAGTTTATACCCTTCAGAGTGACACAATAGAAAGTCAATAAGAGACAGTTTTGGAGCTTTCATCACGCAATTTACAGTTGATTATGCTGATAAGAAATGAAATTATTTCAGAGAAGTATCTACCATGGACACTTGGAAGCAAGCAGTCCTACTTAGTTGTTACAGAGGATCATAATTGTTTATATCAGGATTAGATTGTCATACATTTGTGTATAATTGTAAGCTTTTATATTCTGTTTCGCCTATGTTGTGTCGTAGCTTGTGAAAACAGCACAGACAATATCAAATTCCTGATAAGTAAACATATACAACAACAACAACAACAACATCCTTTTGTCCCAAGTAAGTTGGGGTAGGCTAGACAAGGTTCAAAAAGGCGACGCCTTAGGCGCGACTAGGCGCGACTAGGCGCTAGTCGGAGGGTGTCCGCCTGGCCTATGGGGGTAGGCGGACCCCTAGGCGGCGGCAGCTCGTCGGCGGTGCCGGTGGGGGAGGTGGAGGGGGTACCACGGCGCCCCGGTGTCCCCACGTGCAGATCCGGCGACCCGGGGACAAGGCGCTGCAGAGAGCGCCGGCAGAGGAGGAGGAGGCAGGGGCATCGGGCGGTGGAGGAGGAGAAGAAGGAGGAGGCGACGGTGGAGGTGGCAGGCGCGGCTGGGAAGAGGCGGGCGGTGGTGGAGGCAGCAGGGAGGAGGCCGACGGTGGTGGATCTGGCGGCGGTAGGAAGGAAGAGGCGGGCGGCTCGCGGCTGGAAGAGACGCTCGACTTGTGCGGGTGCGGCAAGAAGGCTGGCTGCGGGCGCGGACGTCGGGCGCTGGCGGCTGCGCGGGCGAGCGGTGCAGTCGAGCAGTGGGTGCGAGAGTCGGGAAGGAGAGAAATTGAAACAGAGCAGGGGAGGGGATAAGACTTTGGTGGGGGCTGTGGAGGGAGAGTTGGGCCATTAAATGGGCCTTTTGGGCCTTTTCCTCTCTCCCACATTTTGTCCACTGATCTTCTGTTTTTTTTCTTTTCTTTTAAGTATATTTAAGTATATATACATGTATTAGCCGCCGCCTAGGAAAACGCCTTGAAACGCCTAGGCTAGCCTAGACTCGCCTAGGCTCTAGGCTATGGGTCAGCGCCTAGAAACCGCCTAACGCCTTCTTAAACTTTGAGGCTAGAGATGAAACCCAAAAAAGACGAGAAACATGGAGACACATAAAGGGCACAAGACAAAAAGAGGTCACGGTTCAGGCACGTTGATTGCCAATCTCCAAACGCTCCTGTTCATAGCTAAATCCTTGGAGATATTCCACTCCTTAAGATCTCTCTTAACGGACTCGTCCCAAGTTAGTTTAGGTCGACCTCTATCGCTCTTTACATTATCGGCCCGCTTTAGAACTCCACTACGCACCGGTGCCTCAAGAGGCCTCCGTTGGACATGTCCAAACCATCTCAACCGATGTTGAATCAATTTCTCCTCAATTGGTGCCACCCCAACCCTATCCCGAATATCGTCGTTCCGGACTCTATCCCTCCTTGTGTGCCCACAACACCAACGCAACATACGCATCTCTGCTACACTCAATTGGTGGACATGTCGCCTTTTTGTAGACCAACACCCAACACCGTATAACATCGCCGAACGAATCGTCGTCCTATAGAACTTACCTTTCAGCTTCTGAGGCACCCTTTTGTCACAGAGAACGCAAGAAGCTTGACGCCATTTCAACCAGCCGGCTGAAATTCTATGCCTAACATCTTCATCAATGTCTCCATCCTTTTGTATCATCGACCCTAAATACCGAAAAGTATCCTTTTTGGCCACCACTTGCCCATCGAGGCTAACATCTCCCTCCTCGTGCCTAGTCGCATTGAAATCGCACCCCATGTACTCGGTCTTAGTCCTACTAAGTCTGAACCCTTTCGACTCTAACGTGTGCCTCCATAGTTCTAACTTCCTATTAACCCCCGCCCTACTGTCGTCAACTAACACCACATCATCAACAAAGAGCATACACCAAGGGATATCACCTTGTATATCCCTTGTGACCTCATCCATCACCAAAGCAAATAAATAAGGGCTCAAAGCTGACCCCTGATGCAGTCTTATTTTAATTGGAAAGTCACTGGTGTCGCCATCACATGTTCGGACAAACGTCACCACATCCCTGTACATATCCTTGATGAGGGTAACGTACTTAATTGGGACTTTGTGCTTTTCCAAGGCCCACCACATGACATTATAAGTAAACATATACTAAAGAAATATAATTACTGGTATGTAAACATACATTATCCACAAGATTCTTGTGCCGATTTTCAAAATGTTGATCAAGGAACTTCTCTGCTCGGAAAGCTTTCTTGCAAAAGCCACAATGCCACTCATTAATATCAAAATGAATCTTATGTTGCTCTTGCTCCCGAAACATGTCATTATCAGGACGAAGTCTACATTTGCTTGGGAGCTCATATTTCTCTTTTTCCACGAAGGGCATCAAATACTGCATAAGAAATGAGGGTCAGCATGTAACAATGTTACGGATGCAGCAACGCAGATAGAACTGTTAGGTTGCATGTGCTACCTCATCAATAGCTTCCCAAGCTGCACGGCTCCTTTCCCTTGAGCAATGCACCTCATGTGCATCTGGATTTGTTTGAAGAAGAATTCTGGAATCAAGTGAAATAGCAGAGGACAATAGTACATGTATCAAATTCTACATAGAAATCTAAATTGTATTTCTCAATCGAGTAATTCCATCTTTATTTTCCTAATTTCATTACGGCTACAAGGAACAAGCTACTTTAGGATAATGATGGTGTGAACCTTATAAATTGTAATGGTACACACAGAACAAAATCATTTTATTTTAGGTGGAACACACAGAAAACAACAATACACAAAAAAAATTCCATGTGCAGTTTGTGTGTTTGAATACAGTACCTGGATCCAACAGCTTCACGGAATTCCTAAAGCATAAAAAAGAACAGTTTCTGCATTAGCCAAAATAAGTAAGATGCATCAAAGAGAACAGTGGAGAAAAGGCAACACTAAAAAAGTGCATATCAGTTGTACTAGTACAATGTTTTTTTAGGAAGAACACATTGTAAGCATTATCCGTCTTAATTCCTCTATCACCATAAAACAATAATTGCTCATGTGGCGATACAAAGGCAAGTGATCTGGGACACAGCAGTGATCTTCTGACATTTCTTAGCAGTACCATAAGTACTTAGTTTCAAGGAATGAATCAAAGTTGAATGAATAGGGAGTGTTTGGCAGTGATTTGGTTTCTCAGAGAAACATGTATGAAGAGAAACTGGTTCTGTTTCTCAGGACAAACAGCTTCCGTTTGGTAGAAATTCTGCTATTTCTGGAGAGAAACTGTTTTGAGAATCCCTACCAAACACACCCTAGGTATAATTTGCTGAAATATCTGGACCAGTGAATCAGTGATTGCAAGATAACCAATCTCATACTTTTCTTGTTAGTAAAATTCAGATAAGCTCCACCAGTTTTCAAATTGACAACAGGCACTAGAGAACACTTGAGAGGTAACTAGGCATCTCTATAAACGAATCCTGCACCAAAAGCGGGCTTGTGGATAGGGCCACGTCACCGTTAACCCGTTAGCCGTTAGATCGAGCCAACTTGCGATGTGAACCGTCAGATCTTGGATCGGTTCGGATCCCTGCCCGTTTCGTCGTGGACCCGAAACCTCCAGAACGTTACCGGCGAATCGGCCGCGCCATGGAACAGGCTGCATCTCGCGTCGGGGAACCGGCCGCGACCGTGCCGGGACCACCTCACGACCGCGCCAGTGGCCGAGGGCGCCGTGCCCTGCCATGGTCGAGGGGCCAAGGTCACCGCGCCGCCATGGCCGGGGCAGGTGCCCGCGCTCCTCGCCCAGTACGAGGTGGCCGGGGCCACCGTGCCTCCCACCCCCGCGCCGGGGTCGACGCACCCACACCAAGGACCGCGCCGGAGCCACCGAGGCCCTCTTCCGTGCCGGGAAGGCCTGGCCGCCGCCATGAGAGAGAGAGAGACTGAAAGAGCAAGACAGAGAGCTGGTGTCGGAGAGATCTCTCCGTGCCCACGAGGATGAACGGTAGCAAGAGACGAAGCGGGCAAGCTGCGGGTAGCGTTCGCGCTAGTAGCGCCAGGCAAGCGAGTAACGTGGCCACATGGATGAGCAGCTACATCGAGCAAGCGAGCCCAGGCAAGCGCTTACTACGGGCACGGGACAACAGCTTCGTGCGGACGAGCGGCGGCTTTGCATGGTCTCGTGGACGTGAGGCCGCTATATTAATCATATTGAACAAAAACTTGACACGGGTACCTAGTTAGGGCAAAGGCCCAACTTGCACCAGCGGGCCAGCCCAAGGTTTGTGTCTTCTCTTTCGTCAATAAATAAAATATTCATCTCTGATGCCACTTCCCATTTTACCAAAAAATAAATAAATACTTAAAATAATAAATCCAGAATAGTACACTCAAGTAGACAGTTCCGAAATATATCTTTCCAAATGTAAAACCAGAATGGAATTAACAAGTTTAATCCATCCACTACCAAGTGTGCTCTGCTTGCTCTGAAACTAAATCTGGATTGATTTTTATCTAATTGCAATGAGGGTACTAACATTCATATGATTTTTTTTTTGTGTTTGATAAAGTTACTTAGGTGAGGCAGTAAATTATTTAGCATTATTGTGTAGGAGTATACCATTTTTAACTCCTGGACACAGGTTCACATTTTCTCAAATATCCATTTTTCTACCTTTACCAACCTTAACGCTCAACTTAAGGACAATGACGTTCGACACACGGCTCGGCGAACAATCCGCTAAGAGCATCTTATATCTTTCCTAATTTACATGAATAGAGATTATCGTGGAAAAAAAACTCACAAACAGCCTCTTCAATTGGATATAAAATATAAACATCCTCTATTCCGGATTTCACACTGGCTAAAGATAAATAATGAGGATAGCTTTCTAGACTACACACAAGATACAAATATATAGAAAGCGATTTTCACTTAAATGACTCCAAATAATGATTTATAAAATAGATTTTAGAAAGTCTCTTGACATGCTTTAACGACACGGTGAATTTGGCGGAATTTGTGCAGCACCAACACAAGAATCAGGCCTTTTGTGCAAGTTACGGTAGACATGCAACCTGAACTAAACTCAGGCCACATATAGTGAAATGTTACCTCAATGCCACTCCTAGCATCATCAGAAACCATATTTGCTGACATGCCACAGATTTAGATGCATACATCATATGGAGAGACCTCCAAGTCACTACAACTTGCACCAAATTCTACACCGGCCAAAATCTGGTGTAGGCATGGCAACACCATGCCCATGTTTCCAGTGAAAACTAATCAGATAAGCTTGTACAAGTCAAAACTGCTAACATAGCACCTCTAAACTCTGAATTTTTAAAGATAGCCTAGTATGCAGATACACCAGGAGATAAAACCTTAGTGCTCTAAACTCAGAGCCAGCAAATGTGCTCAAACACTAGCTGCAGCTGCCGAATAAGTGCAGCCGATCAGGCTGAGAATTCGTTCAACTACAGCCCACAAATCAGCTCAAGCTCAACTTTGCATATCCTTGCCTTACCGAATGAATCTAACCGATGCGAAGCTTAATAATCACCCCCGGAGAACATTAGCTTGTGCACTATAACAACCGGAGAAGCATGAATTGCGCGCACAAATCTAGAATTCAGCAAGAGGAGCTCGGAGTATACTAGTACCTGGTCCTGATGCGATCCGTCGACGAGCAGAAGGGAAGAAACAGATAGCAGTGCGAAGAGGAGAAGGGACGCCAGGTGGCCAGTACAGCAAAGCATCCTCGAAGTTTCCAGATCCGTTCGGCGCGTCGCTGGAGCTCAGCACGATGAGCTCCGGGGCGACGGCAGGATAGAAAGCGGCAGCGCGGGACCGAAGCAGGGCAGGGGAAGAGGAAGCAAAGGCGACACGAGCACGGCGCTCGCTTGGGGCAGAGTCAGGGGCGAAGGAACCCGGTCGCCGGAGCAGAGGGCTGCCGCCGGGACGCTTTGCTTTGGCCCTGCCCGAGAGCGTGGCGGCGACTGGACGGACTCATAGAAACTCGCGTGGAAAGAGAGCTTGTGAGGTAAGCCGTAAGCCCATCTCACGGCCCATCAAGCCCGCGCAGAAAGCCGAGCACGCAGGCCGCAGGCGTCAAAGTGCTAAAAAAACAGCAGTGCTCGTCCCGCCCAACTGCACGTGGGGAGTCCCTCCTCCCGCCCCCTTTTGTTTCTCCTGCGCATGCACACGGCCAGCAGGTGGCTACATCAGCATCTAGAAGAGAGGGAGAGAGCGGCGGATGCCCAGCCAGTGATGGTAGGAGGAGGAGGAGACACCGAGGCGAAGGTGAGGCAACAGAAAAACGAAGACAGAGATGTAACATCCAATTTACTTTTGAATCCTGATACAACACTTGCAACATACGTCTGAAGACAGATGAAACATGTGAAACATACATACAACATCATATCTACTTTTGAAATATTGAGATGAAACACTTGCAGCATACATACGAAACAGCTGAAACATTCAAAATATGCATATGAAATACTTTCAACAAACACTTGAAAACACTTCATATGTGTAAAAACGTATGCAACATCCAGATAAAACACTTGCAAACAATACGTCTTGAAAACGAGATAAAACATTTGGAACATCCATTTGAAACATACGTGTATAGCTACTGCAACATGTGCATCATTCCGATGTACTTTTACAATATCAAGATGAAACAATTGCAACATCCACATAAAACATTTGAAACATACCCTTGCAACATGGACTTTGCTCGGACGAACGGAGGCACGCCGACGCGGAGGTCGACGGCGGCACATGGACCTCGCTGTGTGACAGCAGCACGGGCAACTCGCCGGCGGGCACGACGGCACACGAATCTCGTCCCCCTCGCCTGCTTACTGGAGCATCCGTCGTGGAGGCTCGCCAGCTCAGTGGAGGCGGCCACGGCTCGCCAGCTCGATGGAGGCGGCCGCGGCGAGGAGGCAGCGTGTGAAGGCGGGTAAGGCAGGCTGGGCCCGGTGAGGAATGCGGTGCGGAGGAGGCGTAGAGGTTGGGGCGCCGCGCGGCGGGGGCGCGACGTTACGGGTGACTGGCGCGCGGAGTGGGGTGGGTGGATGGGCAGGGCGACATAGGGAGAAAACAGCGCAGCGAGTATCGGGAGCGTGGACACGATGAACGGATAGAGTCGTTGGGCGAGCGGCGCGTGGTCGGAGGCATCCGTCTGTCCGAATGTCTTAATTGTATTGGTACTGGGGGGAAAAAATTGGCACAGCGGCGAGGCAGCACCCTAGCAGCATGGTTGCCGCTCAGCAAAATGGCGACCCCATGAATTTCGCTCAGTACGTTTTTTTTTTGTTGATAAATCGCTCGGTACGAATTTAACGTCTCATGGTTCAGTTCTCGAACGAATCAAAGAAAAACTCTTCGTTTGGAACAGAGAATTTCCTAGAATGTATATCTGATGTAGGGTTTGTTTGGTTGGATACTTGGATCTATGGACACAGATGGGAATAGTAGCTTCGGCTTCAGCCATTCCCAATGGATTCCATGGCATGCCACGCGATCCAAAAATGTTATGTCATGCAAAGAGAGAACAATACAAGAATACATAGTATTATTGGGTTGTTTCTTACGAAACAATTAAATGTTTTATGAATTGTGTCTGTTAAATTTTTGTATGGTTTCAAAAACTTGTTTTTTTTTCTTGCCCGATGAAAGTGCAAATGATACAAAGCCATGTTACTCCTGCTATATGAAGATCAAGAATTTCATGTGAAAAGAACATCAAACACCAAAATATGGACCATGCTCATGCAGGCACTAATTTTAAACAAGCCGCAGGACTTGAAAATTTGAATAATCAGAGACAGCATTGTTCAGAGCGCTCTACTGGCTTATCTCTGTTTCAGAAAGAAAATGGCTTGTGATTCAAATCGCCACCATATGTACTCATTCATATATCCATGTCTCTTTCTGATGAGATCAAAACATTGGGTGGACTGGAATCCACCACTTACACCCCAGCCTCAGGTTTGCCGGTTCTCATTCTCTCACTTTTTAATACCAGAAGTTTAAACCTACCAACTTTCAGAAACCAAATCTTTACAATTCTTCACAAGATGGTTTCTGATCACTGTCACGTACCAACTATGACCTTAGGATCTACCGCATTTGCCTTTTCTACAACTCAATACTTCATCAGTAAAGGGCAGACCCAGTGCCAGAGGCTCCCACACGAGTGGGGTCTGGGGAAGGGAATAACCGAAGCAAAGTCTTACCCCCGCAGAAATTCTGCAGAGAGACGGCTTCGAACCCAGGACTTCATCAATTCTTCAAGGCATGACTGAGACAAGCTGTGCATCAATTCTTCCCGCAGCAATGCTCTTCAAGCTGAACGAGAGGAAAAGCCAAAAATGCCCCTTGAATCGGTTGTCTACGTTCTTATTGAGTTGTTTCAGAGTTCCTTTGGTATGGAGGACATTAAAGTACTGTAGTCTTTGGGGGAAGAAGAGATTATTTCCTTGATGCTGCTAACAAGATGCTTAGTTTCCTGGCCATGCGAAATAGGGTTCCTTGAGTAGGTCTGTGCATATGTACGCAATTCCAGTATATCAATAGAAATTATGAGAGAAAATTACTTGAGCATGAAAGGAGACATAAGCAAATATTCAATTACCTCTGAGGACCACAGGTTATCATCTTTGCTACGAGGAATGATGTGCACATGAGTCTGCAATAAAACCTCTATATTAACAAAACTTGGTACAGACAGTACAGATAATAGTAGCATGATATTTCTTCAAAGTCAGGTAGTAAAAAATAGCATGTCATATTACTCACATGAAAAATAACTTGTCCTGCCTTCTCTCCATTGTTGATTAGCACATTGAATGCATCTAAACAAAAAGGATACTATTAGGGAAAGTAATATGGTCACCTAAAGTAGGTAACTACACATAATAAGAGATGACATAGATGAGTTCTATAATTCAAGCTCTTACACACTTATAAACTATAAAGTAAAAAATAACAGCACACTGGACACATTTTGAAACCGAAATTCATGATTTTAGATGTATAACTCATTATGCACAGTGCGGAAGTGGCAATAAAATTGCGAAGTTAATAAGATTACTGCTATCAGCAACTAAGTTTTTAACACCATGTATCAGTATCGATGCAAACAGCACATCAACAACATGCTTCATTACTGCTTCTAAAAAATCTACATTGAGGTGAGTGCCCAAAAGAACCCTAACTTGTCTTTTTGCTACCCAAATGCCATGTTTTCCTATAAGCCGTCTAGGCAGATTTACAGCGTGAGGGCTGCCATTCATGTTCACATAGGTTGATTACACGCCCGTTTAGTCCAAGCAATTGGCTAAACGATGAGTGCCTGACTAGGCCGTTAAAACGTCTAGGTGAACACTGGCAAATGCTTTGTTATGCATTCTTAAGAACCCCAGATACCAGGCTGTGATTAACCCAATGCAAACCAATATAAGAAAAATACCTCTCAAGTTCTGGGCAGGGTCAACAAAGATACCAATGAAGAAATAATATCATAAGTTACTTAAACAGCATATGTATTCACATTTCTGGGGTATCGAATATTTTCCATGGTTGTTCATTTGCCTGAAGTACTACACGCGAAGACCAAAAAAGATGTAGTGAACAAAAGTTCTTTTGTGTTTCCAGACTCTCAGACACTCAAACCTAATGTTGTCTAATGCACAAAAGAAAAAAATGTCAATGGGATCATAGGATAAAAGAAATACCGCATGAACATCAATATTTCATCAGAGAGTAGTAACTGAGCAGAAAACCCTATGCTGGTTAGTGAAGCTGCAGAAGTAGCAGAATTATATACCAGTAAACATTTTAATGTTGCATGCAGTTCAACCCAAAAGCTTAAGCAGATGGTGAAGAGTGAGCAATTCAGTTATATTTCAACACTCTACTATACGTGGAGGCTCAGTCAAGCCTCAGGTGTAGAAGCAAACAATCATTCTTTTATTAAATTGCGCTAGCAAGGATTCGAACTGAACATCTATGGGTGTCATACCATATATTGAGTAAAATGCACTAACCAATTCAAACTAAAAAGGGAAACATTGAGATAAATGTAGCCAAAACAAAGTTGTTTTGTACAGAAGAATAATCACAATATATGAGAAAATGGAACACAAATACAAAAGTAATACTTATAGGATGTTATTACTATCAGTTTTATGTAGCTTACACAAGCAAACAGTCTTATAAGAGGATAGTGTTAATACTAGTTAATTATCCAAATAATTTACAGGGTGAAAACAAGAAGCCTGTAAGTCATGATTTACCTACCACATTGAGTAGCCTTCATGATTGCAGTACCCAGGAGTGGAAATTTAGAGCAGATAGCTGCTAGTACCTGAATTTAAACAATCAAAGGTTAATCTACAGGATTTCCCTATAATGCAGTGCACTGAAGTAAACAAGCACCACATAATCTAATGAATTATAAATGCATATGTACTATGGAAATATTGTTTATGAAACATAAGTTTTACTATGAATCTTTGGTGACTGATGAACAAGAGGAAATATCTTCACAGAGCCATAAAAGCACAAGATAGTTTTCAGATTAGCAATGCAAAACAGTATAGAATTTATTTTCTTATTTAGACCTCTTTGGGAATGCAAGAATTTCACACAAGCATACATGAATAAGGCCATTTTCACAGGAAAACGCAGGAAACAGGAAAAATACCCGATTTCCAAAGGGGGCCTTTATCATGGCCTTGTGCCAATCGAAAAAAAAGGACAAAATATGTATAACTGGAGTAATACGGTGATAATTGACAGTCCAGAGAAGAAACAGAAAGAATAAAATATAAACTCCACATAATGTTTACAGTGGAATATAAGTAACATATTGTACCCAGACAATTGCTTATCCAATCAACCACGTAACTAATCAAGCTCTTCTGTGTTTTTATGACAACGAAACTTACAGTTGGTGGTGTTGTTTGCAGTGATGGGTAATGGCTTTTTGGAATGATAAGGGAATGCCTACAGAGGGAACAGAAAAATAAAGAACATTAATTGAGGGTAAAATGCATTAACATGTGATGATGTTACAAATGGCATTACAACAATGCACTAAACACATGAGCTAAGACCAAATAAGAGTTATAGATGGTTCAGTTAAGAAATTATTCAGTAGTAAACTGACATGTGCACCAGCACCAAAAAACTATATTGCATGTCCTTAAGCTCTTACAGAATAGGAAATAAACATTGTTAACTAATAGAGCTTCACCAACCAAAAAAATTGTTCATGTTGAACATCACTACTAAACAAGCGCATTTTTGTAGTCAAGACTGATGTGATGCCAATTCGAACTCTAGACATATGCTTCTCCATACTATTCAGTTCAAAAGGACAGATACTTCCTTGAATTCGCTACAAATAATGATACAGGTGAGACTCCGTTCATCCCAAAAAGGATGCAATTCTAGAATAGTGCTCAGTCAAACTATCTTAAGTTTGACTAAATTTATATACAAAGATATTATCATTTTTAATGAGTATTATTAGATTTGTTATGGAATATATTTTCATAATATACCTATTTGGAGTCTTAAATACTCAGTCAAACTTAAATTAGTTTGATTCTGACCAAAGCTAGAATTGCATCCGGGATGGAGATTGTATTTTACAGTACAGCAACAACTGGATGACCAGTGAGCCAACAAAGTGAAGACATGTCACCAAAGCAGAATCGATGTCAACGTGCATTGAAATGTTTATAACCCAGATAATGAGATAATACAAAATGTTTAGCCACCTAAAGAGCTGCAACTCAACTACCATTTTTTTAAGAGTGCCACTGGTAGTTGAGGACATATCAGGCCTGATCAATAATACTACAAGGCTATATAATGGCACTCAAAGGAACTCAGCATTGCAAATTCTAGATTCATGAAAGAGGTAATCTACAGGACTAACAATTGCACAGATTTTAAAAGTGCACATGCCATCTGGTGCATACATCACAATGTCAAATGGAGGGACCAGAGGTGCCATTTAGATTTTCTTAAAAAAAACACTCAGAATGCTGACAAGCAAACGACAACAGAGATGTCCAAATCCAATCTGGTGTCATTCCCAGTTCTTCAGTATTCTACAATTTTACAGCTCAAAAGGGCAGAAAAGATTGGTTTACATATGGCATCTGTGATTTATCCAAACACTGAAGATCAAAACATTCAAGTCCAGATTCTAGCAGTAATGCTTCCTTTCACATTGGGCATTAATTATGTCATTGTCATCCATTCATTCTAGTGCGTACTTGAATATCCGACGGCCTATTGAATACTATTTAGAGTCAGTTGCACAAACAAAAAGTCTAGATTACCTTTGTATCAAGCAAACCATCTCAACTTCTTCAGTGTGCCCAACATACTGACTTTTAGTACAGACTGTTTCAGACATTCTTTGCCAATTCACGTTAATCGAACATAGCAAACAAAGCAACACAAACTTGATGCACACAAATAACAAAAACCGCATGTTACCCAAATAAAATCAAACGACCAGTGAAAATTCACGTTTCACACAAGTCACTATATGTATGTTGTTTTAATCGTGGGTTGACAAACTCAAGTAACTGAACGAAATTATTAAGCACACCAATGAGAGAACCGAAGTAATGATAGAGCTGACAAGTGAGAAGAGCGTTAAACCCTTACCCGCTTGTTAGAGGTTTAGCATCCAGGATGCACAAGCACATATCATCCTCGTAGAGCTGCAAAATGCAGCACACAACAATCCGAATTCATCAATAAACAGGCAACCAGTTCATCAACAACTTGACACACGAAGCCATCACGAGAGCAAATTTGAAACCTCCATAGTCCACGAAAGTGCTGGAAAACCAGGACAAGTAGAGAACGCCTCGAGTAGCGACGCGATTACACGCAGAATGGTTGAACAAGCTGGGAGCCTTGCATACTAACCTTGAAGGCCTGCGCGGTGCCCGCGACGATGTTGCAGAACACGCAGTGCCCGCCACCCGAGGACTCCCCCTTCTCCTCTCCTCCTGCGCAGGGCGACGTGGAGAGGCTCCCCTCCGTCTCGGCCTCCGCCGCAGCTGCGGTCCCGAGGCACTCGGCGCTGGCGACGCCGGGGATGGTGCGCGGAGGCTCGCAACACGGGTGGAAGTGGGACAGGAGCACGGCGAGGCGCCGCTCCTGCGATCCCGACGGCCGCGGCATCTGGGTGAGGAGGGGGTGGTGGCTGGCGGGCGGCGCGGCGCTTTGGAGTTCGGGCACGGTGGCGTGGAGTGGGAGGGAGAGGAAGAGGACAAATGGAAGGAGTGGGAAGATGAGATGAGAGAGAGGGATGCCGTTGTCGACTGTGGTGGTCACTAGTTTGTGTGGTCGCTGCGTTTTATCCGGAGATGTGGGACCCCTGTGTTTTGTGTCCCTGCTATGTGGGGTAGAATGACCGATGGGCCCACGTGACGGTGTGCGTGGACGTCGATGGTGAGCGGGCCCGATCAGCGTAACAGACTCGAGTGTTAACTCCAGACAAGTAGGGCCGAGGTGTAAGTGGTTTAGGGTCTAATTGGCCGTTTACATAGCCTATATAGTCTTATGCAGTGGGTTTTGTTCGTGTTTGGTTGCTCGCAAAGTCGCACAATGCTATCTAGTATGTTTACATTTTTTTTATATTAATTAAAAACATGTTTGGGTCTATTAGTACAAAACATTAGCAGTTAAAATTAGTATTAGTGAATCTAAATAGACCTGCTAATTATTAGTTGAAAGCTACTTAACTAGTGCTAATAGTTTATATGCACCGATAACTCACTAACCTAACACGTGGATCCAAATAGCTCACCTACTAAAAATTAGGTACCTTAAGGTTAGTAGCTATTAGCTACCTAATTTTAAGTTCTAAAACGGCCCTAAACAATACATATTTGCAAGAGGATAGACACACAAAAATAAAATATTCTCACGTTTTATTAGAAACATGAGATCTTTGATAGAACATATAGGTTGATTATATATATAAATAATAATATAAACAAACAAACACAATTTTATCGAATACATCTTATTTATGCAAAATAACCAAATATCAAGACATTATTACATGTGTTTATGTTGGCTTAGATTATGCTTCATAATGCTTAATATAAGCTAAGCCTAATACAGATAATCAATCAAACCCTAAAGAATGTGAAGAGCTTGTGCACCTGTTATCACAGACCCCGTCCCTTAAGATGATCCTAAGTCCATGAGGTTCGTAAGGACCTGTTTTGGAGAACTCTGCCACTTAAAACGTATATCTAGAGCACACAGCTCCATCCATGGTTTTGGGATCACACTGTAGAGATGCGAAAACTTGTTTGGCTCACTGCTACAAAAAAAAATATTTACCGCAACCTTTTAAAAACACCATCCAAGGCGGGCAGGAATTTCATCCACCTCGGTTAATGCCCCTATTAACTGAGGCGGTCGCTTTTTATTAACCAAGGCGGTTACAAGAAACCACCTCGCAAAATCCATTAACCGATGTAGGCATTATAACGTAACCGCCTCAGTTAATATATATTAACCGAGGTGGTCATCCTAATGCAACCGCTTCGGTAAATCATTAACTGAGGCGGTTATTTTATAAGGCCTGCCTCCTATAATCTGGCCCAGCCTGCTAACATTTCCAAGCCCAATACCAATGTGAGTATATAAACACACTGAAAACCCTAGCCTCACTCCCAGCCCACTCTCCCTGTCTCCAGACGCCACTCACTCTCACATAGCCGCGAGGTGCTCCCTCCCTCTCCCTCCCTCCAGTCGCTCTCTCTCCACCACACAGAGCAGTGGCGCTCTCTCTCTCTCTCTCTCTCCCGGCGGCAACGACGAGATGCGACGGCAGGGCCCTCGCGCGCGCATGCCCGGCGGCGGTGGTGACATGCGGCGGCACTGTGCCCCCAGCGGCGAGCTCGTCCTCTTGACGCGAGAGGTCGGATCCGGCGAATCCCTCCCCTATCCCACCGCCCCCTCCCTCCCTCCACCCTCTCTCCCCACATCGGCGGCGCCAGCACCTCTCCTCCCGACGAGCTCGACGGATCCTAAGGCAGAGATCGTGGCGGCGGTGGATCCGATCACGTTGGGCCCGGATCGGATCGAGGCCCGACGGATCTACCCCGTCCTCCAGCGAGGGTGGAGGGAGAAGCAGTGGAAGGGCGCCTCCTGTATCCCACTGTGGCGGTGTAGGTCCCCCTCGCCCTCCACCTCTCGCGGGCGCCGGCGCGGCCGAGGCCGGATCCGGCGCTGAGGTGGTTGGATCCGGTGGTGGCGAGGCCAGATCTAGCGCCAGGGTGGCCGGATCCAGTGAGAGATGATGGCGGTCGTGCTCTTCTCTGACACGATCCAAGCCGGTCGCCTCTTGTCCGACGGGGTCCAGGTCGACTGCCTCTTCTCCGACAGGATCCGGTGGCGGGCAAGCGGATCCAGAGGCCAGCGGGCAGATGGGCTCACCGGCGAGCAGCTGCTAGGCGGCAACACGTGGATGGGATCACCGAGCCTGTCCATGGATTTTTTTTCTTTTCTTTTTTCTTTTTTCTTTTTTAATTCGATTTACCGAGGCGGGCAAGGAAACCGCCTCAGATAAGGTCACGATTTTTGCCCGCCTCGGTAAAGATTTATGTAGTAGTGTCTCGCAGCTGGTTCTAGTAGTAATGACTCTATGTCCCATCAAAAACTATAGTGCATATGATTTAGATAGTATCTTGCATAGATTTATATCTCTAATAATCTTAAACCCCACTAGCTATGTACGTCAACCACTGGTGGAGCCTCTCAAAGGCCAAACCGGGTGCTGGCCCCCCTTGTCTACTCTCGTGTCCTTGATTTGTTCACTAAGCTAGGTTATATTATACAGAAAAACTACTAGTATTCTTTATACAAAGCTCAAAAGTAAATTGTTTTGTCAATATATATTGCACAAATACAAAGCATTTACATCAATAACTTGCAAGAAAAATATACATTGGTTTTCCTTAACAATTTAGCCCCTCTTAATTAATCCCCATGCTCCGCCACTGATGTCAACATGCAAGTTGTTCACCTCAGCAATACACTATCATATGTAATTAAAAACAACTAGCTCATACAATTATAATATCCAAGCCAGCAAGGCACAAGCATTTTGTTGTCCACGTCAACGTGTCACTGAAAGGTCCTTGTTTGGTTTTAGTAATTGAGTGACAACCTTAGGTGGAATAATTGTGTTTAATATGATATACACATGGATTAGTCCACAGGTAATGGTGTCATGAAGGAGCTCATTGCATGAGACATGACATGAAGTCATGTGACTAATGTGGCAAAGATCAAGGTGATGCTTGGCTCGACGGACCGATTGCAAGTGTGAAGGGCAAGTTAGAGGCTTTGGAGCGATGGACCGTGAGGCGGTGAAGCTTGAGCAAGACTTGGCGCCGATGGACTGACGCAACGGTGAAGAGCAAGTGAGGTCAAGATCGATGGACCAAGGTCACATGATGATATGAAGTGGATCATATCATTTGTGATATGGTTGGTGCATGTGTTGCATCAACGTCGGAGGAGATGGAGTGGAATGCGCAAGGCAAAGGTATAACCTAGGGTATTTCCATTTCACCGATCATAGGTGTGTTGAGAAGTTGATGACCGGGTTTAGGATAGATGGTCGTACTATTAAGAGGGGCAAACTTGTTTGCATATTGGTCATCTAGTGCCACTTGAGCGATCTAACTTTGCATATGTGCTAGGATCGAGTGGTGAGGCAAGTTGAGTGCCTAACCCCTTAGGAGAAAATATTTGTAAAATGCTAACACACGTGCATAAGGTGGTGTTCACTTGTTAGTGTTGGCATATTTGCGAAGACAGTGGTGTTTGAGCGGTAGAGAGGGGTTTGGGTTCTTCTCTCCCTCCCGCCGAGCTTGCGAGGCGGGATTTAGGCGTTTTTGAGGAGTTGAAATGACTATTTTCCTTTACGCCGATATTGAGAAGTGGAGACGTAGTCACGGAGGAGTTTCTTGAGCTAAAACATGTGCTTTAGTGTTATACATACTTGGGATAGCTCATATGTGAAAGGGTGGAGCAAGTGGAGCAAGTAAAGGTGGAGTTTCGCATGGAATATAGGCGACAGACGCTGGCTCACAGGGCGACAGACACCGGGCCGTGCGTTTGTCGGCTTACCCTAGCAGCGTAGTGCTGCTCGGTGATGGCGCGTGCGTCGAACGCGGCCATGCTCGAGCGACAGACGCTGACGTTCGGGCGAGCACGCGGTGGCAGCAACAGACGCTCAGCCGACCGACAGACGCGTCTGTCGCGTTCGAGCACGGCGCGGAGCGTACTAGACCGCGTCTGTCGGTGCGATAGACGCGCACCCACAAAGCGTCGGACGCGTCTATTGCTGAGGAAGTCGACCATTGGATTTCGGTCGCTGGGACATGTGGCACGTGTAGGAGCGACGGACGCTACTGTGCAGCGTCTGTCAGCTTGGCGACAGACGCTACTATGCAGCGTCTGTTGCCCCCAAAAAACGCCCAGTGGGTTTCCAACGACTCTATTTCGTTGTGGAGCTATAAATAGATGTTATGGCTGACCATGGCTGGTAGCTGAGCACCCTTAGGCCTTGGTGCCTTGTGTTGGTGTGCTTGGGAGCCCTCTAACTCACTTGAGCTTGATAGTGATCATCCGATCGAGTGAGAGAGCGATTCTAGTGTGTTGCATCATGAGGATTGCATCGAGTGGCACTAGGTGATCGAGTTGCAAGCCGGTGGTGCTTGTTACTCTTGGAGGTTGCCACTTCCTAGATGGCTTGGTGGCTTGCGACTCCATTGAAGCACGCGTGGAGATTGTGCGTGGCTTCGGAGGAGGATTTATGAGGGGGATTATGCTCACCCCGCGGGGATCGCGGAGAGCAACTCTAGTAAAGCTCGTGGCTTGGAGGATCCCTATCTTGAGAGTGGATGTGCGGCACCCGCTGAGGGTTTGACTCTTGATAGTCATTTAGCTCGTGATCCATCAAGTGGGTGTATCGCCACAATGGGGACTAGCTTGGTGGCAACCAAGTGAACCTCGGTGAAAAACTGCCGTGTCAACATTGTGTACATCTTCTCGATGGTTTGCTTTCGATTCACAAGCTTGTATTTACATTCATATACTTGTGCTTATGTAGTTGCTCTTGTAACAAGTTTGCTTGTGTAGTTTGCTAGTTACCTTCTTGCTTGTGTAGCATAGAAGTAGCTCCCGTTGCGTGGCTAATTTGGTTTGTGTAACCATGTTAGTCATTTTGCTTAGTTTGTGTAGCTAAGTAATTTTGCGCTCTCTAGTTTGGCATTAGTTGCCTTGCTATTGAGCATTGCTAGTGAGCATAGGTGGCTTTGCGCTTTTGCTTACTAGAATTGTGTAGGACCTCCCTGGCTTTGCTAAAGTACTAGTGCATAGGTTTGTATGACCTTGCTCTAGAATTATTTAGGAGAGCTCTTGCTAAGGAAAGCACCTTAGTTACATAATTAGGATCTTTGTGAGGTGCTTGTGAACTTAGATAGAGATGTGTAGTCTTGGCTAGACCGATAGTTTTAATTCCGCATTTGTTTCGGTTTGCCGACGTGATTAATTTTAGAAAGGACTATTCACCTTCCTCTAGTCCGCCATCTCGATCCTTCAGTCACACAATCTACTAATCAGTAATTCGTGCAGCAGCGCGCATATATGCTTCTAGTTTTGATAAAACTAGAATAAAACTGTATGGACCAAGGTATAATTCATTCCCATAGACCCCTAACCTTGATGGATGATACCAAAATCATAAGGTTAAAAAATATATCAATTTCATATATAGATACGGTCTCACAAAACATTGTCTTACCTAGATCATACGCAATGGAGTATATCAATTGTGTGATTAATTTTAGGTACATGTGTTGTCAATTATGGATAGAGGTCCATATAAGAGAGAATTAAATCCCGGGTCCATATAATTTTTTAATTAAAAACCCATAGCATGACTAACATGTGGCAACCATGCTAGACACAAACCTGATGAACTCAATTTTTTTAGTGTTGTACTAAAGCCTCCATAACTTCTAAAAAACAGTTGTACTTGTTATTGTATGACTTTTTTTGGAAAAACTCTACTTGACTCCCTCAACTATTGGTGGTTGTCTACTTCACTCTCTCACCTATAAAACAAGATATTCTATCCCTCGAACTATTAAAAACCGTCTAAATAACCTCCTAAGACGGTTTTGAAAGTGATTTTACTGACGTGGCATATTCAAAAGTCTATATAACCCCTAACCTGTCAAGGGTTGACTGCATGACCCCTCAACTATAAAAGGTGATATTTAATCCCTTAAAGCATCTAATAATGTTCAAATGAGGGTCATGTAAGGTTAGTTGGACATCATATCCCACCATACTTGCCTAAGCACACATGCTTGCATACGGTCCTCCCTCTCTCAACTCTTTCTAGGCTTGTACTAACCCCAGATGTTGAAGGGGCTAAATGATGACGATGTAGACGTGGCGTGCTTGAGCTCAATGCTATTGATGAGTGATAGGAGGTGAAGTAGGAGACAAGATGTCACATGCTGCTCATTGGGCGATGGGTTAACCTAGAAAGAGCAGGGAGATGGAGGCAACAAATGGCCTGCGTGCAAGCATGTGTGTTTAGGCTAGTGTGGTAGGATACGATGTCCAAATGACCCTGGCCTATGAGCTATTTTAACATTATTTGATGTTTTATGGGCTATAATATAATGTTTTAAGTTGGAAGGGGTCATGTAGTCAACTCTTGATATATTATGGGGTTATATAGACTTTTTAATATGTCATGTCAGC
The DNA here is from genome assembly GCA_038087645.1 of Saccharum hybrid cultivar R570. Classification (NCBI taxonomy): domain Eukaryota; kingdom Viridiplantae; phylum Streptophyta; class Magnoliopsida; order Poales; family Poaceae; genus Saccharum; species Saccharum hybrid cultivar. Next base: position 417,539 of record JAQSUU010000653.1, on the reverse strand, counting down.
AAAACCACATTCAAAACCACCTCAGAGGTTATTTAGACGATTTTCGATAGGTTGAGAGGTAGAATACCTGGTTTTATAAGTGAGAGGTAAAGTTGACAACCACTAATAGTTGAGGGGGTTAAGTAGACGTTTTTTCGACTTCTTTTAAAATTTGGAACTCTCAACAGTGAATGAGGGAGCACTGGTTAGTGCACTTTGGTTAGGCTATCCGCACTGGGTACGGGATCCCATCCGCTACACCATCCACGACATCCTTTACCGTAAGAAAAAGGCCGCACCGGGATCCTGTAAGTCATCCGCTATGAGCGCGCATCGCTATTTGTAGCGTGGTACAAAACGTCTTGTATCCGCCGCGCGGCTCCACCACGAACGAGGCAGAGCAAGCGCGGGAGATAGAGGAGAGAGGGAAGAGCTGCAGCGGCGGGCCCTACTATTTTAAGTGACAAAAATGTTATAACTCATAAACCAAAAAACCAAATTAAATTTCGTTTACACCATTAAATTCGTTTCAATAAATTCTTCAAAACAAGATGTCATATGAATATATTTAGATAAAGTGTCAAGTGAGCCCCATAGTGGATAGATGATATAGAGGATAGATAGGTACGGGAGAATTGAGTTTAGAGGAGAGAATCTTGATGATTAAGTCTTTTAGAGGATGAATTTAGAGTACCACCGGTGCGGACAGTCTTAGACTGCCCGCACCGGTGACTGTAAAGCCAACCGGTAAAGCCAGGTAGGACCGAATAGCGGTCCAAATCCACTGCAGCGGGGACCTGTAAGCGAACCTAGAAGCTCGCCCGTCTGCCATTCGTAGCGGGGTAGCGGCCGCCCGCTACCTACGGACGTGGCGTGGGTCCAGCGGTAGAGCAGGGAGCAGGGAGTAGGGAGAGAGAGAAAGAGAGGAGGCCCGCGCTCAGCCACCGGCCCCGGCTCCAGCTCTGGCACCGGCACGAAGAGGGAGGACGAGAGGGCCGCCGCGCCACTGGAGAGGGAGGAGGAGAGAGCCGCCACGCCGCCGGAGACGACGAGGAGCAGGCCGCTCGCGTGCGTAGGGGACAAGGAGGAGGCTGCCCACTCGCAAATATGGCCGCCCGCCATGGCCGCGCCGTGCGCCAACTGTGGCCATGCCGGGCCCGCTGGAGAGGGAGGAGCAGGCCGCCCACTCGCGCCGACGACGGGAAGGCGGGCGTCCCGACGAGCCGCGCCCCATGGCTGTGCTCTGCGCGCGCTCGCCATCTTCTTCCCCATGGCCGTCCTTGTCCCAAGAGCCCGTCTGCGCCGCTGTGGCTGCTGCTCCTCGCCGAGGCTGCCGCGCTCCGCCCTCGCCGGCGCCGCCAGGCGCTGGAGGAAGCTCGCACCCCGTCGCGCGAGAGGAGTCCGTGGCGGAGCTCACACCCGCCCGTGGAGGAGCTGGCCCATGGAGGCGGCCGGCGGAGGCGGAGAGGTGGAGGCCATCGCGCGGAGTTGCTCTCAAAGCCGAATGGATAAGGAGGAGAGGGGAAAAAGAAAAGGGAAGGGAAAAAAGGAAAAAAAATAAAAAAGGAGAAGATGAGGCTGACATGTGGGACCTGTACATGGGTTGTTGGGATAGAGGTTCATATAAAGTAGGGCGTTGCTAGCGCTCGGACGTCCGAATCCGAGCGCTAGCGGCCGGACGCCACAGCAAACCACCCCGCCTCCCACTGCAACGGCCCGCCCCCGTCTCAACGAAAATAAAAATAGAAGGAACTAGCGAACCAATGCCCCCCATCCCCACCACACATGGATGAAGAAAGGAAGCCATCTCCACCACCCCGCGCAACGGATCTGCCCCGCCCCCAACCTCATCAACCCCCAGCACCGACGTCTGATGCAAAAAAAACTCTGGGAGAGAAGATGCAACAGAGGTGGGACGAAGAGAGATGTAAAAACCTAGATCTACTTATGAAACATTCAAATATTGAAAGGATCAAGATGCCCAAGAGGGGGGTGAATTGGGTTTCTCTAAAAATTAATTGCAAGAAATAAAACCTACAAGTCAAACTTCACCCCTTGTGCCTACTAGTGTTCCTTGTGATTCTACCGGTAAAAGTTTTGCACCCTAAGTTCTGATCCTAGTCTAGCATGGCAATTCTAGGAAAGTAAACAATCAATGAAAGTAATACACAAAAGTAAATTGCTTGAAAGAAAGGGTAAGAAACACGGCGATGTTTTCCCGAGGTATCGAAGAGTCGCCACTCCCCACTAGTCCTCGTTGGAGCACCCGCGCAAGGGTGTAGCTCCCCCTTGATCCACACAAGGATCAAGTGCTCTCTATGGGCTGATTCTTTGACACTCCGTCGCGGTGAATCGCCCAAAACCGCTCACAACATGAGTTGGGTCATCCACAAGCTCGCCAGATGATCACCAAACTCCCAATCACCACCAAACCATCTAGGTGATGGCGATCACTAAGAGTAACAAGCTAGAACTCTCACTTGACCACAACAAGCCTAATGAGAAGATGGATGTACACTTGCTACTCTCTAGTCACTAATGAGGGATCTCAAGCTTTGATTCTCAAATCACTACCCTCACTAGGCTCTTGCACTCCCTTGCACTTGAAAGGTGTTTCTCAGCTGAACAAATGAGCAAGAGACCTCTAAAAGAGGTGGAGGGGATGTATTTATACACCCCACAGTCAAATCCAACTGTTACCTGCCAATTCAGCGAAACACGCACTGACCGGACGCGCCGGTCGACGTGACCGGACGCGCCGGTCGAGTGTAACGGTCGAAAACTAGAACGATACCGCTGAGTGACCGGACGCACCGATCAGGAGTGACCGGACGCGTCTGATCATGCAAGACCCTTACTGTACTTTAACCTGACGCTCGACCGCGTCCGATCAGTGATGACCGGACGCGTCAGGTCAACTAAGAACCTTACTGGAACGTGACCGGACGCGTCCGGTCATTTTTCCAGTCGCGTCCGATTATACTTTTACCCTCTAAAACACATGTCAGACTGATCAACGCGTCCGGTCCTCGTAGGGACCGCGTCCGGTCAACCAGGTTGAAAACGCAGTGACTGTTAGTACTGACCGGACGCGTCCGGTCAAGGGTAAACAGGTCAAACGACTTCAAAACACGACGCAACTTGAACCAAGTTGCTTCCAACTGAACTTTGAGCTTTTCCTGAGCTACCTAGTGCTAAGTTAGACAAGTGTGCACCATACCTAAACAAAAGACTCACCTAGGTCAAGCTACTCGCTCATGCCCCCCTTTATAGTACGGCCAAAGGAAAAGGCGAAGATCCTAACGACTATTCCGGATGTAACTCAACACCTTGACATCCGGAATTAACCGTCCTTAATATTGTCGTTGATCCTTTGAAAACCGAAACGATTTCCATCAAGGGGCATGAATACCATAATGCCCAAAGTAGTTATCAACCCTATGACCTAACTTATCAGAGTTTCTGTAAAACACACGTTAGTCATGGTAATAATGCGTTGTCATCAATTGCCGAAACCAACTTCCAGGGCCTAGATGCTTTCAATCTCCCCCTTTTTGGTGATTGATGACAACACTTAGATTCAGAAGATTTAAAGTTTGAGGTTTTCGAACATGCTTGGTTCACATAAGCAAAAAATTGTAAGCACAAGGGGTTAGGAATTGCTTATGTGTTCCAAGCCAACTGAGTGTACTCACAAGATAAAACAAGAAGAGTTAGTACACATAAAACATAGCTCATATGAAATCAGAGTAAGGCACGAAAGCACAACCTTATGAGCTAAAACCAATTAAGTGACATAATATAAAATAAAGTCTCACAAGCACACTTGTCACAAAATGCAGGGCGGGAAATTAAACATGATGCATGAATGTAGCACACAAAGAAAACGAAACCCTCTAATAACACTCCCCCTGAATCTACTCTCTCTCTTCCTTTGGCATCAAACGCCAAAAAAACAGAACTAAGGATCCGACGGGGGAACAGAAGTAGTCGTGTCGGGTGCCGAGGAGCGCGGAGTGATCACAAACTGTGAAGTATCCTCCTCAGAATCTGAACTGTTAGGCTGACCCTCTGCAGATAGATGTGGCGGTGAAGCAGTCTGGGTCTGTAGAGCAGGTGCATGAACTATAGATGTAGTAGCAACAATAGGAGCATTCTCTGTCACCTAAGCCTGAAAGGTACCAAATGTGGGAGGATCTGTTGAGGCAACTGACGATGGTACTGTCTCTGTAGTCCCGGGCCCTGACAGTGGAAGAGCCACAGTCTCAGAAGCTGACATCCCTGAAGAGGTCACAATAGTGGTATGCGAGGGTGTTGGTTGTACAGTCAGCTCGCTGTAGGAGGCACTCAAGTCAGTGAAAGGAGTGCCCGAGAGAAGGTGAGGTCTGGGCTGAGCTGGTGGAGTGAACCCCGTCTGAATAGGAGTGTAGCTCGGGGACTGAAAAGTCTGAGGAACCTGCTGCTGGGGAGAGGTAAACTGAAAACTTGGTTGTCCCTGACTCTGAAGTCCACTGACTATAGTGCTGGAGCAAGGACAGACGATGGTGGAGGTACCCCAACAGTGATGAGGTGTCGCAGGAGCTCAAGATACTGCTGTTGGGTGGCTGCCTGCTGCCTCTGCATCTTAAACTGCTGCCTCTGAAACTCCAGCTACTGCCTCTAGAACTCGTTCTGACGAGCCTGGATCTAAGCAAATGCGGCAGCTGTGTCCTAAGCCTATCTCTGCATCTGAACCTCCTGTCTCTCTTGGGCTTGGGTCAGCCTCTCAAGTATAGCCACCATGACTGGGTCTTAGCGGGAGGCTGATCCTAAACTACCGGCCTCATGGTCGTGAGACCGAGGAAAGCGGTACCGGGGGATAGGCTGGTAGTCCTCGTCAGTGCTGTCAGTAGCAACATCCTCAACTGGATTAGCTGACTGAGTATCAAGATCTGCAAGCTCGGCCTCAGCAAGACCCTCAATGGTCTCATCCTGCTCAGCTGCTGTCTCTGGAACCTCTGATCTCTGACGCTGTCCGGGCCTAGGTGCCTGCTCTCTAGTCACTGAAGCCCATAACTGTTGAATATCATACTCTAGAAAAGTAGTAGTGGTATCAGATATCTCAGCTCTAATCTCTGTAGGCAGGTCACATGCAGAACAAATAATAAAACAGATCCAATGAGCATAAGGTAGCTGCCTATGACCCTTGAATCCCTCTGCTAAAGTGTCCTCCATCTCAGATAGCATCAGATCCCAAATGTCAAATGGTGTCTGTGAGATGAGGTGATGAACGACCCAGAGCTGCATCCGTGTCAAGCCCTCTCTGTATCCTAGCCTCGGTAGAAGAGTCCGCCTCACAATAGCATCTAGCACTCTGGCGAGGGGTGTCAATCTAGTAGGTGTACGTCTAGACCCCTCGCCAAACAGCTCACGGAAGCAAGGTCTGATCATATCTGTAGGTGGTACTGTACCTCCGTGAGGACGTCTTGGTGGTGAAGTCTGTCCAAAGCACAGCTGGTGAATCTTCGTCTCTGAAGCAGGGAGTCTGAGAATCTCCCGTACCCTAGTGCTGTACAGTCTGCGGTCATGGCCTCGGAATGCAAAGTGTATGAACTCGTGAGCAGGGTCAATCCAAAGTGAGGAGTAGAACTCTCTGACCCAAGTTCCGCAGTAAGCTCCAGTCCGTCCTAGAAAGTCTGACAGACCAGGTGGAAAGGATAAGTGTGGACGGAGCTGCTCACCAACCACATCAACTAAAACCTCAAGTCGACAGACTCTCTGAGGTCGGAAAGCAATCCCGATGTCAACATAGGCTCTGTAGAAATCCTCATGCAGAGGTGTGTAGAAGCCCTCTGAAGCTCGGGGATCCCGCTGAGGTGGGAACCACCGACTAACCTCGACAAACCTAAGAGCATGTACCTATCGTGCTGTAGCTCCCCTGAGGTCAAAGTGCTCAACTAGGGGGTGACCTCGAACCCTGGGAGGTGGACGACCTCCACGACGCTGGCCCTCTGGCCTAGGAGTCACCTGAGCACGCGTACGTCCTGAGCGACGACGCGGTGGAGTCTGAGCGGTCTGCTCCTCTGTCTCCTCTGCGGGCTGCTCTGCAGGTGGGTCCTTTGTGGGCTGCTCTACAGGTGGGTCCTCTGTGCCCTCTATGGCCTCAGTACTGAGCTGTCGATCATCAAGATGAAAGCGACGCTCGCCAATGTGAATCCCACTGCCTCTGCCACCCCTCTCTGCATGCTCTGCAGCACCAGCGATGGCCTGTGCAATCTCTGCCTCAATGGGTGTCCTCTTTCTCTTCTTGATAGCTAACTTCTTGCGCTTGCCATGGGCTACCTCTATCACCCTGGGAGGACTTTCGTCCCTGTCACTCGGTCCACCACCAACATTCTTGCAGCGAACCATACTGACAGAACTCTGTAACTAAGAAAACCCTGAGAGTGCAAGATGGTGTACTGACACTCGTGAGGCTTGGCCTCAATCCGTATCCGTAGGCTTGGCCTAGGATTCACAGCTGATCACCTAACATACACAGAGCACTGACAAGACCTTCTGTTAAGATGGAATAGATAGAGCTACTATTAAGCATTATATTTTAACTACTAGACGTGCAAGGTCCTTATGAAAGCAAGCATACGAGATAAGAAAAGAAAGGATCACGATAGCTACCTCGGATGAGCGAAACTCTGATGAAAGGATAAGAGACCTTGACGCGCTAGGGTTCCCCAAAAATGACGAACAAACACTGGAGTACCGATGAGATCAAAGGTTGTATTAGAATTTCACCGGGAATCCATCGCAAACCCTAATTGCAAGTGAAAGGATCAAGGCAATAAAATCACCTTGCGGAGTCGAACTCGTGCGTATGAACTTTTGCTAGAGAACGGCCAGAGAAAGTCAAAGACGTCAAGTTGAAGACGTCGCGACCATTAGGGTTAGGTCGACGGAGGCACGACTGCGGCTGGGCGCGAGGAGGAGAAGCTGGCTCAGTGGCTGTGCGGGAGAGCACTAGTGGCGAGGCTACGCGAAGGAGCACTGGCGGCACGCAGGACAGCAGCGCGGGCGCGAGACGGCGTGACGGCGTGGGGCAGCGAGCGCGGGCACGAGACGGCGGCATGGCGTGGGGCAGCGAGCGTGGGCGCGAGATGGCGGCGTGTGGGGAACTCGGCAAGTCGCCGACTCGGGTGGAGGAGCGGCGACGGCGACGACGGATTGAAAAGGAAGATGAAAAACAAGATCTGAACGTACGGTTAAAAAGGCTTAGATCCTCTTTTTACGCGATGATCGGACATGGTGGTCGACTGACCGGACGCGATGGAGCAGCGTCCGGTCAGAGTCCAGTAAGCTCCTGGTGCGACCGGACGCGTCCGGTTAGGGATGATCGGATGCTGATAGAGTCCGGTCAGAGTTTACCCGGGAATCCAACACACATGACCGGACGCGGTGGTGGTGGCCGGGACCGGACGCGGTGGTCACAACGTCGCGTCCGGTGCAGCGTCCGGTCATAGATCCATGAGAAGATCTTCAGGATGACCGGACGCGCTGGTGGCCGCCGGGATCGGACGCGGTGATGAAGCAGCATCGCGTCCGGTCCAGTGTCCGGTCCAGCGTCCGGTCGCTGTAAAGCACCTTTCTTCAATCCGATCTGTGACGCGACTTCTCCCAATCAAGTTCCAATTCAAAGAGACTCAAATAAACACCAATTGGAACCTGATATGAGGGACCTCTCTCAAACCCTCGAGTTTTTCAAACATTTTGCCTTAGGCTAGTATTATTTTTAAGAAAATAAGCAATAAACACCTAAGGAGCAACGTATGGCCATGCAATAGAGTTTGTGAACTCTTGGGAGCGTCAAATGCTCTCTCTATTCATGGACGAACACAGAGGTTGCTCAAAGCTAAATCGAAAAGAAACGACAAAGCAACAACCATGCATATGCAATACAAAGCGAGAAAGGATGACTAGGTTGCTTGTCAAGTTTGATCCACGGTTAGGCTTCTTCACTCCTCCAAAGGAGGGTTATCGTAACCGTGTTAGACAAGTCCTAGATGCATTGCGAAAATTTAAACATGACATATGATACAATGCAATGCAAGGGACAACACAAGCTCATTTTTTAAAGTTACTAGAATCAAGCACATTTAGTTCACTTCTCAACCTACAAAAGGTAGCCTCATCCAAAGGTTTAGTGAAGATATCTGCTAATTGATTTTCACTTCTTACACCTTCTAGTGATATATCATTTTTAGCAACATGATCTCTTAGAAAGTGGTGGCGGATATCAATGTGCTTGGTGTGTGAGTGTTGTACCGGATTATTAGCAATTTTAACGTCACTTTCATTGTCACATAAAAGTGGCACCTTATCAAGAACAACTCCATAGTCTAGGAGGGTTTGTTTCATGTATAAAATTTGTGCACAACAAGCCCCCGCGGCAATGTATTCCGCCTCGGCAGTGGACAAAGCCACACTATTTTGCTTTTTAGATGACCAAGATACTAAAGACCTCCCAAGCAAATGGCACCCTCCGGATGTGCTTTTTCTATCAATTTTGCAACCGGCATAATCCGAATTAGAATAGCCAACTAGTTGGAATCTAGCTCCTTTGGAGTACCAAAGGCCAATGCTTGGGGTATGCTTAAGATATCTTAAGATTCTTTTTACAGCACTTAGGTGAGGTTCTTTGGGGCATGCTTGAAAGCGAGCACACATGCACACACTAAACATGATATCGGGCCTAGATGTGGTAAGGTACAACAAGCTACCAATCATAGAACGGTAGAGAGTTTGATCAATTGGTTTACCTCCCTCATCTAGGTCGAGATGTCCATTAGATGGCATTGGGGTCTTGATTGGCTTACACTCTTCCATCTTGAATCTTTTGAGAAGATCCTTGGTGTACTTTTCTTGAGAGATGAAAATCCCTTCTGTCATTTGCTTGACTTGAAAACCAAGGAAGAATGTTAGCTCACCAATCATTGACATCTCGAACTCCTTCGACATCAATTTACCAAATTCCTTGCAATAATCTTTATTTATTGATCCGAAGATGATATCATCAACATAGACTTGACAAATAAAGATCTCCCCATTAAGCTTCTTGGTGAATAGTGTGGTGTCGACCTTCCCAATAGTGAAGCCCTTCTCAATGAGGAAGTCCTAGAGGTGCTCGTACCACGCTCTAGGGGCTTGCTTGAGCCCATATAGCACCTTGGACAACCTATAAACATGATTAGGATATCTAGGGTCTTCAAACCTGGGAGGTTGTTCAACATAGACTAGTTCATTTATGAAGCCATTTAAAAATGCACTTTTCACATCTATTTGATATAGTTTCATTTCATGATGTGATGCATATGCAAGTAGGATACGAATGGCTTCAAGTCTTGCAACGGGTGCAAAGGTCTCTCCAAAATCAAGGCCTTCAACTTGAGAGAACCCTTTTGCAACTAATCTTGCCTTTTTCCTCACTACTACGCCTTGGTCATCTGGCATGTTGCGGAACACCCACTTAGTTTCAATGACTCTTGCCTCTTTTGGATGCTCTTCAAGTGTCCAAACTTGATTGTGGGTAAAGTTATTCAATTCTTCGTGCATAGCATTCACCCAATCCGGATCTCAAAAAGCTTCTTCTACATTCTTGGGTTCAAGACAAGAGACAAAAGAGTGATGTTCAACAAATGAAGCAAGTTTTTGAGATTGAGTCATTACACCCTTTGTAGGACTTCCTATGATGAAATCTTGTGGATGTGCTTGAAGTAGAGGTGAGTTTCTTCTATCAACCAATTGAGGAGATGGTTGGGGAGCATCAACATCTTAAGCTTGTGCCTCGGCTTGTTCATGAGAGACACGAGTGTCTTCATTTTCAACTCTCTCATTCTTGTCATCATCTTGAGGCACATGTGATGGAGATGGTGGATTGACAATTTGTACATCGTCTTCATCATCCTTAGGCTTGATGTCTCCCACCGACATATTCTTCATGGCCTCCCTCAATGGTTCATCACCTACATCATCACAATTCTCAATTGCTCCTTAGGAGCCGTTAGATTCATCAAATTCCACATCATATGTTTCTTCAACCAAACCAGTGGCATGGTTAAATACTCCATATGCTTTGGACTTTGATGAGTAACCAACAAGAAAGCCAATATCACAACGTCTTTGAAACTTCCCTAGGTGTTGACACTTTTTGTAGATGTAGCATTTGTAACCAAACACCCAGAAGAAAGAGACGTCCGGCTTCTTCCCATTTAGCAACTCATAGGGAGTCTTGCCAAGAAACTTTTGTAGGAAGAGGCGGTTTAAAGCATAGCATGCGGTGTTGATTGCCTCGGCCCACAATTTTTCTGGTGTGTTGTACTCATCTAGCATTGTTCTTTCAAGGGTGATCAATATCCGATTCTTTCTCTCAACTACACCATTTTGTTGAGGAGTGTAGGTTGATGAAACTTCATACTTGATTCCAATCTTATCACAATAAGCTTCAATGTTTGTGTTGTCAAATTCTTTGCCATTGTCACTTCTAATTTTCTTTATCTTGACTCCAAATTCATTTTGAGCTCTCTTTGCAAACTTCTTGAAGCAATTTGCCACTTCGTATTTGTCATGAAGAAAGAAGGTCCAAGTGTATCTTGAAAAGTCATCCACAATCACAAGACAATAGAGATTTCCACCTAAGCTCTTGTAAGTTTTTGGACCAAACAAATCCATGTGTAGAAGTTCTAACACTCTTATTGTTGACATGTAAGCTTTGGTTGGATGAGTATTTGCAACTTGTTTGCCGGCTTGACATGCACTACAAGGTTTGTCCTTCTCAAACTTGACATCCTTCAAGCCTCTTACTAGTCTTTCTTCAATAGCTTGTTGAGAGTGTTCATTCCAACATGAGCAAGCCTCCTATGCCAAAGCCATCCAAGTGTAGTTTTGGTGAACAAACATGTCATCAAGTTTGCATCTTGGAGGTGAAGTCAACAAGATAGAGATTGTTGTATCTAAAGCCTTTGAAAATCATTTGCTTGTCATCTATCTTTATAACTACCACTTCATTAGGAGTGAACAAGCATTGGTAGCCAAGGTCACAAAGTTGCCCAACGGATAGTAAGTTGAAACTCAATGAAGCAACATAGAGCACATTTGAAAGAGAATGATCATTTGATATTGCAATCTTGCCTATACCCTTGACTTTGCTCTTTGAATTGTCCCCAAATGTGATCTTCTCTTGACATACCCCATTTTGTTCAAGTGAGGTGAACATACGAGGATCACCGGTCATATGTTGAGTGCAACCACTATCAATAACCCAATGAGATCCAACGGTCTTGTAGTTTACCTACACACAAGAGATCAAGCTTTTTGTTTAGGGACCCAAATTTGAGAGGGACCCTTGACTTTCTCAACTAGTGACTTGGCAACCCATATTTTCTTAGGCCTATTCTTGTTAGGGGGACCCAAGAACATGACTTTCATCTTTCCACTTGAATCTTTTCTAAGCATGTAATGATCATTGAAAACAAAGGGTCTAGCATGCTTGGGCAAGGGTTGTGGTGGTGGAGTTTTGCACTCATGAGCAAAATGACCTTCTTGTCCACACTCAACACATCTCTTTGGCTTGGGCTTTGACTTGCTTTGTTGTTGTTGAGCTTTAGCCTTCTTCTCTTGATTTGCCAAGTAACCAATTCCACTTCTATCCATCTTCATTACGGTGTTCATGAGTAGCTCACTTTGCAAATGTTAGCCTCTTGTGAACTTGCTTAGGCCGGTCTTGAGATACTCCTTTTCTTGCTTAAGTTTTTTGTTCTCTTCAATAAGTGACTCATTTGATGTTTGCTTTTTAAGAGCCATCAACTTCTTGTTCTCATTCTTAAGCATCTCATTTTCACTCTTGAACTTGACATAATCATCATAGTTGTCGGACTCAACCACATTCTTGCCTTTGCCGCTAGAGCCTTGCTCAAAGTTCTCAATAATCAAATCATCACATGATGTAGCTATATCAATCTTAACAACTTAGTTAGTAACATCATGTGTCTCAAGAGCAAGCTCATTAGCAACAATAAGACTATCATAGTTGATTTTCAATGTAGTATATTCATCTTTTAGCAAGTTGAGCCTAGTGATGAGTTCATGCTTCTTCTCAAGTTTATCATGTTCATCTCTAAGCTCTTTGTTAGAATTTTTGAGCTCCTTGAGAGTAGAAGACATAATTTCATTTTGATCTTTGAGCTCATCACTAGTCTTATGTGCATTCTCAAGCTTAGATGAGAGTGAGTCATTTTCATTTTGGAGCTCATCATTTTCATTTCTAGTTCTTCTTATGATTTTAGAATATTTGTTCAACAATTTTACAAGTTCATCATAAGAAGGTGCATCATATTCATCATCACTATCACTATCATCATCATCACTCTCATTGTTTTGTACATTTCGTTCACCCTTGGCCATAAGGCATAGGTGAGAAGTAGACGATGATGGTAAAGATGGCGGTGAAGGTGGTGATGAAGATGTCGGTGAAGATGATGATGGCCTAATCACAAATACGGCGACCTTCTCTTTCTCATCGTCGCTCTCATCGCCGGAGGACTCACATGATGATTCAATGTCGGTGAGCCAATCACCAACAATGTAAGCTTTGCCTCCCTTCTTCTTCTTGTAAAAATCTTTTCTCTTGCCATCTTTCTTTTTGTATGGCTTGTTCTTCTTCTTCTCATCCTCTTCATCACTTGAATCATTTCTCTTGCCCTTGTTCTTGTTCTTATACTTGTCTTTTGGAGGCTTCGGGTATTGATGAGCTAAGTGGCCAAGTTCACCACAATTGTAGCAATCCATCTCGGATATTGGCTTCCTTTTGCTACTTGTGAAGAACCTCTTCTTCTTGCCATCGAACTTGATGCCACTCTTGTTGAGCTTCTTTAGCATCTTGGTGGTCTTTCTCACCATGAGTGCAAGTGATGCATCATCAATATCACTTTCGCTTGAGCTTTCTTGCACCATCATGGCTTGGCCCTTCTTCTTTTTCTTTTCATGGCTAGCTTTGAAGGCCAAGTCCTTCTTCTTGGAAGATGATGAGCCCTCTTCCGGAGTGATGTGCATGTACATCTCATGTGCATTGATCTTTCCCAATACTTGAGTCGGTGTTGCGGTGGAGAGATCACTTTGGTGAAGCATGGTGACAATGTGACCATACTTCTCAATGGGAAGAATGCTCAAGATCCTCCTTGCAACATCCGATTGACTCATTTGAGTGAGTCCAAGAGCATTGAGATCCTCTACAAGAACATTCAATTGAGTGTACATTTCATTAGCACTTTCTTTAGGAAGCATCTCAAAAGAATTAATTTTCTTTAAAGCAATATGATAGCATTCCTCACGCTCACTCTTAGTTCCCTCATGGAGAGCACAAAGGTTTTCCCACAATTCATGAGCGTTTTTGGCATTACACACACGATTGAAGATATCCTTGCCTAGGCCCCGGTAGAGTGTATTTTTTGCCTTTGCATTCCACCGGTCGTACTTCTCCTCATCACCACTTGGGTTGGCGGGATCCTTGATAGCGGGAAGCCCTTCGGTTGTGGCTCTAAGGCACCTGAAAGGATCAAGATGCCCAAGAGGGGGGGGTGAATTGGGCTTCTCTAAAAATTAAATGCAAGAATTAAATCCTACAAGCCGGAATTCACCCCTAGTGTCTACTTGTGTTCCTAGAGAGTCTACCGATACAAAGTTTTGCACCCTAGTTTCCAATCCTAGTCTAGCATGGCAAGTCTAGGAATGTAAAACAAGCAATGAAAGTAAATACGAGAAAGTAAATGCTTGAATGTAAAGGGGCAAGGAACACGGCGATGTTTTTCCGAGGTATCGGAGAGTCGCCACTCCCCACTAGTCCTCGTTGGAGCACCCGCGCAAGGGTGTAGCTCCCCCTTGATCCGCGCAAGGATCAAGTGCTCTCTACGGGTTGATTCTTTGACACTCCGTCGCGGTGAATCACCCACAACCGCTCACAAGATGAGTTGGGTTATCCACAAGCTCCGCCGGATGATCACCGAACTCCCAATCACCACCAAGCCGTCTAGGTGATGGCGATCACCAAGAGTAACAAGCTAGAACTCTCACTTGACCACTACAAGCCCAAATGAGAAGGTGGATGCACACTTGCTACTCTCTAATCGCTAGTGAGGAACTCTCAAGCTTTGATTCTCAAATCTCTATCCTCACTAGTGCTCTTGCACTCCCTTGCACTCCAAAGGTGTTTATCAGCTGACTCAGCAAAACAAACCGTTACCTGCTGACTCAGCAAAACACGAGCTGACCGGACGCGCCGGTTGAACTGACCGGACGCGCCGGTCGCTCGTAACGGTCGAAAGCCGAAAATCAACTGAGTGACCGGACGCACCGGTCAGGGGTGACCGGACGCGTCCGATCGTGCAGGGAGCATACTGTACACGCACCGGACGCGCGACCATGTCCGATCGGTGATGACCGGACGCGTCCGGTCGTCTCTGGACCTTACTGGACTATGACCGGACGCGCCGATCACACCCAGGTCGCGTCCGATCGGGTGTTTCCCTCAAGTGACACATGTCGACCTCTGACCACTGCGTCCGGTCCTCGTGAGGACCGCGTCTGGTCGTCAGAGCTGAAACCCTAGCCGCGGAACTGTACTGACCGGACGCGTCCGGTCATGCCGAGGACCGCGTCCGGTCATGGGAAAACGACCCGAAACTCTCCGAAACGCGTCACAACTTGAACCAAGTTGCTTCCAACTGAACTTTGAGCTATTCTAGAGCTGCCTAGCGCCAAGTTTAACAAGTGTGCACCACACCTAAACATAGGACTCGCCTAGGTCAAGCTACCCGCACATGCCCCCCTTTATAGTACGGCCAAAAGAGAAAAACGAAGATCCTAACGACTATTCCAAATGTCTCTCAACACCTCGACATCCGGAACTAACCGTCCTTAATCTTGACGTCACTCTTTTGAAAACCGAAACGATTTCCATCAAGGGGCATGAATACCATGGTGCCCAAAGCAGTTAAAACCTCCATGACCTAACTTACCAAAGTTTCTGCAAAACACACGTTAGTCATGGTAATAAAGCGTTGTCATCAATTGCCGAAACCAAACCTCGGGGCCTAGATGCTTTCAATCTCCCCCTTTTTGGTGATTGATGACAACACTAAGATATAAAAGATTTCAGTTGAGGTTTTCGAGCATGCATGGTTCACATAAGCAAAAAGCAATAAGCACAAGGGGTTAGGAATTGCTTATGTGCCCCAAGCCAAAAGAGTGTACTCATAAGATAAGACAAAGAACGTTAGTACACATACAGATATAGCTCATAAGAAATCGGAGTAAGGCATGGAAGCACAACCTTAGAGCTATAATTAAAAACGGTGACAAGCGTTAACACTGCGATTGGATAAAACATTAAGACTCAAGGTTTATCACACGACGACATGTCACACGAATGCAATGACTGAAAAGTAAACATGAAGCATGAATGTAGCACACAAGAAAAAACGAAAACCCTCTCTCAAAAACTCCCCCTGAAACTACTCTCTCTCCCCCTTTGGCATCAAGCGCCAAAAAAAACTAATCTAAGAATCTGACGGGGGGACAGACGGAGTCGTGTCGGGTGCCGAGGTGCGCGGAGTAATCATGAAGTGTAGAGAATCTCCCTCGGAATCTGAGCTATCTGGCTGACCCTCTGAAGAAGCATGTGGCTGTGTAACTGTCTGGGTCTGAACGGTAGGAACAGGTACTGTCGTAGTAGCAATAAGAGGATCCGTCTGAGTGACCTGAGCCTGTAGCGAGCCAATAGCAGGAGGATCTATCGAGGCAACTGACGAAGGTAGAGTCTCTGTAGTACCAGTCCCTGTCACTGGAGGAATAGCTGCCTCTGAAGCTGACAACCCTGAAGAAGTAGCAAAGGTAGTGTGCGAGGGCGTCGGCTGACCAGTCAACTCGCTGTAGGTAGTGTGCGAGGGTGTGCCTGTCAGGAGGTGAGGGCGAGGCTGGTCTGAAGGTGTAAACCCCATGTGAATAGGCGTGAAGCTCAGGGACTGGAATGACTGGGGAACCTGCTGCTGTGAAGATGTGAACTGGAAACCCGGCTGTCCCTGATTCGATGGATCACTGGATTGTAAAGCAGAAGTCAGGACAGAAGCAGGCGGAGGAACCCCAATAGTGACTAGGTGGCGCAGGAGATCCAAGTACTGCTGCTGACTAGCTGCACTCTGTTGCTGAATCTCGTACTGCTGTCGCTGCATTTCAACCTGCTGCCTCTGGATCTCAAGCTGCTGACGCTGAAACTCGTCCTGACGAGCCTGAATCTGTGCAAGTGCTGCAGCTGTGTCCTGAGCCTATCGCTGTATCTGTTGTTGCTGCTGCTCCTGTGCCTGGGTCAACCTCTCAAGTATCGCCACCATGGCTGGGTCTGTGCGGGAGGTTGAACCAGAGCCACCGGCCTCGTGGTCGTGAGACCGAGGAGACCGGTACCTAGGGATGGGCTGGTAGTCCTCATCAGTGCTGCCAGATGTCACATCCTCAGGAAGATCAGCAGGCTGAGCGTCAAGATCGGCAAGCTCTGCCTCTGCAAGCTCATCAACTGTGGCGTCCTGCTCAGCTGCTGTCCCAGGAACCTCAGGTCGCACACGCTGTCCTGGCACTGGGGCCTGATCTCTAGTGACTGAAGCCCAAAGCTGACGGATATCATACTCAGGGAAAGCAGTAGTCGTATCTGATATCTCAGCTCGGATCTCTACTGGTAACTGGATGGATGATCTAATGATGAAGCAGATCTAGTGTGCATAGGGCAGCTGACGATTACCCTTGAAGCCCTCAGGTATGGTGTCCTCCATCTCACTAAGTATGAGATCCCAAATGTCAAACTGTGTCTGTGAGATGAGGTGATGAACAACCCATAGCTGCATCCGAGTCAGTCCCTCTCTGTAGCCAAGTCGGGGAAGTAGAGTGCGTCTGACTATGGCATCCAGAACTCTGGCAAGAGGTGTCAAACTGGCAGGCGTGCGATGAGACCCTTCGCCAAAAGGCTCATGGAAGCAGGGTCGAACCAAGTCTGTAGGTGGCACTGCCCCGCCGTGAGGGCGTCTCGGTGGAGGAGTCTGACCAAAACACAGCTGATGTATCTTCGTGTTGGAAGCTGGGAGTCTGAGAATCTCCCGCACTCTGGTGTTGTATAGACGGTGATCGCGGCCTCAGAATGCAAAGTGAATGAAATCATGGGCAGGATCAATCCATAGTGAAGCATAAAACTCTCTGACCCATGTGCCGCAGTATGCACCTGTCCGTCCAAGAAGATCTGACAAGCCTGGCAGAAAGGACAGGTGCGGACGTAGCTGTTCTCCCACAACCTCAACCAGTGACTCAAGGCGATAGACCCTCTGTGGTCGGAAAGCAATACCGCTGTCAACTAGAGCCCTGTAGAAATCCTCCTGAAGTGGGGTATAGAAGCATTCTGAAGCTCTAGGATCCCTCACAGGTGGAAACCACCGACTGACCTCCACGAACCTCAACCCCTGCACCTGACGTGCTGTAGCACCCCTCAAGTTAAAGTGCTCGACCGGGGGTGAACCTCTAGCTCTGGGTGGAGGACGTGCTCCACGACGCTGGCCCTCTGGCCTAGGAGTCACCTGAGTACGTGCATGTGTGGAGCGGCGACGTGGTGGAGACTGAGCTGGCTGCTCCTCTATGTCCTCTGTAGCCTTTGGAGCCTCTGGAGCCTCTGTGGCCTCTGGAGGTGGATCAACTGACATACCCTCTGTAGCTCCAGTATCCTCAGTACCCTCAGTGGCCTCTGTGCCGAGCTGTCGACCTTCTAGATGAAAGCGACGCTCACCTATACGTATGCCACTGCTCCTGCCACCTCTCTCTGCCTGCTCTGCTGCATCTGCCACGGCCTGAGCAATCTCTGCCTCTGTAAGTGTCTTCTTCTTCTTTCTGGCCAAGATCTTGATACGCTTTCCACGTGCAATCTCAGACCGACGAGGAGGACTGTCGTCCCCGTCACCAGGAGCACCACCGGCGTTCTTGCAACGCACCATGCTAACAAACTGACCGAAAACCTCTGAAAGATGGTGAACTGTCACTCGAGAGGCTTGTCCTCAGTCCTTATCCGCAGGCCTGGCCTCGGATTCAGCAAACTGATCTCACCCTGACACATGGACAGACTCGCTGCAGCGACGGAATAGAGAGATCTACTATAAGCACATATATAACTAAAAGGTACGAACCCTAGAGATAGCAAGCATATGAGATACGATGTGAATCGAAAAGGCAAAGCTACCTCAGATCGACGAGACGACGGTGACAAGAAGAGATGACCTAGATCGCGAGATTCCCCGAAATCGCCGGACGAGCTCTTGCGAAGAAGACGACACGCGACAAAACCTCGACGACGAACGATCGAACGACGTTACGCGAACCCTAGGGTTAGGGTTAGGGCAACTCAATGAAGATCAATCGGAGGCGAGCGTGAGGCAGTCCACTGCCGGAGATGATGCTGGCAAGCAAGGAGCGCGGCTCACGGGCGGCAAGGGCGCGGCTCACAGGCGGTGGAGGTGCGAGCGGGCGGCGGTGGCGCGTGCGGGCGGCTGGCGTGGGCAGGCATGGGCAGGGCTGGCACGCGCACGAGCGAGGGCCGGCGCAGGGCAGGAGACTCGGCTTGCCGGAGGCAAGGAAGACGGCGATGGCGCGGCGGCTCCGGCGGATTTGCGAGATTTGCAGGCGGCGGCGGAAGAGTCTCGGGCGGATTAGAAGAAACGGCCGAGGACGAACCGTTATATGAAGGGGTTAGATCCGCTCGACGCGTGATGACCGGACGCGGTGGTCGTTATGACCGGACGCGGTGGTGCAGCGTCCGGTCACAGAGTAAGCTCCTGGAGTGACCGGACGCGTCCGGTGAGGACTGACCGGACGCGGTGAGAGTCCGGTCGAGGGGAGCTCGGGAAATCATCGCGAATGACCGGACGCGGTGGTGATAACCGGGACCGGACACGGTGGTCAACAGAGGCGCGTCCGGTGCAGCGTCCGATCAGTAGATCTGGAGTTGGTCTTCTGGATGACCGGACGCGCTGGTGGACGCCGGGACCGGACGCGGTGGTGAAGCATCACTGCGTCCGGTGCAGCGTCCGGTCCAGCGTCCGGTCACTGTTCTTCGTCCTTCTTCGTTCTGAACTACGACGCGACTTCTCCCAATAAGGTTCCAATTCAAAAAGACACAAATAAACACCAATTGGAACACGATATGAGTGACCTCACTCAAACCCTCAAAATTTTTTTAAAATAGATTGCCTTAGGCTAGTATTATTTTTAAGAAAATAGGCAATAAACACCCAAGGAGCAGCGTATGGCCATGCAATAGAGTTTTTGAACCTTTAGGAGCGTCAAAATGCTCTCTCTATCCATGGACGAACACAGAGGTTGCTCAAAGCTTAACCGAAAAGAAACGACAAGAACAACAACCATGCATATGCAATGCAATACAAGAGGTAAAACTGGAATGCTTGTCAAGTTTGATCCACGGTTAGGATTCTTCACTCCTCCAAAGAAGGGTTATCATAACCGTGTTAGCCAAGCCCTAAAAACATTGCGATAAAATAAACATGGCATATTATACAATGCAATGCAAGGGACAACACACGCTCATTTTTTAAAGTTGCTAGAATCAAACACATTGAGTTCACTTCTTAACCTACAAAAGGTTGCCTCATCCAAAGGTTTAGTGAAGATATCCGCTAATTGATTTTCACTTCTTACACCTTCTAGTGATATGTCATTTTTAGCAACGTGATCTCTTAGAAAGTGATGGCGGATATCAATGTGCTTGGTGCGAGAGTGTTGTACCGGATTGTTAGCAATTTTAACGGCACTTTCATTATCACATAAAAGTGGCACCTTTTCAAGAACAATTCCATAGTCTAGGAGGGTTTGCTTCATATATAAGATTTGTGCACAACAAGCCCCCGTGGCAATGTATTCCGCCTCGGCGGTGGACAAAGCCACACTATTTTGCTTTTTAGATGACCAAGATACTAAAGATCTTCCAAGCAAATGGCACCCTCCAGATGTGCTTTTTCTATTAATTTTGCAACCGGCATAGTCCGAATCGGAATAGCCAACTAGTTGGAATCTAGCTCCTTTGGGATACCAAAGACCAATGCTTGGGGTGAGCTTAAGATATCTTAGGATTCTTTTTACGGCACTTAGGTGAGGTTCTTTAGGGCACGCTTGAAAGCGGGCACACATGAACACACTAAACATGATATCGGGCCTAGATGCGGTAAGGTACAACAAGCTACCAATCATAGAACGGTAGAGAGTTTGATCAACCGGTTTACCTCCCTCATCTAGGTCGAGATGTCCATTTGATGGCATTGGGGTCTTGATTGGTTTGCATTCTTCCATCTTGAATCTTTTGAGAAGATCCTTGGTATACTTTTCTTGAGAGATGAAAATCCCTTCTCTCATTTGCTTTACTTGAAATCCAAGGAAGAATGTGAGCTCACCAATCATTGACATCTAGAACTCCTTTGACATCAATTCACCAAATTCCTTGCAATAATCTTCATTTGTTGATCCGAAGATGATATCATCAACATATACTTGACAAATAAAGATCTCCCCATTAAACTTCTTGGTGAATAGTGTGGTGTCGACCTTCCCAATGGTGAAGCCCTTCTCAATGAGGAAGTCCCGGAGGTGCTCATACCACGCTCTAGGGGCTTGCTTGAGCCCATATAACGCCTTGGACAACCTATAAACATGATTAGGATATCTAGGGTCTTCAAACCCGGGAGGTTGATTAACATAGACTAGTTCATTTATAAAGCCATTTAAGAATGCACTTTTCACATCCATTTGATATAGTTTCATATCATGATGTGATGCATATGCAAGGAGGATACGAATGGCTTCGAGTCTTGCAACGGGTGCAAAGGTCTCTCCAAAATCAAGACCTTCAACTTGAGAGAACCCCTTTGCAACTAGTCTTGCCTTGTTCCTCACCACTATGCCTTGGTCATCTTGCTTGTTTCGGAACACCCACTTGGTTCCAATGACTCTTGCACCTTTAGGATGCTCTTCAAGTGTCCATACTTGATTGCGGGTGAAGTTGTTCAATTCTTCATGCATGGCATTCACCCAATCCGGATCTTGAAGAGCTTCTTCTACATTCTTAGGTTCAACGCAAGAGACAAAAGAGTGATGTTCAACAAAAGAAGCTAGTTTTTGAGATCGAGTCATTACTCCCTTTGTAGGACTCCCTATGATGAGATCTTGTGAATGTGCTTGAAGTAGTGGTGAGTTTCTTCTATCAACCACTTGAGGAGGTGGATGGGGAGCATCAACATCTTAAGCTTGTGCCTCGGCTTGTTCATGAGAGACATAAGTGTCTTCATTTTCAACTCTCTCATTCTTGTCATCATCTTGAGGCACACGTGATGAAGATGGTGGATCAACAATTTGTACATCGTCATCATCATCTTTTGGCTTGATGTCTCCCACCGGCATGTTCTTCATGGCCTCCCTCAAGGGTTCATCACCTACATCATCACAATTCTCAATTGCTCCTTGGGAGCCGTTAGATTCATCAAATTCCACATCATATGTTTCTTCAACCAAACCGGTGGCATGGTTAAATACTCTATATGCTTTGGACTTTGATGAGTAACCAACAAGAAAACCAATATCACAACGTCTTTGAAACTTCCCTAGGTGTTGACGCTTCTTGTAGATGTAACATTTGCAACCAAACACCCGGAAGAAAGAGACGTCCGGCTTCTTCCCATTAAGCAACTCATAGGGGGTCTTGCCAAGAAACTTTTGTAGGAAGAGGCGATTTGAAGCATAGCATGCGGTGTTGATTGCCTCGGCCCACAACTTCTCCGGAGTGTTGTACTCATCTAGCATTGTTCTTGCAAGGGTGATCAAAGTTCGGTTCTTTCTCTCAACTACACCATTTTGTTGAGGAGTGTAGGTTGAAGAGACCTCATGCTTGATTCCAATTTCATCACAATAAGCTTCAATGTTGGTGTTGTCAAACTCTTTGCCATTGTCACTTCTAATCTTCTTTATCTTGACTTTAAATTCATTTTGAGCTCTCTTTGCAAACTTCTTGAAGCAATTTGCCACTTCGGATTTGTCATGAAGGAAGAAAGTCCATGTATACCTTGAGTAGTCATCCACTATCACAAGACAATAGAGATTACCACCCAAGCTCTTGTATGTTGTAGGCCCAAACAAATCCATGTGTAGAAGTTCTAGCACTCTTGAAGTTGACATGAAAGCTTTGGTTGGATGAGTGTTTGCAACTTGTTTGCCCGCTTGACATGCACTACAAGGTTTGTCCTTTTCAAACTTCACATCCTTCAATCCTCTCACTAGTTCTTTCTTCAATAGCTTGTTGAGAGTGTTCATTCCAACATGAGCAAGCCTCCTATGCCAAAGCCAACCAAGTGAGGTCTTGGTGAACAAACATGTCATCAAATTTGCATCTTCGGAGGTGAAGTCAACAAGATAAAGATTGTTGTATCTAAAGCCTTTGAATATCACTTGCTTGTCATCTATCTTTGAAATTTCCACTTCATTTGGTGTGAACAAGCATTGGAAGCCAAGGTCACAAAGTTGCCCAACGGATAACAAGTTAAAACTCAATGAAGCAACATAGAGCACATTTGAGAGTGAGTGATCATGTGATATTGCAATCTTGCCTATACCCTTGACTTTGCTCTTTGAATTATCCCCAAATGTGATCTTCTCTTGACATATTCCATTTTCTTCAATGGTGGTGAACATACGAGGATCACCGGTCATATGTTGAGTGCAACCACTATCAATAACCCAATGAGATCCACCGGTCTTGTAGTTCACCTACACACAAGAGATCAAGCTTTTTGTTTAGGGACCCAAACTTGAGAGGGGCCCTTGACTTTATCCACTAGTGACTTGGCAACCCATATTTTCTTTGGCCTATTCTTGTTTGGGGGACCCAAAAACATGACTTTCATCTTTCCATTTGAATCTTTTCTTAGCATATAATGAGCATTGAAGGCGAAGGGTCTAGCATGCTTGGGCAAGGGTTGTGGTGGTGGAGTTTTGCATTCATGAGCAAAGTGACCTTCTTGACCACACTCAACACATCTCTTTGGCTTGGGCTTTGACTTGCTTTGTTGTTGTTGAGCTTTTGCTTTCTTCTCTTGATTTGCCAAGTACCCAATACCGCTTCTATCCATCTTCATTATGGTGTTCATGAGGAGCTCACTTTGCAAATGTTGGCCTCTTGTGAACTTGCTTAGGCCGGTCTTGAGATGCTCTTTTTCTTGCTTGAGCTTTTTGTTTTCTTCAATGAGTGACTCATTTGTTGGTTGCTTCTCAAGAGCCATCAAACCTTTTAGCTTCTTGTTCTCATTTGCAAGCTTCTCATTCTCACTCTTAATCTTGGCATAATCATCATGGTTGCTTGACTCAACCACACTCTTGCCTTTGCTACTAGAACCTTGCTCAATGCTTTCAATGATCAAGTCATCACATGATGTAGCTATATCACACTTAACAACATAGTTAGTAGCATCATGTGTCTCAAGAGCAAGTTCATTAGCAACCACAAGACTATCATAGTCAATTTTTAATGTGATGTATTTGTCCTTTAGAGAATTATGTTTAGTGATGAGCTCATCATGCTTCTTCTCAAGTTTATCATGTTGATCTTTAAGCTCTTTATAAGAGGTTTTGAGCTCCTTGAGAGTGGAAGACATCACTTCATTTTGAACTCTAAGCTCACCACTAGTCTTTTGAATATTTTCAAGCTTGGATGAGAGTAATTCATTTTCATTTTGAAGATCATCATTTTCATTTCTAGTCCTTCTTATGATTTTAGTGTATTTGTTTAGCAATTTTACAAGTTCATCATAAGAAGGCGAGTCATATTCATCATCACTATCACTATCATCATCATCATCATCATCACTATCATGGTTTTGTACCTTTCGTTCACCCTTGGCCATAAGGCATAGGTGAGTAGTGGACGATGATGGTGAAGGAGGCGGTGAAGGTGGTGATGAAGATGTTGGTGAAGATGATGGCCCCATCACAAATGCGGCAACCTTCTCATCATCGCTCTCATCTTCGGAGGACTCACAAGATGATTCAATGTCGGTGAGCCAATCACCAACAATGTATGCCTTTCCTCCCTTCTTCTTCTTGTGGAACTCCTTCTTCTTGCCATCCTTCTTCTTGTATGGCTTGTTCTTCTTCTTCTCTTCTTCTTCATCACTTGAATCATTTTTCTTGCCCTTGTTCTTGTTCTTGTACTTGTCTTTTGGTGGTCTAGGGCATTGATGAGCTAGGTGGCCAAGTTCACCACAATTGTAGCAATCCATCTCCGAGATTGGCTTTCTCTTGCTACTTGTGAAGAATTTCTTCTTCTTGCCATCGAACTTGATGCCACTCTTGTTGAGCTTCTTTAGCATCTTGGTGGTCTTTCTCACCATAAGTGCAAGTGATTCATCATCAACATCACTTTCACTTGAGCTTTCTTGCACCATCATGGCTTGGCCCTTCTTCTTCTTCTTGTCATGACTAGCTTTGAAGGCCAAGTCTTTCTTCTTGGAAGATGATGAGCCCTCTTCTGGAGTGATATGCATGTACATCTCATGAGCATTGATTTTCCCTAATACTTGAGTCGGTGTTGCGGTGGAAAGATCACTTTGGTGAAGCACGGTGACAATGTGACCATACTTCTCAACGGGAAGCACACTCAAGATCTTCCTTGCAACATCCGATTGGCTCATTTTGGTGAGCCCAAGAGCATTGAGGTCCTCTACAAGAACATTCAAGCGAGTGTACATGTCATTAGCACTTTCTTTGGGAAGCATCTCAAAAGAATTAATTTTCTTTAAAGCTATGTGATAGCGTTCCTCACGCTCACTCTTAGTTCCCTCATGGAGAGCACAAAGATTTTCCCACAATTCATGAGCGTTCTTTGCATTACGCACGCGATTGAAGATATCTTTGCCTAAGCCCCGGTAGAGTGCATTTTTGGCCTTTGCATTCCACCGGTCGTACTTCTCCTCGTCACCACTTGGGTTAGCGGGATCCCTTATGGGGGGAAGCCCTTCGGTTGCGGCTCTAAGGCACCCAACATCTATGGCTTCGAGGTACGCCTCCATACGAATTTTCCAATATGGAAAATCGTCTCCCTCAAAAGTAGGAGGTGGTCCTTCCCCATTAGACATCTTGCTCTAGGCGGTAAAGCCTAAAAATAGAGCAACACGGCTCTGATACCAATTGAAAGGATCAAGATGCCCAAGAGGAGGGGTGAATTGGGCTTCTCTAAAAATTAAATGCAAGAATTAAATCCTACAAGCCGGAATTCACCCCTAGTGTCTACTTGTGTTCCTAGAGAGTCTACCGATACAAAGTTTTGCACCCTAGTTTCCAATCCTAGTCTAGCATGGCAAGTCTAGGAATGTAAAACAAGCAATGAAAGTAAATACGAGAAAGTAAATGCTTGAATGTAAAGGGGCAAGGAACACGGCGATGTTTTTCCGAGGTATCGGAGAGTCGCCACTCCCCACTAGTCCTCGTTGGAGCACCCGCGCAAGGGTGTAGCTCCCCCTTGATCCGCGCAAGGATCAAGTGCTCTCTACGGGTTGATTCTTTGACACTCCGTCGCGGTGAATCACCCACAACCGCTCACAAGATGAGTTGGGTTATCCACAAGCTCCGCCGGATGATCACCGAACTCCCAATCACCACCAAGCCGTCTAGGTGATGGCGATCACCAAGAGTAACAAGCTAGAACTCTCACTTAACCACTACAAGCCCAAATGAGAAGGTGGATGCACACTTGCTACTCTCTAATCGCTAGTGAGAAACTCTCAAGCTTTGATTCTCAAATCTCTATCCTCACTAGTGCTCTTGCACTCCCTTGCACTCCAAAGGTGTTTATCAGCTGATCAAATGAGCAAGAGACCTCTAAAAGAGGTGGTGGGGATGTATTTATACACCCCACAGACAAAACAAACCGTTACCTGCTGACTCAGCAAAACACGAGCTGACCGGACGCGCCGGTTGAACTGACCGGACGCGCCGGTCGCTCGTAACGGTCGAAAGCCGAAAATCAACTGAGTGACCGGACGCACCGGTCAGGGGTGACCGGACGCGTCCGATCATGCAGGGAGCATACTGTACTCGCACCGGACGCGCGACCGCGTCCGATCGGTGATGACCGGACGCGTCCGGTCGTCTCTGGACCTTACTGGACTGTGACCGGACGCGCCGATCACACCCAGGTCGCGTCCGATCGGGTGTTTCCCTCAAGTGACACGTGTCGACCTCTGACCACCGCGTCCGGTCCTCGCGAGGACCACGTCCGGTCGTCAGAGCTGAAACCCTAGCCGCGGAACTGTACTGACCGGACGCGTCCGGTCATGCCGAGGACCGCGTCTGGTCATGGGAAAACGACCCGAAACTCTCCGAAACGCGTCACAACTTGAACCAAGTTGCTTCCAACTGAACTTTGAGCTATTCTAGAGCTGCCTAGCGCCAAGTTTAACAAGTGTGCACCACACCTAAACATAGGACTCGCCTAGGTCAAGCTACCCGCTCATGCCCCCCTTTATAGTACGGCCAAAAGAGAAAAACGAAGATCCTAACGACTATTCCAAATGTCTCTCAACACCTCGACATCCGGAACTAACCGTCCTTAATCTTGACGTCACTCTTTTGAAAACCGAAACGATTTCCATCAAGGGGCATGAATACCATGGTGCCCAAAGCAGTTAAAACCTCCATGGCCTAACTTACCAAAGTTTCTGCAAAACACACGTTAGTCATGGTAATAAAGCGTTGTCATCAATTGCCGAAACCAAACCTCGGGGCCTAGATGCTTTCAGCACCCAACATCTATGGCTTCGAGGTATGCCTCCATACGAATTTTCTAATATAAAAAATCGTCTCCCTCAAAGGTGGGAGGTGGTCCTTCCCCATTAGACATCTTGCTCTAGTTGGTGAAGCCTAAATAAGGAGCAACTCGGCTCCGATACCAATTGAAAGGATCAATATGCCCAAGAGGGGGGGTGAATTGGGCTTCTCTAAAAATTAATTGCAAGAAATAAAACCTACAAACCAAACTTTACCCCTTGTGCCTACTAGTGTTCCTTGTGATTGTACCAGTAAAAGTTTTGCACCCTAAGTTCCGATCCTAGTCTAGCATGGCAATTCTAGGAAAGTAAACAAGCAATGAAAGTAATACACGAAAGTAAATTGTTTGAAAGAAAGGGTAAGGAACACGACAATGTTTTCCTGAGGTATCGGAGAGTCGTCACTCTCCACTAGTCCTCGTTGGAGCACCCGCGCAAGGGTGTAGCTCCCCCTTGATCCGCGCAAGGATCAAGTGCTCTCTACGGGCTGATTCTTTGACACTCCGTCGCGGTGAATCGCCCAAAACCGCTCACAACATGAGTTGGGTCATCCACAAAGCTCGCCGGATGATCACCAAACTCCCAATCACCACCAAACCGTCTAGGTGATGGCGATCACCAAGAGTAACAAGCTAGAACTCTCACTTGACCACAACAAGCCTAATGAGAAGATAGATGCACACTTGCTACTCTCTAGTCACTAATGAGGGATCTCAAGCTTTGATTCTCAAATCACTACCCTCACTAGGGCTCTTGCACTCCCTTGCACTTGAAAGGTGTTTCTTAGCTGAATAAATGAGCAAGAGACCTCTAAAAGAGGTGGAGGGGATGTATTTATACACCCCATAGTCAAATCCAACCGTTATCTGCCAATTCAGCGAAACACGCACTGACCGGACGCGCCGGTCGACGTGACCGGACGCGCCGGTCGAGTGTAACGGTCGAAAACCAGAACGATACCGCTGAGTGACCGGACGCACCGATCAGGAGTGACCGGACGCGTCCGATCGTGCAAGACCCTTACTGTACTTTAACCTGACACTCGACCGCGTCCGATCAGTGATGACCGGACGCGTCAGGTCTGCTAAGTACCTTACTGGAACGTGACCGGATGCGTCCGGTCATTTTTCCAGTCGCATCCGATTATACTTTTACCCTCTGAAACACGTGTCAGACTGATCAACGCGTCCGGTCCTCGCAGGGACCGCATCCGGTCAACCAAGTTGAAAACGCAGTGACTGTTAGTACTGACCGAACACGTCCGGTCGTGATAGAGACCGCGTCCGGTCAAGGGTAAACAACTCAAACAACTTCGAAACGCGACACAACTTGAATCAAGTTGCTTCCAACTGAACTTTGAGCTTTTTCTGAGCTACCTAGTGCTAAGTTAGACAAGTGTGCACCACTCCTAAACAAAAGACTCACCTAGGTCAAACTACTCGCTCATGCCCCCCCTTTATAGTATGGCCAAAGGAAAAGGCGAAGATCCTAACGACTATTCCGGATGTAACTCAACACCTTGACATCCGAAATTAACCGTCCTTAATCTTGTCGTTGATCCTTTGAAAACCGAAACGATTTCCATCAAGGGGCATGAATACCATAGTGCCCAAAGTAGTTATCAACCCCATGACCTAACTTATCAGAGTTTCTGCAAAATACACATTAGTCATGGTAATAATGCGTTGTCATCAATTGCCGAAACCAACTTCCGGGGCCTAGATGCTTTCATCCGGACGCTAGCGGGCGGACGCCATAGCAAACCACCCCGCCTCCCACTGCAACGGCCCACCCCCGCCTCAACGAAAATAAAAATGGAAGGAACTAGCGAACCAACGCCTCCCCCATCCCCACCACACATGGACGAAGAAAGGAAGCCATCTCCACCACCCCCGCGCAACGGATCTGTCCCTCCCCCAACCTCGTCAACCCCTAGCACCGACGTCTGATGCAAAAAAAAACTCTGGGAGAGAAGATGCAACAGAGGTAGGAGGGAGAGAGATGTAAAAACCTAGATCTACTTATGAAACATTCAAATATAACTGTTGCAACATACATCATATGGCTATTGAAACAATTAAAACGTGCTACTGAAACACCTAGTTTTGAACTACTGAAATACCCTGTTTTGAACTACTAAGACACCACAGAAACACCCTAGTTTTGAATACTGAAACACTTGAAAATATCTTATTGACACACCAAGATTAAACTACTGAAACGCTCCAGTTTGGATTACTGAAACACTTGAAATCCTCCTGTTGAAACGCCCAAATTGAGCTAGTGAAACACCCATATTGAACTACTGAAACACTCAGAAAACACCCCAAATTGAATACTGAAACACCCAGAAAACACCCATAGATTGGCTACTAAAACATCTAGCTTAAACTACTGAAACACCCAACTTAAACTACTGAAACAACCAGAAAAACATCCCAGATTGCCTACTGAAACATACCTTTCGAGAAAATGAAACAACAGAAAAAAAACTACTGAAACAAGAGGAGAAGAGAGGGAGAAGGCCGCCAGATCTGCAACGTCCCCATGGATCCACCACGAGGGGCAACACTGCTGCATGGATCCACCACCAGGGGAGCTCGCCAAAGCCGTCGTCGAGGTGAGCGAGGCGCGCAAGAGTGGAAAGCGCCACCCCCAACTGGATCTGCACCGCCACCATGGATCCACCGTGGATGACTCGGTGCACCATGGATCCGCAACAGGGGAGATCTCCCATGCCGTCGTCGAGTTGGAGGAGGAAGCTCCAGGGCGGAGAAGAGCACCCGCGCCACTGGATCTGAGGATCCGCCACCAAGGGAGCGCAGCGGGAAGGGGGAGGAAGAGGAGGAGAGATGAAGGCCGGGAGGAGGAGCTCGCCGGTGCACGGAGGAGGAGCTTCGCCGGCGCACAGAGGAGGAGTGAGCGCGCTCAGCGCGAGCGGCTTCGCGTGGAGGAGGCAGAGTGGTGTGGAGCGGAGGAGGCGAGCGAGTGGGGCTGGGTGGGTCGAGGCGGGGTCAACGAATGGATACGGCACTGGGCGAGTCGCGCGCGCGTTGTTTGCGTCGCGGCGCGTCCGTCCACGTCCAGACGTATGCACTGTATCGTTACCGTATAAAGTATGGATGAGTGCAGGAAAACTGATATAAAGCGATGACTAGAATGAAATATTCGTTATAAAGGTTGCATGATGAGTGCGGGGTTGCATACGTACTGATGAGTGCGGGCAAGGCCGTCGAGCTTCGAATCGTCCCGAGCGCGCGGGCGTTGCAATGAGGATGCCGCCGCCACCGCCCTTCCCATCCCCTCTGCCGTTGGCGCCTCCGCCCCCACGTCCGGCGTGGAACACAAACCGCAATCTTGTGGTGACCCACCCTCTGCTATCCCTCCTCGAGTCATGCGTCTCCTTCCGCCGCCTCCTCCAGCTCCAGGCGCTGCTCACCGTCTCCGGCCTCGCCGCGCACCGCTTCCCGGCCTCCCGCCTTCTTGCCTTCTGCGCGCTCTCCGACCCGCCGCGCCTCGCCCACGCCGCCGCCGTCCTCGCTCAATGCGCCGAGGGGCCCAACGCCTACATGCTCGCCACCATGATGCGCGGATTCCTCCGCGCCAGAAAGCCCGCCCACGCGCTCGCCCTCTTTCGCCGTGTGCTCCGCGATCGCCTCCCCGCCGACGCGCGCACCATCGTCTTCGCAGTTAAAGCCGCCTCCAATTCCTCCTCCCCCGCCGAGGCCATCCACTGCGTCGCCTTCAAGCGAGGATTCATTGGCCAGAGCGTGCTCGCGGGGAACGCACTGGTGCACATGTACGCAAGCAGCATGTTATTACCCGACGCGCGGAAGCTGTTCGACGAAATGGCTGATAGGGACGTGGTTTCGTGGACAACGCTGGTGGATGGGTATGCACGTGGTGGCTTGCCCGATGAGGCCTGGCGGGTATTCTGCAGGATGGTGGTTGCTGGGGGTGTGTGGCCGAACGAGGTGACTCTGGTCGCTGCAGCCTCAGCAGCTGGGCAAATTGGGCTGCTGGGGTTGGGGAGGATGGTGCATCAGTGTGTTGTGGAGAGTGGCGGCCGTATGAGCGTTAACTTGGAGAATGCGCTGATCGATATGTTTGGGAAGTGTGGGTGTGTGGCCTCAGCAAAGGAAGTTTTTGATGGGATGGCCATCAAGGATGTGTACTCTTGGACGAGCATGGTCAGTGCCTATGCCAAGTGTGGTGATTTGGAGAATGCAGGGAAGCTTTTCAAGGAAATTCCTAATAGGAATGCAGTTTCTTGGAGTTGCATGATCACAGTTTATGCACAGGCAAATCTGCCAGAGGAAGCCGTGAGGATATTCAATGACATGATTGCAGCAGGTGTGGAGCCGATTGATGCTACACTTGTGAGTGTTCTTTCAGCATGTGCTCAGCTGGGTTGCTTGGATGTTGGTAGATGGTTATATGACACTTACATTGTCAGCCATAAGGTTGAGCTTACAGTGAATCTAAGCAATGCATTCATTGATATGTTTGCGAAATGTGGAGATGTGGGTGCAGCATCAAGGTTATTTAGCAATATGGAGGACAAGAATGTAGTAAGTTGGAACACAATGATCATGGCCCATGCTTTGCATGGTCAGTCTGAAGAAGCCCTTCATGTATTTCAAGAATTCAAAGGATTAGGTATTTTGCCTGATGAGATCACATATATTGGGGTACTTTCTGCATGCAGTCACAGTGGTTTAGTTTCAGAAGGACGGTGCCATTTCAAAGAGATGAAGATAGTTTATGGGATTGAACCCAGGGCCGAACATTATGCATGCATGATTGACCTTTTGGGTAAAGTTGGGCTTCTTGAAGAGGCGTTTGAAGGTGCAAGGAGTATGCCAGTAGGAGCTGACGAGGCTGGTTGGGGTGCTCTTTTGAACGCTTGCAGAATGCATGGTAATGTAGAGATTGGCGAATGTGCAGCGGATAAGCTAGTAGGGCTGGATCCTTCAGACAGTGGAATCTATGTACTCATGAGCCAAATATATGCAAGTAAAAGTAATTGGGGCCAGGTGAAGATGCTAAGAACGGTGATGAGAGATAGAGGAGTAAAGAAGAATCCTGGATGTAGTTCTATCGAAGTGGATGGGAAATTTTATGAGTTCTTGGCGGCAGATGTTTCACATGTCAACTCAGAAGATATATATGCTGCACTGGAGAATATTTACCATCACTCAAAGTTAGAAGGTTATATTTCTCATGCTTCATGTGTCTGCTGAAAATTCTTCTCTTGTTCATGCATCTCATAATTAGATTTGACTGTAGACACAAAATGATAAGTTAGCGTCATACAGGATTTTATATATCCAAAACTCAGCTTCCTGGTGAGGATGAGCATATTTTCTTTGACCTTGTACTGTTTTGTATTTGGTTCATGCAATGTGGCCTAAAAGTCAGATTTGTTCGTACAGTTAAAACTTTCAAGGGCTGTGTTTAGTTCCACAAAAAAAACACTGTGCAGAAAAAAGATTCCCCGTCACATCAAACTTGCGATATATGCATGGAGTACTAAATGTAGATGAAATAAAAAACTAATTGTACAACTTGGTTCTACTTTGCGAGACGAACGTTTTGAACCTAATTAGTCAACGTTTGGACACTATTTGCCAAATAAAGCCAAAACGTGCTACAATACTTTTTTTACACCTTTTTACACCTTTTTACACATCTAAACACACCCAAGAAGGCAGAGTATATGGGCAGATAAAGCTGAGTAGTCTATGTCTGATGGACAATCGCTGTGACTGTGACACAATATCCTGACTTCGGCCAGTTGTGCATGTGGAACATATTATGCGCTTTTAATGAGATCGATTGAACTCTGACTGTTCTTTCTGATCGACTAACTGTGTAAGTCCTTGTGACTTTGTTAAGCTTTTATCTGTAGATTCTTGAATTAATATGTTCATATCATGTAAATTAGTTATGTTATAATTTGCCTGTAGGTGTGAATGGCATGCTGTGGAGCTAAGTTGAGTGTCTCCCTTGCAGATGTCCTAATTTATTGCATCAGCAGAAGGCATTCGTATATGTGATTCAGGTGCATAGCAATCAGTCTTTTTTCCTAATTATTCACCGAAGTTACGGAAATGATGCTACCATATGTCCATTTTATGAAATTTATCACAATATATGCCATGAAATATCTCCACTAGAAATCTGAAACACATATTCTGGTTATTACTGGAGTAGGAAAATAATAGATATGTTTAAGTCCAGAAAGCACGCCCTATCACCTTTATAATATTTTCTATAGTAGGCTGGGACATGATAAAGCTATATGAAATTACCAGTAAATTATCTCTGATCCTAGTCAAAGATTAAATCATTGGAACAATTTTGTTTTTACTCATGCCCATCCAAGACAAGCAGCATGGCAAATATAGAGTTGTCATAGGATTGCAAAGCAAACTGAAATAATTCTTTGGTGTTGGGGGTAAAATATAGAAATAAAGCTTTGTTCTTTGTTTTTAGTTCAACTTAACGTCTCATCTTACGTCGGCACGTGTGCTTTCATGTGGGCTTCAGAATCTAGACTCATGGTACTGTGCTGACTGATCGGTGCATCAGCGTCGTGCCTTCATCTTCTTTGACCATTAGAGCAGGCGCAATGTATACTACCGGAATCGGTAGTAGCGTGGGTCCAAGGTACAGGCGGTAGCAGCGAACAACCAGGCGCACAATGTCCATCTTGTATAAGGTGGGGCCCGCAAAAAAAAGTCGGATCTCCAACCACCTGTGACCCTTCCCGCGAGACGGAGAGGAAGCTTCAGATCCCCAGTCTTCACAATCCAACGCCACCGCCACCTCGTTGGCTCCTCGTACAGCCCCCCCGCCGCCTCGTCGGCTCCTCCTACGGCGGCGCCGCCGCCTCCTCCTCCTCCTCCTCAGATCCTGATACGGCACCGTCACCGGGACCCGTTCCCGGTCATCCTCTTCTTCCACGGTGGCAGCTTCGCCCACTCGTCCTCGATCTGCCACGGCCATCTACGACAACCTGTGCTGCCGGTTCATGAAGCTGGGCAAGGGCGTCGTGGTGTCCGTGAACTACCGGCGCGCCCCCGAGCACTGGTCCCCGTGCGCCTCCTTCGATCCTCCTATGCTGCCGCTGCCTCCTCGTGCTACTCCTTCTACGGCGCTTGGTCCTCAACCGCTGGCTCCTCGTTGGACGTGGCCACGATGAAGAAGGCCACCACGATGCCTGCCGCCGGCAAGCCAGAGCTGGGTCGTGCGGCATGGTGCGTGATACCGGGCCAGATCTGCAGCCAGGTGAACTCTCCACGCGGCCAGAACGTTCATCGACAACCATCGTAAGCATTGCTTGCCCATTTGCTATTCCTTGTGGTCCAGCCATAGAGTACTAGTACGTGCATGCAATCTACAAGTGTTGTTACTAATCTTGTTGGTGACTAATAATTAATACATTGAATTTCAAATACAAGTACTCTGAAATAAACACGTACATTATAAGTTGGATCGGTGAAAACAAATTAAACTAGTAAAGTACATGGTCGATCTGAAACTAATACACTCTAATCTTGTTGTCGCTGACCGCCAAATTTCTGCCATATGTGCTCTATTAAATCTTCCTTGAGACGCCGATGTGTCGTTTGGTCACGGATACTCCTATTTTTCTCTAGGTCATCTGAAAATCCATGTATTGGGCCTTGGTCCAGCCCTGTTATTTGGGCAGAAAATTGGCCTTGTTCATATGTGTTCTCATCTGGGATGTTATAGGAATCTCTCTCATCCTCAACTATCATATTGTGTAAAATAACACATGCATACATTATATCTGCAAGCTCTTTCCTTTCCCAAAGACGTGCTGGGTGACGTATGATGGCCCAATGTTTCTGTAAAACACCAAAAGCCCGTTCAACATCTTTTCTTGCTGATTCTTGATGCTGTGCATACAATTTATGCTTATCACTTTGGGGTCTGGTGATTGACTTGGCAAATGCTGCCCACTCTGGATAGATACCGTCAGCTAGGTAGTATCCCATGTTATATTGTTTCCCATTAACTGTAAACTCAACAGGTGGTGCTCTTCCTTGTAGCACATCGGTGAATAATGGGGACTGGTCTAATACATTAATATCATTGTTTGAACCAGCAGCCCCAAAAAATGCATGCCAAATCCATAGGTCCAACGATGCAACTGCTTCAAGCATGATTGTGGGTACTCCATAATCACCACGTGTAAATTGCCCCTTCCATGCAACCGGACAATTTTGCCATTCCCAATGCATGCAATCAACACTACCCAACATTCCATGAAATCCATGCGCCTTGCCGAAATGAAGTAACCGTTGAATATCTTCTTCAGTAGGTCTACGCAGATATTGTTGACCAAATAAGTGCCTCACACTTTGAACAAAGTTGATCATGCACTCCATTGTTGTGCTTTCTGCTAACCCAAATGATTCATCCATAAGATCAGCTGGGGTACCGTATGTGTTAGAAGAGTCAAGGGCCTATTAGGTCTTAGCCCGTTAGGGTTAATTAGTCGCTTGCTTAGGGGCCAAGTAAGACCTCTTCTCTATATAATGAGAGGAGATGTATCAATCTAATCAAGCAAGAGATTAGAAGGAAAAACCTTCTCTCTTGCCGGCCGTGGGCGAAGCCCCGCGGCCGGCGTTCCCAGTGCCCCTCACAGCCCTAGCCGCCGATCCTCTGCCACTCTCGCAAGTGAACAGTACCCGCGCGGAACTGTAGCACCACGGGGTACTGTAGCTCCGCCGCCGCTCCCCTCGACTCTCCCCTCTCGATCCCAACAACCCAAGCCCTTGACTTTTCTAACAGTATGCCAACATTCGGATGGCAGCGGTGCATTTCTGCAATGGTGATAGACCCACCTTGCCAAATGCATCTTGCCTAAGACGAAAATATGGAGACCAAGCCCCGAGAGCATCTACAATGCACAAAAATAGATGCTTTCTCATGCGAAATCTTCTATGAAACTGATCATCATTGTATAAAGGATTGCTTGAGAAATACTTAGCAAACAATCTGTTGTGGTCACCTTCATGATCTCTATTGATGTACCTGCGTTTATAGCCCCCACGATGGTTCGAGGAACCACTTAGGCGAGCCAGCAGCTTCTCTTCAAGTTGAGCTTCAACTTGAGTCTCAATGGGATCATTAAATTCTTCCCACATCATCTCTTCAATCTTCTCACTATTCACAGACTCATCAGAATGACTAGAATGATCTTGTGAATCAGTAGACATGCTTTGTTGTGGGGAAGCTGAAGGTAGGATGCTTTGTTGTTGGGAAGCTGAAGGTGAAGGTACAATGCTTTGTTGTGGGGAAGCTGAAGGTAGGATGCTTTGTTGTGGGGAAGCTGAAGGTGAAGGTACAATGCTTTGTTATGGGGAAGCTGAAGGTAGTGTGTGTTGCTGCCTTCAACTGCAGCTTGTATTTATAAGCTTGTGTATCTTTGCAGAAAACCAGGGCTGCTGTCTTGTTTTTGTCTGTATTCCAACAGCTAGTTTCCAACAGTCATGTCCTGCTTTTTGTCAACATGCAAACGGCTAGTTTTCAACAGCTAGTTTTTGTATGGTACAATTATTGTACTTATCACTGTTTTGAGCAGGTTGAAGTTGATCATCTCTACTATAATTGAAATATTCTCTAAGCCAATCCCTTCCTTCAAGATCAACGACTCACAGCACACCTACTACGGATGCAACGGCTGAGATTAAAAGTTTGAAGCGGCTTCCCACTCTCCCACGCCCCCACGCCCACGCTCGCGCGGCCCTCACGACGCCGCAGGATTTTGGTGTCACGGCAAACCCTAGCAGTTGTCATATCCCCACGGCCGCGCAGCTCGCGCCGCCGGCAGGGCGCCACGCCGCGTCACGGCCACGCGCGCGTGCGGTGCGTGCGCGGGCGCCAAGAGAGAGGGAGGGAGCAAGCGACAGCGCGTGCGAGCCTTGGGATGCTGTGATCGCCGCCACGCCTCCTGGAGCCTGGGCCGGGGGCGGTGGGGATGGAGCGGGTCGGGATCGGCATGGTGGCGGGCTGCGTGACCGCCACGGGCGCGTTCGCCGCCGCGCTGGTGGCGCGCAGGGCGTTGGTGTGGGCGCGCTGGTGCCGGGCCGTCGCGCTGCTCAGGGAGTTCAAGGACAGCTCCGCCACGCCGCCGCCCTACAGAAGTCGACCCTACAGCAAGATGGATACATGGGGACTAAGTCACAGCGCCGCCACTCCGTTTCAGTAAACTACTTCAAGGTATGTTCTAATTCATTTGATATAATTCATAAATGAACCTGTTATTTTTATTGATAGGTACAAGTAAAGTAAACACTCCTTTTCTTTTGTCACAAGCACAATATTTTCTTAACTGTCAATGTGGGGCTGTGGACTCCGACCTTTACCCTTTTTCTTTTTTTGAATTGTAATTGTTATATTCTGATTGATACTACACTTTGTATCTTTCAGGCTGGTTTGCTGCAACAGATGGTAGATAAGATTCCTAATCAGTTTCTTTGGAACGCTGCTAGCTGGATATTTTTGGTTCCTCGGTTGTATCAGTATCCTGATGATAATATGCAACTGAATATCTCTGCAGTTTTGTTTCCCTCTGTGAGTGAGGATTAATGTGGATAGAATTGATGCCACGATTGATTTAGAAATCACAGTTAATGTTTTGGATTTTGGTTAGATAGTTCCAGTTTCATGCTTATCAGTGGTGAGACTCTATCCATCTTTGGATATGTGACTTTTATTAGATTCTATCCATCTAATAAAATGGCATGTACATGCGGACAGAGGTGGTGCCACGCCTGGTGGAGTCCCGACATCCCTCGCACAAACAAATCACCAGCGGCCGTGGTAGGTGATTTCAAACTACTTCTGTCATCTCAAAAAGTCACTGATTCTGCAGTTCCGGTGCTCTCATTCTACTTAGGGTGCTACTTTTTTTTACAATTTAATTATCTTCATTCTGTTTATAACAACTGGATGCAGAAATGGCTTTAATCGGCGTGTTGTGTTTTTCATGTTGCAGTTCATTCGACAAACAACTACATGGCTGCCTGTGAGGAGAGACTTGGGCTTCTCATGCTATACAAGAGAAGCAGCTAGGTGGGAGTTCATTGGGGAGCCTGATTCGACACATCGTGGAGATGTCCAACCAGGGGATGGTAGAATTTAGATTTTGTTTGGATGGCCATAATAGGCGTCGAAGAAAGCCACAGCATGATCTGATGAGTCTAGGAGGTTTCTTTCCATGCCACCAACGTACATTTGAGCTTACATATGTTGATGCCTTGGTATTTTGATAATCCTATTTCTAGAAATATGTTAATCCAGTTTATATACAGCATGAAAATTACAAAGTACCACTTATCTGGCTGGAGTTCAGGGTAGCATGGACTGCAGCTGGGATGCGATATTTGCAGAGAAACTGAACTTCAAAGTACCACTTATCTGGCTGGAGTTCAGGGTGGCGCATGCTTAGGATTGTGGTGGCTGTCGCCAACTGAGCAGGCCGCGGCCCTGGTTTGCATGTGTAGTTGTTGGAATGTGAGTGTATTAGGCCCATGAGGCTAGGCCCATGTGGCCCATGTATGGTTACATATATAGCTACCCTTCTAGGGTTAGCCCAAATCAATAGAATCTCAATCTCTAACATGGTATCAGCAGCCTAGGCTTCTTCCTCTCCTCATCCCAGCCGCCGCCTCCCTGGCCGGCGCCGCCGCCGCCATCCCATGGTAGGCCGGCCTCCCCCTCCTCCCCCCACCTTCCTCCTTCCCTAGTTTTCCCTCTCTCCCGTTGTAAGGTCCTAGATGGCTAGAGGGGGGGTGAATAGCCTATAAAAAAAATCTACAAGTACCACTAAGCAAACTTGTTAGAATAACAAACGGCGTAAAGCGAGTTTTGCTTAGCCAAAGATTGTGATGTAAGCCTCCTATCCACAAGTCTAGTAGATTATGATCTCTAGTTCACACAAGTGCTAAGTCACTAACTTACACTAGTGAGCAAGCTAACAACTACTAGAAAAGGCTACCACTAGAGCTACACAAGATAATCTAGTAAAAGTAAATGCGAAAGAGAGGATTGTGAATCTTATACCGGCGGTGGAGTGAAGATGTTGCCAATCACCAAGATGATATACAATCAATTAATATTGACAACAACACAATATGTAGACCAATCACCGGGAGACAAGAGACACAATATTTTTGTTCACCCGGTGTTCACTTGTGCACCGACAAGCTACGTCACCGGTTGTGTCGACCAACACTTAGATGGTTCCTCGGTGTGACCCTCAAGTCACTTGCCCCTCAAGGCACGCCCCGCAAGGCACCGCAAGACACCACTCTCAAGTGAGGTAACTCAATGACACGCGCAATCCAATAGAGTTGCTTTTGGCGTCCCGCCGAGGAAAGCACAAGAACCTCTTACAAACAACCGGAGGTGGCCAAGAACAATCACCTTCTCTTGCCAACGCCTCCAACAATCTCCAAGCCGGCTAGGAGCGGTACTCTCCAAGAGTAACAAGAAATCCACCGGCTAAACCACCCACAAGTGCCACTAGATGCCCTCAAGTTATGCAATGCACTTTGGGATCACTCAATCTCACTTTTGATTTGCAATCAAGCAAGAGAGATGAGTGGGAGGAGTAGCTCTAGCTCAAAGGATGCACAAGAGTGTTAGAAATGCCAAGAGACCTCCCCAAGGGCCGGCCAACGAGTATTTATAAGCACCCCAAACAAATAGAGCCGTTGCCACTCCACTGACCGTTTTTTCGGGACGACCGGACGCGCCGATCGAAACTGACCGGACGCGCTCAACCGCGTCCGGTCGCCCTGCGACGTCCATGTGTCCCTCAAATTTCAAATGCGACCGTTAGATCCTCCAACGGTCACTGCGCGCCAACGGTCAAACGCTATGACCGGACGCGCTGCTCAACCGACCAAACGCGTCGGTCGCACAGCACCGCACGCGCGAAGCAACGACCGGACGCGCTCCTCGCAACGACCGGACGCGCCGATCCGCACAGCACCCACGCCCGCGAAACAACGACCGGACGCGCTCCTCGCAACGACCGGACGCGACAGTGCCAGCGTCCGGTCGGAGTCCAGTAAGCTCCCTCGACGACCGGACGCGTCCGATCGCGTGTGACCGGACGCGCCCCACGTCCGATCGTCCTTGCGAACCGCAGTTCCTTCTGGGCACTTGACCGGACGCGCCGGTCCCGCGAGTGACCGGATGCGCCAGTTGCAAACCCTAGCCCGCGCGCCCGATACCCAAACCCCTCTCTACCCGCAAACCATAGCGCGACCAACGCCACCTTTGCAAAAGTGCCAACACCATCAAGTGTACATCTCCATGTGCTTGTGTGTTAGCTTTTTCTCAATCATTTTCAAAGGTTTTCCAATTAGCTCACTAGGCCCTACATGCAATGCACTTCATGAATTCACCTAGTGGCACCCGTGCATCGAATAACCGATAAGACTTCCCCTCTTAATAGTTCGGCTATCGATTCTAAACCACTCACACCCTCTATGGTGTCTTGAGTGTAAAACAAAATGGCCCTATGGTTATACCTTTGCCTTGAGCCCATTTTGTTTCTCCAAATGATATGATCCACTTCATATCATCACATGACCGTCTCGATCCATCGACCTTGACTTCACTTGCTCTTCACCGTTGCATCGGTCCGTCGGCGCTAAGTCTTGCTCAAGCTTCACCATCGCATGGTCCTTCGCTTCGAAGCCTCGACTTGCCCTTCACCTTCACAACCGGTCCATCGAGCCAAGCCTCATCTTGGTCTTCACAATCTTGGTCATATGAGTCAATGTCATGTCTCATATGCAATGACCACCTTTATCTAAATCATCCACTTAGATACAAAGGTTAGTCCTAGGTTTCATCAATTAGCCAAAACCAAACTAGGGACTTTCAATCTCCCCCTTTTTGGTAATTGATGACAACCCTCACAAAGATGATCTTGATAATAAAAGTTTTAAACTTGTCATACTTGTCCAATCATTTTGCTCATAAGTAAAGTTTGGACAATTATCACAAGCTCGGTTTTGGTAGCATTAGCTCCCCCTACATATGTGCATAGAGTTTGGATTGAAAGCTTTGCACATATGCATGGATAGAAATGTTGGGAGAGTAATTCTACCAAAATGATGCTATGGTGTAAGAAATGGACCTTTGAAGCGTGATACCAATCGAAGTTGCCTTTTACACCATCCTTAGCATCATGAAGTAACTAGACATCCATCAAAACTCAAGAACCCCGTGAGATCAACATTATATGTAAAGGTTCTTGGACCACTTGTAAAGCTAACCACTTGTAAAGCTTTAGGCAAGTCTAGATACCACATGTAAACTATTCCTATGCATGCTAGTAGATCATTTCATCATCCAATTTCTATACTAGCATTGCACCACACAAGCATGTATATTGAATTTAAATACATGTGCAATGAGCAAGTCATATGAGAATGCACAAACAAATGCAACAACTTTGTTTATGAGCTTGCTCCCCCTACTTGTGTGCATCAACAAATTTTATTTACCCCTTTATCAAGTTGAATCATCTTTTTCTCATCATAAATTTTATTTACCCCTTTATCAAGTTGAATCATCTTTTTCTCTCCCCCTTTGTCAACAACTTACCCAAAAAGGGGATCAAATTGTGGAGAGAAGGAAAAGTGTTTGATGGAGTAGATTGAAATTAATTCGATACCACATGTAAGGTTAAAAAATTTATCAAAACTGGTTTAACCTAGAATACTTGCCAAAGATATTTAAATCGATTTGAACCAAAGATAAGCTTCTTCACTCCTCAAAATAAGGGTTATCTTGCCTATGTTGAATTAAACACTTATAGCAAATCTTCTAGATTCAACACTAGGTTTACAAGCTCACAAACATGTCATATGCCACCACTAGATCAAAACAAGCATAGAAGCCATAGTGGTAACGTACATCCATCAAATTCATTTGATTTATCATGAATGCTCATACATACCACTTATTATGTCTACATGCTCTAGCAAGTCCTTAGCATAGGATGAATGACATGTCAATCAACTTTACCTTGCAATGTCGAAGGAGAGGCATGTCAATAAGTGGGTGGGGTGCATTCAACTCATG
Organism: Saccharum hybrid cultivar R570; assembly: GCA_038087645.1. Taxonomy (NCBI): domain Eukaryota; kingdom Viridiplantae; phylum Streptophyta; class Magnoliopsida; order Poales; family Poaceae; genus Saccharum; species Saccharum hybrid cultivar. The sequence continues at coordinate 375,495 of JAQSUU010000653.1, read as the reverse complement.
TTTGAGAAATCAAGAATGTTCAATTCATTCCTTAGCTTGCAAAACCTCTTTTCATCAAGTGGCTTAGTGAGAATATCGGCAAGTTGATCATCGGTGCCAACACTTTCAATGGCAATATCTCCCTTTTGTTGATGATCTCTAATGAAATGATGTCTTATGTCAATATGCTTTGTTCTTCCATGTTGAACCGGGTTTTGTATCATCTTGATTGCACTCTCATTATCACATAGCAACGGCACATTCTTGAAGTTGAGGCCATAATCCTTCAAAGTTAATTTCATCCATAGCAATTGTGCACAACAACTTCCCGCACTCACATATTCGGCTTCGGCGGTAGAGATTGCCACACTATTTTGTTTCTTTGAGGACCATGACACAAGTGATCTTCCAAGTAATTGACATGTGCCACTTGTGCTTTTCCTATTGATCTTGCAACCCCATAGTCGGAGTCCGAATATCCAATCAATTCAAACTTTGACCCCTTGGGATACCATAGTCCAACATTTCTTGTTTGCTTCAAGTACCTCAATATTCTTTTTGCCGCCGTGAGATGACTTTCTCTAGGTGAGGCTTGATATCTAGCACACATGCAAACACTAAAAATGACATCCGGCCTTGATGCGGTGACATAGAGTAGACTTTCAATCAAAGACCGATATTCCTTTTGATTCACCATTTTGCCATCAAGATCACTATCCAAATTGCCATTTGTGCCCATTGGAGTTGAAATTGGCTTTGCATCTTGCATTCCAAACTTCTTCAACATGTCCCTTATGTATTTCCCTTGACTCACAAATGTTCCATTCTTCAATTGCTTGACTTGGAGACCAAGGAAGTAGCTAAGTTCACCAATCATAGACATTTCAAACTCTTTGGCCATCATAGCACCAAATTCTTCACAATAAGCTTGATCGGTTGATCCAAAGATGATGTCATCAACATATATTTGCACTATGAATAGATCATTTCCAATCTTCTTGGTGAATAGAGTAGTATCAACCTTGCCCATTTTGAATCCCTTAGAGAGAAGGAAATCCCTTAGCCTCTCATACCATGCTCTAGGTGCTTGCTTTAAGCCATATAAAGCCTTCTTCAACTTGTAGACATGGTTGGGTTTCTTGTCATCTTCAAATCCAGACGGTTGCTCAACAAATACTAACTCATTGATGATCCCATTGAGAAATGCACTTTTGACATCCATTTGATATAGTTTGATATTGTGTGCACAAGCATAAGCCAATAGAATCCTTATTGCCTCCAATCTTGCCACGGGAGCATATGTCTCATCATAGTCAAGACCTTCAACTTGAGTGTAACCTTGAGCAACTAGTCTTGCTTTGTTTCTCACTACAATGCCATCTTGATCTTGCTTGTTTTTAAACACCCACTTGGTTCCAATCACATTGTAGTCATTTGGTCTTTCTACCATCTCCCAAACATCATTTCTTGTGAAATTGTTAAGCTCTTCTTGCATAGCCATGATCCAATCGGCATCCCTCAAAGCTTCTTCTATCTTCTTTGGTTCTATGGTTGACACAAATGATGCATGCTCATAAAACATAGTCAATCTTGATCTTGTTTGCACACCACTTCTAATATCACCAATAATACTATTAATGGGGTGATCTCTTGAAACATGTTGTGGTTGGAGTACTTGCACTTGATTGCTTGAGCTTGGTTGATCACTTGATGTATCTCGATGAGAAGAACTAGCACCATAATTTTGCACTTGAGAGTCACTAACTAGCTTGAATGGTAAATTGAGCACTTGATCTTTATCATCATCTTGAATATCAATTACTTGCTTTGCTCTAATGTCCCCAATGTCCATGTTCTTCATTGCTTCCACCAATTGAGTTCCACCAACATCATCTAGATTCTCTTCTTCATCTTGTGACTCATTGGTTTCATCAAATTGCACATCATGGACTTCTTCTAGAATGCCACTTGAGTTGTTCCAAACTCTATAAGCTTTGCTTGTAGTTGAATAACCAAGTAGGAACCCCTCATCACATCTTTTGTCAAACTTCCCCAATCTAGTGCCCTTCTTCAAGATATAGCATTTGCAACCAAACACCCTAAAGTAAGAAATATTGGGCTTTCTTCCATGAAGTAACTCATATGGGGTCTTCTCTAGCAATGGATGATAATATAATCTATTGATGTAGTAGCAAGCGGTATTGATTGCTTCATCCCAAAATGATTGACTCACATTGTACTTATGAAGCATTGATCTAGCCATATCAAGCAATGTTCTATTCTTCCTCTCAACTAGGCCATTTGATTGTGGAGTGTACTTGGCCGAGAATTGATGTCCAATACCATAATGATCACAAAGTTCTTCAATTCTTGTATTCTTGAACTCACTTCTATTGTCACTTCTCACTTTCTTGATTCTAATCTCAAACTCATTGTGAACTCTAGTGAGAAATGTCTTGAAGGTGTCAAACACTTCACTTTTGTCACTAAGAAAGAATACCCATGTGAATCTTGTGAAGTCATCCACTATGACAAAGCCATACTTGTTGCCGCCTATGCTTGTATATGTTGTTGGTCCAAATAGATCCATGTGCATCAACTCAAATGCTTTGCATGTGCTCATTGTACTCTTCTTTGGATGTGAGCTTCCAACTTGCTTCCCGGCTTGACATGCACTACAAAGCTTATTCTTCTCAAATTCAACATCTTTCAAACCATTGACAAGATTGTGAGTTGTAAGCTTCTTCAATTGTTTCATGCCAACATGACCAAGCCTTCTATGCCAAAGCCAACCCATGCTTGATTTGGAGACTAAGCAAGTTGTCAAAGAAGTTTCTCTAGCATTGAAGTCAACTAGGTAGAGATTCTCATATCTAAAGCCCTTGAATGCCACATTTGATCCATCCACACTAATAACTTCCACATCATCAACCCCAAAGATGCATTTGTAGCCTAGATCACATATTTGTGCCACGGATAGAAGATTAAAATCTAAACTTTCAACTAGCAACACATTGGAGATACTCATATCATTTGATATTGCAATCTTACCCAAGCCAATAACCTTGCCTTTCTTGTTATTGCCAAATGTGATAGAATCAACACCACTATCATTGTCATTGAATGAATCAAACATTCTTGATGTACCGGTCATGTGTTGAGTGCACCCACTATCAATAATCCAATGCCTTCCTCCGGCTTTGTAATTGACCTACAAGCAAATCAATGAAGCTTAGGTACCCATTTTTGCTTGGGTCCTTGTAGGTTAGTAACTAAGCTCTTTGATACCCAAATAGCCTTCTTCTTTGGGCCCACAATTGGTGTACCAACAAACTTAGCTTGCACACCCTTCACACCCTTGGTAAGCACATAGCAAGAATCAAAAGGTATAGCATTAACAAGGTTCTTGCTTTGGTTCTTTTTATTGCAATTATGCTCTAGGTGCCCAACTTGCTTGCATCTATTGCAAAACCGACCATTGCCCTTCACAAAGCTAGGCTTTGGAGTTGCAAAGGCCGACTTGCCTTTCTTGGGGGTGTAGCCCAATCCCTCTTTGTTAAGAGAGAACCTTTGGCTACCCAAGCACTTAAGCAAGCGGGCCTCACCACCATAGGCCTTGCCTAGGGCATGAGTGAGCTCATCCACCTCTCTCTTGAGAGTCTCATTCTCAACCATTAGTGAGGCATCACAAGTGAAACCATCACTAGTAGTAGAGGTAGAGTTGGTGGTGGTGGATGAAGAGCTACAAGAAGGGTTAGCATTTGACATGATGATAGGTTCATTAAAGGATTCATCAATTATATCACATGTAACACCTATATCACATGATATAACAACCTCCTTCTTTTCTTGTTGCTCAAGTAGCAATGAGTGAGCCTTTTCAAGCTTGAAATGAGCCTTACCAAGATCCTCATGGTCTTCCACTAGACTCTCATGGGTGGTCTTAAGCTCACTAAGAACTTTCTCAAGTATTGCTACTTTCATTGAAAGCTTCTTACACTCCTTGTTCTTGGCAATAGCTATGTCTCTAGTTTGTTGCATCAAGTCATATAGTTGTTCTTTAGTTGGTTCATCATCATCATTTTCATTATCATTATCACTATCATGAGCATATTCCATTTCACTTTCATCATCACTCTCATCATATAATACCTTAGCTTCTTTAGCCATGAAGCATGAAGAGGATGAATCAAATAGTGATGGCTTCTTGTTGATAGCAATGGAAGCAAAAGCCTTGTTGGATGATTCTTCTTCTTCTTCCTCATCATCACTTTCCCAAGTGATCACATAGGCACCATTTTTGCCTTTCTTGAATGTCATCTTGGCCTCTCTCTTCTTCTTCTCAAACTTGCCCCTCTTGTTGTTCTTCTTCTTGTCATAGGGACATTCGGCTTGAAGATGTTCGGTGCTATCACAATTGAATCACTTCCTTTGTTGCTCATTGCTCTTGAAATTGTCATTTCTCTTTTTGAAACCTCTTCTTTTGATAAACATTTTGCCAATGTTTTTGACAACTAGAGCAAGTGCCTCATCACCAACTTCCAATTCTTCATCTTCTTCGCTGTCATCTTCTTCTTGAATTGAAGCTTTGCCCTTCGAGGAGGTGGCCTTGAATGCCACAGTCTTCTTCTTCTTTTCATCCTCCTTCTCATCAACATCTTGATCATACTTGTCAAAGGTCAATACCTCTCCAAGCAAACCATTGGGCTTCATTGTTTCAAGCCCATCTCTTTGTAGCATCATGATCAACATCTTGAATCTTTTAGGTAAGCTCAACAAGAACTTGTGGCAAAAATCTTGGTCTTGAGTCTTGTGCCCTAAGCTCTTGAGATCATTCACAATGACTTGCAATCTATGAAACATCTCTAAGATTGCTTCTTCTTCTTTCATCTTGAAGTTCTCAAACTCACTCTTGAGCCCATATAGCTTGGCACTCTTTACAACCTTAGTGCCCTCATATGTTTTACTTAACCTTGTCCACACTTCATTTGCCAATTCCAAATCCTTGATGCCCTCAAATACTTTTGTGTCAATATTATTGTAAAGTGTATTGAGAGCCATTCTATTGCATGTTCTATTTGCTCTATCTTCATCGGTGAGATGATCGGGATCAATGATAGCAAAATCATTCTCGGTGACTTGCAATACTCTCTCATGAATAGAACCAAGGTACATTGTCATTTTTCTCTTCCAATGAGCAAAAGAACTAACACCATCAAAGAACGGTGGCTTGCCCCCAACATGATTGAACACAATTTGAGCCATTTTTCACACCGAAGGATGTTAAGCCTTGAATAAAACGGTGACCACAGCTCCGATACCACTTGTAAGGTCCTAGATGGCTAGAGGGGGGGTGAATAGCCTATAAAAAAATCTACAAGCACCACTAAGCAAACTTGTTAGAATAACAAACGGCGTAAAGCGAGTTTTGCTTAGCCAAAGGTTGTGATGTAAGCCTCCTATCCACAAGTCTAGTAGATTATGATCTCTAGTTCACACAAGTGCTAAGTCACTAACTTACACTAGTGAGCAAGCTAACAACTACTAGAAAAGGCTACCACTAGAGCTACACAAGATAATCTAGTAAAAGTAAATGCGAAAGAGAGGATTGTGAATCTTATACCGGCGGTGGAGTGAAGATGTTGCCAATCACCAAGATGATATACAATCAATTAATATTGACAACAACACAATATGTAGACCAATCACCGGGAGACAAGAGACACAATATTTTTGTTCACCCGGTGTTCACTTGTGCACCGACAAGCTACGTCACCGGTTGTGTCGACCAACACTTAGATGGTTCCTCGGTGTGACCCTCAAGTCACTTGCCCCTCAAGGCACGCCCCGCAAGGCACCGCAAGACACCACTCTCAAGTGAGGTAACTCAATGACACGCGCAATCCAATAGAGTTGCTTTTGGCGTCCCGCCGAGGAAAGCACAAGAACCTCTTACAAACAACCGGAGGTGGCCAAGAACAATCACCTTCTCTTGCCAACGCCTCCAACAATCTCCAAGCCGGCTAGGAGCGGTACTCTCCAAGAGTAACAAGAAATCCACCGGCTAAACCACCCACAAGTGCCACTAGATGCCCTCAAGCTATGCAATGCACTTTGGGATCACTCAATCTCACTTTTGATTTGCAATCAAGCAAGAGAGATGAGTGGGAGGAGTAGCTCTAGCTCAAAGGATGCACAAGAGTGTTAGAAATGCCAAGAGACCTCCCCAAGGGCCGGCCAACGAGTATTTATAAGCACCCCAAACAAATAGAGCCGTTGCCACTCCACTGACCGTTTTTTCGGGACGACCGGACGCGCCGATCGAAACTGACCGGACGCGCTCAACCGCGTCCGGTCGCCCTGCGACGTCCACGTGTCCCTCAAATTTCAAATGCGACCGTTAGATCCTCCAACGGTCACTGCGCGCCAACGGTCAAACGCTATGACCGGACGCGCTGCTCAATCGACCAAACGCGCCGGTCGCACAGCACCGCACGCGCGAAGCAACGACCGGACGCGCTCCTCGCAACGACCGGACGCGCCGATCCGCACAGCACCCGCGCCCACGAAACAACGACCGGACGCGCTCCTCGCAACGACCGGACGCGACAGTGCCAGCGTCCGGTCGGAGTCCAGTAAGCTCCCTCGACGACCGGACGCGTCGGATCGCGTGTGACCGGACGCGCCCCACGTCCGATCGTCCTTGCGAACCGCAGTTCCTTCTGGGCACTTGACCGGACGCGCTGGTCCCGCGAGTGACCGGACGCGCCAGTTGCAAACCCTAGCCCGCGCGCCCGATACCGCGCTGTACTGACCGGACGCGTCCGGTCACACCGTGACCGCGTCCGGTGCAGCGTCCGGTCACCTCAGTGACCCCGTTCGCCTCTGTTTCTTTTCCGACTTTCGGCGTAGTGGAAAATAGGCATTTCATTTCCCCGAAATCGCCTGAATCCCGCGCTCACACGCTCGGCGGGAGGGAGAGAGGAACCCAAACCTCTCTCCACCCGCAAACCATAGCGCGACCAACGCCACCTTTGCAAAAGTGCCAACACCATCAAGTGTACATCTCCATGTGCTTGTGTGTTAGCTTTTTCTCAATCATTTTCAAAGGTTTTCCAATTAGCTCACTAGGCCCTACATGCAATGCACTTCATGAATTCACCTAGTGGCACCCGTGCATCGAATAACCGATAAGACTTCCCCTCTTAATAGTTCGGCTATCAATTCTAAACCACTCACACCCTCTATGGTGTCTTGAGTGTAAAACAAAATGGCCCTATGGTTATACCTTTGCCTTGAGCCCATTTTGTTTCTCCAAATGATATGATCCACTTCATATCATCACATGACCGTCTCGATCCATCGACCTTGACTTCACTTGCTCTTCACCGTTGCATCGGTCCGTCGGCGCTAAGTCTTGCTCAAGCTTCACCATCGCATGGTCCTTCGCTTCGAAGCCTCGACTTGCCCTTCACCTTCACAACCGGTCCATCGAGCCAAGCCTCATCTTGGTCTTCACCATCTTGGTCATATGAGTCAATGTCATGTCTCATATGCAATGACCACCTTTATCTAAATCATCCACTTAGATACAAAGGTTAGTCCTAGGTTTCATCAATTAGCCAAAACCAAACTAGGGACTTTCACCCGTCCAATTCCTGGGCGTACCTCGCTGCTCCTGCCCCTTCCCAGCCCCCTGCTACCACCGCTTCCCAACCCCCTGCCGCCGCTGCTGCTCCTGAGGGCGTCGCCGCTGCCCATCCTGGCGCGGCCATTGGCGACCCTGGCATAACCGACGCCGGCGGAGCCGCCCCTGCTGGTGCCCCTGCTCCGACGTGGGATGGCTCCGTTTCTAGTGGAGGATGCCTCCCAGGGCCGCGGCCAAAGACCGTTGCCTCACTGAGGCGGCTCCCGGTCCCAGCCACCGGGCGCCAGCTGCTGCTAGCAGCAAAACGGCCCACACGTGCGTCCCTAGCCGCTGCTTCCCCTACGGGCCTCACCGCCGCTGCCCCTGCAGGCCTGGGCGCCGCTGCTGCGGCTCCTGTAGGCCTGGCCGCCCTTGCCGCCGTAGCGGGTGGTGCTGCTGCGGGCGCGGGCGTGCGTAGCAACAGCGCCGGCGCGATCGCCGCCGCCTCTCGTGCCACGTGCCGGTGCCGCGTCACACGTTGGGCCTCATCGGCTCACTACCCTCTGAAATCGGCTCAGTCTCCTCCGCCGCCGCAGCCGGCCCATCTTCCTAGCGCCGCCACCACCATGGCCGCGAGCGCCGGGCCTGCTGGCGCGGGGGGCCCTGGCGCCACCACTAACCTCCTACTGACATTGGGCGCGGCTGCGGAGGCCCAGGTCCGTGCGCCCGACCTCACTTGGGAGCGCGAGCGCGAGCGCGATGCGGCCGATGTGCTGGCCCGCCAACTTGCCGAGATGGAGCAACTCCTCCACCTCCATGCCTCACAGTCGTCGGTGCCTCCACGGAGTGAGTTTCGCCCATCGGCGGCCATGCTCACTAGTGCTCCAGGGTTTCACCCCACATCCCTGTGGGCTACACCTTCCGGTGCCTCGCCCGGTCTTGTCGGTTGGGCCTTCAGCACCACCGTTAGCCCTCCGCCCTCAGTTCCTCCTGCCGTAGGGCTGCGATCCGCCAGTCCTGATTGGATCGCCGACTCGGGCGCCACTTTCCACACCACACCCGATGCGAGCCTACTTTCTTCTCTTTGTTCTCCCCACCCTTCCTGTCCCTCTTCCATCATGGTTGCCAATGGCACTTGCATTCCTGTCTCCTCCGTGGGCACTGTCAGTTCCCACGGCTCCTTTCATATCCCTAATGTTCTTGTGGCTCTCGGTATGGTTCACAACCTTCTCTCTATTCGCCGTTTCACAACTGACAACTCTTGTTCGGTTGAGTTTGACCCCTCCGGTCTCACCGTGCGGGATTTGACCTCCCGGAGTCCTCTGCTATGGTGTGACAGCACTGGACCTCTCTACACCCTTCGGTTTCTAGCATCTATTTCACCTTCTTCGCCTCCCTTCTCCTCAACCGCTTTCGCCGCTACTACTTCCCCCACTACTTGGCACCGCCGCCTCGGTCATCCTGGCCGGGATGCCCTCATGCAGCTCAGTCGTCGTTCAGATGTTCGGTGTCCTCAGGCTCACCATGAGCACTTGTGCCATGCATGCCAGCTGGGCCGTCACGTTCATCTTCCCTTTTAGTCTTCTTTCTCACATGCCACTTGTGTGTTTGATCTTATCCATTGCGACTTGTGGACTTCTCCTATTCTCAGCATGTCTGGCTATAAGTACTACTTGGTGGTGGTCGATGATTTCTCCCATTACTCCTAGACTTTTCCCCTGCGCGCCAAGTCCGAGGTGTTCCTCACTCTCAACCACTTCTTCGCTTGGGTATCCACTCAGTTCGGCCTCACCATCAAGGCTGTCCAGTGTGACAATGGCCGTGAGTTCGATAACTCAACCTCACGTGCCTTCTTCCTTTCTCACGGTGTCCAGCTGCGCATGTCTTGTCCGTATACCTTATCTCAAAACGGCAAGGCAGAGCGCATGATCCGCACAACCAATGACACCATGCGGACCCTTCTGCTCCAGGCATCCCTTCCCGCTCGCTTCTGGGCTGAGTGTCTGTACACATCCACCTATCTCCTTAACCGTCTTCCTTCTACTGCCTGCCCAGCTCCCACACCTCACCACGCTCTTTTAGGTACCCCTCCTCGATATGACCACCTTTGAGTCTTCGGGTGTGCATGTTACCCTAACATCACTGCCACCGCTCCTCACAAACTGGCCCCCAGTCGACTCTGTGTTTTCCTCGGATACTCTCCGGATCACAAGGGTTACCGGTGCTTCGACCTTTCCTCTCGTCGTGTCCTCATCTCTCGCCATGTCGTGTTTGATGAGTCGGCATTCCCTTACTCCACCATCTCTACCTCCACACCTCCTGCTGACCCTGCGGAGGCTTCTTTTTTCCCATTGACCCGGTGTTTCTGCCACCCTTCTCCATCTACCCTGCAGGTACTACTCCGGCGCGCCCTCCTAGTGGTCCCACCTCGACCCTGTCGGCCTCGCACCCGGACTTTCCTCCCGTTGTGCCCGACGCTGCCGTTCCGATCGTGGGACCGAGCGCCCTGACCCCACCTCCTGGGCGCTTCGGCCTCGTCTACCAGCGTCGCCGGGAGCCGCCTCCCCCCCACCTCCTCTAGGGTGTTTCGGCATCGTCTACCAGCGGCGGCGGGAGCCGGCTCCGCCGCTGCCGCCGGCGTCGTCGCCTTCGCCACCAGTGTGTGCTCCGCCGGCCCCGTCGCGCTCTCACATCGATCCGCTAGTGGACCACCCGCCTCTTCTTCACCAGGACCCTCGTCACATTCACCCGATGGTGACGAGGCAGGCATCTCGCCCGCAGGCCCTCACCGCCGTCGCCTGCGAGCCGGAGATCTCTTCAGTACCCTCTTCCGTCCGCGCGGCCTTGGCGGATCCTCACTGGCACCACGCGATGGAAGAGGAGTATGCGGCCCTCCTCGCCAACCAGACGTGGGACCTAGTGCCCCGACCGTCGGCCTCCAACATTGTCACCGGCAAGTGGATCTAGACGCACAAGAGGCGTGCTGATGGTTCCTTGGAGCGCTACAAGGCTCGCTGGGTCCTCCGCGGCTTCACCCAGCGGCCCGGCATTGACTATGATGAGACCTTCAGTCCCGTGGTGAAGCAAGCTACAATCCACACCGTCCTCTCACTGGCTCTCGAGCGCTCCTAGCCTGTGCATCAGCTGGATGTCAAGAATGCCTTCCTCCATGGCACTCTGATTGAGACGGTCTACTGCAGTCAGCCGGCCAGTTTCGTAGATTCTTCTCATCCTGACTTGGTCTGCCGGCTCAACAAATCTCTCTACGGGCTCAAGCAGGCACCCCGGGCTTGGTACTCTCGATTCGCTACCTTCCTGCAGACTCTTGGTTTCACAGAGGCCAAGTCTGACACCTCCCTGTTCATATACCACTATGGGGGTGAGACTGCTTACCTGCTCCTCTATGTGGATGACATTGTTCTCACCGCATCCAACGAGTCTCTGCTCCACCGCATTATTGCCTCTCTCCAGAAGGAATTTGCTATGAAGGATCTTGGGGTGCTCCACCACTTCCTCGGCATCACTGTTGAGCCCCGACCTTCAAGCCTGTTCCTCCACCAGCGGCAGTTCACTTGTGACATTTTGGAGCGAGCAGGGATGACTGACTGCAAGTACTGCTCTACCCCGATTGACACCCACGGGAAACTGTCAGAGGCTGGGGGTCCGATGCTTGGACCAGCGGACTCTACCGCCTACCGGAGTCTTGCTGGCGCGCTCCAGTACCTCACCTTCACACGGCCGGACATCACTTATGCCGTACAACAGCTCTGCCTCTACATGCATGCTCCGCGGGAGCCCACATGGCTGCTATGAAGTGACTTCTCCACTACCTCCGTGGCACCCTAGGCTACGGGATGCTCCTCGACCGGTACTCCACTGCCGAGCTGATTGTCTACACCGACGCTGACTGGGCGGGATGCCCGGACACCCGCAGGTCCACCTCCGGCTACGCTGTCTTCCTCGGCGGCAACCTTGTCTCCTGGTCGTCCAAGCGCCAGCCGGTGGTCTCCTACTCCAGTGCCGAGGCGGAGTACCGTGCCATTGCCAACGGCGTGGCCAAGGCCGCCTGGCTCCGCCAGCTCCTGGCTGAGCTTCACCGCCCTCTCGCTAGGAGCACGCTCGTCTACTGCGACAACGTCAGTGCGGTCTACCTCTCCACCAACCCCGTGCAGCACCAGCGGACGAAGCATGTGGAGATCGATCTACACTTCATCCGTGATCGTGTGGCCATTAGCGACGTCCGGGTCCTTCACGTCCCGACCACCTCCCAGTTCGCCGACATCGTCACCAAAGGCCTCCCGTCCTTGACCTTCATCGAGTTTCGCTCCAGCCTCACCGTCACCAGTGGCTAGTTGCGTCTGTGGGGGGGACGTGTGTGTGGTCTTTCTTCTTTCTTGTTCAGCCTCGAACTCCGCTGTGCCGGTAGTTCAGACTGCGGGGGGTGTTGGAATGTGAGTGTATTAGGCCCATGAGGCTAGGCCCATGTGGCCCATGTATGGTTACCTATATAGCTACCCTTCTAGGGTTAGCCCAAATCAATAGAATCTCAATCTCTCACAGCAGTGTTATGGTGGAAATAGACTCAGTGCTCCACTGCGGCGTGCTTGGCAGGCTCGCGGTCTGCCAGGGGCATCTCATCGTCAAATGTGATTGGAAGGTAAAGCTCTCAACTGCACCTTTTCATTTCTATTGCTCAGACTTCAAATCTATCTCTGAAAAATTATGTGTAGCAATACAAATGTATGAATTAAGATTTTTCATCATTCATTGGATCATGGAGCATCATGCGTAAATTTCATTGGGTGTGTTTAAAAGTATCTTGGATACAGAAGGATTATGGTGGTGTTTCTGGAAAAAAAATTGTTACAACCTGGGTTACATTATGTATTTATCTCTATTGAATAGCTGGATTGCTACTCTTTTTTCTGTTGCTTGTTAGCCCAAGTACAACGGAGACTCTTGATTAGACTCATGGGAACGAGTTTAGCTAATATAATTAACAAAATTGTTGAGACTCATGAATCTGCGGTAGAGTGTGTAAAGGCCTCCCAACCAACAACCCACCAGCATATTTTTTCTCTGTGCTTTTGGAAGTTTAGGACTTTGTGGAGAATGGAGACCTGTAAGCCCCGAAGGCCATCTTCAGCTATTGATCTTTCTTATAAAAGAGGTGATTATTTTTAAGAAAAGGTTTCTGCAGCTTTATTGAACCACCAAAACATAATTTGATTTATACTAACTGCTCTTGCTTTTGTGTTTTTTTTACAACATGCTTTTGTGTTGAAGAAATTGGAAACTCCCCTCTAGCATTTTCATTAACGTACACTACATTGAATAATAACGTAATATTATCTACCATACAGAGCTATCCACATCACTGAGGATGGAATTCTTGGCAGACGTTTTGACAAGTCATGCAAACGAATGTTTCGACAACATTCCTGAAGATCTGCAATACTTGATAAAGGAGTTAGGCAGAATGTAACTTATGATACAATACAATTGTGTAAAGGTTAAACTACCCAAAAAAAAAATAGTTTGTCTTTCTCAGAAAAAATAGTTTGTCTCTATCAATATTCCCTAGATAAAGCTGTAGCGTTAGCGCGGGCATTATACTAGTATGATTAATATGCCGGTTCAAGGTACCAGGAGATATGAATGAAAATATGAATGTTCATTTGATAATGGTACAGTATAGATAATTTCTCTACTACCACATTCATCCATTGATACAGAACAGGAATACAAGCTTATTGCAATACTAAATGTTACCAACTTAGCTCTAAACACTAGGGTACAAATGCTCTTATCACAATAGTAAATGTTACAATCTTATCACTAGCCTAACTATTACACATGATACAAATGCTCTAAACACTAGGGGTACATATGCCACTTTGTGACCATTTATGCTTCAACAATTTCTTTAGCTAACTTCTCCAGGACATCTTCATGCCTCTTTAGTTGTTTTTCAGTAAAATTCGAAGTGTCTTTGTCCAGCAATTTTGCATATGTCTGGTACAGATCTCTTCTAGTTTGTTCCTGCTTTGCTTTTGTTGATTCGGATGTTGCTTCTATCCATTTTTGCATTGCTGCTATTTTCGCTTTTATAGCTTCATTAAAGAGAACAAAGTCTTGAGATGGCTGATCCCCCAAAGGAGATGTTGATAATTTTTTCCCTTTCCCTTTTAGCTTGGCTTTGGCTTTCTTCTAGCCCTCAGGACGCTTCTCTTTCTGTCTACTTTCTTCTTCAGTGTCTTGGTTGGATGATGATGTGTATGCACCTGATTCTGAAATCTTGGTCCTCTTGTTATTGTTGTCCTCCTCAATGATTCTTTGCCATTTTGGTAGTTTCTTTAGTTCTTTCCACATATATTCTAATGTGAATGGTTTCTCGCTGTTTTGAGATTTAAACCATGCATGAGCCCTTTGTAAGATCATATCATCAGACTCTCCACTCCTCCAAGTTCTTGTAACCTGAGAATAGACCCCACAGAATTTTGTAACCTCCTTCTTGACACCTTTCCAATGTGACTTGCATTGCACAATTGTTCTTTTGTGGTTGCTTGGTGTATATTGCTGTTAAACTTTGCAGCTACAGCTTTCCAGTAGTGTTCTAATTTCTTGTCATTTCCATCTATGGGATCCACTGAGTTGTTTACCCAAGCACTAAGGAGCCTTATATTCTCATCTTCTGTCCGGTTCAGCCTTACACCTCTCCTTCCTCCCTCTTCTCTTCCCCTAGCCTCTTCTATCCTCTTTTCCTCTTCCCCTCCGCTTGAATCTTTGACACTAACAAAGTTTTTCTCTTCACTTGTTGCAGGGCATGGAGAGGCTGAATCAGATCCATGAGAAGAAGCACATCCAACAGCTTGAGTTGGTGAGTACCCCTAACTTTCTTGTTGCTGAAAACCTTGAGGACGAAAACCATGGAAGTTTATTGGTGTAGATTGTATCCAATTTCCTTGCAGCTGAAAACCATGAAAGCTTGGAGGAGAATTGCCATATAATTGATAGTTGGCTGGAAGCCCAAATGGGTGAAAGTTGTGGAAATTAGGTGACAGGGATTGGGAGGAATGTGTAGGATGTGCTTGGGGGAATGTTGAGGGAATTTGAGGAGCGAAGTCTTTTCTACTACTCCCAGAATGCTGGCTTGAGGAGCCTTGGTTCAAAAGGTTTATGAAACCTCTATTGGCTGGATCCATCTCGTGTACAAAAGTTTGGTGATGTGGTGATATGTCCTAAGTTTGCCTCTGTTTTGTACATGAAGGAGCACCAACAACGGTAGGAAACCGTATGAGGAGGAGCAACGGTAGAAAAATGTAGACGAAGAAGTGCCTGCTATACAGGAAGGAGCAACGACAGGAAAATGTAGACGAAGAAGTGCCTGCTACAGGAAGGAGCAACGACCAGAATACAACGACCGGAAACGACCAACCGCTCTTCGATTTTCTAATGCAAACACTGTGTAAATATCGTTGTTTATTTCCTTCCTACCGGAAGCAATACTACTACCCGACATTTGTTATTGCCAGTGTATCCATCCGGTAGTAAGACTGCATTAAATGCTTCTTACCCCCTTACTACCCCCCATTGCGGGTGCCCTTAGGGGTGTGCTTGGTTAGCTTTAGCTAATGCAAGCAGCACATGTTTGGTTGCCTGTACTGACTAAGTCTAGTTAGAAATCGGTGTGTTTGTTTGCCTGGTTTAGTTTGTATAGAATCACTTCTTTCTTTAACCGGTAAGTTAACCCCTTTGAGGCTTTTAGTCGAACAGGTGGTGGGCATGCGAGCATGGCAGCACCTTGGCCGGCGAACCTCCTCCTCCTCCATCCCACCTTGGGCGGCGAGCATGGTAGGACCTTTGCACAACACGGGAGTCCAGCAGGCGAGGAGCACCAGATGCGTCCGCCACTGATTTGCCTTGAAGGAGGAGCACCAGATCCAGCGGGTGGGGTGGAGGAGGATGGGACCAGGGTTGCGGGCGGGTGGGGTAGAGGAGGAGGGGAGCAGGGTCACCGAATCGCTGCGGAGGACGAGCAGATGTGCCTCCCGCTGAATCGTAGCCCCATGAGGTTAGGCGATTCGCAGCAACGGAGGACAACGAGCTCGCGGGGAAGGAGGACTACGAGCTCACAGTGAAGGACGATGACAAGCTCGCGGTGAAGGAGGACGACGAGCTCGCGGTCACGCAATTTGTCCGCCTTGCCGCCACCCCGCCGAGGTCAAAGGGCACCCGGGCGTGCGAGGTGGTCCTTCGCGTGCCCACCTCGCTCCTCCGCGCGCCCGTCTAGCTCCTCCTCCACCACCGCGTTGAGCTCCTGACGGACACACCGCCTGTGGAGCACTCCTCCGCTTCCACTGTGCTCCACCGCATCCAGCTCCTCGTGGTTGCAGCGCGAGCCCACGCCGGCGACGGCAGGGAGTAGGGCGAGCCCACGATGGCGGCAGCAGAGGGTGGTGGAGGAGGAGGAGCAGGCACGCGGGCCAGCAGGGTGAAGGAGACAGCTGGAGGAGGAGCAGACTCGCGAGCAAGGAGGTGAGCGGACTCATGCTCGAGCCTAGCACAAGGTTGGCTCCAGAAAAATGGAGTTGTCTCGCGTTTCCAGCAAGCCACCTAGAGCCTTTTTGGCTTAGCTAAGCCTAGGAAGCCAAACAGGCAACCAAACAAATGGAGGCTGTATCTCTGGTTAGGGGCTAAGCCATCCAACCAAACACATCCTAGATGCATTAACAAATAACAATCTTGTAACCTTATTGCATTGCAGTATAGTTTGTTATGGTTGATTAATAACTTCATTCCAAATATAAATGCATAAGTAACTACTATGCTGCTCTCCTCTCTGTGTTATAGTCCTACTGTAGGTTTACTACCCACTTGAAGGCCTATCCAAGTTCATCATAGCCCTTGTTTAGTTCCCCTCCAAAATGCAAAAAGTGCAAAGATTCTCTATCACATCATCACCACATCAAATCTTTAGAGACATATATGGAGTATTAAATGTAGGTAAAAAAAACTAATTATACAGTTTGCTTGTACTTTGCGAGACGAATCTTTTAAGTCTAATTAGTCAATGTTTGGACAATAATTAACAAATACAAACGAAATACTATAGTATTTCTGGCACCTCACAACTTTGGAACTAAACGAGGCCATACATGGGCAACTGAAAAACCACCTAACTTTTGTGGCAACCGGCAGTTCCATTGAAAAGTGCACTATACAAAAAAAGATTCCCCGTCACATCAAACTTGCAATACATGTATGGAGTGCTAAATGTGGATAAAATCAAAAACTAATTGTACAGTTTGGTTGTACTTTACGAGACGAACGTTTTGAGCCTAATTAGTCAATGGTTGGACAATTATTACCAAATACAAACGAAATACTACAGTGTCGCTACAGTAAATTTTGGCACTCTAAATTTGGGAACTAAACACAACCATAGCATAAACGCCGACCTAATTGAATGCCCCCTCTGCAGTGATTCATTCATACCCATCCAGAACTTTGTGGTGCCACAAGCCACTGTTGCCATACTGTGTTTAGTTACCCTGAAATTGCCGAAAAGTGTACTGTAGCATGTTTTGGCTTTATTTGGCAAATAGTGTCCAATTACGGACTAGTTTGGTTCGAAAGATTCGTCTCACAATTTGGCACCTAACTGTGCAATTAGTTATTTTTTATCTATATTTAATGCTCCATACATGTATCGTATGTTTGATGTGACGGGAAATCTTTTTTTTTGCATAGTGCTTTTTAAGGAACTAAACACAAGTAATTCGACTGTCCAGTAGTGCAATTACATGTCACTGTGGTCAGTCAACTCAGCACATGCTCACTGCTGTTGCTATCTACTCCATATCTTCTGAAGTGTACTCTCTCTATCCCTAATTAAGTGTCGTTTTCGGTTTTTGTGCCCGCAAGTTTGACTCGATGTGTAGAAAATGCGTGCAACATTTGTATCTCCAAATAAATTTATTAAAAAACTAGATTCAAAGATCTTTTCAACGATACTAATTATATACCGTAAATATTAATATTTTTAATATATATTTAATTAAAGTTGTTTCTCGGGAAGCGTAAAGCGACAGATATTTAGGGACGGAGGGATTAAGTGTGTAACGGACCACCAATCAAGTGAAAAATGATGCAGGTTAGGACAAAATCAAGTGAGCAACTTTCTGAAAATTCTCTAGAGCTTGTCATGTACAGTAGTAAAGGTCTACATGCGCTTAAAATTATAGGGACAAACTGAATCCCAAAGATTAAAAACATGCCTATAAAACAATTGTTGAACAGCAATCTGACATGAGATGAAGTACATATCGTACTTGCCCTGTATCCTTCCTCCCTTGCAAAACTGGGTGCTCTACTAGCCTCATCAGAGGCCAACCTGATTTTTCCATGACTGGCCAACGATGAAACGGTAGAGCACTCAGGACAAGAGCTAACAAGGGAGCAAAGGCTTTGCCGCAACTTGCATGGGCATGCATATTGAGTTGCACGCATAGCCTGGGGAAGCACATGCATTTTGGTGTAATCAGGTGGTAGAGATCAGCATGGGAAGTTGTTCCTTCTGCACTCTGGTAGCTGCATGTTGTAGTGAGTGGTGCTCTGTAGTAGCTTTGCAGCTTGCACCTGCATGCATGATGAACCATGATCCTAGGATCCTCCACCTTTAGTGACCACACGCTGAGCGCCTGAGCCTGAGGCCTTGTTTAGATTCCAGATTTTGCCTTTCAAATTCACTATGCAGAATTCCTATTCTCCGTCACATCAAAATGTCGGCACATATATGGAGTACTAAATATAGATGAAATAAAAAACTAATTGCACAGTTTTGTTGTACTTTGCGAGACGAACATTTAGAGCCTAATTAATCAAGATTTGGACAATTATTACCAAATAAAAACAAAATTGCTACAGTGTGACGTGACATTTACTATGCAAAGTTTGTCTCCCAATTTTGGCATCTAAGCAAGGCCTGAGAGTCGAGTGCCCCCAGCCAGCACCTGTAGGACTCATCAAGCTCTTTCTTACTCCAGTCAGTGCTTAGAGGGTGTTTGGTCGGAGGAGTTAAAGTTTAATGAATACTGTAGCACTTTCGTCTTATTTGATAAAAAATTTTCAATCTTGGACTAATTAGGCTTAATAGATTCGTCTCGTAAATTACTCCTAATCTGTGCCGACATGCATGCAATTAGTCTACATTTAGTAGACCATGTATTTGAGGGAACATTGACGTGATGAGAGTTAAACTTTAACTCATGTAAACCAAACATGCCCTTAACCCATGTGTTTTGGGGATAGGAGACATGGCGAAGGGAATAGAATGTACGTACGCGCGTGCTCGGATCAAGCACGGATCCAGTAGGTGCAGCATTCATTTCATATCAGGCGCGCCCAAATCTACCGCCCCGCCCCCAACAACAGTTTCACGTTTTCCAGTAGTGATGGCAGTCAAAGGCCTTTATGGTTGTGGGCTGGTGGCGCCGAGGGGCGAGGCAGGCACGGCAACCACCAGCCTCTTCAATGGGCACGAACGAGAGAGGCACGCAGGAGGACGATGATTCATTCACTGTCTGGTTTCACTGAAGCTTGCTGTTGCAGTGCTGCTGCGCACCGCAAAGTACTGACTACTGGCGCATGTATGTATGTATATACGTACATGTATACCCAATCTCTAGCTAGCTACCACACCGCGGCGATCTGTCGCCATTACTAGTATTAATTAACGGATGACTGGCTGCTCAATGCATTGCGGCTGGCTTCATCATCATTTTATATCTTGTCATGACACCATGCATGCATGATTTAACATTCATACAGCCATTACCCAGGTAATAGTAATACTAACCCATGCACCACTACTCAACTAGGGTTTCCTTTCTACAATCTGCTGCCGATGGACATCAAGCCTCCGCCGAGCCACCGCCTAATGGAGAAGGCTCAGGGTCTCCAGCCAGGGTTTTTTTTATCAGCCGAAAGTCGCCGATATTTCCGAAATTTCCTTTTTATCCCCGGGGTCCGATAAAATTTGATATCAGCCAAATTTTTTCTATCTTTTCTGTTTCTACACAGACAATCCAAAATCAGCCACGCGATGATCCAACACTTATAATAATTTATTCTTATTTTGATTTGTGAAGAAGTGATGTTTAATATCTTATGAATAGTTTCAAGTCAAATTCTACAAATTTTTTGAAAAAAAATAATTTTTTTTGAATTTGGTCCGATATTTCCGATATATCTTGTTTATCCTCTTTATTCATGACGTCCGATAAATTTTAATTTCCGATAATGAAAACCTTGTCTCCAGCGGCTTGACGGCGGTATCAAGCCTCCGATGGGCCACCGCCGCAGGCGGCAGTGGTACAGCAGGTGCCAGCGGCTGCACGAACCTGCAGTTGGGGCAGGTGGCGCCGAGGGGCGAGGCAGGCACGGCAACCACCAGCCTCTTCAGTCTTCAATGGGCACGAACGAGAGAGGCACGCAGGAGGACGACAGGCCCTGTTTGGTTACACGAGGTTAAAGTTTAACTTCCATCATATTAATATTTTCTTAAATAATAGAGTATTAAATATAGACTAATTGCATGCATGTCGACGTAGATTAGGAGTAATTTACGAGACGAATCTATTAATCCTAATTAGTCCAAAATTGAAAACTTTTTGTCAAATAAGACGAAAATGCTACAGTGTTTGTTAAACTTTAACACTCCAACCAAACACCCCCTCATTCGCTGTCTGGTTTCATTGATGCTGTGTTCAGATCCGAAATATTTAGGGAAAATATTCCTGTAGCACTTTCGTTATTATTTGGCAAAATTTATCCAACCATGAATTAATTAGGCTTAAAAGATTCATCTCGACCTTTACAGACAAACTGTACAATTAGTTATTTTTTTACCTACCTTTAATGCTCCATGCATGCGTCCAAAGATTTGATATGACGGGTGACTGAGGAAATATTTTGGGAAGTGAACGGGGCATGAAGCTTGCTGTTGCAGTGCTGCTGCGCACCGCAAAGTACTGACTACTGGCGCATGTATGTATGCATATACGTACATGTATACCCAATCTCTAGCTAGCTACCACACCGCGGCGATCTGTCGCCATTACTAGTATTAATTAACGGATTGACTGGCTGCTCAATGCATTGCGGCTGGCTTCATCATCATTTTATATCTTGTCATGACACCATGCATGCATGATTTAACATTCATACAGCCATTACCCAGGTAATAGTAATACTAACCCATGCACCACTACTCAACTAGGGTTTCCTTTCTACAATCTGCTGCCGATGGACATCAAGCCTCCGCCGAGCCACCGCCTAATGGAGAAGGCTCAGGGTCTCCAGCGGCTTGACGGCGGCATCAAGCCTCCGATGGGCCACCGCCGCAGGCGGCAGTGGTACAGCAGGTGCCAGCGGCTGCACGAACCTGCAGTTGGGGCAGGAGGGGGAGGACTTGCAGAGCATGACTAGGAGGTGGCAGTTGGCGCACGGCACGGCCACCATGTTGCCTCCAGAGAACACAGATGGGCCAGTGGGTTTCCTTGGCTCATCCTCGTCGGGAGCAGCGGCAGCAGCACCGTCGTCGGCGCAGCTGTCGACGGCGGCAGTCGTGGAGATGTTGAGGTCCAGGTTCACGCTCTGCTCCCGGGGTCTGACCCAGCTCTTCTTCAGCGTCTTCCTGTTGAGGTAATACATCCTCCCAGACTGCATGCCCCAAAACAAAAAATCACAACATATCAAAAGGCATCACAGAATACAGATACACAATGATGAAGAAATCATGACAGCATCATTCATTCATCTTTTTGGACCATGATCTAGAGCTCGTGAATCGTTGGGCTTCTTTGGCTGTGTTTACTTCTAAAAAAAAATACTGTACAAATAAAAGATTCTCCGTCACATCAAACTTGCGATACATGCATGGAGTACTAAATGTAGATGAAATCAAAAACTAATTGTTTGCGAGACGAACGTTTTGAACCTAATTAGTCAACGGTTGGACACTATTTACCAAATAAAGCCAAAACGTGTTACAGTACTTATTTTACACCTTTTCGCGGAACTAAACACACCCTTTATAGAAATATACTCCTAGCAGTGGAAATGGCCATACAGGCGCACGCACGTTGCATGCGTTGCCACCAATGGCCATGTGGGTGCAGTTTCCTAACTATTACTAGTTGCCCTGCTATTTACTGCCAGCTTGACGTCGCGTCGGTTGGATTATGTTTTCGCGTAGGCGCCACGTCGGTGGCAGGACACTTCTAGGAATAGTAGCTGTGCACTACCAATAGGCTTTCTGTTTGTACTAATAGCCTTTGCAAACTACACGTGTCGGCATGCTAGATACCACAACATTATATATGCACATAAACACACGATCGGCATGCATATGGGTGAGAGTGGGATGATTACTATAGTTTTATTGACCGAGAGTACTGCTTCTTGAACGGAAGAAACAAAGAACATGTCGTATGCGATGCAACTGCAGAATTGGAATCATATATAGCTGTCATTAGAGAGAGGTACTCACATGGAGGTCGAGGCACTGCTCCCAGTCGAGAGGCAGGGGGTCGTTGAGCTGGAGCTCCAGGCTCGCGGGCGGCTGCTGAGGCTCCTCCCAGCTGGCGGTGTAGTGCTTCCTCTTCTTACGTGAGCTTCCGTCAGACTCGGACGAGGAGCTCTTGGCTGCCAGGCCACCGGTGGCGAAGCCCGGCCACACTGGGCCGAGCGACAGCTCCGGCTGCAGCTCCATCCTCTTCTGCAAGCTCAGGCTCCGGGCGGCCTCCTGGTGGAACTTCTTCACCCTGAGGAACTCGGTGGTCATGGCCGTGGCTGGCTGGGCGGTGGCACCACCACCGCACCACGGGTCTATTTATATGTGGTTCTACCTTTGGTGTAGGAATAGCTAGGAAGAGGAGAATTGAAAATTGGGTGATGAGCGAGTGTAGTGACAAGAGGTGCTGCTTGGTGGTCGTCCTTCTCTTCTCCTAGGGGCCGGTTGAGTTCGCAGAAAATTTTACAAAAATTTTCAGATTCTTCGTCACATGGAATCTTTAGACACATGTATGAAACATTAAATATAGATAAAAAATAAAACTAATTACACAGTTTAGACGAAATGAACGAGACGAATCTTTTAAGCCTAATTAAACCATGATTGGACACTAATTGTCAAATAACAACGAAACGTGCTACAAGATCATTTTGCAAATTTTTTTCAACTGAACCAGGGCCTTGTTTAGTTCCCAAATTTTCCCCCAAATTTTACTATGCAAAAAGAAGATTCCCCATCACATCAAAATGCCGGCAAATGCATGGAGTACTAAATGTAGATGAAATCAAAAACTAATTGTACAGTTTTGTTGTACTTTACGAGACGAACATTTTGAGTCTAATTAATCAATTTTTGGACAATTTTTTGCATAAAAAACAAAAGTTGCTACAGTGCCCGAATCGGGCCCCCGATTTGGGGAACTAAACACGGCCCAGGCCTAAAGAGAAGAGAGGTATAGCACAGCACTGTGGTTTTGATTGATGGGGTCATGGTCATGCTGAGTTCATGCAGGGGAGGGAGGAGGCTTGAATGGCCATCCAACCCGCATTAACGGGAGGGCAGGCCGGCATTGAAGATGGCAAGTAGCTAGAGTGACCTTAAATGTCGCAAATCTCTCCACCTCCACCCCCCATTTAATAAGGCCTCTCTCTACATGCCCGGACTGTACACGTCATAATGCCAGCCCAGCCCAGCCCAGGAGAGCTACCACAAAATCTAGTACTGTCGCGCGTCCTCATGGCCTTGCTTGCCTTGTACTGTACAGTAGCTGTTGTAGGCTGCTGGTAGGATTTGAAGCGCGATCAGCAGCACCAGAAGCAGGTGCAGGTGCAGCTGCCTGGGCAGGGCAGCGGCTATAACTGAGATGTTGGTGGTTCGTCTGTTCAGAAGGTTGGCGGGAGCTGTAACTGAGGCCTTCCATAGTTCCAGGACGTCAGAAGGGGTGTTCGGATACTAATAAAAAAACTAATTACAGAGCTCGCCTATAAACTCTGAGACGAATTTATTAAGACTAATAATTCATCATTAGCATATGTTACTGTAGCACAGCATTGTCTAATCACGAACTAATTAGGCAAAAAAAATTCGTCTCGCAAAATACACGCAATCTGTGCAATTAGTTATTTTTTAGTCTACATTTAATACTCCATGCGTGTGTCCAAACATCCGATGTGATAGGGTGTAAAGTTTTGGGAGGAACTAAGGCCTTGTTTTCAGGGGTGCAAAGTTTTGGGGTGTCACATCGGATATTTTATGGGATGTCGGAAGGGGTGTTCGGATACTAATAAAAAAAACTAATTACAGAACTCGCCTATAAACTTTGAGACGAATTTATTAAGACTAATTAATCCATCATTAACATATGTTTACTGTAGCACAGCATTGTCTAATCACGAACTAATTAGGCTAAAAAAATTTGTCTCGCAAAATACACGCAATCTGTGTAATTAGTTATTTTTTAGTCTATATTTAATACTCCATGCATGTGTCTAAACATCTGATGTAATAGGGTGTAAAGTTTTAAAAAGGAACTAAACAAATCCTTAAAAAAAAAGGCTTGAGCCGGTTCAGTGCAAAGGGGGTGGACCGGAGTTAAGGAGGGTACCAGTAGATCCTGCTTGCACATTGTATATCAGACTCAGAAGATACGCATCGTCACACCTCTTGATCTTGAACGGATTCATCTGTAGTACATCATCACTTCTTGAATTGCCTTCGTACGTGGCACTAAAGGTAAGCGGTCAGTGTCCTACCTAGAGCCTGTTTAGTTGGCAAAATTTTTAGCGAAATGTAACTGTAGCAGTTTCGTTGTTATTTGGCAATTAGTGTCCAATCATAATCTAATTAGGCTTAAAAGATTTGTCTCGTCTATTTCGTCTAAACTGTGTAATTAATTTTATTTTTTATCTATATTTAATGCTTCATGCATGCGTCCAAAGATTCGATGTGACGGGAAATCTGAAAAATTTGGCAAAATTTTTGGCATCTAAACGGTACCCTAGTCATTGACTCCACACGGACATACTCCCTCCGTAAAAAAAACATACAATTCAAGTACAATATTATAGTTTAGTATCCTATATTCAATTAATTATAGATAAAAATATTAATATTAATAATATCAGATAAATACTATTAGAATCATTATAAAATGTATTTTTTTAATAAATTAATTTAAAGTCATTAATGTGAATAGTATTCACTAGAAATGTGGTCGAACGTAAACTATTATTACCGTCACGCAACTCGTAGGCACATGTTTTTGTCGTACCGAGCTAGTACTATAAACAATGCAACGCAATCTCTGTGAGGCAGGAAACAACAGTGCACAGAATTGCACGCAGGGTAGCTCCTGCCCAATAGAGGAAACCGGTGGTGCACGTCGGCCGGTTGGAGATTGATGCAAATGCAAAGGCCATCCATATCCTCCTCCAACAGTACCTATACTGCTGCTGCTGATCGTCGCTGCACAGGCCTGGAGGTAAGTAATGGCTATGCGTGTGAGCTTGTACAAGAGAGGAGTAGATGCAACTAGCAGCTCGGTGGTTCATGGTCGGCCATCGACGACGCCACCGGAGTGAAGGAAACCCACAAGGCAGACAGCAGAGAGAGGCAGAGCGCGCGCTCCGCCGTGTCATATTAAATCACCCCTTGTACCCTCTGACCATCATACTTGTATACCTACGCCCATTAAGTCTGCCGTAATCATGAACTGCTGCTTGTGCTTGTGGGTGCGCATTCATGCCTCCTGTTCAAGTATACTACCTCCGTCCTGCAAAGGATCTAACTATGCGTTGCGTGTCACGAAAAGTAGTTCATGTTTGATCAAATTTTTAGTGAATAATATTCACAGTTACGTCTTTAAATTAATTTGTTATGAAAATACATTTTATAATTTATCTGATGGTATTTATTTGATATCATAAACATGGATACTTTTTACCTGTAATTAGTTAAACTTAAAGTACTAAAACGTGACACTATGCTATAATTATATTTTTTTGGGATGAAGGTAGTAGGAGCAGGAGTATTGATTTTATTTCTTCAACCCCCGAGCCCCAAATCGATTTCTTTCTCAGCCCCATGGAGTAAATAGCTAGGACAAGGCATTAGGAGGGAATAAATATTAGGCTTGTTTTGTTGGCCCTTGTACTCTTTATGTTCACCAGTGCCAACCACAGCAATAAATAACGGTGACTCTCCATCTCCATGGTTGTTGGGAGCGTGCATGAACCAACTCATGTTTACCTATTGATTTCGCCCCCTCTCTTGATTTGATTTGACTTTGTCTATTCTCTTCTACAAGGGTTGTCGTTGCAAGTTTCAGGCTGTGTTTACTTCCTTAAAAAAAAAGTACTGTGCAAACAAAAGATTTCCCGTCACATCAAACTTGCGATACATGCATGGAGTACTAAATGTAGATGAAATCAAAAACTAATTGTACAGCTTGGTTGTACTTTGCGAGACGAACGTTTTGAACCTAATTAGTGAACGGTTGGACACTATTTACCAAATAAAGCCAAAACGTGCTACAATACTTTTTTACACCTTTTCGCGGAACTAAACACACCCTCATAAGACTTTCAATTTCATTGAATAACATGCCATGTAGACAAAATTGGTGACATGACAGTTTGACTAGGGTTATAAAAAATATTAAACCTTTAAATAAGTTTATTACGAAAATAAATTCAACAAATCTATCTAATGATACTAATTATCTACTATAAATATTATTTTTCTTGTATAATTTGGTTAAAGTTAAAAGAGTTTGACTCATCAGAAAACGAGAATGACACTTATTTTGGGACGGAAGGAGGACTTAAGTTTGATCAGGATGAAACTTGTGTCCGGAGTACTCCCTTTGTCCAGCAATAACTCCACGCCTAGGTTCTCTGCCATTGGATTAGTGTACATGAGAAATTACGATTTTTCCCCTGTAGAAATGGTCTGACGCTTGTGCTAGCAGACGGTGAACGGACGAAGTTGTGTGGCTGGCACTTTACTGCTGGCCGCTAGCAGGCCTAGTGCTGTAAGCTTTGCACGCTTACACGAGCATGTATTCTTGGACAAATTTTGAATCTCAAAGGTACAATTATTCGTGTACAATTATTCGTGGACGGAGGGAGTATACAACTACCGGTGCTATGAAACTTCACTGAGAGCAATTTGTTTCATCTCTAAGCCTTTTTTGTTGACACCGTGAAACTATTAGATACTTTTAGCTAGCCTATGAAACTATCAAGTAAAATTGTGCCCTAAGAGAGGTCGTTTCATTCACCAACTTAAACCTCTAAATATGATGTTGTATTTTTGGAAACTGCGTAATGAAACTTTCCTTGAGACAAGCTAGCCTAAGACAGATTGATGATAAGCTATTAGCATGTCTCTGTGTGACTAAACTACTTTGATGATTAGCATGTGCAAGGACCGGCTATCTAACATCGGGGCTTTGATGTCATACTTGTGGTGAACTTATGGTTTCGCAATTAATCAGACATGATTAGAATTGAGAATAAATGCCCAGCACGTGCATATCGTCCTCTGTCGGTCCTTGCTCGTCTTCTTTTTATAGTTAACTGTACGTACTTATTATAGACACTAAAACATATTACCAACTTTCATTCTGGTTCTGACCCCTCCCTTTGAGGATTGCAGGTTGTTTGGCGTGTGTGAAGGGATTGATTACTTCTAATACCCAGATCCTGTACCTGCTTGCATAAACAAGTACTCTGGGACCATGCTGACGTGGCAACTAGTTTGGTGCAGATGCGTTACTCTTTTTACTGTGCCTTCTAATGGGATCTGTTAAATGGAGTGTGTAATTAGTTTTGATCAAGTATCCAAGGACTAGCTAACTAAACTCGGCGCTTTCATGGCATCCTTGTGGTGCACTTATCAAAACCAATTAAATATGATTGTTGTGATGATAATCGATGTGTAGCACATGAGTGTATTGTTTGGTTCCTCGTTCATTTTCTTGGTTTTAACTGGCATGAGTTATTTTATTGTTAATTCTTACTTCTAGACCCTGTAAAACACTACTCGGTGCCTAGGAGCTATGGAAAGAGTGGAATGCTCGGTGCTTTAGGGGAGCAAACATCCAAGTGCCACAAATCCTTGTGATGTTCAAGCATGAAGCTGGGTACACCGGAATAATATAATAGACGTTTTCAGCTTTGGGCGGGCTTAAGCTTAGTTGCAAACCATATAAAGCCTGGGCATCAATTGAGCATCTTGTAATCAAACTATTTCTATCTTAATATAAAGACGTGCAGACCTTTTGCGTGATCAGAAAAAATTTAATCTTCTCTTCGAGGATTGCCAGTTGCTTGGTTAGTGTGAAGATTTTTTCTATTCTTTTCAAAAATCTTAGATTGGGAGGCTTTATTAGAAACTCTTAGAGATGCTCTAACTCCCAACCTGTTGGTTTGTAGGACGGTCTATCCAACCCCCCAAGCTACTCGCTCATTTGTAGATAATAATGCTTTATATAACACTATCTTTTATGATATATGCCACAATTGTTGCATAGACATCAAAATATGGACTTTCTAAATACCATAGTAACTATGAAATTCATATGTGACGTAATAAACAGGATGATGATAGGCGACAAAATTGAAATCATTCACATGCAATGCATATCCTGAAGTATGGGTTCATAAACTCCATCCGACCACTTTAATGGAAGCTGAGCTTCAGAACCTGTTCGTAGCAATCTTTAACATGTAATGTACCGACGAACCATGTAACCATTCCAACACCTAGATGCTGTTGAAATAAATGCATGTCTGTTGTAAAAAAAAAGGATTCACCGATATATGGCGGTGTTTGGCTGGCTGCCACACTTTGCTAGCTTAAGCTGCGGCGCGCCACAGATGAAAGGTTGTTGTTTGCTTTAGCATTTACGTGTGGCAGCCACAGGCTTTTGCAGTTTAAAAAGACGTCACAACTGAGGCGGCCATTTCTATCGCTACAACTGAGTTGCCGCCACACTGTGCGTGGTAGTGCGTGGCTGGCATCCAAACGCACCCTGTCCTCTGTTGGATACACGTCCATATTTTATCGGTTTTATTTTAGAGTGACTCTAGACAGTAACGTAGAATCTGAATCCTAGATAAAAAAATGATCGACGGTTGGATCCTGGATCATGCATAGTAAAGTCTCTGAATAACAGAGTTTGAATAGATAGTAAGATTGTATTCTTGGATCTCATTCTCAATTCTCCTTTTTTTTCTTATTCTTTTTTTTTTCTTTGGAGATGCAAACAGAGCCTAGATGAAACCATAATAACTTCTGTTCGTCTGGTCAATGTCGTACCTATAAATTAATTCTGTCCGGGCGGTGGCTTGATGTGCCATCAGTTATTAGCGTCTTAAGTCATGCCACACGTAAATGAAATGAGTTCAATCGTGTTTCCCACCGGTAACATCCACAACTTCAAATCATTTTCGCTTGCCCTACCAATGGTAGAACCAAACAGCTCGTTACTTCTGTGCCAAGGTTAAGAGACCAGATAAGTAGTTCATGGACAACTGAAGCACCAGCGAAACACCACAAACTACTCTCATTTGCCACAACCTGTAACACTACCGAAATACAAGGCCTAGCACCCTCAAACACACACAAGTGTTCCGACGTTTCCAAATGTCCCAAGCCACAAGGATGATGAGGGAATTTAGCCCCTTTCTCTGTCCTTTGGAACATTTTTTATCACGCCATTCTACCAGTTTAGAAAGAGTGGCAGTAGATTGAGGAGCAAGTGCAGCCAGGCCCGGGGTTTGGAGAATAAATAGCCAACACTTGCCTTGCGAAGACATAGGAGACTAGAACATGTTGAATTGTTTCGTCTTCTTGGTCCAGGCCCAGGTTTTGGAAAATAAACAGCCACACTTGCCTGGCGAAGACATAGGAGACTAGAACATGTTGAATTGTTTCATGTCGTTGGTCACAATGGGGACATGCAGTGGGATGTGGCAACCCTCTTTTAGCCAAACAATCTAAAGTCCAGCACCTATTTCTATTGCCAAAACTTGGTGCAACCAAGGAAATATGCATTGTAATCTGACTTACTAGTATAGGTACCTGACTTAGTCAGTCACCATATGTGTTGGTCTGGCACATTTTGTTGTAGAGCCAGATTATTTAGCAGATTCCATGGGAGAAGATATTCAACACTTGTACGGTCTGTTCCCTTAACCATTTTTCGATTACACAGTACAACTCATACACTCACAACGCACGCACACTCAACCCTATGAACGCACGCACGCAAAACCTTACTCTATGAGCATCTTCGAAGACTGGGTCAACAAATCCTCGAGATCGGCGAAGTCATCATAGGCGTCTCGCTGTTGATGGGAACGTCGCCTACCACTGAAAGCACAAACGCCATTAAATCTTAGAAAAATCGCTCCCATGAGGAGTCAAACCCAGGACCTGAATTGCTACTCAGGCTCTTGTAACCACTAGGCTACAAGCCCTTTCGCTGTGCTCCCTTAACCTTAATGTCCACCACCCATCATCTACCATCAAGTGCTTGGGAGGCGACCCATTGTTTAACTGCTCACTTGGGGATTGTCTTGATTAGATTTGGAGCAAGTTCTACCATTGTTTCTCCTTGCAACCAGCGACCAGTCTAGAATCTGGTATTTTCACTTTCACCATTGCCAATGACTGTCTCAACTACTACTTCAAACATGGCTTGAGCATTACATGGCCAATGAATTAGTAAATCAGCCCATGGCCGATTAGCCTTAGCCCCGTCTGGCACAGCTTCTCCAGCAGCTTCATGAGTTGTCTGAAGCTGTTTTATGCCAAATGAATATTTTTCAAATAGTTTCACATGTGAAGCTCCGTAAAACATGCTCTCACAAGGGATTAGTATAGGTTGAAGCTGAAAAAAGTAGTTTCTCCTTGCTTTAACTTGCTTTGATTGTCCCTTGCATGAGATTTATGAGAGCATGTTCTAAGGAGCTTCAGATGTAGAGCTGTTTTGCCAGACAACTCACCGAAATAACTTTAGCTTAACTAGTAGAGATACTCATGGAGCTAAAGCCAAAAAATTGCTCCACTAGTGAAGCTGAGTTGTTCCAAACAAGATCTCAATTTTATGTAACCAAAGTTAATTATATGGAATTTTGTCCATGATCTCCAAATTTATTATGCGCCTAAGCCACCATACTAGAGGGGTTGCTCAATGTGCTCCTAGGAGACAAGATAATTGCCTCCATTTACTTGCTCCCGACCTTTCCATAGAAATCCCCTTCTTCTCTTGTCTATACCTTTGATAACTCACTTAGGTAAATCCATGGCAATCATTAAGTAAATAGAAATAGAAGTCAACACCACACAAATAGTAAATTAAACGACCTGCTCGATCTATTCACGAGAGAGGCCTTCCTTCCCGCGATGTTATCAGTCACCTTGTCAATGAGAGGTTGGAGCTCATTCTATGGATTTTTGGGTTAGTGTAGGGTCGAGATGGCGGACTAGAGGGGGATGAATAGTCCTTTCTAAAATTAATTGCGCCGGCTAACCAAAATTAATTGCACAATTAAAACTATCGGTCTAGCCAAGACTACACCCCTCTATCTAAGTTCACAAGCACCTTACAAAGATCCTAATTAGGCAACAAAGGTGTCGGGCTAGCTAGAGCTCATCTAATCAATTCTAGAGCAAGGCCACATAAACCTATGCACTAGTACTTTGGCAACCAGGAAGCTCCTACACAAACTAGTGAAGCAAAAGCACAAAGCCACCTAAGCTCACTAGCAATGCTCAATAACAAGACTATGCAAGTCAAATTATAGAGCACATAGCTACACAAACTAAGCACTGTGACTAACAAGGTTACTCAAACCAAATTAGTCACGCAAATGAGCTACTTCTATGCTACACAAGCAAGAAGGTAACTAGCAAGCTACACAAGTCAACTAGTTACAAGAGCAACTACACAAGCACAATGTGAATGAAAGTATTGCAAGCTTGTGTAAGGGGAATTGCAAACCAACGGGAAGACAAGGATGACACGATGATTTTTATCCCGAGGTTCACGTGCTTACCAACACGCTAGTCCCTGTTGAGACAAGCTCCAAGGTTATCGCCGGTCCTCTTGCTAGTGGTGACCCACAAGTCATACTCTTCCACGAGGAGTGCTTACCACAAGCTCTAGCACTTGACCTGGCTGGACCAGTTGTCGCCCTTCGTGTCTCGCTCTACTAGAGTTGCTCTTCACGGCTCCCATGGGGTGAGCACAATACCCCGCACAATCACTTCTCTGGAGCACTGCATAATCTTCTTGCGTGCTTCAACGGAGACCACCACCAAGCCATTTAGGAGGTGGCAACCTCCAAGAGTAACAATCACCATCAGCTTGCAACTCGATCACCTAGTGCCACTTGATGCAACCTCACGATGCAACACACTAGAATCACACTCACTCGCAATCGGATCGCACTCTTGCAAGCACAAGTGAGTTGGAGGCTCTCCTAGCACTCCCCAAGCATGGACACGCACTCTTGCAAGCACAAGTGAGTTGGAGGCTCTCCTAGCACTCCCCAAGCATGGACACTAAGTCCCAAGGGTTCTAAGCATGTGCCAAGGCTGGCCACACACTCCTTTTATAGCCCAAGGGCTAAAATAGCCATTACCCATTCACTGGGCACTTTTCGCACTGACAGGACTCGCAAGTCACAGTGACCGAACACGCAGGTCGCAGAGTCTGGTCGCTCCTCGTGCGCCACGTGTAATAGCCGTTCGAAGATGACCGTTGCCCGCCAATGGCTAGCTGCTGCACACACATACTCCTGACCAGATGCGCCTGGTCCATCAACCGGACACACTGAGGCCAAGTCCGGTTACTAACACGTTTCTACACAACTGACCAGACTCACCTTTCTCCTATGCCGGTCACTTCCAGAGAGGTTCCAGAGAGCTATTAAATGTACACAAGATAATAAGGTTATCCGCAAGCGCACAGATAGTATACCGATGTAGCACTTCACCTGGGAGTATTCCAGAGTATCGTTATTTATATTTTACCACAGGGAGAAACGTGTGAGAAACTAAGCCTATGCTTAAACACCCAAGAAGCAAGCAAGGACGGAGAGTATAGGGCTATAGAGAAGATCACTAAGGTCTCTAGTTCTAACCTTTGCAAGCTATGTTATGATTGTTCTAATGGGGACATTACTTAAGAAAAGACACCAGCAGAGGATGTTTTCCTTAGCAACCAGGTCCTACTAGTCCTACAAATGGGATGTGGACTATGGAAGATTCAATGAGGTAAAGTCACCCTCGCGAACTACCACTGATCCGAAAAGTAGGGTGCATCTATGAGTAATCGATGTCTAAGCACCACGCTTACACTATGAATACTACTTCAATCAAGGAGCTACCAAGATTAAAGCATTTAAAAGAGTCACAAACCAAAAAAACAATAAATTAGAAGTTGAATACCAGAGGAATTTCAGAAGCAATCTCTAATGGAATTTGATCTTGCAGGTACAAGCTATAGAGGAGGCACCGATAGGCTAGCAACTCTTTCAAACTTTTCTCCAACACTCTATCTCTCTATCTCTAAATAAGACTAGTCCTAATCTTTGGAAGACTACAAGACTAATCTTCTCTTAAATGCTTGGCTCTTGATCCTATCTAGGGTTTCTTGATTGTAGGGGAGGCTCAGGCTTTCTACCCAAGATTGAGGATGCTCTAACCCAGGGGGTAGGGTCCTGCTTATATAGGCCGGTGGGATGCACCAGAGCCCTCGGATCAAACTGACCTTGATCAATGACGAAGATGAAAACCCTAAGGCGGTGGAGAAACGACTTGTGAAGGAAGCTGACAGGTGGGACCCACTAGGGTCGGCCAACCTAGGGTGGGGTCGGCCGACCTGGGTGAATGCCTGGTGGGCCCCCCCTTTGGTGGCTTGCCTTCTCGTGTTCTCTAGAATCTTCTTGACTTGGGGTCACGGTGGAATATGATTTTTAGTCTGACATGTGGTCCATCTTAGGCTCTTTTCCTGTTTAATCCCCGCGAAACACAGATTCATCAAAACTCATGGAATTATGTCAGTTTAACCTCTATTCTATGTTGGTGACTCCTTTTATGGTGTTATTTTGAGTTAAGTTGATGGTTTATGATGGTTGTTAACTACCGTCAACAAACTCCCCCACACATAGACTTTTACTCGTCCTCGAGAAAAGGATGGATTATTGCAAACATAACTTTAGGACAAGACATCAACATAAAACCATTCCTAGCAATACCTGCACTGCGGGATTCAATGTGTCTACCATGAAACTTTAGGCGGTTGAAGAATGGAACAGAGCTTAAAATAGTTCACCTTCTTCCTTCAGTCAAGTCAATTGGAGTTTTTACATAAGTTTTAAAAATAAAACATAGCTTACCTTCTCTTTCTTTGTAGTACTCTCAAATCACTCATTATATGTGGTATTTCTGGATCCTTACCAAGGCATAGATAATTGATGCCTTCTTTTTGTCTACTTCTAAAAGCTTATGTGGAGCTCAGGTAGGATGAAAATGAAAACATACTTGCATTGCATACATTGTAAAGTCAAAATAAGGATCCAAGGAGAAAGATGTCATACTCTTAGATCAAGATGTGTATGTGTATGAAATATATATGGTGGCTATCCTAATTATACTATGCTCCTTAAAACATGTCTCTCTTGTTTGAAACTTGAAAAACACTTTTACTAAAGAACATGAGATATCTTTTTCTTTATTTTTTTCTCTTCTTTTTTTTCATGGTGGGCATCTAAGTACCCATTGTTTTAGATTTCTCAGACACTTGTCCATTTTTTCAATACTTTTCTTTTACATATCCACATGCCTCTTTCTGCAATTGAAAACTTTAAGAAAGACATTAACAAGAACTTGGAGCATTTATTCCTAACAAACTTCTTTTTGTGTCTTCTCCCAGTGTAGGAGTAAAATATTTTTTTTGGTGGATGGAAAACATGTTGTTGTGTACTCCCAATGTAGGAGTAGCAGAATATATGTGGAGTGTACATGATCTTGATCTTGGGAGCATGATAAGTTTCTCAACACGGGTCACAAGGCTTGACCAAACTCAATACAAACACAAGTAATATATGTAGAAGGTTTAGCTATCCTAAATATCGCTTTGGTAGGACAATGCTATACTACAAAGGAGAGGTGTAGCTATTCATTTTTCTTTTTGAAATAAAATTCTCCAATGACTAAACATCAAGAATCAAGTTCTCTTTATTCTTACTATCTCACATTCCACAACAACTTAAGTGACATGGGTCCCTAAAATAAGTTCCCACCAGTAGCAAGACTTTTAGGAAAATTGTTATGTGACTCTATCCTCAAGTCATGGCTACACAATCTTCCTTTCATGTTTTTAAGTTGTTTTATCAAAGGATTTTCAATTCGGTTCAAAACGGAAAGTGACATATATGAAAATAGAGTGTATTGGGATCATACCCGACCGTGGTAGAAGGACGAGGTGAGGCAGTGCTGCAGTTGGTCGGCCGACCCAGTAGGGGGTCAGGCGACCTGGCCCAGGCCCAGTTTGGGGCCCACTTTGTCATGCGTGGTCCTTGTGTCGTTCTTTTCCGAATTTCGTGACTTCTGTGATCGAATTTCGTTCCGTCGTCATGGTGTATCTCCCCCACACTTGTTACATTTTTACCTTCATGCACAACAAGGTGGAGACAAACACATATTTAGAGAAAAATAGAGAGTGTAGAGAATAATAATGGTAACTAGTTTCATTAATGATAACAATAGGGCACTTTATTCATCAAACCAAACTTACAATATTCTAACCAACTTAGCTAAAGCAACAACCCTAACTTTTAAGTGACATACCTAACAACCTAACTTGTGCCCTATTTCTTGCCCTAACTTTTATTATTTCTTGATACATTTGAAAAGAAACTCTACTTGCCTAGTTAATCGCTTTCGCTCTTTAATCTTAGTTTCTAGCTTCGCACCTAGATTGTCTATGTTTTTCATGAGAAGAGTGTTATGCTGCTAGAGAGCTAAGATCATCTGACCCATGTGCTCTGTCCTCGTATCCAGCATTGCAAGGGTTACCCTAGGGCACTTCTCTTGTCTATCTAATGGCGAAGCAGGTCTCTTGGGCGTCTCCTTTGGCAGAATGTACTTGATCTTTGACTGATGAGCTCAAACTCCATCAATGGTGGGACGAGGAGTACCAGTAGTATACTTAGCACAGATGACTTGGCATAGCTTGTCGAGCTTCACTCCCGTCAGTGTCTCGTTGGCTTTTGGAGGGAGCAACTTGACGTCTTGTGGCATCCTGACGATGGGACACTTTGGCAGAGCATCCTTTAGGAATAGACGTTCCGATAGCGAAGGAAGCGACAGCTGGCAAACTTGAGAGAAGTAGGACTGCCCGTAGCTCCATTGTCTTGGCTTAGGAGGAATGATAGCAAGAGGAGTAGGCTCTAGAATAGGGATGATAGCTTGGGAGTCATCTACTGGAGGTGGCTGGTTGAGATCCATCCCAAAGGGAATGATTTGCTTATCAGCCATGGGAACTTTTAGAGAGGTGGAGAGCTTCTATGCAGAAGGGAAGAAAGGCTTTGATGGAATGAAGTTGGAGGCTAGCAGGGGTTTGTTTATATAGGGGGTTCAACTTGCACTAGGGGTAAGATTTAACCCTAATGGCTCGTGGCAGCAGCGAATGATCGAATCTATCGGGACTATCCAAAATTTGCGAGAATATGGTGGAAGATTCGTGAAGCAAAAAGGCGGCAGTGAGGCGAGACCTTGCCAGGTTGACCGACCTAGGCTTGGGTTGGGCGAGCTAGCCTAGTGTCATCTTGTGGGCCCCTTTTTCATGTTGACTCCTAGCGACTTTCTAACCCAGAAAAACATACCCCCGTGCTACGAATCGAAAAGAGGAGAGTTCAGGCCTAAAAGTTTGGTAAAATGATAAATTCTATTATATCTAATTTCTCAAGACCTTTATTGGGCTCTAAAAGATTTTGAGACAGTGACTATTTACCTTGAATCACATACCTTCGTCATTTTGAAGTGGTACCGCTATGATGAAATACTTATGACTTTGAATGGTCCTTTCCACTTGCTTCAAAGTTTTCCATGCCTAAATAATTTCACCTTGGAATTAAAAGGTAATACCTTGTCTTTCGGGGTGAAGTCCTTCTTCTTTACCCTCTTATCATGCCATCTTTTGGTTCTCTCCTTATAAATCTTGGAATTGTGATATGCTTTTTCTGACCATTCATCAAGTTCGAAGAGTTGCATCTTCCTTTTATTCCTGCTGCTTCCAAATCCATGTTTCATCTTCTGATAGCCCAGTGAGCTTTGAATTCTAGCTTAATAGGCAAGTGACAGGTCTTCCCATAGACAAGTTGGTATGGTGACATTCCAATTGGTGTTTTGTAGGCCGTTCTATACACCCACAAAGCATCGGGTAACCTGTCCTTCCATGTTTCCATTTCATTGACCGTCTTCTAAAGAATATTCTTGATTTGCTTGTTTGATGTTTCTGCTTGGCCACTTGTCTCAGGGTGGTACGGAGTAGCGATATTGTGATGGATTCCATATTTTGACAAATACTGTTGAAAGCTTTTATCAATGAAGTGAGATCCTCCATCACTTATCCCCATTCTTGGGACACCAAATCTTAGAAATATTATCTCTATGAACATCTTCTTAGAGCTTCTGGATTTAGCAGCTCTACATGGCATGGCTTCAACCCATTTAGAAACATAGTCTACTACCACCAAGCTCATAGTTCTTTGACTTTAGAAATGGTCCCATGTAGTCAATGCCTCACACATCGAAGAGTTCAATCTGAAGGTTGTTTTTGAGTGGCATGGCATCTCTTGAATTAATTTTCCCATGCCTTAACATGCTCCACACCTTCGGCTGAAATCCTTTGTGTCTTCATACATAGCTGTCTAAAAAAATTCACTTTGCTAGATTTTTGCATGAGTACGGAATGCCTCATAATGACCTCCATATGGTGATGAGTGGCATCTTTCAATGATCTTGATTTTTTCTTTAGCTGGTACACATCTTCTAAGGAGTCCAACTGAGCAGACTCTGAAGAGGTATGGCTCATCCCATATGTGGTGATGACTCTCATAAATGAGCTTTCTTTTGTCTGCCCCTGGTGATACATATCTTGCAACCATAAAATTGACAATATTTACATACCAGGGGCCGGATCGGGTGATCTGATAGAGCATGTTGTCCTACAGTGAGTCATTGATGGGCAGCTCTGGTGGATTTTCAAATTGCATTCTAGACAAATGATCGGCAACGAAATTTTCTACTCCCTTTTTATCTTTTATTTCTAAGTCAAATTCTTGGAGTAGCAAAATTCATCTTATTAAGCGAGGTTTAGCATCTTTCTTAGTGAGCAAATATTTCAAAGTAGCATGATCAGTGTAAACTATCACCTTAGCTCCTATTAAGTAAGATCTAAACTTATCAATAGCAAAAATAACAGTTAGAAGTTCTTTTTCAGTTGTTGCATAATTAAGTTATGATCCTATCAAAGTTTTGCTAGCATAAGCAATTGCATGATGCTTTTTATCTTTTGTTTGTCCCAACACTGCCCCCACAGCATAATCACTAGCATTACACACATAATTTCAAAAGGCAAAGACTAATCAGGGAGTTGAATGATTGTTACAGAGATCAGTGCTTTCTTAAGAATGTTAAAAGATTTCAAGCATGCATCATCAAATTCAAAGGGAATATCCTTGGCCAAAAGATTAGTAAGTGGTTTAGTAATGTGTGAAAAATCTTTTATGAATCGGTGATAAAAACCAGCATAGCCTAGAAAACTTCTAATCCCTATAACATTTATAGGTGGAGGTAGTTGTTCAATTACTTTAATTTTAGCTCTGTCTACCTCAATTCCTTTTTCAGACACTAAGTGTCCTAGCACTATTCCTTATCTAACCATGAAATGATATTTTTTCTAATTAAGGACTAAGTGCTTTTCTTCACATCTTTGCAAAGCTTTATCTAAATTTTCAAGACAATCATCAAAAGTTTTCCATAAATAGAAAAGTCATCCATAAAAACTTCCATGATTTCTTCAATCATATCAGAAAATATAGACATCATGCATCTTTGAAAAGAAGCTAGAGCATTACACAATCCAAAAGACATTCTACGGTAAGCATAAGTTCTATATGGACATGTAAAAGTGGTCTTTCTTTGGTCATCAGAATGGATCAGAATTTGATGATATCTAGAATATCCATTAAGAAAACAAAAGAGAGAGTGGTTTGCCAGTCACTCTACATTTCATCAATAAAGGGCAATGCAAAGTGATCCTTCTTTGTTGCCTTGTTAAGCTTTCTATAATCAATGCAAATCCGCCATCCAGTGATGGTTCTTTGGGGGATTAATTCATTCTTTTCATTTTTAACAATAGTCATGCCTCCCTTTTTAGGCACAACTTGAATAAAACTTACCCACTCACTATGTGGCACAAGATAGATGATCCTAGCATGCAAGAGTTTCAAGATATCTTTCTTAACTACCTCTCTCATCGCATTGTTAAGCCTACGCTGGGGTTCTCTAGATAGTAAAATATAAGAATTTGTAGGGATGCGATGGGTGCAAAGAGCAAGACTAATTTCTTTTAAATCTTGGAGTGAGTAGCCAAAAGCTGAACAATGCTTTTCTAAAATAGTTATTAAGCGCAAGGTTTCTTCCTAAGAGAGTTTATCACTTATCATAGGAGATTCCTGATCATTATTAAGAAAAGCATATCTAAGACCGACAGGCAGAGGTTTGAGCTCAATAGGAGGTTTAGGTGGCTCTAGCAAGTCATCGAAAGGTTCAGGTTCTAGTGGATCATCATTTTCTTCCTCGATGAAGAACTCAACATCTTCTTCAAGGTTAGGTTCGATTAAATGTTCAAGACATGCTACCTTATCCTCTTTAATTGGATCAGGCTCAGGACATGACTCCGTCTTAGCATTTAAAGAATGAGTAATGGACAAAGAGAGTTTAAAGTTTTTTTTCCAAGGTGAATATTCAATTTCTCTGTTTGTCCCTCTTGAATAAGCCTTTCAATTGGTTGTTCTATCAACAGTTCGAACTCCATGATATCAAAGATATAGAAGCTCAAGTGAACCATGGTGTGTTTTACCTGGATAGGGAGCATATATAAATTTCCCAAACCTGGGACAATATGTCCTGAAGGGCTTTTCAAAAGTTTTGTTGTTGGGGTTAATGGCATGCATTTTAATAAATCTTGAGCAAATGATGCAGACATGATATTAACACCCACAACTGAATTATAACGGGGTTCGAAAGGGTCTCTATGAATTTAGCAATGAATCCAGGTAGAATGTGAATCCAAATGGATCACATAAGAGGAAAGCTCTGATTCTTCTAACCACTCGTTGCTTATAATAGACACTAACTCTTTCGTAGTCCTTTTAAGGAAAGCTTCCTTAGAAAGGTCTAAAGGTTCTTTTTGGAGTGATAATTTTTAGGCTCCTAGGGCTTCCTTACTGAGTAATAATTCAAGGTGTTTCCATATTCAATAAAAGGTTCATCCTCAAAATTGAGCATAAAATCTGAAAGTAGAGTTTCCTCCTTTTCCGGTGGCTTAGAAATTGGGATAGCTGAGGGTTGTGGTGGATTTGGCAAAGATTCAGGCTCAGCTGTCTAGGATTCTTCCTCTAAAAGATTCTCTTATGGTTTCTGTCACACCCGGTTTTAAAGAACTAAACCATGTTAGCCATATGTGTGCCTAGGAAGTCCACACATACGTCATAATGAAAAAGTATCAGAAACAATGTTATTATATAGCGTATACATAGCTATAAATTAACACTTACATCAGAGTATCGTGGAACAGTGACTAAACTTCAGTCTTCTCAGGGACGGCTGACTAGTGGATCCGTATGCCAAGCACTTCTGAAAGACTTCTAGAAACTCCACTACATCTTTATTCTTCTTCTGAGCAGCACCTTACTACACACTGGGGTGTGGGGAAAATAGCAAGAGTGAGTCCATGTCGAACTCAACAAGTATAACACAGGGTTTATGAGGCATAAAAGGCTAGACACTGTTTGACTGCATTTAGCTTTTATTCATCATATAATTAGCAATTGAGTAGCATAAAGATGAACCAATTTCCATTAATGAACCAATGATCATTTGTAATAAGGATAATGAATAGCATTAACATGAGCATAATAACAACAATAGTAATTAAGCATGATATAATAATGGTGATAAACTATTCTGTAAGAATCTCCAAGACCGCCCGTGTCCGTGGGCACGACTAGTATACCAGTTTATTAAACTCTGCGCAGAGGTGTACACTTTCACTGTGAGTCATGATTTCCAAATGCATGGGTTAATTACTCCCAAAACACTGAAAATCATATAAAGTCATTCAAAAGTTCGTCTAACAAGTTAGGACCATTAGATTCACTCGGCAGGCAGATGTAGAACCCCCTTCCCAGTGGCACACAACTCACAGCCTATACACATAAAGGACAGGGGCTCGCCCTACACCCAAAGTGGCAAGCCATTCTTACGCCATTTAAGGTAACCACTAACAAGCTAGAAAAGATCTCTTAAACAACTAAAGCCAGAGCCATATAGCCCTCACAGCTGTACTATCAATCCTGGTTATCACTTACAGATAAGTCCTTACGGAGAGAAACCAGAGCAACAATATAACCCCTTGCTCTAGCCCTCTTTTAATAGTAGTAAAATCATCGTTAAAGGTTAGTCGCATAATTCATTAGTCCAATTACAAGATCATCGTTCATAATTAAGCGCTAGCAATAGCTACCTAAATGCACAACCCATAGGTGACAAGGAAACAAGATATTAATAGCTGAGTTATAATCTCTATAGTTGTCAAGGAGGACATATGCATATGTATGATAATTTTAGTTAATAGGACAACAAGGATGGTCCCATGTTATACTTGCCTTAGAACTTGCTTTTCATCCAAAGCAACTCCCTTAGAGAACTTTCAGTTATCTTCTGGCCTTTCAGTCTCCAGCACTTACGGACAGCTCTCTTCTTCTACTCGTAGATCGTGGCAACCAAGCATAGCAACAAACATACAAACAAACAATAAAGACAACTAAGAACAGACCACAAGAGACAAAACAATGCACTAAAAAAACTAGGTGCTATAGTCACGAGATCACAAGAAACGCCGATAACGAAAACTATCATTAAAAATAAACGACTGTCGGGAGTTTTATTATATTATAAAAGAGACCACTACAAGCTTGATTAATGTCAATGAAGAAGAACTATGTGAGTAGTATTAATTCAGATTGGTCAAAACATATTTAATTTCAAAAGTCGAGTTAAAGTTAATCAAGTTATATTTATAAATATATCTCATATTATTTAAGCCATTTAAACTTTACTTTGCAGAAAAATAAACATGTAAGTATATCCAGTGGCATTTAATATATGCAGAGTGTTTAAACTAAACAAATTTATAATTTAAAAGCATATGGATATTGACAATTAATCATCTTATCATTTGTATATAAAACACCGAAGTATAAAACCTATGTTGTTTTTAAATTGAAAACTGATTACGTACCCA
Organism: Saccharum hybrid cultivar R570; assembly: GCA_038087645.1. Classification (NCBI taxonomy): domain Eukaryota; kingdom Viridiplantae; phylum Streptophyta; class Magnoliopsida; order Poales; family Poaceae; genus Saccharum; species Saccharum hybrid cultivar. The sequence goes on along the minus strand of JAQSUU010000653.1, from coordinate 333,201 downwards.
TTAATCAAATCAATATTTAATTATGAACACATAAACATGTGACATGATAAGCGCCGCGGACAGGCCATAGATCGTAGCGATATGAAACTAATTAACGCAGCAAATGAACTGGAACAGAGCTAAAACTAATAAAATAAGATGTAAATTAGACAAGTGCACATGTGTGGGTTGCCTTGCTTGCTTCTGCATTGCATGACGAGATGTGCTCTCTAGATGATAAATGTACTCTTGAAAGGTACAGGTGGGCAGAAGATACGTACAGATGCAGGCATATGCACTTGGCGAGCAGAATCCTTGCACGTTGTACAGGAGGCGTGGCTTGATTTCCTCCCTGTCACTGAAGAAACGTGCAGGAGCTGCCTGCTATGGCGAGGATAGAGACATGAGCCTGGCTTGCTCGACGAGAGGAGCAGTAGCTGGCAAGGACGCTGGTGCCCTGAGGTGGATGTCTGGCGTGCAGCACAACAAGCAACGGGGACATGCAGAAGCTGATTTCCGGGGGCAGATGTGTGGCAGATAAAACAATGGTGTCCACCAGGGTTCTGACCGGTGGCCGGCCGGACCCCGAGCCGGCAACGAACTCCGGTGCCGTAGAGACGAGAACACCGACACCGCAACTTGACGAAAGCTTCTTCCCGAGATGATTTTCTTAGACCTTGGTTCCGGCATTGCTGCAACATGGTTCACGGTCAGCTACAAGATCGAACAACAACACAGGATCGCTTCGAGCAGGGCAAACGTCACGTGGCAGCAACGAACGACAGAGGCAAAGTGGAGATCAAAAGCGGCTCCTTCAACCGTGGTTCTGCGGTGCTAGGGATCTCCAAACAACGCGCACGCCACCACGTACAGGGAGCTCCTCATCGAAGCTGCATGTGCCGAGGATGTTTCTGGTGAGCAGCAAGGGTGCCGATATGGTTTCTAGATTGGAGCTCCGGCGGCGGAGTCAAATGGAATTGATAAAGTAGACGGCGACTTTAGATATGGTTTCTAGATGCGTAAGATGAACGGAAGGATACATATATATGCGTAGAGTTTGGACCGAGTTGGAATAGGGCTAGGATTTATTATTTTCGAAATATTTAGTTTCATATATAAAAATAACTCTAGAGAAGCCCATAATTATTGTTTGAGTCACGAAAAATACTCCAAAAGCTTTAAAAATTCAGCAAAAATTCTCAGAGATATTATGAAACATAAGGAACACAAATAAAGTATTTGGAGCTCATTAAAAGATAGTTTGAAGCATCTGAAAAATTAGATTATGCTCACGGAAAAGTGGGAAAAATGTCCAGAAAAAGCCGGAGTAATTCCCAGGAAGTTTTGATAGATCAATTGATGGATGATGAGCTCAAAGGAATGATTTGGAGCAGAGGAATAGGATCTTGTACAACTTCAACCAAAAGATTAAGATTGATTAAGTAGGTATTTAATTATGGAAAAAGACAGACAAGCCGGTGAAAGATAAACGACTTACTAACGCGCTTTCTAACTTTTCACAATCACAAAACATAGTCAAGTAATAAGCAACATCACACCAAAGCCCGTCAAATTAGTTCAAAGAAAAAAATTGAAACCACATTTTTTTCTATTACTTACTAATGTTAAGATAAACTAAACTTGGGAATTTTTTTTATCCAAACATTAAAATATTTATTTTAATTTGGGTTTCCTATTCACAACCCAAAATCAAAAATTTTGGGGTGTGATAGTTTCTTCAAGTTTATCTGCTAGAATTTGGTCTAAGTTTTTTCTTACTTTCGGAGCCGAAAGATGCAAGAATGATCCTCTTGAAGCTACGTTAAGAAACTTAGAGGTTTTCTTTTTAAGACTCATATAGAAATGTTGAAGAAGAATGGGGTCTTGTAAGGCTAAGTTTAGTCCATAATCTATAATAGAGTTAAAATGTTCCCAGGATGTGGCCAAATATTCATTATCTTCTTGTTTGAAAGATAGGACCGTGGCTCTAAGGCTGACTACTTTAGAGATGGGAAAGAAGTCCAAGTAAAAGCTAGAACGCAAGGTTCCCCAATCTCCCTGCTTCTTCTCTATGGTTCAATTATACCATTTTTAGCTCTTCCCTTCAAAGAGAAAGGAAAAAGCTTCCATCTTAAGGTTTCATCGGACATGCCCTCTATACGGAGGCAGTCACAGGTCTGCTCGAACTCTTGTAGGTGAAAATAAGGATTTTCGTCTACCTTTCCTGAAAAGGATCGGTTCTGAACCATTGCAACCAAACACGGGCGTAGCTCATAGGTAGGTGTTAGGATAGGCTTTGATGATTCTTTTGGCCTATGACTGGTGCTCGTGGGTACAACATATTGGTAGATAGGAGTGGAATCTATGGCATCCATAAGAATGAAAACAAAAAGGAAATATCTAAAAGGAAAATGAAAAGTATAATACAAGGTTAAGCTAGGTTTGAAGTAATCTTAGCAACCATTTTTTCTCCCCAGCAACGGCGTCAGAAATGCTTGTTGGTATGAATTAAATGTACACAAGATTGTAAGGTTAACCGTAAGCACACAAATAGTATACCGATGTAGCACTTTACCTGGGAGTATTTCAGAGTATCGTTATTTATATTTTAGCACAGGGAGAAACGTGTGAGAAACTAAGCCTATGCTTAAACACCCGAGAAGCAAGCAAGGACAGAGAGTATAGGGCTATAGAGAAGATCACTAAGGTCTCTAGTTCTAACCTTTGCAAGCTATGTTATGATTGTTCTAATGGGGACATTACTTAAGAAAAGACACCAGCAGAGGATGTTTTCCTTAGCAACCAGGTCCTACTAGTCCTACAAACGGGAGGTGGACTATGGAAGATTCAATGAGGTAAAGTCACCCTCGCGAGCTACCACCGATCCGAAAAGTAGGGTGCATCTACGAGTAATCGATGTCTAAGCACCACACTTACACTATGAATACTACTTCAATCAAGGAGCTACCAAGATTAAAGCACTCAAAAGAGTCGCAAACCGAAAGAACAATAATAGCAATGTTACTTATTCGAATTAGAAGTTGAATACTAGGGAAATCTCAGAAGCAAACTCCAATGGAATTTGATCCTACAGGTACAAGTTGTAGAGGAGGCACCAATAAGCTAGCAACTCTTCCAAACTTTTCCCCAGCACTCTATCTCTCTATCTCTAAATAAGACTAGTCCTAATCTTTGGAAGACTACAAGATTAATCTCCTCTTAAATGCTTGGCTCTTGATCCTATCTAGGGTTTCTTGATTGTAGGGGAGGCTCAGGGTTTCTACCCAGAATTGAGGATGTTCTGACCCAGGGGGTAAGTTTTTGCTTATATAGGCCCGTGGGATGCACCGGAGCCCTCGGATCAAACCGAGCTTGATCAACGGCGAAGATAAAAACCCTGAGGCGGTGGAGAACCAACTTGTGAAGGAAGCTGACAGGTGGGACCCTCCAGGGTCGGCCGACCTGGGGTAGGGTCGGCCGACCTGTATGAATGCCAAGTGGCCCCCCCTTTGGTGGCTCACCTTCTCATGTTCTCTAGAATCTTCTTGACTTGGGGTCATGGTGGAATATGATTTTTTATCTGACATGTGGTCCATCTTGGGCTCTTTTCCTATTTAATCCCTATGAAACACAGATTCAACAAAACTCATAGAATTCTATCAGTTTAACCCCTATTCTATGTTGGTGATTCCTTTTATGTAGTTATTTTGAGTTAAGTTGACGGTTCATGATGGTTGTTAACTACTATCAACACCCGATCATAAACTTCTCTACACACCTATGACTGGTAAAATTAAATGCCCTAGGTTATACCTTTGCCTTGCGCATTCTATTCCATCTTATCCAATGTCGATGCAACACATGCACCAACATGATCAACAATGATATGATCCACTCCATATTATCACATGATCATATTGGTTCATTGATCTTAACTTCACTTGCTCTTCACCGTTGCTTTGGTCCATCGGTGCCAAGTCATAACTCAACTAGTCCTTCACACTTGCAATCGGTCTGTCGAACCAAGCCATGTCTTGATCTTCTCCACCTTGATCACATGACTCCATGTCATGTCTCATGTGCAATGAGCTCCTTCATCACATGTGTGAGCTTTGCAACATCTCTGAGCCATCTTCACTGACATGACATGTATTGCTCACACATGTACCTATGGACTAATCACCTATGTATCTCACTCAAACACATATTAGTCCACCTAAAGTTGTCACTCACTTATCAAAACCAAACAAGGACCTTTCAGTTAGGGGAATGCCAAGTTAGGTGCATGGGAATTTTTTAATCTGCAAGGCATAACATTTGAGATGAGTGCTAGCTCGGCATCAAAACATCCAATAGGAGTTATCAAACTTTTTTGCACATTAGCCTTTTGCTTAGAAGCATGACCAAAGACCTTCAGAAGTTCGATGATGAGACAAAGATTGGCACTTGTCAGACGACTAAACAGTAACACCATGCTCAACAAGAGAATTCAGAGCATCGATAACTAGCAAAAGATAACAATAGTGAAAGGGGTTCCCTTGCTGAAGTCCTCATTGATGCCAAATTACTTCTACAAGCTCTCCATTGATCAAAACTCGTGTTCAAGAGATAGATAGCAGCTAGTAGATCAGATTACACTAGAGCAAAACCTAGATGCATGTGTAAAACCACACCAAGAGACCAAGTCAAATGGCTTCAAGATGTCTAGCTTGAGGATAATGTGATGCTCTTTTTTGTTGTGCAGGTTTCTAGCCATTTGCTAGATAAGGAGGGAACTATCCTAGATGCTCCTACCCTTGACAAAAGCACACCATGCCATAGTAACATTCTCGGGCAAAAGAGGGGCCAAATGGTTAGCCATCAATTTTGTAACCAGCATAGCAAAGCTACATATAAATCTTATGGGTCCAAAATCTTTCACAAAGACAACATCGACCTCTTTGGGGAAGAAGAGTAATAAAATCCATGTTGAGTAGGCAAAACTTGAACACATGGACACGCTGTATTGCTGACAAGGCTGCAAGAAATCATCTTTAATAATTGTCCAACATGTTTTTTTGTAGAATCAACCAGTAAATGCATCAGGGCATGGTACTTTGTTGGGCTGCATTTCCTTGATGGTTATCCATGTTTCTTCTTCTTCTTCTTCTTCTTCTTCTTCTTCTTCTTCTTCGAATGGCTCCTCCAAAGTAGACAGATCATGTTGTTGCAAATGGAGAGACAATAAATCAAGTGTGAAGATTCTTTAGCTGCCCCTAGCAATTGCTCATAGAAGTCTAACACCACCTGTTGGTTTTCTTCTGGATGTGACAATCTGATCACCATGCCACGCTTAGCAATAATGTTTTTTTGGATATCTGGCCTGCTGATGAAAAAAGGAGGTGTTTGCACCACCCTCCCAAAGGTAGAGGATACGAGAACATATTTTTGTAATCGTACATTCAGGGGAGAGCAGGCCAAGACAACTTAGACTTCTTCCTTAGCCATTCATGCCTAGGAGAGACATCCCTGTAGTCTGGCAATTTCAAGATGAAGTATCTCCTTTGCCATGTCAAGCTGCATTTTGATATTTCCAACCTTACAGTGACTCTATTTCTGCAGACCCTTGCCCAATCTATATGAATATAAAATAAAAGAGGTAGATGTCAGTCACCTGATAGCCTATGTAGCTGATGGAGAGGTGGACAGCCAGTTAGGGCTGCCTGGCGGTGGCCTGGCTAGCTGGCTAGGGCAGTGGCAGGAGGGCAACGACCTGGCTGGATGTGGCTGTAGCCTGGGGTGCTCGTAGTCGGAGTGGCATGAAAGAGGAGGAGGAGAGAAGTGGCGGTAGAGAAGGAGAGGAGGGGCGACGCACAGAGAAAGGAAGGAAGAGGAGAGAGGGAGAAAGGGATTAGCCCTAAACTTGCTTGCCTTCTCATTAAGTGTCTCCCTCATATATATAAGGGATGTTACAATTGCTAATGGGCTTAGCCCATGAGACTTGATCTATAACAGCTGGGCCTATTGCCCCTCGCTACTTTAACTAGCATGTTGCCTTATTCCATTGCCTTCTCCTAGTATAGGTCTTGCCAACCATGACATCACTCCCCGCCTGAAGAATCAGCTCGTCCTCGAGCTGAAATTTGGAATAGAGCTTCTGGAAGAGCTCTGCATGTTCCCACGAAGATTCAGCTGCTGGTTGGTTCTTCCCCTTGATCAATACCTATAGTTGTCCCCTGTATAGCCATGATTTGAGTGCAAGATCTGGTTCTGGAACGGCTGCTCCCTTGTGCATTGTTGGCACCTGTCCTGGCTCTGAAGGTGGTGTTCCCTTGTGCTTCTTGAGCACACTCACATGGAAGGCATTATGGATGCGAGTCTCCTCAAGTAAATTCAAGCGATAAGCAACTGAGCCGATGCATTCTCTTATCTGAAAGGGTCTGAAGTATTTTGGGGCTAACTTGCCTATCTGAAGATTGGAGATGCCTACTGCCGTCTGGGTCATCAATTTAAGCCACACCCAATCACCGACTTCAAATGTTCTATCGGTGTGCTTGTTGTCATAATATTTACTGTAGTAATCCTAGGACTGTTGAAGACGAACCTTTGTTTGTTCTAGGAATGGATCTTGTTCTGTGAGCAAGTCATCTACAGATGGGACTGCAGCATCACCTAGGCTATAAGATTTCAATTGTGGAGGGCCACGTCCATAGACTAGTTTGAATGGTGTAGTGCGGTTGGACTTATGGTAGGTTGTGTTGTAACAGAATTCTGCCCATGGTAGCCATCTGATCCATTCTTTTGGTCGGTCTCCTATCAAGCAGCACAGGTACATAGTAATGATTTTGTTGACGACCATTGACTGCCCATCTGATTGGGGGTGGTATGCTGATGTGACTTGGAGTTTCACTGATGATAATTTGAATAATTCCTGCCAGAATATGCTGGTAAAGACGACATCCCTATCACTGACAATGGATTTTGGTAATCCATGCAATTTGACTATTTCTGAGAAGATTTTGTGAGCCACCGTTCTTGCCGAGTATGGGTGTGCCAGAGGGATGAAGTGAACATATTTAGACAGGTGATCCACCATAGTAAGTATGACTGATTTACCTCCCATCTTAGGTAATGCTTCAATAAAATCCATGGAGATGTCTTCCCAAATTTGATCTGGCATTGGTAGCAGTTGAAGAAGTCCCTCTCTGTGGAGGTGCTCTGTTTTATTGTGTTGACAGACTATGCAGTCACTGACAAACTGTTGAACTGTTTGCTTGGCTCTGGGGGTGTGAAAGGTTTGATGGAACCAATGTAGTATTTTTTTCAGATCCCTCATGCGTAGAATTATGGATGGTGCGGAGTAATTCTTGTAAAATAGGGGATGATGATGGAATATGTACACGTCGTTTGTAGAGGATGAGGCCATCCTCGAATGTCTAAGATGGTGAGAGTTGTCCTATCCCGATTGACTGCACGAGGTTGCCTGCTTTCTCATTGGTTGTTATCTCTGCCTTGAGGTGGTCAAAAATTAGGAATGTAATTTCTGAGAGTGCTAGCAGTGAGGGTTCTGTAGCATCTTGATGAGATATGGTGTCAGCCATTGTATTCTGTTTGCCTGGTTTATATTCAACTGTGAAATCATATCCTAGCAGCTTACTAACCCATTGATGTTGTGGTATTGTTGAAAGACGCTAGTCCAGGATGTATTTCAGGCTGTAGTGGTCAGATCTAATTAAAAAGGTGCGCCTCTAAAGGAAGGGCCTCTAGTGTTTGACCGCTGTTACTAAGCCAATTAATTCTCTCTCATAAGCAGCTAATTTGGCATGCCATGGAGCAATCATGCGGCTGAAGAAGCTATTGGACCTGCCCCTTGATAAGGATGGTGCCGAAACCCGTTGAAGAAGTGTCACATTCTACCTGGACAGATTTGTTGAAGTCAGGTAGTTGTAATATTGGTGCTGTAGATAGAACCTGTTTTAGTTGCTGAAAGGATGTCAGCGCTAGCTCTGTCCATTGGAGATTGTCCTTCTTGAGTAGGTCAGTGAGAGGCTTGGCTATTGCACCGTAGTTCTTGATGGATTTCCTGTAGTAACTAGCAAGCCCAATAAATCCCTTCAATTGTTTAACTGTTACAGGTTGTGGCCAGGAGGTGATGGCTTTGATTTTTCTGAATCCACTACAACCCCTTAATCGGATATAATGTGGCCTAGATATCCCACTGTAGTTTGACCGAAGGAGCATTTGGATTTCTTGAGAAAAACTGAATTAGCTTGTAGGAGGGCCAGTACCTACCGAATATGTTGTAGATGTTCCTCCTAAGTTTTGCTGTAAATCAATATGTCGTCGAAGAATACCAAGACAAATTCCTGGAGATATTGGCCAAGGATGTCATTCATAAGAGCTTGAAAGGTAGAAGGAGCATTGCACAAACCGAATGGCATAACCAGGAATTCAAAGTGACCATGGTGGGTTCAGAATGCTATTTTCTCAATATCATTAGGATGCATGCGTACCTAATGGTATCCTGATCTCAAGTACAGTTTGGTGAAGTACTTAGAGCCTTCTAGTTCATCAAGTAATTCATCATTGACTGGAATAGGGAATTTATCTTTTAATGTGCTGTCATTGAGAGCTCGATAGTCGACGCAGAAACATCAGGATCCATCCTGTTTTTTGACAAGTAGTAGGGATGAGAATGGGGAGATGTTGTATCTGATGATCCCCTGTGTCATCATATTATGGCATTGTTTTGCAATTCATCTTTTTGGATTTGTGGGTAGCGGTAGGGTCGAACCGTTTTGGTTTACTTGGATCCTTGAGATGAATGCGGTGGTCATATGGCCTTTTTGGTGGTAACCTTGGGGGTCCTTGAAGAGATATGAAAAAGTGTCTAGGAGGTTGTCCATTGTTTCTGAGGGGTTCAGTATGTGTAGGCGTGGTTGTTGAGGTGGTTTGCTCAAGCTTGTCCATATATATGATGCGGCGTCCGTTGCGCCAGAATTTCACAGTGAGGTTATTGAAATCCCAAATAATTGGTCTGAGCGAGCTTAACTAATTGACACAAAACTGTATCCGCCGAGCTTGATGCTGTAGCAATCAATGATGAATGATTCTGTGGCAATCTGGACTGGTAAATTGTTATATATGCCCACATTAGAAATTTGGTCTCCATTTGCAACTGCAACTTTGAGAGAGTTCAGGGCAGATGTGCGCTGGAGATTGAGGTCATCTGCTATATCTGAATCGATGACGTTGTGGGTTGACCTGGAGTCCAGTAATGCTAGAAAATCATGGCCATTGATTGAGAGTTGAACCTGCATTGTCTGGCTTGTGGTGATTCCCGTGACCGCATTTAGTGAGATTTGGATGTCCTGGTCGTCTTGCTGTTGATGGTGATCTGACTGGTGCGGCATGCTTGGAGGCTGAAATTTTCTGGCCAGTGCAATTGTTGTCTCCAAGTCTGAGGGTTGATTAAGTTGAATGTCTATCTCCAGTGTTGATGCTAATCCTGCAGTGTATAGAATTACTTGTTGAGTAGTGGATAGGCATGTTACCCTTGTTAGAGTTAGGAGGAATTGGTTGTATAGGTGTCCAATTCTCCTAAATTGGTGTGTGTTGGTGAGGTCTCCTAGGTGGTTGTGGTGGAGCGGAGGGCCAAATCGCCTCAGAAAATCGGGGCCAATTTCCTGGTCCCATCTGATGAACTAGGTAAGGGCATCCCTTTGCAGATGAAAAGCTGCCAGATGCATCTGTTCTTCCTCTTTTGTATTCTGAGCAATAAAAAATTTATTGTATTTGTACAGCCATGGGGACGGCTCCTCATTCCCATTATATTTCGGGAACGACAATTTGTGGTGGTTTGTCGAGCGTCGAGGCTGATGTTGTTCGCCCTTCTGCGTGTCCTTGTTGTGCTCTGGATAGGGTGGAGCCTCTGGTCGAGCTGACTGGATTGGCATGGCTGGTTCTGATTTGGGGAGAGTGATCTGGGGTATGGAGGGAGTTGGTAGTATTGCTCGATTGGAGGGTGGTACATACTTTTGTTCTTCCGCCTGATTGAAAAAAAATATGAATATCTTTGCCCAACGATCGGTGACGTCACAAATGTCCCCCGTTGAGTTGTTCACAACGTGGCTCCAGGCTGCCTGGCGACGGCCTGGCTGGCTGGCTGGCTGGGGTGGCGGCGCAGCTGGCAGGTGGCGACAACGGCAGCTTGGCAGCAGGAGGGCAGCGGCCTGGCTGGACGCGGCTGCGGCCTGGGGCGCCGGCAGTCGGAGTGGCGCGGCAGAGGAGGAGAAGAGAAGCGGCGACAGAGAAGAAGGAGAGGAGGGGCGGCGCACAGAGAAAGGAAGGGAGAGGAGAGAGGGATAAAGGGATTAATCCTAAACTTGCTTGCTTTCTCATTAAGTGTCTCCCTCTATATATACGGGGGTTACAATTGCTAATGAGCTTAGCCCATGAGATTCTATAACAGCCGGGCCTATTGCCCCTCGCTACTTTAATTAGCCCGTTGCCTTGTTCCGTTGCCTTCTCCTAGTATAGGTCTTGCCTTCCACTCAAAAAAAGTATAGGTCTTGCCGATCATGACAGTAGAACTCTTAGACCCATTTCTAAAAATGAACGACATTTTCAGATGCGGTCCAATATATCTAGCCTGGTGGTTAGAGCACCTAGGTAGCATCCAGTAGGCCTGAGTTCGACTGTCGTGAAAGTGAATTTAAACATGTCCGAAATAAATAAAAAAATATTAAATAGGTTGGGGTTTCCCCTCCCGACTTCGGTAAAAAAAAATCTAAAATCCTAACTTAGGGATGAAGCCCACAGTGCTTCCTATCGTTTCTCTTTTCCGAGGCTATCAGCCACCACTGTCTCCCTTCTCCCTCACCGCTCCCTCCTCTCTTAGTTAAAACGAGTATCCTATGAATTGTGTTCACCAACTAGAAGTTTCAATATCTTTCCATGTAAACAATGGCTTTCGTTTCCTTTAAAGAATTTGAATCCTGACCAAACGAGTTGAGAAAGTGATTTCGATTCACTAGAGAAACAGTTTTAGGAAGAAACTTAAATCCAAAATGTTTCTACGATGATTTGGGTCTGTAGTAAGTGGGTCTGTAGTAAGCGTGCCCTTGGAATGATTTGACTTAGCATAAACTTAAATCTACTATATTTTATTAGAACAGAGGTAGTAGTACTACTTTTGCTTCCTTTGGCTAATCTAATCATTGTTAATTCCTTTTTTTCGAGGAAACATCATTGTTAATTCCTGTTTTACAGGAGCAATGGCGCCACCTTCCAGTGGCACTAGACAGCATCTCCCGCCAGGCACGAGAGTCTTGTCACATCCTTATTATCAAGACAGCAACTCCACGACCAAAACCAAGCTGCCGGCTACCAGTGTCCTTATCACCAAGCACAAAATCTCTGTTCTTCTCTGGCGCATGGTTTTTGCCTGCATCCAGCAGGCGATCAGACGATCTCGACCACATCGATAGACCTGTTTCAAAAATTTTTGCTTTCTACAGTAAAATGATATGTTTGATATATGTATGGAGTACTAAATGTATACGAAAAAAACTAATTGCACAGTTTTCGGAAAAATCGCGAGACGAATCTTTTAAGCCTAATTAGTCCTTGAAAAACCTTAAGTGCTACAGTAATCCGCGTGTGCTAATGACAGATTAATTAGTATCATTAGATTCGTCTCGCAGTTTTCTGACGAGTTCTGTAATTTATTTTTTTTATTAGTATCCAAAAACCCCTCCCAACATTCTTCCGACACATCTGATATGACACCTAATTTTTTTTTCCTCCCCAGCTAAACCGGGCCCTAAAGATCGATGCTTGTTTCTTAAGATCGATGCTTGTTGTTGCTTGCAAGCTCGCATATGCATGGTCCCTGCTGCGACCCTGCGCCTGCGTGTGACGAGGAGTTAGTACGAGCGTGTTTAATTTCCTGCGGAATTCAAAGAGCCTTCCAATGTTGTTGGAGCACCGGAGCGAGCGGCCCCGTTCCGGCCGGCCGGCCGGGAGGGCCATGAATTAATGGGTGAATGGATGGATGGGTGGAGAGAGGTACTGTTGCTCAAAGTGACGCCAGCGACCTCTTGACAGGACGTCCGTCCGCGCGCATGTGGCTTCTCTGACAACGAAACTTCTCTCTCTGTGCCTGCCGTGGATTCGGGGGGTGTCCACTGCCTGCTGTTGCTGCTGTTGTGGCGCCACGAGAGTTCTTGTGCGGCGGAGTGCCATCGATCTTAGGGCTTTGTTTAATTCGATGAATTGGGGAGAAAAACACTGTATCAGAATTTCTGTAGCATTTTGTTTGTATTTGGTAAAAATTATCTAAATTTTGACTAACTAGGCTTAAAATGTTCATCTCGCAAAGTACAACAAAACTGTGCAATTAGTTTTTGTTTTCATTAACATTTAGTACTCCATGCATTTGCCGACATTTTGATATGACAGGAAATCTTTTTTTTGCATAGTAAAATTTAGGGAGAATTGGAGGAACTAAACAAGAGCTTATTGCCACCACGTTTTGATCGAGAGCTGCTACTGCTCTTTTTGTTTTTCTCTCCTACAATTACGGGGTGTTTAGTTTTGAGGCGAAAGTTTATTAGATGTCACCTCGGATGTTTTATGGAATATCGTAAGAGGTTTTCGGATACTAATTAAAAAACTAATTACATAAGTCGCATGGAAATTGCGAAACGAATTTATTAAGCCTAATTAAGCCATCATTAGCACATGTGTATTGTAGCACTTAAGGCTAATTATGAACTAATTAGGCTTAAAAGATTCGTCTCGTGGTTTCCAACTAAACTGTGCAATTAGGCCCGTTTGGCTGTGCTGGTAAGCCGGCTGAAAAACACTGTTGGCTGATTTGTTGTGAGAGAAAAATATTGTTCCGGCTGAAAAAACAAGCTGAAAAAGACGGATTATAAGCCGGATGAACAAGGTCTTAGTTTTTTTCGTCTACATTTAGTACTCCATGCATATGTCCAGATATTTAATGTGATGGGGTGAAAAATTTTTGAGCAAGAACTAAACACCCCCTATATACATGAACCATCGACCAGCTGTTCAGAGCCTATGAACCTAGCGATTACTTGGCGTAGCAAGATACTTCATCTAGAAAAGAATGTAACTACGTGTTGCGTGCTAGCAAAAGTAGTTCACGTTTGATTAAATTTCTAGTAAATACTATTTACATTTATAGCTCTAAAATAATTTATTATGAAAACACATTTCGTAATTAATCTAATGATATTTATTTGATATCATAAATATTGATACTTTTTATCTATAATTCATAAAACTTAAGATACAAAATCACGATACTGTACTCGAATTGCATTCTTACCTGTACGGTGGGAGTATGTTTGCCATGATTGTTGTCAAAACTACAATGGTATTCATATAAACACAAGCATACTCATTGTGTTCCTCTGAGTGCATACACGTACAGGTATTACTGTAACACCTTAATCTAGATCTTCATACCCATAGTACATCTTTTACACTTTATTTTTGCTTCGTATAAAAGGGTTAACCCAGATATTCTATGATATTTTTTATTAGACGGCAGAAGGGGAGAGGAACCCTCATTTGATTTGATTCATTTAGATTGGCCTCAAAAGACCCGATAGTTGAAATACATTTAGCGCGGAGCGCTTTTACATTTTGTTTCGGTTCTACATTTTGCTACAATATTTGGAGCGACAAGAATTATAAGATGACTCATTTTTGTACTTAATGATATACATGCCAAGCATGGTCACAAAAAAAAAGAATTATAAGATGACTCTCAACCTCCTAATAAATTGCTAGTGTGATAAACCCATTAACTACAGAGTGTGTTTTGTTGGGTGGCCAATCCTAGCCTTAGCTCACTGGAGCTAATTTTGACCTGTTTAGTTGCCTAAAAGTGAGCTGGAACTTGGCTAGGGCTGGCCATCTGTACCCCTTTAGTCTGGCTCTTGCAGAACGACCGCTCAATCCTGGTCAGGCCTGAGCCGGCCCCTGTGCTCGTTCCCCTCACCTCCCCCGTCGTTCTCCTCACCTCTCCTTCCCGCCGGTACTCTGCAACGTCGCCGCCTCCTTTGCCCGACCGGAGGAGCACCCCCACGCCGGATCCGTCCGTTTCTGGCGGCTCTTGGGCCTCACTCGCCCTCCATGACAGCCCCGAGCTTCGCGCTGCATTGGTGATGGACACCACGCCGGACCGCGGCGGAGGTCCCGGTGGCCGAGGAGGCGAAGGGCCTGGTGACCGAGGAAGTTGAGGCTGCAACATTGACGCGTCGTCGGAGCCGCCAGCAACCGCAAGGCGCCCTGCAGCTTCCTGGCCGCCGGTGTCCTCGGCACCCCTGCACCGCTGCGGCAGTCCGCAACCGTGAGGAGTGCACCGATGCCACTAAGAATCGTCGCGCGGCGGTGCTGCCGCAGGTGGTCGAGGCGGCGACTCGCGAGAAGGGCCGCCGCAAGAATCGAGTAGCAAAAAGCTGGGGCCACCGCAAGAAGGCTTGCCGCTGCCGTCCTCGTCTTGCTTGCCTGCCGCCACCGCAAGAAAGCTTGCCGCTGTCGTGCTCGTCTTGCTTGCATGCTGTTGGTCGCCATGCTCATCTTGCTTGCTTTCTGTTGGCCGCCGTGCTCGTGTTGCTTGCCTGCTGCTGGTCGCCGTGCTCGTGTTGCTTGTTTGCTGTTGGTTGCCGTGCTCGTCTTGCTTACTCGTTGCTCGACGAAATGCCTGAAAGGGTAACCTTACCAATTCAGAGAAGAGGTGCATGTATCAAAACAAATCAGACAACCAAACATACGCTGAGGCTAGCCAGGCTAACATAGTAAAGATAACCAAACAACTAGGGGTCGACTCGATGGGACCAGGCTAAAGCTGCCTAGGCTATGATTCTAGCCGGACTACAAGTTAACCAGGAAACCAAACACACCCTACAACCACACATAGCCGATTGACCAACTACTGCAAAGCTACTAGTAGGTTAGGGGTGTGTTAGAACTGAGTACGGGAGAGGGAATGGCCAATGGCCAAGATATCTTAATTAAGTTTGACTATGTAATCATGGATCTTTTGCTATCAATATGCATGTTACGTACTCAGCAGTATCAATGAAAGAATAGTTGGCCATAAATGCAAGTACCCAAGCTGATTTGGAAACTTGAACCTGAAAAGGTTCTGTTTCGGCACACAGAATTTGACCATAACATAATGTTAACTTCATATACGCCCTCTTTTCTTTAATAGTTAACGTTGGTCGGTTTAATTTTGAATTAACAAACATGAAATATTAAATAATAGATGCAGTAGCATTTTAGTATAATTTACATCCCAAGTCCTTAGCCACGTAATGCACATTATTTAGACTTGTATATTGTTGTGAAACGGATGAAGTAGTTATACTATGAGAAATTTAGGCACATAATGAGCATTTAGACTTGTATTCTGATTTCTCAAATAGATGAAGTATACACTATGGCACATTAATTGTTAACTGTTGATCCGTAAATGATCGTCAGTAATGGGGCTCTCACTACATGAGAACAGGCCCTTTGCCTGCGACGACCATCCACCAGCTTCGGTCCTTTCCTCCCCGGCGGCCTCCATGGCGGTCTAGCTGGCCACGGGCCATCCCCTCTCCAGCGGCCTGCCCGGTGGCCTAGCTAGCCACGGGGGAGCTCCCTGTAACACCCGGTGTTACACATGCATTTAGCATTGCAAATCATGAGTATGAGCACCATTTTGTATTCTTAATCACATGTAATGTAAGTGTAACATTAAGTTGAAACATGTGAAACATCGCTTTGAAACATGAATGTTGTATATGCTTGTTTAGATTTATTTTGCCCTGATTATGCTTGCTAGGCTAATAAAACATGTTTGGCTATAATTGTAAATCATTTAGAATTATTTAGCATAATATTTGGAGCAAAGTTTGTATTCAAACTTTGGCAAAATATGCTTTCAAAAATATTCTTGAAAATAGTCAAAAACCCTGTATATTTAGCTTTTGTTTTCCAATTCAAAATATAGGTAGAATTTTTAGTTGGTCCCTAAAGCAAAGTTGTAGAGGATTAAATTCTAAGCAACTTTTATTTTTGGGCCATTTCAAGAAAAGGTCCTTTTCTTGCTCAAAATGTGATTTGAAAACTGTTATTTGAAATTTATTTGAAAATAAAATTTGGAAAACAGTTTTCTCACCTAACGGGTTGCCGCCTCCTATTCGGCCCACTGGCCAAAGCCGCCTAGCCCGCTCGGCCGCCTTCTTCCCCCTCCCGCTCCCGTGCGCCCGCGCCGCGTCCCGACCGCGGCAGGGACAAAGTGCCCGTGGCCGCCATGCGCCGCTCGCCGGCGGCACTTGGCCGTCCATGGCCCCCACGAGTGCGCACACTCACACTTTCAAGCCAGCCACAGCGCCCCGCCTCTTTCATTCCTCCCCCATTCGCTTCTTCCCCACTAGTAGCAGCAGCGCCCCGCTCACGCCACCGCACGCTGAGCCGCTCGCCGGAGTTGGCTCTCCCGGTCACTGTAGCTCGCCACCGGACACTACACCGCGCCATGAGCACCGCTTCGCCATCGCGCACCCGTTGCTCGCTTCGGCACGTCGTGGTAAGCCCTCACGCCAAATAAATTGCTCACCGAAGTTCGGCCGGTGCTCACCGGCGCGCACTGCTCCGTGGAACTTGCCCTTCCGCTCCACCCTTCGCTTCTCTTTCGCGCGCACCAGCACCGCACCGCCTCATCGGAGGCAGTGAGCCCTTCCCCGTGCCCTAGCTCGGCCGGAGACGGCTCACCGCCGGGGAGCAGCTCCGCCGCTCCGCCATTGGCGACGGCGAGCCTCTTCCAGAGCTCCTCCGGCCTCGCCGCTTGCACCAACGTGACCACCTTGGCATGGTGGTCACGGTGGTGGTGACCTCGTCAGCGGCGACCTCGCCATTAGCGAGATCCCGCGAAACCACCGCCGCCTCTCTCTTTCCCGCTGACGGGTGGGGTCAGAATCCCCCGCGTTCCCACCTGTCTGTCTCATGCGTGATTCACTGTGTGCAGATCTAGGGTGCGTGTAGCATTTAAGCGGTCGGATTTGAAAATGATTTAAAAAAAATAAATTTCCAGATTTTATTTAGAGCTTCAAAAATTCATAACTTGCTCATTATTGCTCCGAATTTGATGAAACAAATTTTGGTAGACTTATTAGGAGTAGATCTACAGTATAAAAATATTGCACGTAGATTTTGTGATACTTTTCTATGGAGATTTATTTAATTCTTGTATTTGCTATTATCTTAGAAAAATGTGTAGTAAATAGAATAATTATCAGAAAAATATGGTTCCTGTTTTGTTAATCTCCTTTAGTGATGTACTTTGTAGGAAAAATATATGTCATGTATGTTCTATAGAGAAATATTGATGTGTAGTTCAAGTGCCTTTAATTGATGATTTTTGTTATTTTTGATAGAGAGAAAAAATTGTATAAAACATGTGTATGATAATTTTTGTGCAGTGATTCTTTACTGTGTAGAATATAAGAAAAATATTAAACTTGTTGTTTGATACTTTTCATAGTACAAAGTATTCTCATACTCATTTTTATGTCTTAGCTTGTCATTTTTGTGTAGGCTGTTTTACTTATCCAAATCCCATGAAAATTTTATGGTATGCTACTTGAGTATAACTATGCTACTGTAATTTTTGTAGATTTTGCTATACACCAGAAATACATGTTGCTGTTGTAAGCCTAGTTTAAATAGAATATAGAATGTTATTCTTTATGGGTAATTAGTTTAATAAAGATATTTTGGTGTATCTTTGAAGCACCTAAATCCCTTGCTGGTGTTGCTTGATAAGTTAATGTGGTTATGCTATTAAAGGGTAGTAGCCCTTATGTTAGGGTTATGTGTGAAATAGTGTAAAAGTAACGGGGATTGTGATAGATGAGAATGAAGTAGATGACATGTTCTCGTAGTAACTGATTGGATGATGTTAACTACCTTGTAGAAAGATTTTGTCTCTAGTCTATACTATAAGTCTCAATGTGTTCATCTGCATATCATGTCATCATGATCATAGCATACCACCGCATCCGATGCACCGTTTGCATGTTTACTTATACAATTGCATCTGAAACGATCCATGATTTCCTCGAAGGGAAATCCACAGATTATAACATAATGTGATAATCCCAGAATGACCAAGTTATCACGTTATCTTTATTCAGCTGATATCACAATCATACATCGCGGAAGTACAAGTCACAAGTCATTACAACACTAGTTAACACACCTAATTTCATCATTGATCTAGCGAAAACGCACACATATCTTCATGAGAGTCGACGTAGCGCGTCGACGGGTGAAGGCTCCTCCTTCACGGGCAATCATCAGAGTTGGCGTAGAATGTCAGCGAGCGTAGACTTCATCTCCTCAACCAAACTTGAGCATAGGAATGAGACCATCTAATCCTACTCCTTTAATCTCCGTTGTCGTCGCAGATGACATCCAATCCTGCTGAACAATTATCAGTACAGTTTGTACTGGCCACTAGCTCCCACCCTATGCTTTGCGTATGCTTCGTGGTAATTGGAATGCAAGGGTAGAGCAAAAGACCTATATATGGCTGTAGGTTTCCTGTGCAAGTTCATCAAGTTTTAACCCATCTCATCCACATATCTCCCATCCCATCACACACATCTCACCACACTCTTACACTCTCTAGGAGACAAGGACGACTCCCGCTCGTACCTTGCCTCAATGGCCAAAGCCGGAAACCAACACCAAACCCGGGGGAAGGTAGAAAAGACTCCTCTCTCTAATCAAGTGAAGTTGTACTTAGGAAAGGTCTATAGCCGACAAGTCGACATATGTATCGATCAATCAACCAAAAACTCTGCAGAGGTTTACACTACCCACAAGATGACCATCATCGACGATCTGGGTCATCTAGGCTGATAACGGGCCGCCTTCCAACTAGACACGATGCCACCCTATCACTCAGAACTGGGGCCGTGTCGAAGTACCCCGTACACCAGCACGCTGAGACTGTGAGACATAGTACTTGGCCCCTCGGGTACTATGCTATCTTAGGAGGGTGTGGGCGCTCGACGCCCGTACCTCCCTACACTATCTGCTAACCTCCCAATAATAGTGGCACCTGTAAGGTCCAAATGGCTAGAGGGGTGGTGAATAGCCTATTTAAAAATCTACAAACTTCACTAAACAACCACATTAGTATAAAAGATGGTTAAGCTAATTCTAGCACTAGCTCAACTACACTATGCAAGCCACCTATACAAATTCTAGTGAAGCAAGGCTATGATCTCTAATACACACCAACAAGTCTAAGTCACTATGCTACTTACTCCTATGCGATAAAGGCTACACTAAGCAAACTACATAAGGACTAGTACAAGAAAGTGTTGACATCGTTTTTTAGCACGTGTCAAGATGGTCAAGAAAGGCTAATCAGCAGGGGAAAGATTATTGTGTAGATTGATAGCTGATGAAAAATGGGTTTGCTTATGAGTGGTAACGGCGTATGGGTTCAAGTTGAAATGTTGCCGATAGGGTTAAGGGTATTATTGCCGATGCTGATGAAAGATGGTTTGAAGGTTGCTGCCGATGGAACAGGAATTTTGCCGATAAAAAGGAAGTCGATGAGACTACCATCGTGATTGAGGCGGACTATGGAATAAGATAGGAATTAAATTCCTTATATATGTTTAATAGAGTTTGAGTTGTGTCAAAGTCGTGTGTTTCAATAGATGTGGATTTAGTGTCCTAGTCGTATTTGGTTATGTTTCTGTAGATCAGGGTATAAATATAGGGTGAAGGGCAATGTAAGAGACATCAATCAATATATCAAAAACAACTTTTATTCTTATTTACGTCTACTTTCGACGACTTCATCAATTTACATATTTTTTCTTTTTTATTACGAGTTCTCATTGATTCGGCGAGTTGCATTGCTCCAGTGCAATCTTCGGCAATCCTCGAGTTCCGCGTGAGTACCTTTTGGCCGTGACTTCCGGGCGTATCGCTGTTGTCAGGACCAAAGTGCTCGTATCTTCATCCTTGTCGATTAACAGGTCAAATCGACTGGCACGCTTTGGATATCGAATTCGGGTATTAGCCCTTTGTGTTTGCAGATCTACTTTTGCATCAACACATCTTTTGGCACGCTCGGTGGGACAGATCTAGTCAAGATGCTTAATCCTGAGATCGATGCGGGGAACATCATCGCGGTGACAGAAGAAGATCTTAAGGATGATCAGAAGCAGGCTATGGAAAGAGCTATACAAGAATACAGATAGCTCTGCTTGAAGTCATTCAGTTTGAACAAAAGTGGACAAGTCATCCAGAAGCAAGACTTGCCGTTGCCTCAGCAAGTTACCTTTGATTCTGATCCGGGTAAACTTCAAGAGATGGTTAATTTTGCAGTGAATCATGCTTTAATTAATCATTCCAATGTGCTGTCCAATACTGTTCATAATGCTGTGATTCGAACTTTCAAAGAAGGGCAAGCGTTACCTCGTTACGTTGGACCTGCTTATCATCAACCAAAATCAGCATCTGCTATTGCTCCATCGGCTCCACCGGCCGTTGCGGGTATAGAGATTTCTTCTCTTCCGGTATCAGCAGGTTTATCTAATGTACAATCTACACCGATGCGTCTGGATTCAGCATTATCAGGACGAGTTCAGCTTAATACAGATCTATCAGCATCGGTTTTATCAGGCCCTGTACCACAGAATAATCAGACTCCTGCTAATTGGTGGAGATATGGTATGCCTCCAGAGCCATCTGCTTTTAACCACGGATCACCTCAAGTGTTTGATGCAACGGGAAAAGCTCCTATGCTATCGACCGGTTCACTGATAGCTCAAGTACCTCAATATACTACAGCAACTACTGTACAACCAACTCTAAGGGGTTTCCAGGTGTCTTTGGGACAAACATCTAGTTCAAGTCCATCGGCAAATTTGTTACCAATGCAACAGAAGGCTCCAATCGTAAGTCAACCTGGAGTCTAGGTACCTCAAGTTAATTGTAATTATCCGGCAATGCAAACAAGTTACCAACCATCGGCAAATTTTGTACCGATGAACGCTAATAATTGGCCAGGGCAGTTTCCCACTCAACATTCAGTTCAGCCAAATCAGCAAACCACAGGTGTTCATCAAGGTCACATGCATGCTATTTTTCAGAATCAAACATCGGCAGCTCAACCGATGAACCCTTTTCAGCAGGTTAATGGACCACAGATAGTAACAAATATGCCAATTGCTGGAGATCGTGAACCACAAAGATATGCAAAAGGGTATCAACAAGTACCTCCAGTGGAGATTCAACCATATCGTCAACAAGATGTTGATGCTTTTTGGGCTGATAAAATAGCAGAGATCATGAAGGATCAGTTTGGGATCAAGCCCAAAGTTAATACTTATTCTTATCGGACTCTGTATCCTCCGGCATATGATTTAATTCCTCTCCCAAATCGTTACAAGGTGCTAGATTTCACCAAGTTTTCTGGGCAGGATGATACATCAACCATGGAGCATGTTAATCGTTTTATTATTTAATGTGGAGAGGCAGCTTGTAGAGATGAATTAAGAGTTTGTTTGTTTTCATCATCTCTATCTGGATCAGCATTTACATGGTTTATCTCACTACCGCCAAATTCTATTATTACTTGGGCTGATCTGGAAAAGCAATTTCATAAGTATTTCTTTGCTGGGGTTCACGAAAAGAAGCTTACCGATTTGGTAGAGATGAAACAACGCAATGATGAATCGGTAGAAGGCTTTGTGCAAAGGCTACGAGATGTAAAGAACAAATGTTATAGCCTGGTGTTGGATGATCGGCAGCTTGCCGATTTGGCCTTTCAGGGATTATTGCCACATCTTAAGGATAAATATGCTTCTCAGGAGTTCGAAAGACTAAGTCATCTAGTGCAAAGAATTTCTGATCAAGATACTAGGGTTTTTGAACCTAAAAGGAATTGGAATAAGAAAGTTTCATTTGTCGAAGAAGTAGAAAATTCTGATTTGGATGAAGAACCAATTATCGGTTTGGCTGAGTGGGTTAAGAATAAAAAACCGATATCTTGTCCCTTTGGTCACAAAGAGCCGGAGAAGTTTACTTTCGACGTCACCAAAGCCGATAAGATATTTGATCTTTTGCTTCAGGAGGGCCAGATTAAGTTGTCACCTAATCATGTGATCCCATCGGCAGAAGAATTGAAACATATGCTGTATTGCAAATGGCATAATGCAACTTCACACAGTACAAATGAGTGCAAAGTATTTAGACAACAATTACAGTTAGCTATTGAGTCTGGGAGAATAAAATTTGGCAATTCCAAAATTCAGAAGCCGATGAAAATTGATCAACATCCTTTTCCAGCAAATATGTTGAATACTGAAGGTAAAATTAAGGTGTTGACATCGGAAGCGGCTAAAAAGAATGCATCAGTAGATCCCCAACATCGTATAACTACCGATGACGCAAAAGGCAAGGGGCTATTGACAGAAGGTGGCAGTTCTGGAAAGCCTCCTCGATCTGGCATCATGATTATTCAAAGACAACAGGAAGGCTGGCGTCAGCGAAGGGATCGATATCGACAACATCAAGAGGAAAGATGTCAAGAAGAATGGAATCGGCATAAGGATCATTGGAATTGTCCGTTTTTTATTCATTGTTGGGAGAAAGGTATTAAGTTACCTACTATTGAAGATTGCCCAGAGTGCAATGGTTATTATGGAGTTAATCATCCTATAAGGAGATTTCGATCTGGTAATCAAGGGTTGTCTATTAATGAGCCGATCAGAAGGAGAGCATCAGCATATGATCGGCTGGGGGGCAGGCTTAGTGTACATGAAAGGCTTGGTAAACATGGTGCATATTTTCCGAGAAACCAAGAGGAACTTGAAGAGATGGCAAATGCAAGAGTTCCTGATGAAGAAATATTTTACAGGGATCCTAATATACGTCGTGTAGAGACAACCAGGACCTATCAGCCAGTGTGGAAAACTAAACTTCCTCAATGGTGTCCAGAGGGTTTGACAAAGACACAGAAGAGGAAATTGCAGCGAGAGCGTCAAAAAGACTTTTACCAAGAAGGAAGTCCCTCCAATAAGAAATCTGGTAATCAGCAGTGGCAGATAAGACACAAAAATAAAAGCCCATCGGCAGATATCAATATGGTGTTTATGTCGCCGATGGAATTTTTGGCTCTATCTGATAGCGAAGAAGAAGTTGTTTTCTCTGACCAAATAGCTCAATTAACACTAGATCCAATGATGGCTATTTTTGAGAAGCCTGCCGATGATGAGAGACAACACCTCAAGGCTTTGTTTGTAAAAGGCAGAGTTGATGGGTAGCTTATATCTAAGATACTTATTGATGGAGGGGCTGCAATTAATATTATGCCTTATATGATGTATCGGAAGCTTGGTAAGGGAGATCAAGACTTAACTATGACTGATATGATGCTAAAGGATTTTGAAGGCAATGTATCACCAGCTAAAGGGGCAGTGTGTGTTGAATTGACCATTGGCAGTAAAACCTTACCGACAACTTTCTTTGTTATTAATGGCAAGGGTGCATATAATCTGCTTTTAGGAAGGGATTGAATTCATGCTAATTGTTGTGTTCCTTCTACAATGCATCAGTGTCTTATACAATGGGTTGGAGACAAAATTGAAGTTGTTCCTGGTGATTCTTCTTATATCATCGCATCGGCAGAATCAGACACTTATGAGCGGACTAGATGCATATCAGGAGAAGCTTGGGAAAAAGAGTTCCTCAAGGTTGCCGATTATGAAATTCTACCGATCCAAGCAGTCGGTTCTGAAGAAGAGTTTTAATGGATAGATTTGCCGATGATGGAAAATTAGGTCAAGGATTTACATCGGCAGATGATTTAATAGAAGTAGATATTGGTGAAGGCGATGGGCCAAGGCCCACTTTTATTAGCGCTAAGTTAAATTCCAAGTGTAAACAACAACTAGTTGATTTGTTAAAAGAATATAAAGATTGTTTTGCTTGGGATTATACTGAAATGCCTGGGTTAGACCGATCTATAGTTGAACATCGGTTGCCTATTAAATCTGGATTTCAGCCACATCAGCAGCCAGCACACCGCTGCAATCCTAATATACTTCCTGATATTAAGGCCGAAATAACTAAATTAATTGAGGCAAAGTTTATTCGGCAATGTTGATATGCAGAGTGGATCTCTAATGTAGTTCCTGTATATAAGAAAAATGGGAAACTTCGTGTTTGTATTGATTTTAGGAATCTCAATAAGGCTACACCGATGGATGGATACCCAATGCCGATGGCTGACTTGTTGATTGATGCTGCAGCAGGGCATCAGATTATCAGTTTCATGGATGGTAATGCAGGTTATAATCAAATATTCATGGCTGAAGAAGATATTTCTAAGACTGCTTTTAGATGTCCAGGACATGTGGGATTATTTGAGTGGATAGTTATGACATTTGGTTTGAAAAATGCCGGTGCTACTTATCAAAGAGCTATGAACTTTATTTTCCATGAATATATCGGCACGTTGGTGGAAATCTACATTGATGACATAGTAATTAAGTCTAGAGACATCACAAAGCATCTAACCGATCTACAGAAGATATTGGAGTGCACAAGAAAACATGGATTAAAGATGAATCCTAATAAATGTGCATTTGGTGTATCGGCAGGACAATTCTTGGGTTTTATGGTGCATCAGTGGGGTATTGAAATTAGTAGAAAATCTATTGAGGCAATCAACAAGATTGTTGCTCCTACCGATAAAACTGAATTACAATCCTTGATCGGGAAGATTAATTTCATCAGAAGATTCATATCTAATTTGTCAGGTAAGATCAAGGCTTTTAGTCCATTATTGAAATTGAAAGCCGATCAGAAATTTAAATGGGGGGATGAACAATAATTAGCCTTAGATGAAATTAAGAGTTATTTAATAAATCCTCCAGTGTTAGTTCCACCCCAACATGGAAAACCTTTCAGATTGTATTTATGAACTGAAGATATTGTTATCGGTTCAGCTCTTATTCAAGAGTTTGAAGGAAAGGAGCGTGTTATCTATTATTTGAGCAGGCGGTTAATAGATGCTGAAATCAGGTATTCGGCCATTGAGAAATTATGTCTATGTTTATACTTTTCTTGTATTAAGCTGAGACATTATTTACTATCGGCTGAATGTACTGTCATATGCAAAGATGACGTGGTCAAGTATATATTGTCAATGCCGATATTGAATGGTAGGATTGGTAAATGGATTTTAACATTATCAGAATTTGACCTACGTTATGAATCGGCTAAGGCAGTTAAAGGACAGGTTATGGCCGATTTCGTTACTCAACATTGCAACACGGTGGATTCCCTGGAAATTGCTCCGTTGACACTTTTCTTTGATGGGTCTACTTGTGGTGAAGGGGCAGGCATTGGTATCGTATTAATTTCCCCTCAGGGGAAGAAGTATGAGTTCTCATTGCCGATTGTTGCTACATCGACAAACAATCAAGCTGAGTACCAAGCCCTGATAAAAGGGTTAGAATTGCTCAAGGAAGTACGTGCTGATGCTGTTGAGATCTTCGGTGATTCTATGTTAGTTATAAATCAGTTGACTGGGGTTTATGAATGCCGAAATAAAATTCTAATTTCATATCATGAAAAGTGTTTGAAATTATTAAAAGGGTTCAGGAGTTTTCATCTGGAACATATTTCTCGGATGCATAATGAAGAGGCTAACCGATTGGCTCAGCATGCTTCAGGATATCAACCTGTTCAAGAAATATTAATATCGGCAGCTGATATCGATGACTGGAGGAAGGAAATTATTGATTACTTAAAGAATCCATCTAAAAAGGTTGAAAGACGTATAAGGTTCCAAGCTACTAAGTATGTACTCCTCAATGATGAATTGTATTACCGTACCATAGATGGAGTTTTACTCAGGTGTGTTAGTATAGAGGAATCAAAAGGCCTGATGGGTGAAATTCATGAAGGAGCATGTGGGGCTCATCAGTCAGCTTTCAAGATGAAATGGATGATCAGAAGAAATGGATATTATTGGCCGACTTTTCTTGAAGATTGTTTTAAATATTTTAAAGGATGTCAGGAATGTCAGAAATTTGGTAATATTCAAAGAGCACCCGCATCGGCTATGAACCCTATAATTAAGCCTTGGCCGTTCCGGGGTTGGGCTATTGATCTCATCGGTCAGATTTATCCACCATCGAGTAAAGGGCATAAGTTTATTCTGGTTGCTACCGATTATTTCACAAAGTGGGTTGAAGCAATTCCTTTAAAAAAGGTGACATCGGCTAATATGATTGATTTTGTGAAGGAGCATATTGTTTATCGATTTGGCATTCCTCAAACCATCACTACCGATCAGGGCACTATGTTTACATCGGGTGAATTTGATGAGTTTGCTATAGGAATGGGGATTAAAGTTTTGAATTCTTCACCGTATTATGCCCAGGCTAATGGTCAGGCTGAAGCATCTAATAAAGAAATTATCAAGCTTATTAAGCGCAAGATTAAAGAGTATCCTAAGAAGTGGCGT
The DNA here is from genome assembly GCA_038087645.1 of Saccharum hybrid cultivar R570. Taxonomy (NCBI): domain Eukaryota; kingdom Viridiplantae; phylum Streptophyta; class Magnoliopsida; order Poales; family Poaceae; genus Saccharum; species Saccharum hybrid cultivar. The sequence continues at coordinate 306,647 of JAQSUU010000653.1, read as the reverse complement.
ATAGTATTAAATGAAGCTTTGTGGTCATATCGGATGGCGTGTCATGGTGCAACCAAGGTAACACCTTATCAGTTGGTGTATGGACATGATGCAGTCTTACCTTGGGAAATTAAAATTGGTTCTAGGCGAATACGCTCTCAAGATCAATTGACAACCGATGATTATGATATCCTTATGAAGGATGAGTTGGAAGATGTAGCAGGTCATCGGTTAAAAGCTTTAGTTAGCATCGAGGAGAATAAGAAAAGAGTAGCTAGATGGTATGACAAGAAGGTGAAGGTAAAGAAATTTGTCGATGGAGAATTGGTTTGGAAATTGATTTTACCGATTGGGACTAAAAGTTCTAAGTTTGGCAAATGGTCACCTAATTGGGAAGGTCCATATCGGATAAATCAATCTGTTCCTGGTAATGCATATATTCTTGAAATTCTTGAAGGAATTGTATTTCCCAGAGCATTAAATGGAAAATATTTAAAGAAATATTATCCTAGTATCTGGATGGATGCATAAAAGAGTAATTGCCGATAACAATCCTATCGGCTAGAGTCAAAACAAAGTATCAATCATTGCCGATGCGTTAATTTAACAAAGCATGGATAGCTGATATCGCACGCAGGCGAATTTCATCGGTTTCTTTTAATTCCTTGGCATCTTCATCGGCACTTCCTTCTACAGGCTTGAGTTTCTTCTTGAGAACCAGGGCCTTGCGAGCTTGGACGTCTCGTTCTTGTTGAAGGGTCTTGATAGCGTCAGGAAGATGGTCTTTTTCTTGCTTGACCTGAGTCAGGGATGTTTCAACCTTTTCTAGTTCAGCTAGCAGAGCTGCCCTTTTTGCCGATAGGTCTAAAATTTTCTGTTCAAGATCAGCTTCGGAAGCTTGCAAGTTGCTGATGTTTTTATGCTTCTCATCGGCAGTTTGTTTCAGCTGTAGCATTTCTTCCTTAAGTTGAGCCTGAGCTGCTCTGTCAGCAATACGATGAACAGCCTTTTGATATTGAAGTTGTCTGCTCTCCAGATGGACTGCTGGGAAGATGATTTCTTCAACATCGGCAGGGACTTGGCCACGGAGTGTTTTAAAGATGGTCCTTGTAGGATCTGAATCAATCACTAGTTGAGCAGTATCTTGTTGCAGCAGATTTAGGAGAACTTCTAGTTTGCCATAGGTATCTGCCGATATTGCTCCCAATGCCAGGGAAGAGCTCGCTTTTTCTCCATCATCATTGGAGATGTCGATAGTAAAAGAAAACAAGCTATCGAGAGAATCTTGTTCCTGTGAAATAAAGGGAGTTAGGAATCCTATTTGTGATGTCTGGGGATATTATAAACCAAACAGTTAATCGGTTTACCTGCTTCAGGGCAATTTCTTGAACTTGGCTTGAAGGAGCGGTTTGAAAAAGATCATGCGAAGGATCGACAGGGGATGCCGATGGAATGTCTTCTACAACTTCATCAGTAGTTGGCCCTTGAAGTGTTAGAACGGATGAAGGAGCTGGTGTAGATTTCTATCGCTTTGTTGAGCTTTAGCATCGGTTAAAGCTTTGCGCTTCGTTTGGACCTCAGCAACAATTGGCTGGGGGGCATTGACATGTGCTGATTGGGGAGCTTGCATACTTAGTGTGCTTGCCGATGTGCCCGTTTGTTGCTGCAAAAACGAGTATAAGATTGGATATTTAACAGAAAGAATGTAAAAATAAGAGAATACCTCTGAAGAAGGAGTAGAGGTCATGGTGCTTGATATTGGAAGAGTTACTGATGACGATCCAGCTACAGCTCTCACGTCCTGATAGTTATATGTTAATATAGTATGCATCGACAGAAAAACAAAGTAAGCAAGGTTATTACCTTAAAAGCCTTGATTAGACTTGAAGCAGTAGCCATTGGAGTGGCCTTGGATGTTGCTAGTCTTGGTCTGGAGGTGATAGTTTTGGCACGAGTCCTCTGGAAGGTTAGGGCCTCTAAGGTAGGGGCGTTGTAGCCAATTGTTGAGGCTGGAGAAATAGGGTGGAGGTTGAAGGGTCTTCCACTTTTGCTTATTGATGAAACTGGATTATCGGCCTGTTTCAGGGAAGATTAGTTACCAATATACATATAAAAGGAAGGAGAGAGATAAAAGTTAAAAGGAACTCACTGCATCGTCAGGAACAACATAGTCGGGATCGATCATGTGCCGGTATGTATGAACGGATGTTGAAAACAACTGTTCTTTCCACTCTTGCCACCATTGCTTATATGACTCTGTGATGAAAGACGCTGGTGACCAGGCGGAGAGATCAACATTTGAAATATCAGCGTCAGGAGCAAGTCTTACTACTCTACTCCATTCAGTCCCAGTTGTAATAATTTCTCTGGGCTTAATTACATCGGCAAAGCATAGTTTGATCGGCAGTTGCCCAAAGGCTAATTGGCGAGACACTACTGATGGATTGTAGAATTCATAAGTGATATGGGAATTCTTCCCGCTGCCAAATGTGTTTACTGGGATTGCTCTGGGGGTAATAATAGCCATCATAAGATCATTATCTTGGTTCAGATCACTATCGGCAAAATTGAAAAGAAGAGGGAACTTGTTATCCTCATCGATATAGGGTACCCAAGCTCTGAGATCACAAGGGAGACCATGGTAGAAATTCTGAAAAAACCTGCCAATTTGATCTTCATTGGATTCTGTTCCAGGAAGGACGATTATGGCTTCGCCGAAGTTGAGAGGAGGGCGTGTTGCCGATTCATCGTCTCCAAGGATGTAATCTTCGGCGATCTCTCGTGGGAATTCTTGGGCAAAGAAATCCCATTATAGATGTTTATGCATGTGAGCGTTTAACCACATATTGATGAACCATCACGGGCCTCCCAGATTGCCGATGGGTTCAGCAAGTAGAAGCTTCTGGGACACTTGGTGGAGAAGGTAGTAAGATGAGCTCAGGAGGTATCGGCCAAGTGGGAATCTGACACCGTTGGCCAAGAGTTCCGTTGCTGGAAGGAAGGCGTTAGTTGGTCCTACCGATCGACCACAGAAGATAAACTTCTCCAACCACATATTCAGGAATATGGCGTGTTCCCTTTGGTTGAAAGTACCAGTTTTTTGGTACTCTTGGATGTATCCTGTCCAGCCTCCAATGTTGCGTGTATTTACTCTATACTCAGTTTTTCTACCAAAAATGTGGCCTTCATCGACAGTTGAGATATCCAAGCCGGTGAGCATATATACATCGGCAAGAGTAGGGGCACATGGGCCATGACCGAACATGAAGGTGTTTGTGGTATCTGACCAAAAATAAGCGGCAGCTATCATCATGGATTCATTTCTTTGCATATCGGCAATGGATAGCCTGATACATTGATCTATCTTCCATTCTGCCCAGAACACTTGCATTGATCTGTTGACTCTCAAGTACCAGTTTTTCCACCCTCTGGTAGGTTTGGGCCAAGATCGAAATGTATCTTTCCATAGATTTAAAGATAAATTTTGAGCTTTGAAGGGAATACGATTAGCTTCTGCGTTGATCAGGTCAGTTGGATCTGGATCACCCATTGGACCTAGGCAATGGAGGGGAGGTTGATTGGTTGGAATAACCAGTGTGTCGCGGAGTTCCTGAGTTTGGAAGATCAAGAAAATGGAAGAAGTAAAAAAAATATACCAACTGTGAGAATTCGCAAGGGGCTAAAAGGGTCGAAGTAAAAGTAATGAAAACGAACCACAGGGACGTTGAAGTTGACCGCCATTGTTTCGAGAAGGATGAGGGCACGAGCTGGTGATTGGAAAATGACGATGGAGTGAGCTCTGGTGGGTTGAGGATGCGCAGTTAGGGTTGCCGCCGGAGAGAGAATGCTAAAGGTTGCAGTTTGAAGGTAGAAGATGAGCAGTTCGGAGAAATCTATTTATAGGCCATTTGGGGTAGGGGTATTCTTGACTTATCTCTATGCCATACGTGGATGGATCAAGGTGGTTCAGATAGATATGGTAACTGTTTGCACGATAATCAAGGGATTGTGCAGAAGATTTGATGGCATGGCAAGTAATCATGACTTAAAGGATATTCTGATACAGGATCTTTCTGTTTTAAAATGGTGATGTTGCTATGATAAGATCTTGCCGATGGATTGTTATTTTGGGAAAAATGTGCGATATTTACTGAGATACATGGATTAGATTTAGATTTGATTAAATTTGGTAACAGATCATGTTATGCTTGGAGAATGGGTTGAAAAATAGGTAATGGCAGGCATTATCTGGAGTAAATTTTGGAGCATTAATATCTTATACTCCGAAATTGGGGGGCATGTGTTGACATCATTTTTTAGCACGTGTCAAGATGGTCAAGAAAGGCTAATCAGCAGGGGAAAGATTATTGTGTAGATTGATAGCTGATGAAAAATGGGTTTGCTTATGAGTGGTAACGGCGTATGGGTTCAAGTTGAAATGTTGCCGATAGGGTTAAGGGTATTATTGCCGATGCCGATGAAAGATGGTTTGAAGGTTGCTGCCGATGGAACAGGAATTTTGCCGATAAAAAGGAAGTCGATGAGAATACCATCGTGATTGAGGCGGACTATGGAATAAGATAGGAATTAAATTCCTTATATATGTTTAATAGAGTTTGAGTTGTGTCAAAGTCGTGTGTTTCCATAGATGTGGATTTAGTGTCCTAGTCGTATTTGGTTATGTTTCTGTAGATCAGGGTATAAATATAGGGTGAAGGGCAATGTAAGAGACATCAATCAATATATCAAAAACAACTTTTATTCTTATTTACATCTACTTTAGACGACTTCGTCAATTTATGTATTTTTTCTTTTTTATTACGAGTTCTCATCGATTCGGCGAGTTGCATTGCTCCAGTGCAATCTTCGGCAATCCTCGAGTTCCACGTGAGTACCTCTTGGCCGTGACTTCCGGGCGTATCGCTGTTGTCAGGACCAAAGTGCTCGTATCTTCATCCTTGTCGATTAACAGGTCAAATCGACTGGCACGCTTTGGATATCGAATTCGGGTATTAGCCCTTTGTGTTTGCAGATCTACTTTTGCATCAACAGAAAGTAAAGAGCAAGTGACTTGATTCTTATACCAACTATGTAGAGAAGCAATGCATTCAAAGAATCAATCACAATGAGCAATCACAAGAGAAATCCTCGGCAAAGAGATGACATAAGATTTTTACCGAGGTTCACTTGCTTCCCGGCAAGCTACTCCTCGTTGTGGCGATGCACCCACTTGATGGATCACGAGCTAATCAACTATCAAGAGTTGAACCCTCAGCGGGTGACGCACATCCACTCACAAGATGGGGATCCTCCAAGCCACGAGCTCCACTAGAGTAGCCAATTCGCGAACTCCCGTGGGGAAGGCTCAAGAACCCCTCACAATCAACTTGGTGAGGCTCGAAACAATCTCCAAGGTCGAGCTCAACACCACCGCTGCTCCAAGCCATCTAGGGTGTCAGGAAACACCCAAGAGTAACAAGCAATCCGCAACAAACACGAAGATCAAGTGCCACTAGATGCAACTCTCAATGCAATGCACTTGAATCTCACTCAATCTCTCTAGAGTATGCAACCAAGAAAGGAGTGTATGTTGGAGAGAATTGATGTCCAATACCAAGATCATCACACAAATCCTCAATTCTTATGTTCTTGAACTCACTACCATTGTCACTTCTAATCTTCTTGATATTAGTTTTGAATTCATTTTGCACTCTCTTGACAAAAGACTTGAATAGATCATAGACATCACTCTTGTCATAGAGAAAGAACACCCAAGTGTATCTAGTGTAGTCGTCCACTATCACAAAACCATACTTGTTGGCACCAATGCTAGTGTATGTTGTTGGCCCAAACAAGTCCATGTGCAATAGCTCAAATGCCTTTGATGTGCTCGTTTCACTCTTGCTAGGATGTGCATTTCCAACTTGTTTGTCGGCTTGACAAGCACTACATGGTTTATCCTTTTCAAAGGTGACATCTTTCAAGCCTCTAAGTCATGCTTTATCAATTTGTTCAATTGTTTCATTCCAACATGACCAAGCCTTCTATGCCACAACCATCCCATACTAAATTTGCTAAGCAAGCATGATGTCGATTGTGTCTCACTATCATTGAAGTCAACCAAGTATAAGCTACCATGTCTAAATCCTTTGAATATCATGTTTGTACCATCAACACTAACAACTTCAACATCATCACTACCAAATATGCATTTGAAACCGAGATCACAAAGTTGTGCTATTGACAATAAGTTGAAGTCCAAGCTCTCAACTAGCAACACATTGGATATGCTCATGTCATTGGAGATAGCAATTTTACCAAGCCCTTTGACCTTGCCTCTCTTGTTGTTGCCGAAAGTAATAGCATCAAAACCACCATTTTGACTTGTATCAATTGATTTGAACATACAAGAATCCCCGGTCATATGTTGAGTGCACCCACTATCAAGCACCCAATGCCTTCCTCCGGCTTTATAATTGACCTACAAAACAAGATCAATTCTTTTTAGGTACCCAAACTTGTTTGAGTCATCCAAGGTTAGTGACCAAGCTCTTTGGTACCCAAATGACTTTCTCCTTTGAGCCTATCCATGGTGCACCAATGAACTTAGCATGAACACCATTAGTACCCTTGGTAAGCACATAGAAAGAGTCAAGCTTAATTGAGGATACATTAGCATTTGATTTCTTATTCATACATTGTTGCTCTATGTGACCAACTTGCTTGCACACTTTGCAATAGCTACCATTGTTCTTCACAAAATGAGTCTTGTGAGGAGCAAAAGTGGCCTTGCCTTTCTTGGGGTTATAGCCCAATCCCTTTTTATAGAGAGAAGCCCTTTGGCTATCCAAGCACATAAGCAAGCGGTCCTCACCACCATAAGCCTTAGCTAATGTGTGATTGAGCTCTTTTACCTCCTTCTTGAGATTTTCATTCTCAACTATTAGTGTGGAGTCACAAGTGAAACTGTCACTACTAGATGAGGATGATGTAGATGAGCTACATGAAGGGTTAGTGGGAGCAACAACAATAGGCTTATGAAAAGATTCATCAATTATATCATATGATATGCCTATGTTGCAAGTTTTAGGTTTCTCAATATTAGTTGACATGTTTTCATATTTTTCAACTAGATAGGAATGAGCTTCTTCAAGCTTAGAGTGAAACTTTTGAAGCTTCTTATGGTATACCTTTAGACTCTCATAAGATGCCCTAAGCTCATCAAGTTCTTGCATAAGGTTTTTCTTATCCTTAAGCAAGCCCTTGCACTCCTTTCTAGATTCTTTAAAATGTTGAGTGCAATCTTCTAGCATAGTGATTAGTTTATCTTTAGTGAATTCTTCTTCATCACTATCACTATCACTAGCATTATCATGATCACTCTCATCATCGGATGATACCTTAGTGGCCTTAGCCATGAAGCACGATGGAGTGTCGAAGAGGGAGACCTTCTCTTGGATGGCAATGCTAGCATGTCCCTTCTTCTTGCTCTTGTTGTCATCCTCATCATCACTTGAGGAATCATCACTATCCCATGTAGCAACATGAGAATCATTCTTCTTCTTATGAGAGCTCTCCTTTTCTTGCTTCTTCTTTTGCTTCTTCCTCTCCTTCTTGATAGCATCTTCATCATCACTATCATAAGGACACTTTGCAATGAGATGGTCCTTGCTATGGCATCTAAAGCCTCTCATGGTATGCTCATTCTTCTTGGATGAGTTCTTCCTCCTTCTTGCATGATAGCCCTTCTTCTTCATGACTTTGCCAAATTGCTTGACAAAGAGAGCCATCTTCTCATCAATGTCATCACTATCACAAGAGCTTGACTCTTCATAACTTGATGATTTAATTTTGGACTTGCCCTTGGATGTGGTGGCTTTGAATGCCACACTCTTCTTCTTTTCTTCATCTTTCTTCTCATTTTCCTTCTTCTTCTTGACCAACTCATCCTTTTCATCATCTTCTCTATATGAATTATCAGTCATCACTTCTTAAAATACTTGTTGAGGAGTTGAATCCTTCAATGTAGTCCTCACTAGCACGGTGATCAATGTATCAAACCTCTTGGGTAAGCTTCTCAAGAACTTCATAGAGAATTGGTTGTCCTTGACCTCCTCACCAAGTGCATTGAGCTCATTGACAATGACTTGTAATCGATGAAACATTTCTGGTACACTCTTATCATCTTGCATCTTAAAGCTTGAAAATTTTTCTTGCAAGATATATGCTTTAGCGGTCTTTGTACCTTCAGTGCCCTCAAATGTTTCTTCTAGCTTGGACCAAGCATCATGAGCAATTTCAATGTTCTTCACTTGCTCAAATGTCTTGTCATCTAGTGCCTCATGAAGAGCACTAATGGAAATGTCATTGCATTGGAGCTTCTTCTCTTCCACCGGTGTAGGTGCTTCCGGATTAGCAACCTCAAATTTTGTTTCGGTGACCTTCCACACTTCTCTTTTGATTGACTTGAGGTGTGCGGTCATCTTAACCTTCCAATATGCATAATTTTTGCCATCAAAGTGAGGTGTCTTCTTGGTGTTGTTGATGTGCAAGCTTAATTGAGCCATTTCTTTTTCATCGTAGGTTGTTAAGCCTAAAATAAACGGTGCCTCGGCTCTGATACCACTTGTAAGGTCCAAATGGCTAGAGGGGGGGGGGTGAATAGCCTATTTAAAAATCTATAAACTTCACTAAATAACCACATTAGTATAAAAGATGGCTAAGCTAATTCTAGCACTAGCTCAACTACACTATGCAAGCCACCTATACAATTCTAGTGAAGCAAGGCTATGATCTCTAATACACACCAACAAGGCTAAGTCACTAAGCTACTTACTCCTATGTGATAAAGGCTACACTAAGCAAACTACACAAGGACTATTACAAAAAAGTAAAGAGCAAGTGACTTGATTCTTATACCAATGATGTAGAGAAGCAATGCACTCGAAGAATCAATCACAATGAGCTATCACAAGAGAAATCCTCGGCAAAGAGATGACACAAGATTTTTTACCGAGGTTCACTTACTTCCCGGCAAGCTACTCCTCGTTGTGGCAATGCACCCACTTGATGGATCATGAGCTAGTCAACTATCAAGAGTTGAACCCTCAGCGGGTGTCGCACATCCACTCACAAGATGGGGATCCTCCAAGCCACGAGCTCCACTAGAGTAGCCAATTTGCGAACTCCCGCGGGGAAGGCTCAAGAATCCCTCACAATCAACTTGGTGAGGCTCGAAACAACCTCCAAGGTCGAGCTCAACAGCACCGCTGCTCCAAGCCGTCTAGGGTGTCGGGAAACACCCAAGAGTAACAAGCAATGCGCAGCAAACACAAAGATCAAGTGCCACTAGATGCAACTCTCAATGCAATTCATTTGAATCTCACTCAATCTCTCTAGAGTATACAACCAAGCAAAGAGATGAGTGGAGGGAGTGTTCTCTAGCTCAAAGTGTGCCTCAATATCTCAAATGTGCAAGAGAGAACCCCCAAGGGCGGCCACCGCTTATTTATAACGTTTCACTTAAGAGCTAGCCGTTATACCCTTCACTAGGCAATTTTTGGGGGCGATAGACGCTGCACAGTAGCGTCTGTCGCCAATTCGATAGACGCTATAGGCACGTCCATCGCTCCTATGGCCGCCATGTGTCCTGCACTTTCAAACTCAACAGTCAAATTCCTCAGCATTAGACGCGTCCGACGCTCGTGACCCAGCGTCTGTCGCCCGTGACAGACGCAGTCTAGAGACGCCGTTTTGCACCTAGACCGACAGACGCATGCGCTGTGTGAGCGTTAGACACGCCCGACGCTCACGACCCAGCATCTATCACTTGCGACAGACACGGTCCAAAGAGCATGTTTTCGCGCTAAGCCAACGGACGCGTACGCTACTAGGCCGACAGACGCAGCGTCGAGCGTTTGTTGCTCATGTTCGCGCGTGCCCGCATAGTTCCACAGCGTCAGACGCTGGATCAGTGCATGAGGCCACGTTTATTGCCTTCGTGACAGCGTGTCTGTCACGCTCGCGTGCATAGGCCGAGCTAGGGTAGCCTGACAGACGCTGACGTCAGTGTCTGTTGCTCTCGGCTCGCGCGTCTGTCGCGTGTAACTCGGTGACACTTCATCATTTTCTTGTTTTGCTTTATCACCCTTGACACTTATGAGCTACTCTCCATATGAGTACCACTTTAGCACAAGTTTTAGTTTGTGAAACACCTCCATGCTTTCACCACCTTTTCAACCTCCCGCGCAATAGAAAATAGGCATTTCATTTCCTCGAAAACGTCTGAATCCCACGCTCGCAAGCTCGGCGGGAGGGAGAGCAAATCCTAAACCCCTCTCTACCGCTCAAACATCGCCGCCTTCGCAAATGTGCCAACACCATCATGTGAAAATCACCATGTGCATGTGTGTTAGCATTTCACAATTGTTTTCAAGGCGATATGTTAGCTCTCTTGACTAGATCCTAATGCATATTCTCAAGAAGATGACCTAGTAGCACTTGATCCACGAGCTAACCGTGATTGCCCCTCTTGATAGTCGGCTATCAATCCTAAACCCGGTCAATCACTTCTCTACTCATCTTAGACCGGCAAAAGTGAACCCTATGATTATACCTTTGCCTTGATCACTTTGTACTATGTCCATCTCCTCATGCTTGATCACCATGACCATCATTTCATGTCCATGCACCATCTCTTTGTGATCTTGTGGCCACCACTGCATGCCACATTCACCTTCATCACATGTGTTGCTTATGCCTAACTTAAACTACTTAACACATGGCATTAGCAACTTGGTGTCATTAATTACCAAAACCAAACTTGGGCTTTCAGCACCGCACTAGAAAGTCGAACGTCCGCCTCGTACCCATTTAGAGTGAATGGGAGTGTAAGGCTTCCTAAGACCCGGTCCATAGGACATACCAGTCCTTATGGTGACTAAGCAAGATATCTTCACAAGGGGTAACCGTTTCTCACTCGACGGGACACCTAGCACCCCGTTCCCTTACAGCACCTCCCATCCCGAGGCTTCATCCCACGAAGACACTCCACCCCGAGACCTCTCCCTATCACATTGCCCACCACAGGCATCTCACATGGCGAACGCCTAGGTAGCGCCCTCCGGTAAGACTCATCCTCGTGACTCGTCGTAGATCCTGCTCGGTCGACTCGACCCTCACCACCCACCCAAGACGCACGCCAAGATCTCCCCAAGTTCATTACCAAGTTATTACCATGTTCTTGTCACCACGTGCCTTATCCACTCACAAACAGTCATCCACCATGCATCATATCACAGATATAATGCGTAGTAGAAAAGGTAGTAAGTAGTAAGCGAGTGTCTAGCCTAACAGCGGGTGTGCAGGGGAATAGGTTGCGACAAGGTAAAGGCTTATAAACATTTCTACCATGCAACCTATCTCAGTTCAATTGCATCAAAGTAAAGCACTAGCATCTACATTGTAGCATGCCTAATAGGATTCTATGAGGTTGGGTGGGACGTGGCACCTGTTGAATGTCATGTCTGAGATCCTTAGTGCTCTTGTAGTCATTCTCCTCCAAGGTCCTTCCATCTGCATGTCCTTCCTCCAATGGATCCCGATCCAAACAACGCTATCCTCGAAGCAACTACCTCGATACAATGACAAGCAAAAGAGCAATCAGACCAGTAAACCTTAGAAGACTGCGAAAAGAGACAACAGAGCATGAAAAGAACAACGACACCGAAATAAGACCAAAGGAGAAGCAACTTAGCCCTCTCGGTGGATGTTCGATCCCTGGGCCAACAAAACAGGAGTGGTTGTTTGCTAAACACAAGCTTAAGCCTTAGCCTAGCCAGTATTTCCTGGGCTAATCGTGTTGACCTGTACAGCTTAAATAGAAATGGTATAGGCCCTAGCTCATCCTAAGCAAACACCACAACTCATGGCTTTCAATTCGAGCATCATGGGGCTAACGAGAACCGAAAAGTCTACAAGCAGAAGTTCTTTCTCTCTCAATCCATACGCCATTATGATTGATGAGAACCAAGAGAGGGTGGAATAGGGAGGGAAGAGAAGCAAGGCGGTCTACTTCTTCCAATACACATGCCATGGAAAGAGATAGGGTATCAAAGGAAGCAACACACAAGAGAACACGAGTGCCCAAACTACTTGTAGGGTACCAAGACCTAGGTGCACTGAATGCACTAAGACATCCCTAGGTTCTTAGCGGTGCGGTTGTCATCGCAAGAACCAAGGAAATGCTATGGTCAAAGAGGGTACAAGCATACAAGGACTCGAGCATAGAAGAGCCGAAAGACAAAAGGAGACACGAGATTCACCTTCCTTTGATCCACTCGCCAAAGCAAATGACGGGAATTGGAGGAAGGGAATAAAGAAAGCAATAAACACCAAACAAGCGAAGGACTCAATCCACATCTTACTGGATCGATGGGGATTGAGAACAAAAGGGAAGAGAAGAATGGAATCTACACTCCTTCGACCAACTCATCATGGAACAGACGAAGGTAAGAAGAAGAAGGCGTGATCCCACAATCCAAACCCACTCGTAGGGTACCACGACCTAGGTGCAACCGGATCAGCACTCTATAATTCCTAGGGTTCATAGCGATGCGGTTGTCACCGCTAGATCCGAAAGAATGCTATGGTCAAAATGGCACAAGCATCCGAGGTGGCTAGGATAAACAAGCGAACAAAAGAGGTAAAGCCCGGTGGTCATAGCAAGGAGACTCGTGGCCATGAGCTTCACCTAAACGAGTTGGCTTCGTAGTTCCCCGATTGTCGTCCCCTCCCTCCCACTAGACTAGGCCATGGAGGGCTCATCAGGTGTGGATAAGAGCCGCCTCAATGTCGAGTCCGCAATGGCCATGTCCTAGGGCCAAATTGGGTTACCAACAATTGTAGTCGAACGGAGACAACTAGAATACGAGAGAATGAGCTACGCTCAGCATTACAGTCACAGCGGGACACACCCACGACCAAAATGGTCAAGCAAACTACAAATCCCCCGACCGACTTGAAGGCATGGTCCATAGGCGACGCTAATCAAACACGCAAGAACCAATCCAACGCAAACAACACAACATGATGGGATGGCACATATCCATAGCAACAAAGATGGAGATAGACTGGCATGAAGGCACGACACAAGCATATATAGATTGAGATGGATTGTCAAGTATCAAGATAGATCATGTAACAAGTGTAAGAACATGTGTCGATTGTAGATAGACCAAGTATTGATGTATGAACATGTAAAGGAAAATAAAGAACAGAGCTTGCTGACATCAAGAACGGCGTCGACGGGTTCAAGAACTCGACCTTTAGGGTGGAGGGCTGTTGCGGTACACTCTGGTAGGCTGCAGCTTGCTGCCGGCCGGTTGCAGCCTGCTAGAGGTGGCGAGGGCTAGTTGGACGCGCTCGGAAGTGGCGACGGAGTTCTGTCGGCAGACAACAGGGCATCCATGCCGAGGAAAAGGTGAGGCGTGGCTCCCCTACAAAGCAACAACCACGGAACGATGGCCAGACACAATGATGGATGGGGCTAGGTGCTGCTGCTATCCATTCCGGCAAAGGTGGAGGGAGGCGATGACAATGAATCTGGCAGCGGCCTCTCTGCAGCAGTAGAACACCATGGCACGACGGCCGGTGTTAGGCAGGAACAAAGGCAAGAGATCAACGGAGGGAAAAAGGCAGCTTTGGCATGTTGACTCACCAAGGAGGTAGTGTCCCGATGAGGTGCAGTGACGCTGAGCTTAGAGTCACGACCATGCTCGGGGTAGAAGGGGCTCATCGGGGTGCTGTTGTGGCATGTCCGTGGCTCCCATCGGTGTGCAGACGGAGGAGCAGGAGGCACAGTCGAGGCCGAGGTGCCAGCTTGGGTTCTGAGGTCGGCTGGTAGCTCCGTTCAGCCGGCCGCCAAGCACGAACGTGGCCTGCTCGTGGCTGGACTCACGGTTCAGGGCGCACGGATGTCGTTGGCTCGACGGCTCTAGAATGGTGAGGAATGGAGCCAGGTGCCTTGGTACGGGTCGAGGTGGAGGGCGTCGTTGCGGTGCTGGTAGAGCAGACGGACGCAGCGCGGTGGTCGTGGCTCCCTGCTCGGCGAGGGTGGCATCATGAGCGATGAAATCCGGCATGGCCATGGCTCGCCATCGCGTCATCGCGACGCAGTGAGCCATGGTGACCGGCTGTGGCTCGGCCATGGCCAGCAGTGGCAGAATGCACGACACGGCGCTAGAGAAGCTCGCGGTGGTGTGGGACCGTGAAGTGTCGAGCAGCGTTGCGGACATGGGGCGAGGCCGTGGTGGTGAGTGAGGAACTACTGGGGTGGAGAGAAAGGCATAGCGGCAGCAATGGGAGGAATGGGTGAGGCGCTGATGGCTATGGAATTTATGGGAGGTGGTGCTAGGGCTCCGGGCGATTGGACGGCGATCCTCGATGTCCATACCATGCTGGGACATGCGGCGCTCATCCTAGAACGAGGCGGGGTGGTGCGCTGACATCGAGGTAGGGGCACGGGTGCGGGTGTTTGCGTCATGGCGGTGGTGTCACCCTGGAGCTCCCCCTGCTCTAGGGTTGGGAAGGGTGCGGCTCTCGCCTGGGCTAGCTGGGTCGCTAGCGGACGTGCTAGGCTGTGCATGCGTGCGGGCCAAGCAAGCGCTGCTACTGGGCTAGCGGGAGGTTAGCTGGGCCATGGGAAGCTGTTGTGCTATTGGGCTGAGGTTGGCGAGCGGGCCAGCTGAGGGAGGAAGAGGAGCAGCTAGGCCGACGGGAAAAGAAGAAAGGGAAGAGGATGGTGGGCTGGTTGGGTAAGAAAGGAAAAAGGATATTTCCTTTTTCACTTCATGAAATTTAAGAGAGGTGTTCAAAGGGAATTTGAGATGAATTCATTGAGGGGATCTGAGAAGGGAGTTCAGAAGGAGCTTTGGGGAAAATCAAAGAGGAGATTGAGAAGGGATCTTTAGAAGACGTTTGGGAGAATTTCAAATGGGAGTAAAAGGCAATTTGAGAGAAACTCTTGCTACCGATTTGAGAGGGAAAAAGGAAAAAGGATTTTCCTTGTATGACCCTAGGGATTTAGAGATGGAATCACAAGGATTTTGAATAGGAATTCAAAAGGAGATTTGAGTCAAATCCAAAGGGGGAATTTTGGGAAAAGATTTAGGAGAGATTAAAAGGAGGGAACTTGCTACGGATTCGTGCACTTCAAACACAAACAAGACTCAAACACTAAACTGACTCAAGAGCACAGACACTTCCTACAAGCATTTCTATATGACTGCAACGATTTGTTAGTGAGTTAGACTCGAATTAGACCTATAAACTACGTGCTTCACACAATTGCAGGGAAATTTTTAAAATGTTCGTATTTTTGGCCGCTTAAAAAATTGGGATGTTACAGCATCATATAGGATCGTAGGAGGAGTTGATAGTAGCAGTTCAGGAAGAGTAGACCGGGACAGATCCATAAGAAATATAGGCACAGGAGGTGCTAGAGGAAGAGGAGTAAGGAGAGGACTTGCCCGAGTGCGTGGATCATCAACCTAGTTCGTTCGAACAATGCAAAGCCCTGGAGCATTCTAAGTCTCCTACTTTATAAAAGCAATTCTTTCTACATATGAGTTTATATATTGTTGCATTAAGTTGTAGGAGTTGATTGAAACCGTTGATGTATTTATTACTATCCTTGACTACTTTATTACATTTTACCCTATTAGGTCAGGATCAGATAACTTCTTAGCCTTGCTTAGACCAGTAGCGATCGGTGATTTCTGGTCACCTACATTTATAGGTGGTCACTAGAAGAATTTAGCTATGGAAAGAATGATATCCTGGAATTAACCATGTGTGATGGATAATTGGAGACCGGACGGAAAAGTTGGAGGCAACCAGACAGGGCTCTGGGGTGCTATTAGTTTTCCGTCTGTGTCGATTAAGGAACAATCGTTGATCGTCCCTCTTGTCATGTTGAACGCATGCCTCACATTTAGCTGGCCGAATAAAGTACCTTTTGATCGTGAAGCTAGTGACACTATTGGAGCCAGGATAAACTCGGATTGGTAGACTAGTGCTGAAGGGGTATGACGGGGACGCGAAGAGTGAGCCCAAGGTGCGTCCTGGCTATCGGGCGGTCCCTGGGTAGTGCAGTCCATGACTGTTATCCCACGGCTACTTGAAAAGTATCATGAATGATCTGTAGCTCACTTGATCAGTGAGTGTGGTTTGTGTGAGGAATAAATCACTAGTTGGTTAGGAATCGATTCGAATCGTCATCGCTCCTGAATAGTGAGCACTTGACTCGAGCTACAACATCATAGTAATTATGATGGAACACTGATGGTTATCTGGATGGCATGGGAAATGCTAAATCTAAGTTGGTAACTGGATGATATTGGTTAATCAAGTGATTGCTATAGTATAGGTGGTTACCTAGATGGATAAGTCATAATAAAGATGATGCAAAGTACTTAAAATAGTTTCTTTATGATAGCTTATGCTTTTCACAAATGAGTCAGCTAGCCCACTAAAGAAAGCCTTGCACTGTAACACCCCAGGTGTTTGTCACTCATTAAGTAGTGGGTTTGATCTCAAATATGATAGATTAAGTGGAGATGACGATGTCAAGGTCAACCTATGGAGATGAGCCTTACCTAAAGTGGATGTTGCATCATTGCTTTACATATAGGTCCCTTTTCAAAGATATATGCTTGGATGGTGTTATGGCAATATCTTCAGGTGTCTCACCTTAGTACCTATCCATATTTATCCCTGGAAAAGTTTCATGAAATTTGGAATCAAAAAGTCACATGAAATGATAAGTTCCATTCCTATTGGAATTTGCACCATTAAGTTAATGGAACTATAGATCATCAACCAAACCTTGCAACCTTTCCCAAAAGACTCTAGATGAACTCTACAACAAAAGTCATGAAGGGTTCATGTTGAGCAAAAGTCAAGAAAATGCCCCAATTGGCCTAAAACCCTAGTTTAGGCTTTGTCGAGTTGCTACTTTGACCAAAGTGAAATTTTGGCTTCTGTACTAGTTATGAGGTTTGACCTTAAAGAAAAGTTGTAGCTAATATTGTGTAGAACAAACTTTGTTTAATGGTCAAGAGCTAGTTTGATCTCTAACCTAGTTGAATAGAGCTCACAAGATTGTTTAAGCTGCTGTTTTTGAAAGGGCAGAAATTATTCTAAGTCCTCGAGTGGCAGCAATGAGTTGACATGTTTGGTAATGTTTATCTTCCTAACTAGGCTGAACCAGCTCAAGGTCCTTTAATAAAAGTTGTAGATGGAGTTGTGTACAACAAACTTTATTTTTGGAGCATTCCCTAGTTCAGCTCGGAAATGAGTCTAACTGGAGCTCGAAGTTCGAATCTGCTGTTGTTTCAGGCTTTAAAATAATTCTAAGTCTGGAAACCTGCGTCATTAGGTTGGCAAGCCATGTTCTCGAGTTTTTGTTGAACAACTAGAGTTGAGCCGAATATAAAAGTTAGAGGTTACATCTTAGAGAGGAGTATACAAAAAGTTAGAGCCCATTTGACCAAGTCTTGATTGGGGAATTTGAGCTCAAAGCCGGGCAACCTTAAATGGATTAAGCCGCTGACAGTGTCAAAAGGGGGCAGACCCAGTGCCAGAGGCTCCCACACGAGTGGGGTCTGGGGAAGGAAATAACCGAAGCAAAGTCTTACCCCCGCAGAAATTCTGTAGAGAGGCGGCTTCGAACCCAGGACCTGGTGACTCGGCGAGCTAGCACTCACCAACTGCACCAGGCCTGCCCTCATTTTTTGACGCCTAAGGCGCCGTGGGTTCTGTTGTGGCCCCTCCGCTCTAGGACGGAGCTCGGGGACCTCGTGCCGGGCCAAAGCCCGGCGGCACGAGGGACGCGTTCGCGGTCTGTTTTGTTTTCAGCTCAACTCCTCGTGCCGGGCCGACCAGACCGTGGGGCCCACGTGTCGGTTTAAGTAGTGGCAGAGAATGGGTACCAAATCAGGTGCACCTAGCAAAATTAGTTAGGGTTGTTTTAATTCTGATTTTGAATTTCCATTTCGTGTTAATCTTTAAAAATCCATATCTTTTGCTAGGTAATTCCAAAAATAGCAAAAGTGGACTTTTTGAAAACCTTGAGAAAAGATCTATGCATTGAAGTCATAAAATGTACATGTTTGTAGATGTTTTCTGATGTCTCTATTTAATCTTGAAAAGTACTCCAAAAATGCTTATAAACTTGACCAGAGCCATATCTGGAGTTTTAGAACTCCAAAAATAGTGATTCTTATTTTGTTAATTTTGTGATGACATATACTTGCTAGGAAAAATATTGAACACACTATTTGTTCACTGTTTTGATTGGACCTTGATAAATAAGGAATTTACATTATATTGCTTGTTATTTTTATATCTTGAGTTGTGCTGCTCCAATTGATGTGAAATTTCTATGGTAGGATTGTCATGCTATGGATTTACTGTGATATAAATTTCATGGTCATTGCTTATTGTATGCTCAAGTTATTAATTTAACTTGTTTATAGCTTGATAAATAGCTTGTAAATAATATATAATTGATAAAATGGAAAATGTTGTTTTATTAGCTTAGTATGATGTTTATATATCATATTGATTCATACTATGTCCCTATGTTCATAGAAAATATTGATTTATTGAATCATCTTGCTCTCACATGAATTATTGCAATAGCTATTTGTCTTTTTCATAGAGCTTGATATACTCGCCCAAATGGATTGAAATTTGGACAGTAGACTTTTGAGAGCATATTTAGGCCACTGTAATTTTTGTAGAATTTATTGTGCACTTTTGATAGGTGTTCATAATTCCACCTAATTATCTAAATAAATTAAGAAAATGCATTAGAAGAAATTATTTAGGAATGGACACTATATTTTCTGGTGTTCATTATTCATGTGTGACATGTTGGTAAAGTTGGTTTTGTCTAATTATATGTTTGCAATATAAGTTAATAATTATTTCTTGCAAATGAGGTTTCTGGACAGATCTGGGAACTTAGCAAAGTTCTTCATGATAATGTGCTTTGTTGTGAAACTTATTTATACAAAAGTTGTAGATAATTTATATATATAGCTGCTGTTAAAATTTGGTGGCATTTGGCCGTGTGGTTTAGGAGTTATAGCTGTTTAAAGTTGGGGTACAGAATTGCTTGCTCTCTGTCTTGTTAGACCAGTTTCTGTATTTGTATAAATTCAACATGTTAAACTTTGGAATCATGCTGTGATGGTATTAAATGAAATGTAGAGAATTTCATAAGCTTTCTGTAATGTCTTATTTCATATCATTTGGATTTGTATATCTCCAGATATGATTGATTTGTGAAGCTATTGTTTGCTTGTCCATAAATTGATAAATTCCAATTATAGTTGTTTGCTTGTATATTGTTAAGTGTGACTTATGCCTTTGAGGGTAGTTAAGTTAATTAGCTCTAGGTGTTTATTAGAACTTGGGATGCTTGCATGATTGCTATAGTTATTGCACTTCTATGCATTCACACATGTGCATGATTGCATCTCATATAGGTACGCTAGCAGAAACGTGTGAAGGATGTGGCATTGGAGCCAAACCCGAAGACGATGTTTGGTGGATCCATCCCGAAGATAGAAGGACCGAACAAGTGTTAAATGAGGGAAATGCTCGCCAAGCGAGTTTCATCTGACAAACTCTAACTTGAGTCGGACCCCAGGCAAGCCCCGGAGCATTATAAGCCTCCTACCTTCAAAGCAATTAATTCTATATATGTTATAAGTATTGTTGCATTAAGTGATAGGAGTTGGTTGGAAACCCTTGCTGCATTATATCATTCCTTGTCCAGTTATATGAACCCTGAAATCCTATATAGACTAGGATCGAGTAGATGCTTAGCCCTGCTTTAAACGGTAGAAGTCAGGTGATTTCCTGTCACCTGCGAGATGTAGGGATATTCATATATGGCACGGTTGGCTATATTGCTATCGTGGAATGGAACCATGTGTTAATAAAATGATCTAAGACTAGGCGGGATGATGATAGTGAAGCAACAAGGCATGGAGGTCTTGGGTGTGGATCTATCCCCGTCCGAGTCGTTTAAGGACCGATTCGCTGTACGTCCTTGAGTCATGTTGAACGCAGTCTAACACTTAGTTGGCCGGATAAGTCGTTCTGACCGCGAAGCCGAGTAATATGGTTCAGGCCGGGAATCGAATGGTAGGTTGCTTCTTGGAGGAGAGAAAGGATGTGCTTGGGGACATTGGCGTGAGACCAAGGGGGGGTTAGAGTCCCTATCACCTGGCAGAGTGTCATCCTTGGGGTCGCGACATCATTCGGACCCGTGATTCCTGAATCATATGAAAAGGTGGCCTATGCGACCCTGGCAGGGGTCTACATGGTGAGTGTTAGAAATACCCCTCCAGCTGGATAGGAATTCGATTCGAATCGCCGTCGCTCCCGGTTAGTGAGCACTTGACTTGAGAAGCGGCAACGTAGATTCAATTAAATTGAACTGATGGTTAATTGGATCACGATGGAAAGGTTGCCTCAATTTATACCTGCTATGGTTAATATTGTTTGCTCCTAATAAAGTGAGTGCTCTAGTACAGGTTCTAATATAGATGATAGGTTAATGATAATTAACTTGATGCTTAAGCATTAATGATTGATCATCTATATTAAGCTTTTATGCAAAATATTGTCAAGCTAGCCCCACTTTATATCAGCCTTGCATGATCCTTGGTGTCACCTTATTTCTGGTTTCTGACGGGTAAGTCTAGCTGAGTACCTTCTTGTACTCAGGGTTTTATCCCCACTTGCTACAGGTTGTGATGTATCATGGCGACTGCAAGAGTTGGTTGGCTCCTGCCTTGTGGCAGAGTGTGATCAGGGGCATGATCCTTCTTATTTACCTTATCTCTAATGCTTTTGTTGGAAGTCGACCTTGGTACTGACATGTATTTGAAATAAGATAAATGTTAGTTTCAAATTACTTTGCTTCCGCTACTTTTCAAACTAAGTTGTAATAACTATGTTAAACTCCGATGTATATTGAATTACTTGTGAAATGGTTGTAACATGTGACTTGTTATGTTGAATCACTACGATCTTGGCTTGTATGTTGGTTGGTTTGAAATCCCTTGTGATTTCACTGGACTACCGGAGTTATATGGGCTCAAGTGCGAGAATTTGATCACTTCGGTGATTGTTTTTGTACTCTTATAATTTGGACGGTTCTGTTACATGCACACTCTTTGGTGTTGCTTTATTTTGGTTTAAGATGGGTAAGTCTAGCTGAGTACCTTCTCATACTCAGGGCGTTGTTCCTATTGTTGTTGCAGATGGTCAAATGTACTACGGCTATTGCATTAGCTGCCTATACCCGGCGATGGACGATAACTGGGACCAAGGGTAATGGTCACTCCATATATCTCATCTGATACTTTTGTTGGAGATGACTACCTACTGGCACTGTATCTAAACCAAAAGTGTGTGTGTGGTTTTAAAACAATTTTCTTCCGCTATTTCAGTTTAAACTTGTGTTGTAATAACTTTATGTTCTAAACTTCGATGTATTAAACTGTCGTTGCAAACTTTATGTAACATGTGACAGTGATTGCTAAACTTGTACGATCTTGGTTTGTATGTTGGTTGGTTTGAAATCCTTCGTGGTTTCACGGACTACCAGGTTATACGAGCTTAAGTTTGCTAAATTATCTGCTTCGGCGGAAGATTTCCTTACTTAACCTCGTATAATTGGTCGGTTCTGTTACAGCTAGTATCAGAGCAAGGTTTAGCATGTTACTGTTCACATGTGTATTTAAAACTGAAATTTTGTATAAAACTGAGTTTTAAAAGTTAATAGTGTGTCAGTGGTCATATCCTGTATGCCTAGTTAAGGACTCTAGGTGGCTTAATTAAGTACTGACTTGGGTGTCTTTGCATCATATTTCTATTTTGTTGCTCATACGGCGTGGTATTGTATGAGTGCCATTCACTTGAGTGGTAATGTATGGATCCATTGCCTCTACGCCTCGGTAAGTGAGAGTTGTGAGGGTATGATCGGATACACTGCTGATCTAGGGAAGTGCTTATATGATGCCGGATTATTTACATGCCATACATGTGTTTGTATGAAGGTATCCAATGTGTGGGGAATTTCGTCCTGTGGTGACGATGCCATCGATAGGACGATGGTTTGGGTAATTGCTACCGTTGTACGTGTATTTGGGGATGCATGTAGAGCGAGTAGATTACTTTACTGCTTTCGTACATATTATTCATACTATTAGGGTTTGGGTTGAAGTGGATCTTTTGCAGGTACATAACAGCGCTATCGTGTAGTACGTATTAGCTACGCGTCTGAGAGATCATTGTACGCCACCGTCTATGCCGCTAGCAATTGTTATTTTTCCTAAGTTTGTGAGAACGTATGGAACGTGCATGCATCATGTTGTTATATATCATTCATGGAATTGTTTCTCCCCTTAGAAGTTGATTATCTCATTTTGATAAAAACGACAACTTAACCTTGTTCTCACGTGGGTAATAAAATTTTTTGCTACAGATGGCACATACAAAGCAGACCGCTCACAAGTCCACCGGAGGCAGAGCTCCCCGCCATCAGCTTGCTCCACGTACCTGTCAGCGCCACACGTTTCTTGGAGAGTTTGGGATGCCTACACTCTTGTGGAGAGTGCTCAGCTATGTAGGCTATCCTAATGGAATGGAGCCCCGCTATTTCTGGACAAATGAGCAGTTGGGGGAAGGTCTCTTGGTTACTATGGAGGCCGTTGTTCGTCCCCGAGGTGACAGTTCTGAGTAGACTAGTTGGCATTATGAGTCAACTGGCAGGACCTCTAAAGAAGCAGCTGACAGGGCAGCCTTTGGGATACTGAGAGATATCATGGATCGTTTTCCTCAGGAGTTGGCAACCGCTATAGTTGGAGTCATTCCGAGGGGCAACCCCTCCACTGACTCGTGGCAGCAAGCAAGAGGAAGATCTCTAGAGATTGGTGTAGCAGAAGGACAGAGCAGTGATAACCCTGCTATGAGCGCCATGTTCACAGTGATGAAGGCTTTTGATGGAGTAGAAGGTAGCCTGAGACGTGTGTCTAGTGCTCTTGGTCAGGCCCACGATGACCGATGTCAGCTTCAGAGGGATCACGATGCCGAGATTGAGAGGCTCAATGCAGAGATGGCTCAGTTGACTCGTCAGAGGGATCTGGTGACCTAGAGGACTAGAGTCTATGAGGGAGACGTACGTGCACTGAGAGAGCAGGTTGAGCGCCTGACCACCGCTAATATGAACATTGAGCGCATGTTGATCCATGTGCTCCACCAGAGGAATGAAGCCTAGTCTACAGAAGATGTTCTGAGAGCTCGACAGGTTGAGCTGGAGCAGCAGCTGGCCAATGCAGAAGAGTACAATGTCAACCTACATGAGGAGGTTCATCAGTGGAATAACCAGCTCCACCCTTACATTCCTCCTGGAACAGCAGAGATGGATCTAGATGAGGACGAGGATATCGAAGAACCTAAGGCACCAGTTGATGATGACAACGATGATGTGGATGGTGACAATGTCAACATCTCCGACTTAGACAGCGACCACGATGAGTAGGCTAGTAGTTGTTGCGCTAGCTACTAGGGTCTCATTTGCGATGACCTTTTGCATGGTTGGCATGTCTGGCATGTAATAATGAGTAGAAAGACTAAGACCTTGATGTAATGTTGGAAAACTTAGATGTGTTTGTGGCGGTATCTGAACGTCAAAAGTCCAGTGTATGTATGCTGGCAATTTGTTTGTAATGGACGCGATGTGTGCGCTTAAGTAATCTAATTAGTGATATTGTGTTAATTGGAATGACTTATTGTGCCCCTATTTTATTGTATGAATTTATTCTCTCTAGTGAATTTAGTACGGCATAATTTTTCATTTACCTACAATTTCTACAACATCACCTCATAATTAATGTTGCTAAAATATGCAGATGTCGAACACTCACCGTACCGTGTATGACGCTGCTGAGGCAGGTGGCAGTGCCACTCGGAATGAGAACCGTGATCCACCACCACCTCCTCCTCCACCGTACATCGTGGAATAGTTCTTCGCACAGTTCCTTGGAAGTCAACGCAACATGGATGGCATGCAGCAGAACATGGAAGTTGCATTGCGCCACATTGCTAACAACACGCGCCGTGGGTTAAACCCAGGTGGACATGAAGCAAATCAGTATAGCAGTTTCAAGGACTTCATGGACACCAAACCACCTATCTTCAAAGAAGCGATAGAGCCATTGGATGCAGAAGAGTGGATAAACACCATGGAAGATAAGTTTCATGTTCTAAGGATGATAGAAGTGTTGACTCACACTCCTCTATCCAATGGCTCTACCACTCCTGTTCTGGCACTACCGGATATATAGAAGTCATTTGATGTGTTTTGTGATGTATCTGAGAATGGTTTAGGATGTGTTCTGATGCAAGATGGAAGGGTCATTGCTTATGCCTCTTGTCAGTTGAGGAAGCATAAGGCATGCATGGTTTAGAGCTTGCGGCCGTTGTGCATGCTCTAAAGATTTGGAGACACTACATGCTTGGAAATGTGTGCAATATCTTTACAGATCATAAGAGTCTCAAGTACATATTTACTTAGTCTGAGTTGAATATGCGACAGAGAAGATGGTTAGAGCTGATAAAGGATTATAATCTGAATGTGCACTATCATCTGAGAAAGGCAAATATAGTAGCAGATGCCTTAAGTAGGAAGTCACATTCTCTTGCTGTGCAACCGTTGTCTGAAGATAGGTTCAATTTGTTGCATCCTGCTGTGTTGCACAATATCCAGGTTAGTTGTACCTTGGAGAGCAAGATCATTGAGGGTCAGAAAATAGACAAGGGAATATTCCATATCAAGGAGAAAATGAAGAAAGAACTGACCAAGCACTTTAGAGTGGATGAATAAGGAGTGTTAAGGTTTAAGGACCGTCTGGTTGTACCTAAAAATCGAGAGCTCAAGAACAAATTGATGGATGAAGCTCATCACTCTAAGTTGTCCATCCATCCTAGAAGTAGTAAAATGTACCAAGAATTGAGACCTCGTTATTGGTGGACAAAGATGAAGGAGATTGCAGCGTATGTTGCTCATTGCGACATGTGTTGTAGAGTGAAAGCTCTTCACATGAGACCCGCAGGACTGTTGCAACCTTTGTCAGTACCAGATTAGAAATGGGATGATATAAGTATGGATTTTATCACCGGTCTTCCCACCACAACGAAGGGGAATGATTTGACTTGGGTGATTGTAGATCACCTTACCAAATCAGCTCACTTTTTACCTGTCAAGAACGCTTTTCGGCCACCTCAGTATGCTGAGAAGTACATTGCAGAAATTGTCCGATTACATGGTATACCAAAGACTATCGTGTCTGACCGTGGGTCATAGTTTACCGCTCATTTTTGGGAGCATATACATAAAGGTTTGGGTACTAGTTTGGTTCGTAGTACAGCTTACCACCCACAGATAGATGGGTAGACAGAGCGAGTTAATGCTGTTCTTGAAGATATGCTTAGAGCTTGCGTGTTATCATCTAGGGGTTCATGGGAATCATGGTTACCTTTGGTAGAGTTTGCTTACAACAATAGCTACCAAGAGAGTATCAAGATGGCTCCATTTGAAGCATTATATGGCAGGAAATGTAGGACACCGTTGGATTGGGTTGAGCCTGGAGAGAGAAGGTTTTACGGAATCGGTTTTGTTGACGAGGCTGAGAAAAAGGTCTGTATTATCCAACAAAACATGAAAGCGACACAATCACGCCAGAAGAGTTATGCATATAAGAGAAGGAGACCACTAGAATTTCAAGTTAGTGACTATGTCTATTTGAAAGTTACCCCAATGAAGAAGAAACGGTTTGGAATCAAGAAGAAACTTGCTACTAAGTTTGTAGGACCGTACAAGATAATAGAGAAGAAGGGTCCCATGGCTTATAATTTACAGTAACCAGAAGCGATAGGTTTGATCTTTATAGTGTTCCATGTATCACAGTTGAATAAGTGTCTGTGTGTTTCGGAAGAGAGAATAGAACCTTAGGGTGTTCGGATCAAATCAGACTTGGAATATCGTGAGTAACCGGTTCGAGTTTTGGACACTAAGGACCGAGTCACTCGGAATAAAGTGGTGAGAACTTATAAGATCTAGTGGAGTCATCATGATGATGGTGATGTGACGTGGGAAACAAGAGAATATCTACAAAACGCTTATAAGGATTTTTATAACAAATGGTTCGTAACTCAAAATCTCGGGACGAGATTCTTATAAGGGGGGAGGGTTATAACACCCCGGTGTTAGCCATGCATTTAGAAATGCAAATCATGAGCATGAGCACCATTTTGCATTCTTAAACACATGTAATGTAAGTGTAACATTAAGTTGAAACATGTGAAACATCGCTTTGAAACATGAATGTTGCATATGCTTGTTTAGATTTATTTTGCCCTGATTATGCTTGCTAGGCTAATAAAACATGTTTGAAAATAATTGTAAATCATTTAGAATTATTTAGCATAATATTTGGAGCAAAGTTTGTATTCAAACTTTTGGCAAAATATGCTTTCAAAAATATTCTTGAAAATAGTCAAAAACCCTGCATATTTAGCTTTTGTTTTCCAATACAAAATCTAGGCGGAATTTTTAGTTGGTCCCTAAAGCAAAGTTGTAGAGGATTAAATTCTAAGCAACTTTTATTTTTGGGCCATTTCTAGAAAAGGTCATTTTCTTGCTCAAAATGTGATTTAAAAACTGTTATTTGAAATTTATTTGAAAATGAAATTTAGAAAATAGTTTTCTCACCTAACGGGCCGCCGCCTCCTATTCGGCCCACTGGCCAAAGCCGCCCAGCCCGCTCAGCCACTTTCTTCCCCCTCTCGCTCCCGCGCGCCTGCGCCGCGTCCCGACCACGGCAGGGATAGAGCACCCCGTGGCCGCCATGCGCCGCTTGCCGGCGGCACTTGGCCGTCTGTGGCCCCCATGAGCGCGCACACTCACCTTTTCAAGCCAGCCGCAGTGCCCCGCCTCCCTCATTCCTCTCCCATTCGCTTCTTCCCCGCTAGCAGCAGTAGCGCGCCACTCACGCCACCGCACGCCGAGCCGCTTGCCGGAGTTGGCTCTCCCGGCCACTGTAGCTCGCCGCCAACCACTACACCACACCACGAGCACCGCTTCGCCATCGCACACCCGTTGCTCGCTTTGGCACGTCATGGTAAGCCCTCACGCTGGAGAAATTGCTCGCCGGAGTTTGGCCAGTGCTCTCCGGCGCGCACTGCTCCGTGGAACTCGCCCCTCCGCTCCACCCTTTGCTTCTCTTTTGCACGCATCAGCACCACACCGCCTCACCGAGCCAGTGAGCCCTTCCCCGCGCCCTAGCTCGGCTGGAGACGGCTCACCGTCAGGGAGCAGCTCCGTTGCTCCGCCATTGGCGATGGCGAGCCTCTTTCGGAGCTCCTTCGGCCTCACCGCTTGCACCAACGTGACCGCCTTGGCACAGTGGTCACGGTGGTGGTGACCTCGTCACCGGCGACCTCGCCGTCGGCGAGATCCCATGAAACCGATGCTGCCTCTCTCTTTCCCGCTGACGGGTGGGGACGGAATCCCCCGCGGGCCTGCCTGTCTGTCTCGTGCGTGATTCGCTGTGTGCAAATCTGGGGTGCGTGTAGCGTTTAAGCAGTCGAATTTGAAAATGATTTAAAAAAAATGAATTTCTAGATTTTGGTTAGAGCTTCAAAAATTCATAACTTGCTCATTATTGCTCCAAATTTGATGAAACAAATTTTGGTAGACTTCTTAGGAGTAGATCTATAGTATAAAAATATTGCATGTAGATTTTGTGATACTTTTCTATGGAGATTTATTTAATTCTTGTATTTGTTGTTATCTTAGAAAATGTGTAGTACATAGAATAATTATCAGAAAAATATGGTTCTAGTTTTGTTAATCTCCTTTAGTGATGTACTTTGTAGGAAAAATATTTTTCATGCATGTTCTGTAGAGAACTATTGATGTGTAATTCAAGTGCCTTTAATTGATGATTTTTGTTATTTTTGATAGAGAGCAAAAATTGTATAAAACATATGTATGATAATTTTTGTGCAGTGATTGTTTACTGTGTAGAACATAGGAAAAATATTAAATCTGTTGTTTGATACTTTTCATAGTACAAAGTATTTTCTTGCTCATTTTTATGTCTTAGCTTGTCATTTTTGTGTAGGCTGTTTTACTTATTGAAATCCCATGAAAGTTTTATGGTATGCTACTTGGAGTAGGACTATGCTACTGTAATTTTTGTAGATTTTTCTATCCACCAAAAGTACATGTTGCTATTGTAACACTAGTTTAAATAGAATATAAAATGTTATTCTTTATGGGTAATTAGTTTAATAATGATATTTTGGTGTATCTTTGAAGCACCCAAATTCCTTGCTGGTGTTGCTTGATAAGTTAATATGGTTATGCTATTAAAGGGTAGTAGCCCTTATGTTAGGGTTATGTGTGAAATAGTGTAAAAGTAACGGGGATTGTGATAGAAGAGAATGCAGTAGATGACAAGTTCGTGTAGTAACTGATTGGATGATGTTGACTACCATGTAGAAAGGTTTTGTCTCTAGTCTATACTATAAGTCTCAATGTGTTCATCTGCATATCATGTCATCATGATCATAGCATACCACCGCATCTGATGTACCATTTGCATGTTTACTTATACAATTGCATCATATAGGATCACAGGAGGAGTTGCTAGTAGCAGTTCAGGAAGAGCAGACCGGGACAAGTCCACAAGAAATCCAGGCACAGGCGGTGCTAGAGGAAGAGGAGCAAGGAGAGGACTTGCCCGAGTGCGTGGATCATCAACCTAGTTCGTTCGAACGAGGCAAGCCCTAGAGCATTCTAAGTCTCCTACTTTATAAAAGCAATTCTTTCTACATATGAGTTTATATATTGTTGCATTAAGTTGTATGAGTTGATTGAAACCGTTGATGCATTTATTACTATCCTTGCCTACCTTTTTACATTTTTACCCTGTTAGGTCAGGATCGAATAACTGCTTAGCCTTGCTTAGATTGGTAGCGATCGGTGATTTCCGGTGACCTACATTTATAGGTGGTTACTGGAAGAATTTAGCTATGGAAAGAATGATATCATGGAATTAACCATGTGTGATGGATAATTGGAGACCGGACGGAAAAGTTGGAGGCAACCAGACAAGGCTCTGGGGTGCTGTTAGTTTTTCGTCTGTGTTAATTAAGGACCGATCGTTGCTCATCCCTCTTGTCATGTTGAACGCATGCCTCACATTTAGCTAGCCGAATAAAGTACCTTTCGACCGCGAAGCTAGTGACACTATTCGAGCCGGGATAAACTCGGATTGGCAGACTAGTGCTGAAGGGGGTATGACAGGGATGCGAAGAGTGAGCCCAAGGTGTGTCCTGGCTGTCGGGTGGTCCCTAGGTAGTGCGGTCCATGACTCTTATCCCACGGCTACTTGAAAAGTGTCATGAGTGATCTGTAGCTCACTTGATCGGTGAGTATGTTTTGTGTGAGGAATAAATCACCAGTTGGTTAGGAATCGATTTGAATCATCATCGCTCCTGGATAGTGAGCACTTGACTCGAGCTACAACATCGTAGTAATTATGATGGAACACTGATGGTTATCTGGATGGTATGGGAAATGCTAAATCTAAGTTGGTAACTGGATGGTATTGGTTAATCAAGTGAATGCTATAGTATAGGTGCTTACCTAGATGGATAGGTCATAATAAAGATGTTGCAAAGTACTTAAAATAGTTTCTTCATGATAGCTTATGCTTTTCACAAATGAGTCAGCTAGCCCACTAAAGAAAGCCTTGCATACTCTTTGGTGTCACTTTATTTTGGTTTAAGATGGGGAAGTCTAGCTGAGTATCTTCTTGTACTCAGGGCGTTGTTCCTATTGTTGTTGCAGATGGTCAAACGTACTATGGTTATTGCATTAACTGCCTGTACCCAGCGATGGGCGACAACTTGGACCAAGGGCAATGGTCACTTCGTATCTCTCATCTGATGCTTTTGTTTGAGATGACTACCTACTGGCTCTGTATCTAAACAAAAAGTGTGTGTGTGGCTTTAAAACTATTTGCTTCCGCTATTTCAGTTTGAACTTGGGTTATAATAACTTTATGTTCTAAACTCTGATGTATTAAACTATTGTTGCGAACTTTATGTAACATGTGACGATGATTGCTAAACTTGTATGATCTTGGTTTATATGTTGGTTGGTTTGAAATCCTTCATGGTTTCACGGACTACCGGGTTATACGAGCTTAAGTTTGCTAAATTATCTGCTTCGGCGGAAGATTTCCTTACTTAATCTCGTATAATTGGTCAGTTTTGTTACACTCTCCCCATAGTCGCTCAATGATGGTTCCCTCCTCCAACATTCATCTTGAAGGCTAGCTCAGTCTTAGAGCTAGTGGCCTTCCTACCCGCTGCTAGTGGCTCTAGCCACACCCTGGGTGCCTCAAGATGGACATGGATCTTGAAGACCTCTGCTTCGACCATGGTCTTGAAGTGGCCAGCTTGATCGGTCATAAGTTTGGCTAGTCTGTTTCCCCTTCCTTCCCTGATCGGTGTTTTCTTTTGGTGGTTTCATTTGGTCGTTGCAAGTTTTGCCTCTGTCCCTCTACGATTAACTTGATCCTTCAAGCTACAATCGTAGGAGTTGCTTTTGACTTTGAAGTGCTGCAACTTGGGGATAGGACTTTTCATTTTTCTGTTGCCTCTAGGGAAGTTGGCCTGTTCATTTACTGGTTAATCTCCTTTGAATGTTGATCCTTCAAGCTCTTTTTTCATCTATGGGGAAAGGGTGGTCCTAGATGGGAGCTTTAATATAGAAAGTTCATCAAATAGGAGTGTCGGGCACCATAATTAGGGGTATCCAAATTAGAATGAAAATCCACCCTGAATCAAACACTAATTTACCCCATCTAACGAAAACATCGACTAAAAGAGACCCATAGGCTAAATCCCCCCTTGCTGGGCCTCCAGCGAGCCGCATAAGCATGTCGGCCCATTCTCCTATTTCCATCCGAGGCCTCCCGCAAAGGGTCTTGGAACATCACCGACTCGCCCGAGCCTAATGTCATCAGTCTTTGCCTCGCCCGAGACCGACTCGGTCGGCCACCCTTAATAGATAAATTCCCCGTCTCACCCAAGGCCCCGATGTAAGGTCTCGGACGCAGGAAACTCTCAGCCTCGCCTGACTAAAACAATTTCAATTTTCCTTGAAGGAAAAATCCACATATACGATTTATAATGTAGTAGATCACGAGAGCAATCCATCACATTATCAATTATCAGCTGATATCATAGTCATACATCATAGAATTACAAGTTACAAGGCTTTACAACACTGGTTAACACACCTATTACATAGATTAATCTAGTGGAAACGCACACACATCTTCATCAGAGTCGTTGTAGTGCATCGGCAGGTGAAGGCTCTTCCTTCACGGTAGTCATCAGAGTTGGCATAGAATGTCAGCGGGCGTAGACAACATCTTCTCAACCACACTTGAGCATAGCACGAGACCATCTACTCCTAATCCTAGTCCTCGTGGTCATCATAGATTTTGTCCAAACATGTCCAAAATCTATTAGTACGATTTGTACTGGCCACTGTCTCCCACCCTATGCTTTTGTGTATGCTTTGTGGTAAGTGGGATGCAAGGATAAAAGAAGAGGCCTATATATGGCTGTAGGTTTCCTATGCAAGTTCAACAAGATTTTATAATAATAGTTCATCAAGTTTTAATCCATCTCAATCACACGTTCTCCCATCCCATCACACACATCTCACCACACTCTCAGACTCTCTAGGCGGCAAGGATGACTCCCGCTCGTACCTTGCCTCAACGGCCAAAGCCGGATCCAATACCAAAACCTAGGGGAAAGGTAGAAAGGACTCCTCTTACTAATCAAGTGAAGCGTAGGTCATAGGAATGTCCATATCCGCGGGCGTGGCTATACGTATAGATTGATCAACTCTGCAGAGCGTGTACACCTGGAAATCCACAAGATCACCATCATCGGCGGTGCCTCGCCTAGGCTGATGCCGACGGCCTCCCAACCGGTACGGTACCACCCTACCACTCAGCCCTGGGCCACCCTGGAGTCCACCGAAACGCTGAGACTGTCAGACGTAGTACCGGGCACCCAAGGTCACTACGCTGTCTTAGGAGGGTGTGGGCCCCCATACCCATACCTCCCTACACTATCACCTTCCAACCCAGTAGTAGTGGCACCGCCCTAGTCAGTCGGGTAATCGTCTCCCGCCCATCGGGAGCGAGTGGTGTGCACGAAGGGTCCTATGATTCTGGTTCTCAAGACATACCAATCCTTAGGGGGGACCGGACAGGATATCTTCTCAAGGGGATAACCAACACCCCGTCTGCTCACACATGCACCCGCCATAGGTACCTCTCACGAGGGATGCCCAGGTCGCACCCCTCGGGCATGACTTGCCCCAAAGACTCATCGTTGGATCCTGTCCGATCGACTCAACCCTCACCACATACCCAAGACGCACGCCAAGATCCCCCCAAGTTCATTATCTAGTTTTACCAAGTTATCGGCACCACGTGCCTTATCCACCCATGTTATCCCTTCACCAAGCATCAGATCATAGGTATAATGCGTAGTGAAAGTAAAGCAGTAAGTAGGATGCGAGCGTCTAGCCTAACAGCGGGTGTGCAGGGGAATAAGTTGCGACAAGGTAATGGCTCACAAGCAATCTACCATGCAACCTATCACAATTCCTTTGCATACAAGTAAAGCACTAGCATCTACATTATAGCATGTCTAATAGGTTCTACGAGGGTGGGTGGGACATGGAACACTTGTTAAATGTCGTATCCGAGATCCTTGGTGCACTTGTAGTTGTACTCCTCCATGGTACTTCCTTCATCCCCATGTCCCTCCTCCAACGGTCCTGAACTGATCATGGCTATCCTTGACGCAAATACCTCGATACAGCGACAAACAAAAGAGCAATCTGACCACTAGACCTAGAAAGACTATGAAAAGAATGGCAACAAGGCACAGAAAGAACAACTACATCGAAAAACACAAAAAAGGGAGAACGACTTAGCCCTCTCTATGGATGTCCGATCCTTGGGCGAAAGAAACGCAAGTGGTGATTTGCTAAGTACAAGCTTAAGCCTTAGCCTAGCTAGTACTTTCTGGGTTGATCGTGTCGATCTATACGGCTTAAATGGAAATGGCATAGGCCTTAGCTCATCCTAAGCAAACACTATGGCTTGCGGCTTTCGATCCAATCGTCATGGAGACTGACGCGAACCAAAAAGACTACAAGCAAAAGAAGTTACGTTCTCTCTCAATCCATACGCCATTATAATTGACGAGAACCAAGA
Organism: Saccharum hybrid cultivar R570; assembly: GCA_038087645.1. NCBI lineage: Eukaryota > Viridiplantae > Streptophyta > Magnoliopsida > Poales > Poaceae > Saccharum > Saccharum hybrid cultivar. The sequence continues at coordinate 273,201 of JAQSUU010000653.1, read as the reverse complement.
GAGGGTGGAACGGGGAGAGAAGAAGAGAGGTGGTCAACTTCTTCCAATACACGCGTCATGGCAAGAGACGAGGCATTGGAAGGGAGCAACACACAAAGAACACGAGTGTCCAAGTTACTTGTAGGGTACCACGACCTAGGTGCACTAAATGCACTAAGACATCCCTAGGGTTCTTAGCGGTGCGGTTGTCACTGCAAGAACCACAGAAATGCTACGGTTGAAAAGGGTACAAGCATACAAGAGCTTAAGCACGATAGAACCATAAGAGGGGAACACAAGATTCACCTTCCTCTGATCCACTTGCCATGGCAACGACAGGAATCGGGGAAGTGAAATCAAAAGAGCAACATACACCAAACAAGCCAAAGGCTCAATCCACATCTTTCTAGATCGACGGGGATTGAGAACAAGAGAGGAAGAAGAAAGAATGGAACCCGCACTCTTTTGACCAACTTGTCATGGAACGAACGAAGGTTGGACGAAAGGAGGCACGATCCATGATCCAAACCAAATCATAGGGCACCACAACCGTGCAACAAAATGGCATAAGGCTATTCCTACGGCTCTTAGTGATGCGGTTGTCATCGCTAGACCCAAAGGAACACCATGGTAGAAGTGGTACAAACATACAAGGTGGTTAGGATAAGAACAAGAGAAAGAGAGGTAGAGCCCGATGGTCATGGTGAGGTGAACCCATGGCCACAAGTTGTACCTACACGAGTTGGCTTCCGCTGGTACCACGATCATCTTCCCCTAACTCATATCCCACTAGATTAGGTCTCATAGGGCTTGAATGGTGCGGATGAGAACCACGTCTATAACGACATCAAGTCCATGGTGGCCACATCCTAGGGACGTAGGTAGGAGCTCTCGATCATGTCACCACGAAGACAACAAAACACAGGGGAACGAGTTATGCTCGGCACCACGGCCGTGGTGGGATAAACCCATGACCAGGATAGACGAACACAACGCTTCCCAACTGGCTCAAAGGCATAGTCCATAGATGTCAAACAAACAACCCAACAAGAACCATGACAATCGACCACACTACACTGAGTAGCACATGTCCCAAGCATTTGAGAGATGGATGGATAAACAAGTAGACTGGCACGAAGGCACGACACAGGCATTGGTGATGACAAGTGATCAAGTAACAAGTGTAGATACATGATATTGATGATCAAGCGTCAAGCACGAACAATGATATGTATGTAGGCGACAAGTATGTAAAGAAGAAATGAAGAACAAAGGTTTGTTGATGTCGCGAATGGCGTCAACTGGGTTCAAAGGTTGACCTTGATGATGGAGGGCTGCTACTGGTCGGAGGCTGGCCACTGTTGGCCTAGATGCAGCAACACGTGTCCGAGAGGTGGTGGAGCACTAGCGTCGCGGAACAGCGCAGCCACTCCAAAAAGAAATGAGGTACAGCCTCCTTGCAAGGAAAAATTACCACGGCATGAAGGCTAGACAAAGAAATTCCGACGAGGTAGGCAGTGATGTCCCACTCCGGTGGGTGGTGCAACTAGGTTGCATCTTCCCTGTGACAATGTAACAGCTTGGCATGAAGGTCGGCTCAGGAGATCAGGGACGGCCTTAGGGAAAAGTCAGAGTTGACTGCTGCTGTTAGATGTGGTCCAGGATAGGGGCTCACCATGGTCGAGTGATGGCAGAGGTGTGATCTACTGGTGGTTGCAGCAGGCGTCCGTGGTCAGAGATATTGAGCACGTCCGCGCGGTTGGCTGCAAGGCGAAGGTGATGGCGGGGCTTCAGGTCGGCGTCGCCGCTGTGCCCATCGGAGGGGGCAAAGGCGCGCTCATGAACACACCAGGTTGAGGGGATGCTCGACATTAATGCAGTTGAGAAACAGTGGGGTCACACGGTCATCTGCGAAGGGAATCGGTGGTGCCGCGACATGGTGACCGCGGCCTTGGTTTGACGCGGTGAGGATGGACCACATCACGGTGAAGTAAATAGGCTCATCGGGGTAGCTTCGCTGCTGCTCGGTGAGCAGCAGCTTCGAGCCGTAGCTCCGAGGTGGCGGATTACGAAGATGCTGGGGCAGAGTCGGTGTAGTCACGGGCGTGGACCGGTGGAGACGTTGCGATATGGCCAAGGCAGAGCGAGGACTGCATCGTGGGCGCGGTCGCAGTCAGGCCGGTAGGGCGTCATCTCAGCGTAGAGGTTGTGCGACTAGGTGGTGACAGGGCGACGTGGCTAGGCGAGCTCCTGGTCGATAGTGGCAACGCTATGGACATCGACGAGGTTGATGTGGCGTCGTAGGGTGCGGTGGTCGTGGCCAACGGCGTCAGGTCTCAGCTCGACTCGGTGCAGCATAAAGGCCAGCTTGCGGTGGTGGTGGAGCATCTCGTCACGATCTTGGAGCAGGGGCTCGAGGTAGCGGCTCCTGGCATGGCCATGATTCGGCTTAGGGTGGCTCATGGTGCCGGTGTTGTTCTGGCATGGCGAGCATGCTTGTGTCCAGCACAGACACGGACGGGGAGGGCTCGGTGCGACTCAGAGAAGAGCGTCACCACGTGAAGGTCGACGACGCGGCCATGGTCGTGGTGTTGTTGCGCCAGGGTGAGGCCGTGGCCAGCACCGGCTCAGCTTCACGGTGATGTGGCCATGGCGCTTGGGAAGGAGGCAGAGAGGAGATGGGAAGGAGTGGCGGTGGCTAGTGGAGAGGGTGAGGGAGACGGCTGCTGCAGCTCTTATAGCGGCACCGGCTAGGGCTTCATGGCACAGACGGTGATGCCTCGGCGTCCGTACTGAAAGCATCTAGGCCCCAAGGTTTGGTTTCGGTAATTAATGACAACACTTTATTACCATGACTAACGTGTGTTTTGCAGAAACATTGGTAAGTTAGGTCATGGAGGTGATAACTGCTTTGAGCACTGTGGCTTCGTGTCCCTTGATGGAAATCGTTTCGGTTTTCAAAAGAGTGACGTCAAGATTAAGGACGGTTAGTTCCGGATGACGAAGTGTTGAGACACATTCGGAATAGTCGTTAGGATCTTCGTTTTTCTCTTTTGGCCGTACTATAAAGGGGGGCATGAATGGGTAGCTTGACCTAGGCAAGTCCTATGTTTAGGTGTGGTGCACACTTGTTAAACTTGGCGCTAGGCAACCCTAGATTGGCTCAAGGTTCAGTTAGAAGCAACTTGGTTGAAGTTGCGACGCGTTTCGGGCTGTTTTCTAGGCACCGGACGCGGTCTTCGGGAACACCGGACGCGTCCGGTGTATACGTTACCGCGACTAGGTTTCGGCCTCGACCACCGGACGCGGTCCTCGCGAGGACCGGACGCGGTGGTCAACGACCGACACGTGTCACCGAGAGAAAACGCCCGTCGGACGCGACCTGGACTTGATCGGCGCGTCCGGTGCGAGTCCAGTAAGGTCCAGAGAGGACCGGACGCGTCCGGTCTTCAGGCATCGGACGCGGCCTCGCGTCCGGTGTAAGTCCAGTAAGCACCCTTGCACGTCGGACGCGTCCGGTGCTACCTGACCGGTGCGTCCGGTGTTTCGATTTCGAAATCGCGTTTTGACCGTTACGGGGGACCGGCGCGTCCGGTGTGTTGCACCGGCGCGTCCGGTGACCCCGTGCCAGAAAGTAACGGTTCGTTTTCTCTGAGGGGTGTATAAATACAACCCCTCCACCTCTTTTAGAGGCTCTCTTGCTCATTCAAACATCTGAGAAAACCCTTTAGAGTGCAAGGGAGTGCAAGAGCTCTAGTGAGGATAGAGATTTGAGAATCAAAGTTTGAGTTTCCTCACTAGTGATTCGAGAGTAGCAAGTGTGCATCCACCTCCTCATTTGGGCTCGTTGTGGTCAAGTGAGAGTTCTAGCTTGTTACTCTTGGTGATCGCCATCACCTAGACGGCTTGGTGGTGATTGGGAGTTTGGTGATCATCCGGCGGAGCTTGTGGATGACCCAACTCAAGTTGTGAGCGGTTTTGGGTGATTCGCCGTGACGGAGTGTCGAAGAATCAACCCGTAGAGAGCACTTGATCCTTGCGTGGATCAAGGGGGAGCGACACCCTTGCGCGGGTGCTCCAACGAGGACTAGTGGGGAGTGGCGACTCTCCGATACCTCGGAAAAACATCGCCGTGTTCCTTGCCCCTTTACTTTCAAGCAATTACTTTCTCGTATTTACTTTCATTGCTTGTTTTACATTCCTAGAATTGCCATGCTAGACTAGGATTGGAAACTAGGGTGCAAAACTTTTTAACGGTAGACTCTCTAGGAACACAAGTAGGCACTAGGGGTGAATTCCGGCTTGTAGGATTTAATTCTTGCAATTAATTTTTAGAGAAGCCCAATTCACCCCCCCTCTTGGGCATCTTGATCCTTTCAATTGGTATCAGAGCCTTGTTGCTCTAAATTTAGGCTTTACCGCCTAGAGCAAGATGTCTAACGGGGAAGGACCACCTCCCACCTTTGAGGGTGATGATTTTCCATATTGGAAAATCCGCATGGAGGCGTATCTCGAAGCCATAGATGTCGGATGTCTTAGAGCCGCAACCCAAGGGCTTCCTGCTATCAAGGATCCCACAAACCCCATTGGTGACGAGGAGAAGTACGACCGGTGGAATGCAAAGGCCAAAAATGCACTCTACCGGGGATTAGGCAAAGATATCTTCAATCGTGTGCGTAATGCAAAGAACGCCCATGAATTGTGGGAGAATCTTTGTGCTCTCCATGAGGGAACTAAGAGTGAGCGTGAGGAACGCTATCATATAGCTCTAAAGAAAATTAATTCTTTTGATATGCTTCCCAAAGAAAGTGCTAATGACATGTACACTCGCTTGAATGTTCTTGTAGAGGACCTCAATGCTCTTGGGCTCACTAAAATGAGCCAATCGGATGTTGCAAGGAAGATCTTGAGTGTGCTTCCCGTTGAGAAGTATGGACATATTGTCACCGTACTTCACCAAAGTGATCTCTCCGCCGCAACACCGACTCAAGTATTGGGAAAGATCAATGCACATGAGATGTACATGCACATCACTCCGGAAGAAGGTTCATCATCTTCCAAGAAGAAGGACTTGGCCTTCAAAGCTAGTCATGACAATAAGAAGAAGAAGGGCCAAGCCATGATTGTGCAAGAAAGCTCAAGTGAAAGTGATGTTGATGATGAATCACTTGCACTCATGGTGAGAAAGACCACCAAGATGCTAAAGAAGCTCAACAAGAGTGGTATCAAGTTCGATAGCGAGAAGAAGAAATTCTTCACAAGTAGCAAGAGGAAGCCAATCTCGGAGATGGATTGCTACAATTGTGGTGAACTTGGCCACCTAGCTCATCGATGCCCTAGACCACCAAAAGACAAGTACAAGAACAAGAACAAGGGCAAGAAAAATGATTCAAGTGATGAAGAAGAAGAGAAGAAGAAAAATAAGCCATACAAGAAGAAAGATGGCAAGAAAAAAGGATTCTACAAGAAGAAGAAGGGAGGCAAGGCTTATATTGTTGGTGATTGGCTCACCGACATTGAATCATCTTGTGAGTCCTCCGAAGATGAGAGCGATGATGAGAGAGAGAAGGTTGCCGCATTTGTGATGGGGCCATCATCTTCACCGATATCTTCATCACCACCTTCACCGCCTTCTTCACCATCATCGTCCACTACTCACCTATGCCTTATGGCCAAGGGTGAACGAAAGGTACAAAACCATGACAGTGATAGTGATGATGATGATGATAGTGATAGTGATGATGATACACCTTCTTATGATGAATTAGTAAAATTGTTAAACAAATATTCTAGAATCATAAGAAGGACTAGAAATGAAAATGATGAGCTTCAACATGAAAATGAAACACTCACATCCAAACTAAAAGGTGCACATGATGATAGGGATGAGCTTATAGATCAAAATAAAACTATGTCTTTCACTCTCAAGGAGCTCAAAACCTCTAATAAAGAGCTTAAAGATCAACATGATAAACTTGAGAAGAAGCATGATGAGCTCTTCACTAGATATAATTCTCTAAAGGACAAATATACCACATTAAAAATTGATTATGATAGTCTTGTGGTTGCTAATGAACTTGCTCTTGAGACACATGATGCTTTTAACCATGTTGTTAAGTGTGATATAGCTACATCATGTGATGACTTGATCATTGAAAGCATTAAGCAAGGTTCTAGTAGCAAAGGCAAGAGTGTGGTTGAGTTAAGCAACCATGATGATTATGCCAAGATCAAGAGTGAAAATGAGAAGCTTGCAAGTGAGAACAAGAAGCTAAAAGGTTTGATGGCTCTTGAGAAGCAACCAACAAATGAGTCACTCATTGAAGAAAACAAAAAGCTCAAGCAAGAAAAAGAGCATCTCAAGACCGGCCTAAGCAAGGTCACAAGAGGCCAACATTTGCAAAGTGAGCTCCTCATGAACACCGTAATGAAGATGGATAGAAGTGGTATTGGGTACTTGGCAAATCAAGAGAAGAAAGCAAAAGCTCAACAACATCAAAACAAGTCAAAGCCCAAACCAAAGAGATGTGTTGAGTGTGGTCAAGAAGGTCACTTTGCTCATGAATGCAAAACTCCACCACCACAACCCTTGCCCAAGCATGCTAGACCTTTTGCCTTCAATGCACATTACATGCTAAGAAAAGATTCAAATGGAAAGATGAAAGTCATGTTTTTGGGTCCCCCAAACAAGAATAGGCCAAAGAAAATATGGGTTGCCAAGTCACTAGTGGAGAAAGTCAAGGGCCCCTCTCAAGTTTGGGTCCCTAAACAAAAAGCTTGATCTCTTGTGTGTAGGTGAACTACAAGACCGGTGGATCTCATTGGGTGATTGATAGTGGTTGCACACAACATATGACCGGGGATCCTCGTATGTTCACCTCACTTGAAGAGGATGGAGTATGTCAAGACAAGATCACATTTGGGGACAACTCCAAAAGCAAAGTCAAGGGTATAGGCAAAGTTGCAATATCAAATGATCATTCTCTCTCAAATGTGCTCTATGTTGCCTCCTTGAGCTTCAACTTGTTATCCGTTGGGCAACTTTGTGATCTTGGCTTCCAATGCTTGTTCACACCAAATGAAGTGGAAGTTTCAAAGATAGATGACAAGCAAGTGATATTCAAAGGCTTTAGATATAACAATCTTTATCTTGTTGACTTCACCTCCGAAGATGCAAATTTGATGACATGTTTGTTCACCAAGACCTCACTTGGTTGGCTTTGGCATAGGAGGCTTGCTCATGTTGGAATGAACACTCTCAACAAACTATTGAAGAAAGAACTAGTGAGAGGATTGAAGGATGTGAAGTTTGAAAAGGACAAACCTTGTAGTGCATGTCAAGCGGGCAAACAAGTTGCAAACACTCATCCAACCAAAGCTTTCATGTCAACTTCAAGAGTGCTAGAACTTCTACACATGGATTTGTTTGGGCCTACAACATACAAGAGCTTGGGTGGTAATCTCTATTGTCTTGTAATAGTGGACGACTACTCAAGGTATACTTGGACTTTCTTCCTTCATGACAAATCCGAAGTGGCAAATTGCTTCAAGAAGTTTGCAAAGAGAGCTCAGAATGAATTTGAAGTCAAGATAAAGAAAATTAGAAGTGACAATGGCAAAGAGTTTGACAACACCAACATTGAAGCTTATTGTGATGAAATTGGAATCAAGCATGAGGTCTCTTCAACCTACACTCCTCAACAAAATGGTGTGGTTGAGAGAAAGAACCGAACATTAATCACCCTTGCAAGAACAATGCTAGATGAGTACAACACTCCGGAGAAGCTGTGGGCCGAGGCAATCAACACCGCATGCTATGCATCAAATCGCCTCTTCCTACAAAAGTTTCTTGGCAAGACCCCTTATGAGTTGCTTAATGGGAAGAAGCCGGACGTCTCTTTCTTCCGGGTGTTTGGTTGCAAATGCTACATCTACAAGAAGCGTCAACACCTAGGGAAGTTTCAAAGACGTTGTGATATTGGTTTTCTTGTTGGTTACTCATCAAAGTCCAAGGCATATAGAGTATTTAACCATGCCACCGGTTTGGTTGAAGAAACATATGATGTGGAATTTGATGAATCTAACGGCTCCCAAGGAGCAATTGAGAATTGTGATGATGTAGGTGATGAACCCTTGAGGGAGGCCATGAAGAACATGCCGGTGGGAGACATCAAGCCAAAAGATGATGATGACGATGTACAAATCGTTGATCCACCATCTTCATCACGTGTGCCTCAAGATGATGACAAGAATGAGAGGTTTGAAAATGAAGACACTTATGTCTCTCATGAACAAGCCGAGGCACAAGCTCAAGATGTTGATTCTCCCCATCCACCTCCTCAAGTGGTTGATAGAAGAAACTCACCACTACTTCAAGCACATCCACAAGATCTCATCATAGGGAGTCCTACAAAGGGAGTAATGACTCGATCTCAAAAGCTAGCTTCTTTTGTTGAACATCACTCTTTTGTCTCTTGTGTTGAACCTAAGAATGTAGAAGAAGCTCTTAAAGATCCGGATTGGGTGAATGCAATGCACGAAGAATTGAACAACTTCACCCGCAATCAAGTATGGACACTTGAAGAGCATCCTAAAGGTGCAAGAGTCATTGGAACCAAGTGGGTGTTCCGAAACAAGCAAGATGACCAAGGCCTAGTGGTGAGGAATAAGGCAAGACTAGTTGCAAAGGGGTTCTCTCAAGTTGAAGGTCTTGATTTTGGAGAGACTTTTGCACCCGTTGCAAGACTTGAAGCCATTCGTATCCTCCTTGCATATGCATCACATCATGATATGAAACTATATCAAATGGATGTGAAAAGTGCATTCTTAAATGGCTTTATAAATGAACTAGTCTATGTTAATCAACCTCCCGGTTTTGAAAACCCTAGATATCCTAATCATGTTTATAGGTTGTCCAAGGCGTTATATGGGCTCAAGCAAGCCCCTAGAGCGTGGTATGAACGCCTCCGGGACTTCCTCATTGAGAAGGGCTTCATCATTGGGAAGATCGACACCACACTTTTCACCAAGAAGTTTAATGGGGAGATATTCATTTGTCAAGTATATGTTGATGATATCATCTTCGGATCAACAAATGAAGATTATTGCAAGGAATTTGGTGAATTGATGTCGAAGGAATTCGAGATGTCAATGATTGGTGAGCTCACATTCTTCCTTGGTTTTCAAGTCAAGCAAATGAGAGAAGGGATTTTCATCTCTCAAGAAAAGTATACCAAGGATCTTCTCAAAAGATTCAAGATGGAAGAATGCAAGCCAATCAAGACCCCAATGCCATCAAATGGACATCTCGACCTAGATGAGGGAGGTAAACCGGTCGATCAAACTCTCTACCGTTCTATGATTGGTAGCTTGTTGTACCTTACCGCATCTAGGCCCGATATCATGTTTAGTGTGTGCATGTGTGCTCGCTTTCAAGCGTGCCCTAAAGAACCTCACTTAAGTGCCGTAAAAAGAATCCTAAGATATCTTAAGCACACCCCAAGTATTGGTTTATGGTATCCCAAAGGAGCTAGATTCCAACTAGTTGGCTATTCCGATTCGGATTATGCCGGTTGCAAAATTGATAGAAAAAGCACATCCGGAGGGTGCCATTTGCTTGGGAGATCACTAGTATCTTGGTCATCTAAAAAGCAAAATAGTGTGGCTTTGTCCACCGCCGAGGCGGAATACATTGCCGCGGGGGCTTGTTGTGCACAAATCTTATATATGGAACAAACCCTCCTAGACTATGGAGTTGTTCTTGAAAAGGTGCCACTTTTATGTGACAATGAAAGTGCCGTTAAAATTGCTAATAATCCGGTACAACACTCTCGCACCAAGCACATTGATATCCGCCATCACTTTCTAAGAGATCACGTTGCTAAAAATGACATATCACTAGAAGGTGTACGAAGTGAAAATCAATTAGCGGATATCTTCACTAAACCTTTGGACGAGGCTACCTTTTGTAGGCTAAGAAGTGAACTTAATGTGCTTGATTCAAGTAACTTTAAAAAATGAGCGCGTGTTGTCCCTTGCATTGCATTGTATCATATGTCATGTTTACCTTATCGCAATGCATTTAGGGCTTGGCTAACACGGTTACGATAACCCTCCTTTGGAGGAGTGAAGAAGCCTAACCGTGGATCAAACTTGACAAGCAACCTAGCTTTACTTTCTTGTATTGCATTGCATATGCATGGTTGTTTGTTTGTCGTTTCTTTTCGGTTTAGCTTTGAGCAACCTCTGTGTTCGTCCATGAATAGAGAGAGCATTTGACGCTCCTAAAGGTCCAAAAACTCTATTGCATGGCCATACGTTACTCCTTGGGTGTTTATTGCCTATTTTCGTAAAAATTATACTAGCCTAAGGCAAACTATTTTGAAAAATTTGAGGGTTTGAGTGAGGTCACTCATATCAGGTTCCAATTGGTGTTTATTTGAGTCTCTTTGAATTGGAACTTGATTGGGAGAAGTCGCGTCGCAGTTCGGAACGAAGAATGGCGAAAAACAGCGACCGGACGCTGCACCGGACGCAGTGTTGCTGCACCACCGCGTCCGGTCCCGGCGTCCACCAGCGCGTCCGGTTTTCCAGAAGACAAAGTCCAGATCTAGGCACCGGACGCTGCACCGGACGCGCCTCTGACCACCACCGCGTCCGGTCCCTGCTACCACCACCGCGTCCGGTGCTCCGCGATGAATTCCCGAGCACTCAGCCTTCGGACTCTGACCGCGTCCGGTCTGTCCACACCGGACGCGCCCGGTGACTCCAGGCGCTTACTGGAGTGTCACCGGACGCTGCACCACCGCGTCCGGTGATTTTCACCACCGCGTCCGGTGCTACCGAATCGAGCGGATCTCGCCCTTATAAGACCGTTCCGTCTTGTCCGTTTTTGCTTCTTCCGCCCGACATCCGCCGCCGCCGTGCCCTAGTCGCCGTTCCGCCGCTCCCGCGCTTCTTCCTCGCCGCCGGCGAGCCTCCACGCGCCGCGCCTTCGCTCTCCGGCGAGCCTTGCCGCTCTCTCTCACTGCCGCGCCGCGCCCAGCTCGTTCTCTGCTCGCAAGCCCGCGCCCGCGCCACCACCGTGCGCCGCCAATAACCGCCGCTGTCCACCTCGCCGCCGGTGTGCCAACCAGCTGTGGTCTCCTCCAGCACCACATCTACTCCCTCGTGCGCCCGGGCACCTCGTTCCCATCCTTCGGCCGAGTTTTGAACCTAGGGTTTACCCCTAAACCCTAGCTTAGGGTTTCTTTCAACCCTAGGGCTTGTCGAGGTAACGGCTCGTCTCGATTCCGTTTTCGATTCAAGTCCTTTCAATTCTCTCGTTAGGGCTTGCCGATGACCATAACCTTTAATTGCTATCTAGTTTGGTCGTTTCAGTGCTCGATCGCCGATCTCGGGAGTTCTCGCGAACTAGATCATCTCGTCCCTTCACCGTCGTCTCGTCGATCCGAGGTAGCTTAGCGTCGTTTCACTTCGTATCTCACGTGCTTGCTATCTAGGGTTTCGTATCTTTAGATATATATATGCTTATTGTATATCTCTCTATTCCATACGTGCAGCGAGTCAGTCGGTGTGCCGGGTCAGATCTGTTTGCTTAATCCGAGGCCAAGCCTGCGGATACGGATTGAGGCCAAGCCTCTCGAGTGTCAGTTCATCATCTCACAGAGGTTCTCAGGCAGTCAGTCAGCATGGTGCGTTGCAAGAACGCCGGAGGAGCTCCTGGTGACGGGGACAACAGTCCTCCCCGTCGTGATGAGATTGCGCGCGGTAAGCGCATCAAGATTGCAGCCAGGAAGAAGAGGAGGACACTTTCAGATGCAGAGGTTGCTCAGGCCGTGGCAGACGCCGCAGAGCAGGCAGAGAGAGGTGGCAGACGCAGTGGGTTACACATAGGCGAGCGTCGCTTTCATCTTGAAGGTCGACAGCTCGGCACTGAGGCCACTGAGGACACCGAGGCTACAGCACCTTCAGAGCAGATGTCAGTGGATCCACCCACAGAGCAGACAGAGGCTACACAGGACACTGAGGCTACCCAGGCTACTGAGGCTCCACAGGCCACTGAGGATACAGAGGAGCAGGCAGCTCAGTCTCCACCACGTCGTCGCTCCACACGTGCTCGTACTCAGGTGACACCTAGGCCAGAGGGCCCGCGTCGTGGTGCACGACCTCCTCCCAGAGTTAGAGGGTCACCCCCGGTTGTGCACTTAGACCTGAGGGGTGCTTCTTCACGTCAGGTGAAGAGCTTGAGGTTTGTGGAGGTCAGCCGATGGTTTCCACCTGTCAGAGATGCCAGTGCTTCAGAGGGTTTCTATACCCCACTTCAGGAGGACTTCTACAGGGCCCTAGTTGACAGTGGCATTGCTTTCAGACCTCAGAGGGTATGTCGACTAGAGGCATTGGTTGATGTTGTGGGAGAGCAGCTCCGTCCGCACCTGTTCTATCTGCCTGGCTTATCAGATCTTCTTGGACGGACAGGTGCTTACTGCGGCACATGGGTCAGGGAGTTCTATGCTTCTCTTTGGATTGATCCTGCCCATGAGTTCATACACTTTGCTTTCAGAGGCCGCGATCACAGATTGTACAGCTCCAGAGCTCGAGAGATTCTCAGACTACCAGCTTCTGACACAAGGATCCATCAGTTGTGCTATGGTCAGACTCCACCTCCCAGACGCCCTCACGGCGGTTCAGTGCCACCCACCGACCTGGTTCGACCCTGCTTTCGCGAGCCTTTTGGCGAAGGGTCACGTCGTACTCCTGCCAGCCTGACGCCACTTGCCAGAGTCTTGGATGCCATTCTCAGACGCACTCTACTTCCTAGACTTGGCTACAGAGAGGGACTGACGAGGATGCAGCTTTGGGTTGTTCACCACCTCATGACACAGCGACAGTTTGATATCTGGGATCTTATCCTGAGTGAGATGGAGGACACCATTGCTGAGGGCTTCAAGGGCAACCGTCAGCTTCCCTATGCCCACTGGATTTGTTTCATCATCAGATCAGCTATCCAGATGCCACCAGAGATCAGGGCAGAGATTGCCAACACCACTACATCATTCCCTGATTATGATATTCGACAGCTTTGGGCTTCTATCACTAGAGAGCAGGCTCCTGCACCAGGACAGCGTGAGCGCCCAGAGGTTCCTGAGACAGCAGCTGAGCAGGACGCTACAGTGGACGAGCTTGCCGAGGCAGAGCTCGCAGACCTTGACACTCAGCCTGCTGGGATACCTGAGGATGTCACTTCAGACAGCACTGATGAAGACTATCAGCCCATCCCCAGGTACCGGTCTCCTCGGTCTCACGACCACGAGGCCGGTGGATCTGGCTCAGCCTCCCGCTCAGACCCAGCCATGGTGGCTATCCTTGAGAGGTTGACCCAGGCTCAGGAGCAGCAGCAGCAGCAGATACAGCGCCAGGCACAGGATACAGCTGCAGCACTAGCACAGATTCAGGCTCGTCAGGACGAGTTTCAGAGACAGCAGCTTGAGATCCAGAGGCAGCAGGTTGAGATGCAGCGACAGAGTCAGCAGCAGTACATGGATCTCCTGCGCCATCTTATCACAGTTGGGGTTCCTCCGCCAGCTTCTGTCATGACTCAGGCTTTGCATTCCAGTGGTCCGTCGAGTCAGGGACAGCCGAGCTTTCAGTTTACATCTCCACAGCAGCAGGTTCCCCAGTCTTTTCAGTCCCCGAGCTTCACTCCTATACATACGGGGTTTACACCGTCAGACCAGCCTCGCCCGCATCTTCTGACAGGCACACCTCTTGGTGATTACAGTGCCACCTACAGCGAGTTGACTGGTCAGCCGACACCCTCGCATACGACTACGTTTCACACTTCGTCAGGGTTGTCAGCTTCCGAGGCAGTCGTTCCACCAGTGACAGGGACCGGGACTACTGAGACCATCCCTTCTTCAGTTGCCTCGACAGATCCCCCAGCTACTGGCGCACTTCAGGCTCAGGTTACTCAGACAGATCCACTTGTTGCTACACAGTCAGTGCCTGTTCCTGCTCAGACCCAGACCGCTCCACAGCCACGTGCTTCTTCAGAGGGTCAGCCAGATAGCTCAGACTCCGAGGATTCGCTTCACTTTGTGATCACTCCGCGCACCTCGGCACCCGACACGACTCCGTCTGTCCCCCCGTCAGATTAGATTAGTTTTTTGGCGCTTGATGCCAAAGGGGGAGAGAGAGTAGTTTCAGGGGGAGTTTGTTAGTGGGTTTTCGTTTTTTCGTGTGCTTCTTCATGCATATCTTGTTTATTTTCAGCATTGCATTCGTGTGACATTGTCGTCGAGTCGTAAACCTTAAATCTTAATGTGTTATTCGTCTCAGTGATTAATATTTGTCACCGTTTTAGCTATAGCTCTAAGGTTGTGCTTCCGTGCCTTACTCCGATTACTTATGAGCTATCCTTATGTGTACTAACGCTTTTTGTCTTATCTTATGAAGTACACTCTTTTGGCTTGGGGCACATAAGCAATTCCTAACCCCTTGTGCTTATTGTATTTTGCTTATGTGAACCAAGCATGCTTGAAAACCTTCACTCTAATCCATTGAAACTTAGTGTTGTCATCAATCACCAAAAAGGGGGAGATTGAAAGCATCTAGGCCCCAAGGTTTGGTTTCGGTAATTAATGACAACACTTTATTACCATGACTAACGTGTGTTTTGCAGAAACATTGGTAAGTTAGGTCATGGAGGTGATAACTGCTTTGAGCACTGTGGCTTCGTGTCCCTTGATGGAAATCGTTTCGGTTTTCAAAAGAGTGACGTCAAGATTAAGGACGGTTAGTTCCGGATGACGAAGTGTTGAGACACATTCGGAATAGTCGTTAGGATCTTCGTTTTTCTCTTTTGGCCGTACTATAAAGGGGGGCATGAATGGGTAGCTTGACCTAGGCAAGTCCTATGTTTAGGTGTGGTGCACACTTGTTAAACTTGGCGCTAGGCAACCCTAGATTGGCTCAAGGTTCAGTTAGAAGCAACTTGGTTGAAGTTGCGACGCGTTTCGGGCTGTTTTCTAGGCACCGGACGCGGTCTTCGGGAACACCGGACGCGTCCGGTGTATACGTTACCGCGACTAGGTTTCGGCCTCGACCACCGGACGCGGTCCTCGCGAGGACCGGACGCGGTGGTCAATGACCGACACGTGTCACCGAGAGAAAACGCCCGTCGGACGCGACCTGGACTTGATCGGCGCGTCCGGTGCGAGTCCAGTAAGGTCCAGAGAGGACCGGACGCGTCCGGTCTTCAGGCATCGGACGCGGCCTCGCGTCCGGTGTAAGTCCAGTAAGCACCCTTGCACGTCGGACGCGTCCGGTGCTACCTGACCGGTGCGTCCGGTGTTTCGATTTCGAAATCGCGTTTTGACCGTTACGGGGGACCGGCGCGTCCGGTGTGTTGCACCGGCGCGTCCGGTGACCCCGTGCCAGAAAGTAACGGTTCGTTTTCTCTGAGGGGTGTATAAATACAACCCCTCCACCTCTTTTAGAGGCTCTCTTGCTCATTCAAACATCTGAGAAAACCCTTTAGAGTGCAAGGGAGTGCAAGAGCTCTAGTGAGGATAGAGATTTGAGAATCAAAGTTTGAGTTTCCTCACTAGTGATTCGAGAGTAGCAAGTGTGCATCCACCTCCTCATTTGGGCTCGTTGTGGTCAAGTGAGAGTTCTAGCTTGTTACTCTTGGTGATCGCCATCACCTAGACGGCTTGGTGGTGATTGGGAGTTTGGTGATCATCCGGCGGAGCTTGTGGATGACCCAACTCAAGTTGTGAGCGGTTTTGGGTGATTCGCCGCGACGGAGTGTCGAAGAATCAACCCGTAGAGAGCACTTGATCCTTGCGCGGATCAAGGGGGAGCGACACCCTTGCGCGGGTGCTCCAACGAGGACTAGTGGGGAGTGGCGACTCTCCGATACCTCGGAAAAACATCGCCGTGTTCCTTGCCCCTTTACTTTCAAGCAATTACTTTCTCGTATTTACTTTCATTGCTTGTTTTACATTCCTAGAATTGCCATGCTAGACTAGGATTGGAAACTAGGGTGCAAAACTTTTTAACGGTAGACTCTCTAGGAACACAAGTAGGCACTAGGGGTGAATTCCGGCTTGTAGGATTTAATTCTTGCAATTAATTTTTAGAGAAGCCCAATTCACCCCCCCTCTTGGGCATCTTGATCCTTTCACGTACCACAGTAGGGCACATGGCCAGCATCCACGGGCAGTGTTGGGCACGAACGCTCGAAAGAGGCACGGGGCGCACGGCTCCCCAATCGGGCAGCGGCGGTGTCTGGAAGCACCCTCTCCTGATAGGGTTCCTAGGGCGTGGCGACTTGGGCCGTGACTGGGGCCAGGTGGGGTGGCGGCCGAGCTAGGCCTGCAGCGCAATGTGGACCGGATGGAGGTGGCGTGACGTGGGCCGGGTGGAGGAGCGTGGGTTGGAGGTCCTGCTAGTGGGCTGTGCGAGCTGGACGTGGCGAACTGGGCCTCATGGCCGGCTAGGCCAAGAGAGGGAAAGAGCCAGCTTGGGATAGCGGGATGATGAGAAGAAGGGGTGGGCTGGCTGCCTAGATTGGAAAAGGAATGGAAAAAGGAAATTTCCTTTTAATGACTTATGAATTTGAGAGGGATTCAAATGGGATTGAAATGGAGTCAAAGGAGAATTGAGAAGGGTCCGAAAGGGACTTGAAAGAAATTCAAGGAGAGGAGGACAAGGGATTTTTCTCCAATCCTTGCTAGGGGAAAGATAGAAGGTCTTCCCATTTCGCTAATGTGATTAGAGAGGGAATCAAAGGGATTCCTTTTATGAATTTATGACACAAAGAATTCGAGAGAGATTTGAAGGAGTTCGAGACAATTATTTATACAAGATTGAAGGGGATTTTTGCTATAGATTTTTGCTCTCCAAACTCCCAACATGACAACTCAAAACCAACTTAAGAACATGAGCACTCTCCTACAATCAATTTTATATGAATGCCACAATTTGTTAACAAGCTCCGCTTAGTTGACTTCGGTTTGACCTAAGGACTACATGATTCGCACATTTGCAAGAATTTTTTTTAAAAAGCTCATATTTTTGGTTTCTCAAAAACCTGGGATGTTACAATCCACCCCCCTTACAAGAATCTCATCCCTGAGATTTAGGAGTTGCTACGGTTGAAAGATAGCTAGTTAGGTTTATCTATGGTTGATGGCTTTCACCGGATGCTCTTCGTGCATTAATGCATTAGGTTTTTGTAATGGAGCTTTTGAGGGAAGAACTTTGGAAAATAGTTTTCATAAACCCTTCTAAATAGAGAAGTCATTTTTAAGAGGCTTTGAAAACAGGTTTTCATAAACCCATTTTTGGAAAACGCCATTTGGAGGAGGCCGCTTTTCTCAAAATTTTCAAAAACACAAATAAAGGGTTTGAAGCATCTTTTCACAAAGCATTTTGAATTTGGTGCAAGGCTTTTGAAACGTTTGAAATAGGCCAAGAGTTTTGAATGGGGCAAAACTTTTCAAAATTCCATTTTTAAAGCCATTTTTTACTCCAAGATAATAGTTTATTTCGCAAAGCTTTGAGTTTTGAAACCTTTTGATAAAACAAGGCAGTTTTTTAAGTAGAGATTTTTGAAATCCAAAACATCTTTTGCTTTGAATAAAATCCTTTCAAAGCAGTTGCTTTTGAAGCAAGGTTTTGAAAAGCTGGGCTTAGGATTAGAGTGGTATATGGGTACCACTTGGGAGCGGTCATAGTCATGTACCTCGATACCTGCATACGCCCGGCAGCAGCCATGTGGATGCGTCACACATGGGGCCCCAAGTTTCGTAGCGGCACCAAGGGTTACGGTTATGACACACCACCAATTAAGTCCCCAGCAACAACTTGATATCCCAAGCTAGAGGGAGGGGAGAGTTTTTAGAAGGGACAAGGAAAACACCTTTGTGAAATGGTTTTGGAAGGCACGTTTTTGAAAACATAGTTTTTAAATCTTTTGTTTCATAATTCTTGCAAGGAGGAAGGTCACAACCTTTTAATTTTGAAATCAAATCAACACAAAAATAATTGAGATAGGTTGTATCCCACTTTGGTTTTTGAAACTCAAATCAAAACTTTTGAATTTTTGAATTTTTGAAGATGACTCGAAATCATTTCTCACTTTAAAAGGTAAAGCTTTCGCAATCAATTTTTTTTGTTTTCAGAAACCTTTTTCCAAAGCAACACTTTTGAAACTAGATTTGGAAAGTTAATTTTGGTTTTGCTAATTTTTTTTGGAAAGGTTATAAACAAAATCTTTTCACAAGGATCTTGTTTTATAAATCAATTGCAAACCCTTTTTGAACACAAGGTTCGTTTCAAAAAGAATTTGGCTCCCATGTTGAAATCGAAAGCTTTAAAACAAAAATAATCCAAGGACTTTGGTTTGAAACATTTTGTTGATTAAAAAGCAAAACTTTTGTTTTTCGGAGGTGAAATTGTTGGACTTTTGAAGAAGACAGGCTTTCAAGCTGTTTCACAAAGAGCTTTTGAAATCAAATCGGGTTGAGAAAAGAATTAAAACTGTTTTTCTTTTGAAACAGGAAAACTTTTAAGAAGTTCTGAATCTGTTTTCCTTTGAAATAGAAACTCTTTTGCTAAAGAGGAGACTTTTTTAAATAATGGAGGGAGGGTAATTTTGAAAATGCATTTAGTTGGGAGCCAAAAATAGTTTTGAAACGGTCTAGTAAAGACATGATGCATCAGCTTTTATATTTTTACTCTTGTTAGTCGGGGGTCACTTATCCAGTCATAGGATGGCATTGGGTTTGGCCGGTTAGGTTATCCAGTACCTGGAGTCTCACATACACAAAATAGCTTCTACAGCTTACACTCAAACAATAAGAAGCATAAGAAGCACAACAAACACAAGATCCAGGCAAACAACCACATTACAATCCCTATATGCATAGTGTTGGCAGAAGGCGACTCCTAAACCTTCAAGCCTCACACAAGTACCGACTAGCGTGGGTAGTAAGGGATATGTTACATAAAGGTCAACTTTCTAAAATAGGATTCAGTTAGCACCAGAAATCAAGGCAGAGGGAGAAACAAGTGTCAGCTTCTAGAGTCCTATATCCGACTGGATGTTTGGCTTCTAAACTAGTGTTTGGTTCTATGGGTCTCGTCCTAGAGTCAAGTATGGCTCTGATACCAACTGAAATGATCTCAATTTTCCTCGAAGGAAAAATTCACAGATACGATTTATAATGTAGTAGATCACGAGGGCAATCCATCACATTATCAATTATCAACAGATATCATAGTCATACATCATAGAATTACATGTTACAAGGCTTTACAACACTGGTTAACACACCTATTACATCGCTACAGCGTCCGAGGACGAAGGCCACTCCTCCAATGACAACACATCACCGACTACAGACTAGAGTCTTTGGATCTTTTGTCCTGAGAAAAATATCATGTAGCACATGCTTGTAACCCTATACTCCCCTTGCATCTATAAAAGGGTAAGGTAGGGACCATTTCATGAGGACAACAAAAAACAAACACACCGATTCTAGACATAAATACACTCACTCCTCTCGTTTTGAGACCTGGGAGCTCCTCCCTCTCGCCCGCTTGTAACCCCTACTACAAGCACTTTGGTGCAAGATAATATAAGACTCCTCTCTTGCACTGGATGTAGGGCATTCTTTAGCCTAAACCAGTATAAATCATTTGTGTTCTTCTTGCACTCCATCTGGATCCCGACGCGCAGACACATAATGCCCGATGGTTCTAGGGACCGCCAGTTCTTACACCGACATTTGGCACGTCAGGTAGGGTACAGTTTGCGCATCACAAATCACTGATCCTGCAGGGTTCAGGATGGCTACTTTACCCCACCTTCGCCCGACGGTCATCTCATCAGCGGCCGGAGGCAACGTCAACTTCACTCTGGGCTCCCATATCTGGTTTGGGAGTCTCGAGTTCATCATCACTGGGTAAGGCCACGACCTCGACCTCATCCCACCGGCCGACAAGTTTGCTAGCTTCCCCGAGCCCGCGATCGACCTACGACGATGTTCCGACGAGTTGAAGAACATGTGGCCCAACGAGTTTAGCCTGCTTGGCCTACCACAAGCTGCTCAGCCCTGCCACGACAAGAAGGTTCATAGCCCATCAACTAACATTTACCATCTCAGCCCCAAGGCAGGTGAGGTGCTAGAGGACCTGCCACAACAGCTCAGGCATGCCATTGCTGACACCTAGGCATCAACAGAGACGAGCTCCAACTCCAACTTCCTCGACTTCGACTACGACGACAACAACAACGACGACTACCAAGGCATCATCGGTTTTGCCAAGCTTCAAAAGATGCAACGCTTTCTGCGCATCAGCGACTACCTCCTCAATGACGAGCCATGCAACGACGACTTCATCGATTGCTTCGACAGCTACGAGCTCTCATGGCCATGAAGGGGACAGCCGGATCCCAACACAGAATTCGGTTGACCGAGCCCGCTCCCCTGATTATCTTTATTATCGATACTACCTCTAAATCACTCTTAAAATTCTCTATGAATTATTTTTTAACTCCCTTGCAATACCATATATATATATAAGAACATCATACATGCATCACATACATGCATCATGCATGCCTCATACGCGCATCACGTATATGCATCATGTATATGCGTCATACATGCATCATACGTGCATCATACATACGTCATGCTGCATCATGCATCATGCATGCCTCGTACGCACATCACGTATATGCATCACGTATATGTGTCATACATGCATCATACGTGTATCGTACATACGTCATGCTATATCATGCACACGTACATGCCTCATACGCGCATCACATACATGCATCATGCATGCCTCGTACGCGCATCACATCCATGCATCATGCATGCCTTGTACGCGCATCACATACATGCATCCTGCATGAATCATATGTGCATCACATACATGCATCATGTATATACGTCATACATGCATCATATGTGCATCGTACATACGTTATGCCGCATCATCTGCACACAGTCTGAATCCGAGCCTAGAGTTCGTAGGCTGGCCCTGCAAAAAGGTTTCGACAGCCGCTCCGACCCAACAAGAGTGAGGGATGGTGTGTAGGGAGTGGCACAATAGAGGCTAATACCCGGGTGCCTCGAGCACCATATGGGACTCCCCGAACCATGTTCACGCCTTGACGGACACCGATTTAAGGGTTTTTCACCGGAGAAAGACAACGAGCCACCGAGGTTGTGCCGAAATGACCCTGGTTACCCTAAATTGGTCGTCGAGGGTATGAGGTCGGTCACTAGATACCTACATCGGAACCCTAGCGAATGGGATCTGGGGCCTCACTCGAAATGAAATACCCGCTAGCAACTCAAACGGACACCACAAAAAACAGCCCTATTCGAGAGGGATGACGTACCGCTATCCAAACCCTCCTTCTTTGTGAAAAAGATGCGAGAGGGGAATGCATTGGGCCTCCTGACCGAATCAGGGCCACGAGCCTCGATTTTTGGAATCCCAGATTCATGTGCACTGACAAACGAGGCCTACCAAGGCTCAAAGAGTGGGGACGAATCATCCGGAGCCGAGAAGACGCCCGAGGGGAAGAAATTTGATCAAACAGACATCTTTACCGCACACTAGACTCAAGGGTCGCCCTAGGACGTGGGGTGGCAGAGGTCACCTCGACACCAAGAAGCCTACCTACATCGTAGAAACAAATCCTAGGGAAGTCTCAGGTCCAAATCCATGCGGTTGGCTACTGCTGAAGGCCCCTAGAGGTCTACCGAGGCCCACCATAGTTTGTCAAAGCCTAAGAGGTAAGGATGATTCAAGAAATAGCGTCCGAGGGCAAAAAAGTTGGGCCGACAGACATCCCATCAGCGCGTGGTCCTCAAAGGGTTACCGATCCCGCCTCGGGCCGTGGGTGGCAGGGGTCGCCTTGACACTAAAGCCCTATCTATGCCTCGGGACAGGTGCCTCCCCCTAGAGGACCCCGCCACGCTTGCCGCCGGCGATGCTCCGATGGCTTTCGTCATTAACTAAATGTATATTGTAGGTAAACAATGGACCAACTGGTCAATAAAGAAATTAAAACCAAAACTTCATTGTTCAGCACAAAATAAATGACGCCTCACGTCACAAGCTAACAAATATAACGAAATAAAAAAAGCCCTAAGGGGTAGCGTCGCGAGGGAGCTCCGTCAGGATCTGCTGGGCAAGGATGAGGACGGCCACTGCCTCCTTGGCAGGGCCGTAGCGTGCCACCAGGTTCTTGTGAAGGCATAGCGGCTCCTCCACAGGGAAGCCCTCGATGCCAGTAAGGTCCGCACCAACCGACAGCTCCGCCATAGCCAGGGAGACCCTAGTGCTACGACGGATGCCGCTCTCGATGGCGGCGGTAACTTGGCAGCGCGCGGCCTAGAGCTGATCCTCCCTAGGGCCTGGGGCAACCCCCACGTAATCTAGGAAGGCATCTACCGTAGCACGGAGACCTTCCAGCTCCATGGTCACCCATAACACACGAGATTCCACCCATAATTAGAAAGGACATGTACAAACAAGAAATGAAACAGAGGGAAAGAAACTTACCGACGCCATGACGGTCGGCGTCCTCTAGCTGACGGAGGAGGACGTTCTCCCTCCCCTCTATGTCCGCTACCGCAGCATGAACAAGCACCTACTCCTCCACCCGTTCCACCGACGTCCTCGATGGTCTAGCTTGGGCCCCGGCGAGGGCCTGATGGGAGGGGTAACAATACCGGAGGCTCCCCATGGAGATGCCGCTAGTACGCAACTAATGGCCTCTCCCCGTGTGTGGGGGCATTAACCCCTATACCCCTATGGCTAGACTTGGGCTGGCTAGACTAGTGGGCCTGGCCCATCAGAAGACGACGCGTGGCCCAATCGATCTGCTCAGTGTCCCATGCAAGGAAGGAAAGCAAACTTGGAGATCAAGCAAGATCCTAGTCGGTTAGAATAGGAATCCTTATCCGGCCAGCTATGGCAATTGTAACCGACTAGGATTAGTTTTCCATATTTGTAACCTTGCCCCCGGACTATATAAGGCGGGCAGAGGACCCCCTCAAAAGACATCTCATCTCTCTCAATATACACATCAATACAATATGACGCAGGACGTAGGTATTACACCCTCACGGCGGTCGAACCTAGATAAAATCTTTGTGTTTGTCTTGCATCACCATCTAGTTTGTAGCTTGCGCACCTGTCTGCCGACAATTTACTACCTTGGGCATACCCCTCGGTAGACTGCCGACCATATCTCATCGACAGTGGTGCACCAGGTAGGGGGTGTGCGTACAGCTTCCTAGGCAAGCAAGATGGTCATCATCCCTGACTCCACGGCCATGGTGGATGGTCTCTTATTCACCGTTGGCCAGATCACCTGGACCACCACCATCGACAGCTTCGCTGCCACTGCCATGGAGGAGGCACAGATCCGATCTCCGTTGACCATGCCTTTGTCGGCTATAGCTCCGACCACGCTGGCTATGGCTCTGACCACCCCAGCAACGGCTCCGACCACACAACTTGTCGACCACTCCCCCGCTACAAAGGAAGGATGATCGACAACACTGACCTAACCGAAGCTATCGACCAGGTCGGCCACAAGCTCTCGCAAACCCTGACTTTAGTAGATTCAATTCAAAATCAATCTACCGAGCAAGTACTTCTTCACCACAACAGATCTACCCGACTAGTTCGGGCTCGTCGTCCAACACGGCATGATACATATCTAGTGGTCACCGCTACTCCTAAAGGACATATAGTATGCCTTCACTCGATTCCTACACCCAGCCTCAGGCTCTCTGAGTACCAAGTCCTGACAGAGGATTGCCAGGCCCTCCCATACGGCCTGAAAACGCTGCTTTCGAGTATGCATATCATACATCTCATCTGTTCATGGGTTCCATGGAGCGAGACCATGTTTTAGATTTGTACTTCCTAAATATACCTCGACCATCACCAGGCAACGCCATCAACATGGTCGGTATCTAGGAGCATCATGAAGGCTTGGTTCATACACTGCTCGAGGATGGCGACTCCAGCACTGGATCTACATGCTCTGTCCACACCGAGGCTGAACACCTCGAAGACGACGAATATGATCTGGATCCACCACCGTACCCTCTGGGTTTCTCTTTGATCCCAAGGTTCCCACCGAGACATGGCGACATGGTGCTCAACGTCACCAATGATGAGCCCGCGTGGGAGAAACTGATGAGCAACGGCAGCTTTGCGAACAGCGTAACACCGACCGCGCCGAATGCCGTCATTAGGAGGCTATAGAAGAAGAGAGTCGAAGGGGACCCCGACCAAGAGATCTATCCACCGCCTTTGATAGGGTTGGTGAGCGACAAGTTTTCTAGACTCCAAGCGCCAACATGGCTGTCGCCATGGCCAACTTGGACCGCTTACATGACCAACCAAAAATCTAGCAGGTCCATGAAGACATTCGTGCACATCTGATCACTGCTATGGGCTAAACCATCGAGCTAGCTAAATGAGCTTAGAATTCCTCGAGCACATCAATTGCATCTAGCCAGAGTCATCATGTTTTAGAACACCCAAGTCGCCAACAACCATCTAATCTGCGCAATGATCCACCCCCAGTCAACCCTTGCGGCGGCGATGGCGGTAACAGTGGTGGTGGCAGCGGCGGTGGCGATGGTGGTCATAGCGGTGGTGATGGTGACGGTGCTCACGGAGGTGGTCGTGGTTGTCGGGATAACAACCGCAATCGCCACAGTAATCGGGATTAGGAAGTAAACCAAGACCCCAACCACGATCTTCGGCAGCAACTCCGTTCGCATGACGCCCGCAGTCGCATCCTCAGTCACGCCAATGACCGTCAAGCTTATGAGAACATCTGTCATATCGAATACGACACTGAGCACGGTCCTCCCAGCCTAAAATAGTTCACTTCTCATCTCCAACAAGTTGTATGGCCGAAGAACTTCAAGCTCAAAAAGCTCAGGAAGTACAATGGCAAGGAGAACCCCGAGAACTGGATCACACTTTATGAGATCACCGTCCGACCAGCTTCGGGCAATGAACACGTAATGGCTAATTATCTTCTAGTTGTTCTTGATCAAGCCGGTCATCAATGGCTCTTGAGCTTGCCGGAGAACCAGTTCGATAGCTGGGCACAACTCAAGCAGCCCTTCATCAACAACTTCATCACCACGTGTGACCAGCCGAGCAATAAGTATGACCTCGAGCGCATACGTGACCACAAGGATGAGCTGCTACGCGACTACATCCGATGCTTCTCGGATATGCGCCTCAAGATCCCTAAGATTTCTAATGACGAGGCAGTCTCAGCCTTCATCAAGGGCCTCTGTCACCATGACGCCCTCAGAACAAGCTGCTCCAGAAATGGCTGACCACGGTCTCCGAGTTGCTCGCCATCGCCAAAAACTACGTGGACGCAAATGACGCCAAGAAGATAATCAAGGAAGACATAGGAGGGCCATCACGCCCCAAAAACCCACCGCGTCGCGATGACAACCGCGACAACCGTGGTCGGAACGACAACCGCGATCGTCATGATTAGCGCAACGACAACTGTGACCACGGAGACAACCGTGATCGGCGGTGTGACCGCCGCAATGCCTTCAGAGGCAAGCGTCCTCACGAGGACGATCATGAAGTCAACGTGGCTAAGAAGTCAAGTGGTCACCATGACTACCAGGATGACTACAACAAGGCCTTGAAGGGTCCCTACTAGCTTCATCCCAAATCCAATCACACCAAGGAGAATTGCCACTTCCTCAAGAACATCTACGCCAAGCAGCTTGCTGCCAACGACGCTGCAAGGGCCGACCACGATGCATAATGATGAGATGGTGATGATGACGATGACGAATAGGACAGGGATCCTCGTCATCAATACGTCACTCCCACCAAAACCATCCACTCCATCTTCAGTGAAAAGGTGTCTCTAGAGTCCAAACACGAGCGCAAACTGCTCCAACGGGCTTGCATGAGCATCACCGACGCCGACGGCCTCATTACCGATCCCAGGTTTCTAGTCTGGTCTCATCGAGAAATCTCCTTCAATCGTGAAGACTGGTGGGCCATAATTCCTAAACCTGGTCGATTCCCCCTCGTCCTCGATCCCTGCATCAACAGTGTCCAGTTCGAGAGGGTCCTCATAGACGGCAGCAGTTTCATCGACATCCTATTTCGCAATAGCTTGCTCACTCTAAAACTGAGCTAGGCTGATCTCAAACCCTATGAGGCACAGTTTTGGGGCGTTCTCCCCGGATAGAGTTCTATACCTCTCGGGTAGATCACGCTCCCTGTGCAGTTTGGGACTGCAGAACACTTCCGCACCGACTACGTTAACTTCGTGGTCGTGGACTTCGACGACACCTACCACGCCATCCTTGGTCGACCAATGCTCACCAAATTCATGGCAATGCCACACTACTCATATTTGGTGCTCAAGATGCCAACCGAGCACGGCGTCCTCACTCTCAGAGGCAATGTCTACACTGCCTACACCTATGAAGAGGAAAGCTTCAAAGTGGCCGAAGCCACCGACCTCTCGATCCGCTGGAGCAAACCTTGGTCGATGCCACCAAGACTCCCGCCGACCACCTGGAGATCCCAAAGCTACAAGCCCCACGCAAGAGCATCAAGTCCAAGGACCACAAGGAGATCTAGCTAGTCGACAGTGATCCCAGCAAGACGGCCCTGATCGGGGCCAATCTGGATCCCAAATAGGAACATGCACTCATCAAGTTTCTAAGGCACAATGTATGTGTGTTTGCGTGGAAACCCACGGACATGCCCGGTGTACCTCGGCACCTGATCGAGCACTCCTTGAATGTCTCAAAGACTGCCAAGCCTATCAAGCAGAAGCTATGATGGTTCGCTCGTGATAAAAAGGAGGCTATGTCACACCCGGTTTTCTAAAGAACAAAACCAGGCTAATCATATGTGTGCCCAGGAAGTCCACACATATGCCAGAATAAAAAAAAATATCAGAAACAATGTTATTATATAACGTATACATAGCTATATTAACACTTACATCAGAGTATTGCGGAACGGTCACTAATCTTTTCTTCAGGCTCCAACATCACAGGGACGGCTGACTGGGGGTAACATATGCCTAGCACTTCTACTAGTCTTCTGGAAACTCCACTACACCTTTGTCCTTTTTCCGAGTAGCATCTTATTACACACTGGAGTGTTGGGGAAATAGCAAGAGTGAGTCCATGTCGAACTCAACAAGTATAACACAGGGTTCATGAGGCTCAAAAAGGCTAGACACTGTTTGACTGCGTTTAGCTTTTAATCATCATATAATTAGCAATTGAGTAGCATCAAGGTAATCCAAATCCCATTAATGAATCAATGATCAATTGTAATAAGGATAATGAATAGCATTACCATGAGCATAATAATAATCAACAATAATTAAGCATGATATAACAATGGTGATCAACTATTCTGTAAGAATCCCCAAGGCCGCTCGTATCCGTGAGCACGGCTAGTATACCAGTTTTTAACTCTGCGCAGAGGTGTACACTTTCACTGTGAGTCATGATTTCCAAATGCATGGGTTTGCAAGGCCCAAAACATCAGAGACCATATAAAGCCATTCAAAAGTTTGTCTAACAAGTTAGGGCCATTAGATTCACTCGGCAGGCAGATGTAGAACCCCCCTTCCCTATGGCACAACAACCGCAGCCTATACACACTAGGCCAGGGGCTCGCACTACACCCAACGTGGCAAGCCTTTCTTACGCCATTTAAGGTAACCTCTAACAAGCTAGAAAAGGTCTCTTGAACAACTAGAGCCAGAGCCATATAGCCCTCACAGCTGTACTGTATGTCCCGGTTATCACTTACAGGTAAGTCCTTATGGAGAGTAACTAGAGCATCAAAATAACCCACATGCTCTAGCCCCCTTTCAACAGTAATAAAATCATCTTAATTGGTTGATTGCATAATCCATTAGTCAAATTACAATATCATTGTTCATAATTAAGCGCTAGCAGTAGCTACCCAAATGCATAACCCATAGGTGACAAGGAAACAAGATATCAATAGCTAAGTTATAATCTCTATGGTTGTCAAGGAAGACACATGCATATGTATGATAATTTCAGTGAATAGGACAACAAGGATGGTCCCATGTTATACTTGCCTTAATCAAAGCTTTCCTGATGATACTGCTGGTCTGGCTCAAAATAATACTCCTGATCGTCCAGATATTGCTCACCTTCTATACCCGATCATCAATCAACAACACACATGCATCCAATCAAACATACACGAAGCAAACAAAGAGATACAATTAGAACAGTACACCAATAGTAGCAAAACAGTAATAAAAGTTTATAAAACTCTTCTACACATTTCTACGATCACACAGACGCAAAGATCACCAAATTCGGAGTTAAAACGTATAAGTTATGAATTTTCTAAGATTTCCTATAGATAAATAAATACTTAATTATAAACTCGAAAAATAAATTATCAAAACTAACTGTACAACTACACTAACATGTAGAGCTCGCAAATACGAACCTAACGCAATTTGAACGGATCAAATCGGAGTTAAAACGAAGATTTTATGACCAAAACAATCCTAGTGGCAAAACTGTAATTTCCTGAAAACGTATTTTTGAATAAACCGGAAGAAAATACGCTTTCAAAACGCGAAAACGTACTTTCAGTTTTACGCTACGGACCGCGGGTTGATTACTAAAAAGCTGAGGGTCTCTTTAACAAATTTACCCGCAAAGGGGTAAGTTCTAATCTGGGCCGTTGATCTCGATTTGGACGGCTCGTGTTCATCAGCAACGCTACAGTGCTCATACCGGTCACCTTCTTCATGTCCGGCCGGCGGCTCCCCATGTCCGGCGGCCCCTCCATGGCCGGAGATGGTGAACCTCTCCACCGAGACCACCAAACGACCCGCAAACAACTCCAATCGGTCGAGAAGATCAACCCTAGCTCCTCTACACGATTTATGCCCTCTACGATGTCCCGAAGAGAGAGCGCGGCAAGGGGAGGGACGGCGGCACCATTGTCGACCGACGGTGAGCTTCAAAAACTCACTTCAAAGCCTCTCCAACCAAAAGGAAAGCACAAGAAGATAGAGGAGACGAGTGCGGACTCACCAACGCGAAGAATTTGACCTCAAATCCACCCGAAGGCTCCCTAACCGATCTACCGCCGGCCTTCAACAACCTCAAGCCCTAGTACTCGATTTCACGTGGTGGAACTCGCGATTTAGGTGAAAAACGGAAAGAGGAGGGTCATGGCTTCTTATTTGTAGCTCCAAATCGTCATATTCGGGTAGGAAATCCTGGTTATAGAGGCGGTGGAGATTCGGTGATTGCGAGCTTGAATCCGGCTCGGTTACGTGAGCTTGGAGGAGCATCCGACAGACGGGTCCCATTTGCCAGCGAAACAAGGAGGGAGGGAAGGCGCTGCCGCTGGGCTCTGCCGAACTGGCCACTGCGAGCTGGGCCGGCCCACACAGACGCGAGGGAGTCAGGCCTTGGCCCCAACAGCGGGGGAAAACAGCCACAGACCGGCCGAGCGGGCCTCCAGGCCACCTTAGCGCAGGTATGCCCCTATCTTTTTCTTTTTTTTTATTTATTGATTTCCAAAACCATTTAAAGAGATTTGAAATTCCAAATCAAACAAAATAAAAACCACACCACTCAATAAAATAAATGCAATAGCATGAATGCAACACCAAAAATTCTTTTTAAAATTTTAATTCCCTTTCTCTAAATTATTTAAAATTTATTACTCCTAAAATTTGGGTGTTACAGGCTATTAGGGCAGAAGTTACACGGCTTTTAGCAGCCAGATTTATTAAAAAAGTGTATCACCCAGAGTGGTTAGCCAACCTGGTACTTGTACACAAAAAGAATAATGAATGGAGAATGTGTGTCGATTATACTAATCTCAACAAACACTGCCCTAAAGAGCCCTTCGGCTTACCTCGCATAGATGAGGTCATTGACTCAATAGTCGGCTGCGAGCTGCTGTCTTTTCTCGATTGCTACTCTGGTTATCACCAGGTCGCTCTCAACAAAGACGACTAGATCAAGACATCTTTTATCACGCATTTCGGCGCCTACTAGTACACGACAATGTTGTTCGGGCTTAAGAACACGGGGGCCACATACCAACGTGCCATCTAGAACTGTCTCCAAAACAAGATAAAAGATGACCTTGTCGAAGCCTATGTTGATGATGTGGTGGTAAAAACCAGGGAGGCTCATACCTTGGTCGACAATCTCCAGCGGATTTTCACGGCTCTCAATGAGTACCAATGGAAACTTAATCCTAAGAAGTGTATCTTTGGAGTCCCATCTAGTATATTGCTGGGTAATGTCGTCAGTCACGACAGCATATGCCCCAATCCAACCAAGGTTAAGGCTATTCTAGATATGCAGGCCCTAAAAAATGTCAAGGATATCCAGAAGCTCACTAGATGTATGACCGCCCTCAGCCGCTTCATCTCACGACTCGGCGAGAAGGGCCTGCCTTTCTTCAAATTGCTTAAGGCACTAGAGAAGTCTGTCTAGTTGGAAGAGGTAGATGCTGCCTTCACATAGCTAAAAAAGTTCCTTACCTCTCCACCAGTCCTTACTGCTCCTTAGAAAGACGATGTCCTTTTCCTCTATGTTGCGGCCACTGATCGCGTGGTCTCTACAGTCATCGTGGTCGAGCGTGAGGAACCCGGCCACGTTTACAAAGTCTAGTGCCCTATTTACTTCATCAGCGAGGTACTCAATGAGTCCAAATCCAGGTACCCTCAAATTCAGAAGCTGATCTACGCCATCCTGATTACATCCCAAAAGTTGAAACATTACTTCGACGGATATCGGGTGGTGGTCAAGACCAGTTTTCTGCTTGGGGACATCATCCGGAACAAGGATGCTAATGGACGCATCATCAAATGAGCGATGGAATTATGCCCCTACTCTCTAGAGTTTCAGAGCCAAACGACTATTAAGTCCCAAGCTCTGGTCGATTTTATAGTTGAATGGACAGACCTAAGCGCACCTCCTGATCAGGGGATACCTGAATACTAGAAAATGTATTTTGATGGTTCCCTCAACATCGATGGTGCAGGAGCAGGCATGCTCTTCATTTCACCAAATAAAGATGAACTCTGCTATGTCCTCAGGCTTTATTTCCCTACGTCTAACAATACTACAGAATACGAGGCCTACGTCCACGGCATACGGATTGCGGTCGAGCTTGGTGTCAAGCACTTATATGTCTATGGTGACTTGGCTCTAGTCATAAACCAGCTTAATAAAGACTGGGACATGACTAGCGAGAAGATGGATGCTTACTGCAAGGAAATCAGAAAGTTGGAAGGCAAGTTATATGGCATCGAATACTCGCATGTGGTCTGGGATAAAAACAAAGTAGCCGATGAGTTATCTAAGTTAGGATCATCCCGAGCCAAAGTCCCACATAGTGTGTTTGTCCAAGATCTTGTCAACCCGTCAATCAAGGAAGAAGAAGATCACGTGGTCAAGAAGCCCCCAGACCAGCAATTGGTGGCTATGGTTCCTTCTCTGATCACTATGGAACCCTTTCCGACCACTCATACTTCACCTTCGACCACTGATAATAGTGACTAGAGGGTACCCTTTATCAAGCACCTAGAGGATGGAACCAGTTATAGTGACCGAATAGAGAATGAGCGCCTTATACGTCATAGCAAACAGTATATACAGGTCGACGACACTCTCATGCGCAAGAATGCGAAGGAAGAAGTCTTGATGAAGTGTATCACTCAATAGATAGGCATTACACTGCTCAAAGAAATTCACAGTAGTACCTATGGAAATCACGCCGCCTCTCGAACACTGGTCGGTAAAGCTTTCCAAGCAGGATTCTACTGGCCGTCTGCCATGGCTGATGCAGAGAAGCTGGTATGCCACTACGATGGGTGTTAGTTTTTCATGAAGCGTATACATATACCAGCACATGAGATCCAGACCATACCAGCCTCCTAGCCTTTTCATGCTGGGGACTGGATATGATTGGGCCTTTCAAGCCGGCCCCTAGAAATTTCAAGTGCGTGTTCGTGATGATCGACAAGTTCTCCAAGTGGATTGAGTACATGCCTTTGACCAAGGCGTCTTCAGAAAAAGCGATCGAATTCCTCGACCAGATCATACACCGTTTCGACCTCCGCAACAACATCATTATGGACCTAGGGACTTAGTTCACTAGTAGTACATTCTGGGACTTCTGCGATGAAAGGAGCATTGTTATAAAGTATGTGTTAGTGGCGCATCCCATAGCTAATGGATAGGTTCAAAGGGCAAATGGCATGATCCTTGATGCATTGAAGAAAAGACTATACAAAGAAAACAAGAAAGCGCCCAACCGATGGCTCAAGGATCTACCGGCTGTGGTCTGGGGTCTCTGAACTCAACCCAGTCAGAATATGGGTGCCTCTCCTTACTTCATGGTCTACAGTGCAGAAGCAGTCCTCCCTGCTGACATCGCTTTTCGATCTCAAAGGGTCGAGAATTTCGATAAGGACAGGTTTGATGAGTCATGAGAACTTGAGGTAAACTACTCTAAGGAGCGGCGGCTTGATTCCTGTGTGCGTACTGCCAAGTATCTTGCTATACGGCGCAAGTATTACAACAAGAATGTCAAAGAGAGGTTCTTCGTGGTTGGCGACCTGGTCCTGAAATGGAAGGCGAATCAAGACGGCATGCACAAGCTTTTGTCACCGTGGGAGGGACCATTTGAGGTCACCGAGGTTACACAACCTACTTCCTATAGGCTGGCTTATCTCGATGGCACCGTGTTGCCCAATTCTTGGCATATTGATAAGCTTAGGCATTTCTACCCTTGAAGCACTAAGAAAGAAAGATATGTACCCCTCTTATATTTTGATTATTTCAATAAAGCATCTATGTTTCATTAAATGTGTTTGTTTGATACTATTTTTATCAATATTTTATAATAGACCAGTTGACAGACCACCATTCTCTCTCGAGTTCTCGGAGCCAGCCCCATCTCCAACTCCTCCCCACGCGTGCACAGGACCCGCTCTCTACGCTCTAGGTGGTCGTCAGGTGCTCCTTGGTCTGACCTGTGTGCTCTTATGGGTGAACAGGCTCCTTGCCTCGCTCTCGGACCATAGATCTGGCTAGGGCCATATGGATTCAACAGAATGACGTATCTCCCAACTGCTACCACTAAAAAAGAACACTTATACGTTCTAACTTATTTATCATCCACACAATATACAAGCTTCAAACGTTTTTCATATGAAAACACAACAAGCTTACATTGTTTTAATAGTACATTATTTCAGGCTTGCCTGACGAGGCACAAGTCTACAATAAACTAAAACTATTCTACTTTCTATATCTACAGGCTACCGGCTAGTCAGCGCTCGATGCTTGGGCTAGGTGCTGCTCTTCACCTTTTCATAGCTCGATGATGGCGGTGCTGCTTTGGCTGAGGAAGCTGGTGCCACTGGGGTCTGGCTGGTCGAGACCGCAGCCTTCGGTCGCTCTGCGGATGAAGTTTCTAGCGCCAGGGACTGGCTAGTCAAGACCGCAGCTCCCAGTAGCTAACTTGAAGATGCTGGCCCCTGTGCCAGCGGTGATGATGTCCCGCACAAGTTGATGTCACCCATTATCGAAGCCGACAAGTCAAGCAGCTAGATCCTTAGTTCATCTCCTTGCTTCGGGCCAACCTCCTTGGGATACCCTAGCTCGAATCATTTGAAGTCAATCAATAGGTAGTGCGCATGCACCATGCTAAGCACATGGGCGCCTGCATACTCCCCGGCCTCCTTCACGAACTGATGGAGCATCCCAAGGCACGCTGGCACTTGACGAGCACTCCAAGAGGCTATGTTCTGGCCTTGGGCGCCAGGAGCTCTAGGTCGATCAGGTCCAACACTGGCTTGATACCGGCCACCATTTGGTTGCACCGACCCTTCTAGAGATCCCGGTCCTTCTCGAGCTCACGTGTCTTCAATGAAAAGGCGTCGTGATCCTTGATAGCCTCTTTGAGGTGCTTCTTCGTGTTCACCTTTAGTTCTGCAGAGCAGCTATCCGGTCAGGGAAGTATCATATGGAAACATCCTGAGACCAAGACAACCAATACTTACTGTTCAGCTCTATGTTCTTCGCCTTTAGCTCCTCGGTTATTTTTCTCGAGCGTTCTAGGAGCTACGCTAGTCTTGTGCCAGCTGGTTGTTCTCTCCTGTCAATCGAGTGCACTCTCCGACCACGCGCGCGTTCTCTTCCCGAAGGGAAGCTACTTCACTCGCCAGGCCTGCAAACAGGCTGGTCAGTACAAGAGTATATATTCACAGCACTTTTTAGTGCTTGGGGAGTTACGACTAGACAACTTACCTGTCCTCTCACGCTCCTTCTGGCCGAGCTGGACGACGGCGTTGCATCGGGATGTCTCCAGCTCTGCCTTCTCCTTCTCGGTGGCCTCGAGCTTTTCGTGCAGCCAATCCACCTCGGCTACCAGCTCTTTATTCTCATTGAACGTCGTTTCAATTTGGTCAAAGCACCGCTTATAGTACTTTGTCGTCTTCATGACATCCTAGAAAGTGACCACAGCATTGTTTTATCAAAAGCATCACAATACTGGTCTAAGAATGTACAAAACAGCACCTTACCTGTACTTTGGCTATAAGCCACTTCGCTGCCAGCTCGACCTTTCTTGTCTCGTCCTCCATGGGGATTTCTTCATGGCAGATGAAATGATCCCCACGCTGACGGCATACGTACATGTGCTGACGCCCATCCTAGGGATGCCCCTCAATTTCCTCTAGGATGTCATCGTCAGACTGCACGGCATCGGTAGTCTTGTTCCCCTCTTGCTGCTGGCTAGCTCCGACCTCCTCCTGTCGTTGGCTACTCTTAGGCCTAGACACCACCACCGGACCTTTCCCCTGAGCCACGGCGTCCGGTAGACCACCCTCCTGTGTGCTTGGGGTGGCTGTAGTTGAGGGATCAGAGCTTTTTTAAAACCTTGCTACAAGGCTCATACTTCGCCTTCCAGCAAGCTCAAGGACTATATCGGTACGATGCACCTGTCGGTGCATCTCAGTATCAAGTTTCCAAGAAAGTTCATTTTAGGCCCTGGGACTAAGTGGGCACACTTCACCTTGTAGTGAATATGCTTATTTTGACCCCTACGCTATGTTTACCCTGCTTACATTTCTTTTTAGAAATCCAAGTGGGCAAACTTCACTAGGAAGGAAATCTTTTTCTTTTTCTCAAGAGCACCATACATTCTTTGGACAACCTACTTTCTCCAGCAACAACGGTGGTCAGCTGTATTACAAGCTGGTCCGACGCCTGCAACAGCTGCTCGGATGGTGTTTTGACTGGTCGGAGATGTAACGGAACCGTCCAAATTATAAGAGCACAAGTACAAAAACAATCACCGAAGTGATCAAATTCTCGCACTTGAGCCCATATAACTCCGGTAGTCCAATGAAATCACGAGGGATTTCAAACCAACCAACATACAAGCCAAGATCGTAGTGATTCAACATAACAAGTCACATGTTACATCCATTTCATAAGTAGTTCAATATACATCAAAGTTTAACATAATTATTATAACTTAAGTTCAAAAGTAGCGGAAGCAAAGTAATTTGAAACTAACAACACCCTTATTTCAAATACATGCTAGTACCAAGGTCAACTTCCAACAAAAGCATTAGAGAGAAGATAACTCAGAAGGATCATGCCTGTGATCAAACTCCGCCACTAAGGCAGGAGCCAACCAACTCTTGCAGTCGCCAAGATACACCACAACCTGCAACAAGTGGGGATAAAACCCTGAGTACGACAATGTACTTAGCTAGACTTACCCGTCAGAAACCAGAAATAAAGTGACACCAAGGATGATGCAAGGCTGATGTAAGGTGGGACTAGCTTGACAACATTTTGCATAAAAGCTTAATATATATGATCAATCATTAATGCTTAAGCATCAAGTTAATTATCATTAACCTGTCATCTATATTAGCACCTATACTAGAGCACTCACTTGATTAGGAGCAAACAATATTAACCATAGCAGGTATAAATTGAGGCAACATATAAATCATCATCCAATTAACCA
This sequence comes from Saccharum hybrid cultivar R570, assembly GCA_038087645.1. Lineage (NCBI taxonomy): Eukaryota > Viridiplantae > Streptophyta > Magnoliopsida > Poales > Poaceae > Saccharum > Saccharum hybrid cultivar. The sequence goes on along the minus strand of JAQSUU010000653.1, from coordinate 237,066 downwards.
TCCGTTCAATTTAATTGAATCTACATTGCCGCTGCTCAAGTCAAGTGCTCACTAACCGGGAGCGACGGCGATTCGAATCGAATTCCTATCTAGCTGGAGGGGTATTTCTAACACTCACCGAGTCACGTCTGGCGAGGGCTGCTCGGGTCACCTTTGGTACCATTCAGGAAAGCGCGGGTTCGACTGATGCCGCATCCCTAAGGGCAACACTCTATCAGGATGATGGGACTCTAACCCCCCCTTGGTCTTATGCCAATGTCCCCAAGCACATCCTTACTACCTCCAAGATGCGACCTACCATTCGATTCCCGGCCTGAACTGTATTACTCGGATTCGTGGTCGGAACGACTTATCCGACCAACTAAGCGTTAGACTGCGTTCAACATGACTCAAGGACGTACATCAAATCAGTCTTTAAATGACTCAGACGGGGATAGATCCACACCTAAGACCTCCATGCCTTGTTGCTTCACTATCGTCATCCCGCTCGGTCTCATTTCATTTTATTAACACATGGTTCCATTTCACGATAGCAAATATAGCCAACCACGCCATATATGAATATCCCTATATCTCGCAGGTGACAAGAAATCACCTGACTTCTACCACTTAAAGCAGGGCTAAGCATCTACTCGATCCTAGTCTATGTAGGATTCAAGGATTCATATATCTGGACAAGGAGTGATATAATGCAGCAAGGTTTTCAACCAACTCCTACCACTTAATGCAACAATACTTATAACATATATAGAATTAATTACTTTGAAGGTAGGAGGCTTATAATGCTCCGGGGCTTGCCTGGGATCCGACTCAAGTTAGAGTATGTCAGGTGAAACCCGCTTGGTGAGCATCCTTCAATCTAGCACTCGTCTGATCCTTCTATCTTCGGGATGGATCCACCAAACACCGTCTTCGGGTTTGGCTCCAATGCCATTTCCTTCATACGTTTCTGCTAGTGTACCTATATGAGGTGCAACAATGCATATGTGTGAATGTATAGAAATGAAATAAATATAGCAATCATGCAAGCATACCAAAGTTCACATAAGCACCTAGAGCTAATCAACTTGATCCTCACTAGACCATAAAATAGAAGATAGCAAGCATGACAATCAAGACACAAGTCTCATAAGATCACAGGGTACCAACCCAAGTACCATCAAGGATATGAGCCACACTTCCACACCCTAGCATGGCAAAGTTAATCAAAGCACTAGAACAAGAATCTGCTACTTTCTAGACATACATGCAGTAGCTGAGTAAATCAATCATAACTGGAGATCCATAAATCCAAATGACTTGCAAGAAGACATTCTGGAAAGCTTAAGAAATTGTCTACAATTTATTTAATATTAACTAAGCCTGATTCCCAAGTTTAATAGGTTGAAAAGATAAAACTACAGAATCTGATCTGCTCCAAACAGAGAGCAACCAAATCTGGGACCTGACTTTAAACATCTATAACTCAAAAAATACTTAGCCAAATACCACAAAATTTTAATACAAGCTAGATACATGAATTATATACAACTTTGCTATAGACAATATGCTTAGAAAACATCATTAACATGGGGTAATTTACATTGCCCCCAGAACTGTCTAGAAACTAATAATTACAAGAAATAATTATTAACTTACATTACAAACATATAATTGGACAAAACCAACTTTACTAACATGTCCCACATGGCTAATGAACACCAGAAAATATAGTGTCCAAACCTAAATAAATTCTTTTAATGCATTTTCTTAATTTATTTAGATAATTAGGTGGAATTATGAACACCGACCAAAAGTGTACCATAAATTCGACCAAAATTACAGTGGCCTACATATGCTCCCAATAGTCTACTATCCAAATTTCAAGCCATTTGGACAAGTATATCAACCTCTATGAAAAAGACAATTAGCTATTGCAATAAACCATGTGAGAGCAAGTTAAACCTAAAACTCAATATTTCCTATGAACACATGGCCATAGTATGAATCAACATGATAGAGCAACATCATACTAAGCTAATGGAACAACATTTTCCATTTTATCATTTATATATTATTTAGAAGCTATTTATCAAGATGTAAACAAATTAAATCAATAACTAGATCATACAGTAAGCAATGACCATAAAATTTATACCACAATACATACATAGCATGACAAGACTACCATAAAAATTTCACATCATTTGGAGCATCACAACAGCAGTTATGAATTTCCCAACCAATATATGCAAGAATGCCGAATTAGCAAGAGTAAATCACAACCCTAAGAAAACAGTGAACAACTACTAGGTTTAATATTTTTATTAGTTATCAACTACCATCATAAGATTAACAAAACAAGAATCACTATTTTTGGACTTCCCAAACTCTAAATATGGCTTTGGTCAAGTTATAAGCATTTTTAGAGCTCTTTTCCAACTTAAATCAAAACACCAAAAATTTTCTACAAACAAGTAACATTTTATGATTCTACTGCATAGAGATTTTCTCAAGGTTTCCAAAAAGTCCACATTTGCCATTTTTGGAGTTTCCTAGCATGAGATATGGAATTTAGAAGATTTACACAAAATCTGAAATTCAAATTACTATAAAACCGAATGCTAGTTAATTTGCTAGGCGCACCCGAATCGGTACCCAACTGCGCCACTCATAACTCTGACTTGCGGGACCCGCTGCACTTTTGGGCCCGCTTGCCATACAAAGAGAGAGACACAGAGGGGGGGGGGAAATGGTCTTCTTCTTCCCCCGGACAAAGCAGAGGAGCAGGGGAGGTAATGCCGGTCGTCCGATCTCCGGCTAGCCGGGCGGCGCTCCAATGGCGAGCGGTGGTGGCGGAGCATGCTTGGGCCAACGCGAACTCAAGGGCGGCAGTGGCTTCATCGGAGATGGCACACGCTAGCCTAGCCACGCGCGCGGCCGCAACAGGGAAGGCAGCGCACGGTGGCGGAGGCAACCTGACGGCCCACTGGTGACGAGAGGCGACGGCGGAGAAGGACGGCACCTGGCCACACCTGTAGACGCTCGCAATTTCGCTAGTGGCGGCCTATGGCCTGCTGGCCACGGTAGTACCCGGCGTGGCAGCGGCCGAGACGGTGGAGGCACGTCTCCGGCGGCTCTCGGCTTGGGCGAGCATGCACCTAGGATAGGGCTCGGTGAGGTGATGGCGGTGCTGCAACTGGTGAGGCGAGAGAAGGATGCTGAGTGGGGGAACGATGGTGGCCGCACGGCTCGGCCATGGCGGCCATGGCGCGGGAGCACCAAGCTCCAGAGCGAGGGAGGAGCAAGTAGCAACGAGCAAGAGGAGTGGAGAGGATGGGGAGGAGCTCGGACATTCGCGCTGGAAGAGGCCGGGGACGCTAGGACGCGCAGCAGCAAGGCCAGGCGCGGGCTCGCGCATGGTGGCAACGTCGGAAGCACGTGTCGCCCAAAGGGGCAATCCTCCGAACAGGTCGTGGGCGCGGTCTAACGCATCTTGGAGGCCATTTTTGGACCGGCTATGGGCCAAGTTTGGACATGGTTCAAAAGGCAAAGTTGAAGCCCGCATGATGCTCTACGACTTTCATTTAGGGGCCAAGGTCACTAGTGTCCCAAATTGGGAGATAATTAAGCCCAAAGTTGACAGCGTCAACAACTTAATAGGGCTAAGTTAGAGCTCGGTTTTTGATGATTTTGGGATGCCCAACTTGCTCCAATGAAATCCAACTTTATGCATACTCTTCTTCATCAAATGCACTCCAACTTTTACATTTGGATCAACTTGAGTTGCTTAGTAAAATTTAGAGAACATGGAATGCCAATCTACGGACATAGGATTACTTAAGGACTGGAAAATAGCAGCAACATTCAAACTTGGGTTCCTTATATGACTAGGTTAGAAGCTGTACTAGGCCTTGAGGCTTGAACAAAATTTGTAGTACCCAACCTGAGCTACAACTTCTTTTAAAGGTCCTTGGACTGGTTCAGCATGGTTAGGGAGGTAAACATTACCAAACATGTCAACTTATTGCTGCCACTCAAGGACTTGGAATAATTTCTGTCCTTTCAAAAATAGCAGCTTAATTAATCTTATGAGCTCTATTTGACCAAACTAGAAGCCAAACTAACTCTTGACCATTAAACAAAGTTTGTTCTACACAAGATGAGCTACAACTTTTGTTTAAGGTCAAACCACATAACTAGTACAGAAGTCAAACTTTCACTTTGGTCAAAGTATCAACTTGGGAAAGCCTAAACTATGGTTTTAGGCCAATTGGGGCATTTTCTTGACTTTTGCTCAACATGAACCCTTCATGACTTTTGTTGTAGAGTTCATCTAGAGTCATTTGGGCAAGTTTGCAAAGTTTGGTTGATGACCTATATTTCCATTCACTTAATAGTGCAATTCAAGCACTTAGTAAAACTATTCCAACAAGGATATAACTTATCATTTCATGTGACTTTTTTATTCCAAACTTCATGAAACTTTTCTAGGGATCAATATAGATGGTTATTGATGTAAGACATGTGAAGATACTCTGATAACAACACCCAAGCATGTATCTTTAAATGGGCCTATATGTAAGCAAGGGTGCAATATCCAAGTTCAGGTTAGGGCTTATTTCCATAGGTTTGACCTTGTCATCGTCATCTCCACTTAATCTATCATATTTGAGCTCAAACCCACTGCTTAGTGAGGGACAAACACCTTGGGTGTTACAGCCCTCCCCCCTTAAAGGAATCACGTCCTGAGATTCAGAACGGAAGATCTTTAAGAAAGAGAGACATGTTATCTAGTTTCCACATTTGCGATAGCATTAGGCTCCTAAGCGTCAAACATTAGAAGTGTTAATCTGGTTAAGATGCTTTTCGATACTTGCTCTTTATGGTAAACCTTGTCTGAAGAATTTCCTTCATTGACTTCCATGAAGCATTGTTACTTTGGGAGGAATCCAAGATAGCACAGTACTGCATTCTCAATGTACGGAGATCATTTGGTTCATGAGCGAACCCCTCACAAGTATCTGATTCTTTAATGGACACAACATAGGTCATATGAACTTTACACTAGACTGAAATCTTCAGAAGTATACTCGTTGAAATGTCTCTAGGTTCACAATGTTTGACAAGCAGTCCTCACTACTAGAAATGTGTTAATCAATGACGATTCACTCGTGACAATTACTAATTTCGTCACCGAATACTAGCATTCGATGACGAAATGTGTAGGTTCGTCATTAGTCACAAGTGACGGAGCTTTGGCACGAATAATAATGACGAAAACAAATGAATCGTCATACAATAACAAACCTAAATCGTCACTGATTGTTTAGCTCATGTACCACCTCGAGGACATGGGTCCAGCTGGAGCTGCAGCCTGCCGCCTTCATTTTTTTGAAAAAAAATAGCTCATTGAGTGAGCTTTGAACCCGCGACCTGCTGCTACGTTGGCAGGTGACTTACCACTAGAGCACTCTACCTGTCGTGATAATGGTATGCATATTTTTTTATTTGTAAACTTACAATATGGTAATTGAATTATAGATGATGACGTGGCGCGGTGGTTCCACCATCGGGTCCCACGTCGATGACGTGGCGATACGGTCCCACCAACGGGCGAAACAGCGAACACGTGGCGTTGCGGGCCCAGGGGCCAGTTCCACCAGCGGCGTGCCCCTCCTTTTAATTTTTGCAAAAAGACCGCAGGGGAGGGGATTTGAACCAGAGACCTACTGATACAAAGGGAGGAGGCATTACCACTGGAACTATGAGCCGCGTGTGTTAATGGCAAGCATATTTTCTTATTTGTACGTACCAAATGGTATTATATTTTTTTGTCGATCAAGTGTTAATGGGCCTTACGTGCGTGGCTGCTGGTCGCGTAGCCATAGGTGCGTGCGTAGGTAGGTTTCGTGCCGCCGCCGTAATTTTTTTCTTGGGAGGCCTAGTGCTCAGACTGGAGATCACCGTGCGTCGCTCGTCGCTGGCCAGTACCAAGCTGGCGATCGCCATCTCCTTCTCGGTGCGTCCACGCCGACACCATCGTTGTTAGTCGATCGGTCGACCGTCCGTTCTCCGCCATATCAGGTGAGATTAAAATAATCGTTCTTTGTTCTTCGGATGTTCATAAAAAAGTCTACAATGAGCGGGACATTTAGAGGATATGTTGTTAATCCATGAATTAAGTCTTATTACTGAATTAGTAAATAGAGTTACCGAATCGTGTATGATTTTTTTTGAAAGGCCTTAAATCCTAGATTCGCCACTACGCGCGTGGGACAGAGCAGTGGCGACGGCGAGAAGAGCTGCGCGTGGCGCGCGAGCAAAGGATTGCCGAGTACAAGGTTTGATTTGTTTAGCAATTATTTTTATATATATGCATGTCTTTGATGTGTTTTTGAATTTTGTTTACTTTATTACTGGAATTTAAGGACTAAGAGCAAAGTTTATTGTACTATCAAAACAGATGGATAGAAGCTGGATTTTTGGGGTACCATTCACACCTGCATATGTGAAAGGAGTTGAAGAGTTCATGAAATTTGTTCGTGAAAGATACCCCAAAGACAGCCAGATACTTTGCCCGTGCAGCAGATGTTTAAATCAAAAAATGCGGTCTCAACGTGATGCAAGTGACCATATACACATTTATGGAATGTCAGCTACGTACACCAGGTGGACCGATCATGGGGAGTCACCGGATACTGAAGTGGTTGAGAATTTGGAGCAGCAGGTCGAAGGAAGGGATCATGACTTTGGGATACATGTGGATGTGGTCGATGATGACTATGACGAGGACCACGGAGTACCAGAGATGATAGGAGAGTTGTATGCTACGGCAGAGGCAGAGGGACAACAGCCAAGGTTTGCAAGAGTCCTTGAAGATGCGAAGAAGTCACTTAGTCCGGGATCTAGCCACTCAAAATTCTCTTTTCTGGTGAGGATGTTGTATATCAAGTCTCGTTATCGAATTGGCAATACAGCATTTTCCGCAATGATCAAGTTGTTGTCAGAAGGATACCCTCAGAGTGAGTTGCCAAAATCATATGACGAGGCTAAGAAATATCTTAGAGAATTGGGTCTTGGCTGTGAAAACATCGATGTGTGCCCGAATAATTGTGTGCTGTTTCGGAAGAGGTATGCTAAAGACAATGTGTGTCCAGTATGCAAGGCATCTAGATGGAAAGATGAAACTGGGACCAAGAGGGTTCCACACAAGGTGTTGAGGCATTTTCCACTTTTGCCAAGGTTGAAAAGAATTTTTGCTTCAAAGCGAACTTCTGAGGAAACACAATGGCACCAGAAAAAGAGGACGCCAGTCGACAATGTAATGAACCATCTTGTCAAAATCATTTGAATTTTTTATGGGATGTTTATGAACCAAACTATGATGTTGTGTGCATTTATGCAAATTTCTGACCAAGTTTACCTATTATAGTAATTTTTTGTTGGATTAGTGAAGGATAAATGTTAAAATACCCTAAGCTAGCCAAAAAATTCTACAAACTTTCATGGACACCTCACTTTGGTGTATAATGTTGACAAAAAAGTTTCAACTAATTCTGAGAAAGTGGTCATGCACATCCTTCGAAAGGCATATATGTCTAACATATATCCTTATAACTAAGTGGGAGATGTGTATGCTTCTACAAGATGTATAGTCCAATCTTGTCAAAATCATTTGAAACTTTAATGGGATGTTTATTGAGCCAAACAATGATGTTGTGTGCATCTATGCAAATTTCTGACCAAGTTTACCTATTATAGTAATTTTTTGTTGGATTAGTGAAGGATAAATGTTAAAATACCCTAAGGTAGCCAAAAAATTCTACAAACATGCATGGACACCTCACTTTGGTGTATAATGTTGACAAAAAAGTTTCAACTAATTCTGAGAAAGTGGTCATACACATCCTCTGAAAGGCATACATGTCTAACATATATCCTTATAACTAAATGGGAGATGTGTTTGCTTCTACAAGATGTATAGTCCAATTTGTCGAAATCAACTAATTCTGATAAAATGGTCATGCACATTCTCAATATTATACTAATTAAAAATATAAAAAATAGGAATATAGAGAAATAAAGAAATTATAAACACAAAAAATATAGCAATACAAAAACAATTGGTTACCATAGGGTTTTCAAGCCCGGGAGCTCGGGCCATGCGGCCATGCCAAAATAAAAAAATTAGCGCGGCGTGGAGGGAAAAAATGCCGCCAAACAATTGAGTGGCCTAAAACTGATTACCCCTAATTTAGCCATTAGATCCCACTCCCTCGTCCCCCAACCACTCGTCCTCTTCCCCCCGCACTCCGCACCCCCACGCACACATTTCCCCAACCCTGGCCGCCACCGCAGGAACTGAACCATCGTCACCGAGCTGCTTCCTCGCCCGCGAGCTGCGCCGTCGCCGCCATCAATCGCCGCATCCACCTCTCTCATCGCCCCATGCAACTATCTCGCCCCATCCACCTCTTTCTCGTCCGAACCTAACCCTAACCCCGCCGGGTTTTGGGTCATCGCCGTGGACGAGGGTGACGGCCACGAGGTGACGCCCACCGCCGACGTCCACTAGGTGACGACCACCGCCGACGACCACCTCGTGTACATCCGCAATGGTGACAACCAAGCGTCGAGGTAGTAAGAGACTGGCACAACAAGATCAAGGTAACCATTTGGCAATTTGTCTTCCCAGATTTGCCCAGATTTTACTCTGCAGTTAGTTTCTTGCATTGAACTGATAAATGCAGAGTTCATGTCCCCAAACTGAACGTACTTGTCCCCAAACTGGCACTGAACTGAACATACATGTCCCCAAATTGATAGATGCAGTTATTTTCTTGAACTGAACTGATAGATGTCGTTAGTTTCTTGAACTGAAGTGATAGATGCAGTAAGTTTCTTGAATTGAACTGATAGATGCAGAGTTCATCTCCCCAAACTGAACGTGCATGTCCCCAAACTGATAGATGCAGAGTTTCTTGTTTTGTCTTTCTTGCATTGGCACTGAACGTACATGTCCCCAAACTGAACTAAAATATAGAACCAATAGATGCAGAGTACAAATTATAAGCAATCACATATATCTTCATTGTCCTCATAGCGCAGATAGGTTTCTATGCAAAATTGGATTAGGGAATGAGTTCAGGTACTTGTCAAAAAATGATCTGATGGTTAGCGCCTACTAAAAGTTTATATGGTACTGGAGCTATACATCATTTAAGTATTGAATCCTGTAGTACTATAGAAGAGGAAAACAGTAAAGGTATTTCTATTTTTTTTATCCAGATTTCAGATGATGAATTCTGTGATGATGCCTTAGTTTCTTGTTGCTTCTGGTCTTATTTGTCGTTATCTAAAATAAATCTGCAATGAGAAGCCAGCAGATTTAATCCTATCTGCTAGCATGCATTAGTTTTAAGATGGAACCTCATCTAGTCCAACATGTTTGTCATCAAGCACATATATATAACTAAGGAGTTCATGTCTTAGTTTTTTACATGGTTTATGCCTATTTGTTATGGATTGTATAAACTTATATCTCATCACTACCAAAAGTAAGCACTGATATGGCGGGGGTAGTCACTTATCAGTTTAGTAAATGGCTACTTAATGTTTTTAGTTAGTCCAACTCTGAATATTTTCACTTACAGTCAATGACACTATGCTAGTTCTGAATTTGTTCTAGCCATGAATATCACCTCTTATCCCTTAGCTTTTCAGCAGCCACTAATAGCACCTACATCTTTTCTAATTAGCTTCTAATCCTACTAATATACACAATTTGCTTGCTCTTAGAAGAACCTCCAAAAAGTGATTATGAGAGGAGGCGGGATGCACGCGTGGCGGAGACTAATGCAATGTTTGCAGCGCTCAGACTGAAAGAAATAGCTGCTGAATTTAATAATTCTTTACCACAACCTGCAAATGACAAGGGGAAAACCTCAGCAAATAAGAAAACAAGTAACAAAGATTCGGATACATCGGAGTATCTCCTTGAAAATGATGATCAAGGAGATAGTGATGATGATGAAACTGAATCTGTTGCGCAGCCACAACCCACTAAGGTTTTTAGATATATGCCCTTGCTTTTTAGATACATGTTCTTTCTTTCAATTCAGTTCACTAATATATGCTCTTGCTTACTAATGCACATGGCTTACTTGATTTTTTTCCCACAGTCTCCTCCAGGGTTTAGTCGGAAAGTCCTCGCTTCGAAAAAGAAGAAGAAGACAGGTCCCAACATGCCGCCAGGACGTAAGGCTGGTAAGAGAGTGAGGGCAGAACCTCCTAGGGCCCAATTAAGATCATCAAAAAGGCTTCAACTGTCAGCGATAGATGGGCAGACTGTAGAGGAAGGCAATGGAGCTGGTGCAGCGCAAGGCAATGGAGCTGGTGCAGCGCAAGGCAATGGAGCTGGTGCAGCGCAAGGCAATGGAGCTGGTGCTCAGGACATTACAGCCGCAGATGAAGACAGTGTAGCTGGTGATCTAGACATGACATGTGCAAATGAAGACAACACGGCTGGACAGGATGACACTCAAGGCAAGTTAAATTTTCTTTGTTATTCCAATATGGCATCTCTTTGGCTGATTTGCATGAAACTAAAGCATTTAAATACAAATTCTATTTTGTAGCTACTGCACATCGAGCCCCAAGGGACCCCAGGCCACCCACCAAGGGAGCACAACTGGATAGGATGACAAAAGCTATGGGAAGGAGATTGCCCATATCTATTGATGAAGGCAAAAGAAGGCCTAATGATCCTGTTCAAGCAGCCAAGCTTGCATCTGAGTCTGGTGTCATCATTCGGCAAAAGGTTCCTATCCTAACTCATTGGAAAGAGTACAAGAAAGACGAAAAATATTACAAGGAGTTCGTGTCAAAGCTCTCTGTAAGTGCCTCCTTTCTTCTCTCCCTAACGTAATCTGCTGAGTGCTGTAATATGTTGCTCCTCCTTTCTTCTCTCCCTAATGAGGTCAAGTGCAGGTAGAAGGTCAGCTGAGTGTTGTCCATGTTCTTGTTCCTGTAGCAGTAAGAAAATAGGCTTGATTATATGTCTAGGTGGTCCATGTACTTGACTTTACTGCCACCTAGGAGGTTCCACACATCAGCTGTCCATGTACTTGACTTTACTGCTATCCTGTTGGTCTCTTGGATTATATGTTTAGGTGGTAGTGAAATATTTGGATAGTAAGACAATGTATCATATGTTCATGGATTATATATGGATTATATGTTTTACTGCTATGCCTTGGATATTTGGTTTCAGTACTAACCTGAATTGACTAACTAACTATGGAATTGTCACATGACTAGGGGCGCTTGGCCATTAACGATAAAGACAAGGCAACAGAGGAAGCTTGCACCGATGTGCTGCGCTCTGGGGTGCGGCAAATGCGTCATCGGCTCAAGAAGAAATACTTCAACGGTGTACCTGCAAATGAGATTCCGACAACATCTCCAGTTTCTTACATGGAAGATAATCAGTGGAATGAACTAGTTGCAAAGTGGAAAGATCCAAAGAACATGGTATGGGTATCCTTTCATATTCTCTTTCTCATTCAGTTTGCAAACGATCTTCTCATTTTAAACCTATGATGTAACCTAACATTCTTCATCTCTTTTTTGTAGCAAACAAGTGAAAAGAACAAGCGGAATCGCAGTAAAGTCAAGTATCATCAGAAGACGGGTTCTCGCAGCTATGTGGCACACTTACATGCATATGTAAGTAAATACTACCTTGTACATATTTGCACTGAACAACTTATTCTGCATTTGATCTGACAAATCTTTGCTGTAATTGATTATCTATGACACAGAAGCAGAAGAGTAACAATGCAGAACCAAGCACTGAACAAAATGAAGAACTTGATGTGGTGGAGGCCTTCAAGTCCTGCCATACCAGCTCCAAACATGGTCTAGATGAAGCAGCAAGAGAAGCAATTGTAAGTCCCCACATCTGTCCATTTTGTTAGCTTTGCTTCTACCTATAGCTGTGCCTATGATTGTGGGTTAGGAACCATCATGCTTGTCTGATTCTGTTGACTGAAATTCCAGATTCACAAGGAACTAAAGCAAACTTCTATTCTGATGCACTTAAACCACTTGATTAGGATAATTAGTGCTGGACTGCTCCACAACTTTCTTCCCAGCAGCCAACTTACAATGAATATTGTTTGTGTAGTATCTGCTAAAGCATATATTCTACTGTTGAGCATCCTAGAGTAGGGCTAACTGTCTTTGTTATAACAGTAGCTAACTGTCTTTGTTCTAACAGTACCTAACTGCAGCCAAGTCTCTAAATCCCATGCTTTTAGTTATTCTCATGTGCTTTAGTTTGTGTATTATCTGCTATACTAGCTGAAGGCTATTCTTTTAACTAAGAACAATCTGAACTTATTGTTTCCACATGCTAGGTGATTCCAGATTGTTTCATTGTACACTAGCTGTGCTTTATGTCAGTAAGAACCAAACTGCAGTTTACATAATGTTCCACATGACAAATCATTTAAATTGTACAACAATCTGTCCATTTTGCTAGGTTTACTTCTACCTCTCTCTAGCACACATCTTCCTGTTTATATTTTTTTAAAATACATCTTGGGTGATATTTGCACCTCACTTTAATGCAATAAATATGAACTAATTATGGGTCATTGATGTTTCAGTCAAATATGGAAGCTTTGAGGGCAGAACCTGTTGCTGAAGGTGAGACAGGAGTATCTAGTGTGCAGGTTGTGTCCCAGGTGCTCTCCAAGAACAGCTCAAACATTTTCCTGAAGAATGTTGGCATCAAACAAGTGCCATCCTGCAACTCATCAGCATCAAATGAAGGTGAGCTTCGGGAACAACTAGCAGCTGAAGCTAAGGCTGCTGTACAAGGTGAACTCGAGGAGCTCAAGAAAAGAAGCGAAGAAGCTGAGGAAAAGCTAGAGAGGACACAAAGGGAGATGGAGGAGATGAAGAAGCTGACAGAGATAAATCAAAAGGCAATGGAGGAGAACAATACGCTGCTCAAGCGTATCTTGTCCCTCAACAATGCTTCTTCGACATGAAAGGTATCTGTTGGTGTGCTGCCCTTTTAACCTTTTCCTCCTTAACATCTGGCCATCTGTACTTTTTTAGAAATCTATTTAGAATAAAAATAAAAGAGTTCAGTTCCTTGTTGAGTCCTAATCAAGTTCGACAGCCAAATCCATACCATACTTTCTTATGTGACATGCTTTAAGCATTGGGTAAACTACTAGAGTCTGAATCTTTAGGTAGGATGGAGTACAAATTTCAAAATAATCTGCTTACTGTGTGGCATTAAAGCATTTGCCCATCCTGTGAAAAGGTTATTCTAGTTAGTTTCATATCATTTTCTTAACAATCTGTTTATTATATCCTAAGTGCCGTTAACGAACTTGATCAACCTGTACAAAGATTACTCTGGGTACTTCCATACCAACACTGAACAAAGCAGCCAGCCTTACATTTGCTAACATATTTAGTTGCTCTCAGCTCCTCTCAGGTGGCTACAATGAACATATTTAGTTGCTCTCAGCCAGCCTTACATTTGCAAAACAAATTTCTTCCAATGATACCTGATGTTTCAGTTATAATGTGTTTTTCTTCTGCCTGAAAAAAACTAACTACTCCACTTGTTCCTACTGCATATTTGTGCTCTATAGTGTCATGTTATCCAATAATGTGTGGAATTTATAGTTAATATACTTTGCTCTTCTTGCAGCCGCTTCTTCAGACATAAGCTACTCGTACTTGCCGATCGGTGCTGGTGATTTTGTGTAAGCAGTCTGTGCTGTTGCTGGTGGGTGGCAATTTCCTCTGATCTTCAGTCAACTGAGATGAAAGTGCTGTTGCTGCTGGGTGGCAATTTGCTATGATCTTCAGTGAACTGAGATGAAAGTAGTAGTTCGAATGTGATGTCAAGTGACTTTTGTATAATGTGAACCGAGTTTAGTGTTATGGGTCATTCGAATACTGGAACAACTAATAATAGAACTGCTAATTTATGGAAGCTTTTGGTCATGTGCAGACTATATTTCTATTTTGTATTGAAATCTGCATGTGCACATGTGATGATTCTATAATTGTTTTGGTGACAAATTTGTAACCACATCTGTGACGAAAAAGTTAGTGTACACGTGCGCCACATGGCACATACAAACCGACACCTGGACACCCACGTCACTGCCAGGTCAGCAGACACATGGCAGGACACGTCATCTACAATACACGTCAGCCGCCGCGTGGCACGACACATCAGCGACCACAAGGCAGGACACGTCAGCTGCCGCGTGGCACGACACGTCAGCGGCCACGTGGCGGGACACGTCAGCGGCCACGTGGCAGGACACGTCAGCTGCCAGCGTGGCAAACGTCGTTTGGCAGCCTGACGGAGCAGCATGTTATGACAAAAACCGGGGTACATCGGTGACGAATAGGATTCGTCATTGAATGAATTCCATTCGGTGACGATGGCTATTTCGTCATTGAATGAATTCCATTCAGTGACGAAAATAGTCGTTTCGTCACCGTGGTCAATCAATGACGCTCATTCCATGACGAAACTATTTTCGTCACAAGTTCGTCATAGAAGACCTTCGGTGACGATTTTGGAGTCTTCCTTGACGAAAGGAGAGCGTCATTGATGAGCACTTCCCTAGTAGTGCCTCTACCAAAATGTCTTGAGTACAATCTTCCAAAGGGTGAGGTCATAGACGACAAACAACCCTCAGAGGTTATATGATACTGAGTAACCAACAGACAAGGTCTATGTTGGTTGTAAATGTTCAATCCTTCAGATATCAATTAATGGAAAGCTACTTCCTATTCCATGTGTGCAGTTCTCTTTCTCTGATAACAACACGGTATTATCTGAGTCTGTCGAGGGGTTAGTGAATGTGATAACTGACTCTGTCGGCTTTGTATTTCTGCCAAATGTTACCTAAGAAGATTCTCTTATCCAATGGCAACAGTTATCTAGGTTGAATCAGATACAACCTCTTGGGTAAAAACATTTATAAGGTACCAAAGTATGTCATCATTGGAAAATCATTACCAAAGAAAGATGTAGCAAGGCCTTAAGGACAACAAAAGTTGCAAATATTCACTAAACCGCGGGGAGTAGTCTACCACCAAGCGATTGAGTAAATTTTTCCCTCATGACTTAGTTGCACTGTAAGTTGAGTAGACTTGCAGCGTAGCAACTTTGCCAGGCCAACCTTTCACCTTGAGGCTTCCTCTTTAGGATCAATAATAGCTCTAAGATGGGAAATCTATTGTTTGACACTTTTCAAATTGCTTTTGATTTGCGATGGTATAAATTGATTTATAGAACACCAAGGTTGTTCATACATTGTTGATATGAGAAAGCAAAAGCAAATGAAAGAGTGTAAACTAGTATCTTTGGAACCTCAAAAGGGCCATCCAACAGCAGATCTCGACTATTAATTTACATACCAATCCGAGGATGCACACGCTTTGAACTTGCGGGTTACTTTTGCAGGGCAAAACACATACTCTGCCTGGAGGATCTTTCTACAAGAATAAGGAACCATTTCTAAATAGTCCTCAATACTTCATACAATATGAACAAATCATTTGTGGCACCTAAGGGCACAAGGATGCTAATTGAAACTAGGGCATGCTTTCTCTAATTCTTCACTTTAGTTGATAGAACACCTTGCACTATCTGTGTGATTGTCCAAGATGAAATTGACTTGATCACACTGGCTCTAGAAGATAGAGTATCACTCAAGTTATTGGCTAGTTGATTAACTTCGGGTTGGTTATTGCTCTGTAAGACATAGCCTTCGTAGCTACCAAAGAGTCGTTACCTAGTTGGAGATTAACCTTTCTATTGGTAACTAATCAGTTGTCTCTCAACACTAAAAAGTTCCAAATCTTCATTCTTGATCACAATAATTGTGGTCAATACAAAGCAGATGGTTGTCATCGAAGTCAGCAGATAAGGAGTCACACCAGAGATGGTTGATTTTGACGGTATGGCCATTATGCATACAAAGGTTAAAACTTGCATATTGTAACGATCGAGTCTTATCCAACAGATGACTTGTCCAACATTAAGTGTTGTGTGTCCTTTTTATCCAATAGGAATGAGATACTTCGCTCACTAGATGGTGGTTGTCAGTATTGGGACAACTAAGTAGAGTCGCTTGTCTACCACCTATTGCAGTCTGTTAATGTTTATGTCGATGACCGGTTCTTCAAAGGTTATCCTCTTAGCAAATTCAGAAGGAAGCTCCACTACTTTATGTCTAAGACATGGATCTTACAATACAATCTAGAGAGATAACCAAGAAAGGAACACGAGAAAATAACACATCGATTGTCATTTGATAATGGATCATGACTAGAAACCGTGATACCAGCGTGTGCCAAGCAGCCAGCCATGTGTTTGCAGCCACAGGAGGCCCATGGTTTCGTTGCGGCACCATCAGCAGCTACTCATAACACCATTACTAAACGCACAACGAAAGTGAAATCTCAAGTGGCACCAATGGGTTGTAAGAACAAGCGCCACACAAGGAGGGATAGCAAGCAAAGGTAGTCACAAGGTTTAGAATCAACTGGGAAGCTATTCATAGATCAAAACATAGCACAAGAGAACATAGCTCAATTGTCGAAGGTGACTAAGCACGAGATTTTTGCCAAATTCCACGCACGCCTAGTGTTCACCGAGGTGAGTACTAGATAAAAGATTAACAGGAGATTCGTTCATGTTGAGCAACAACACGAGATCAAGACTGATAAACATTTCGAGACTTGGGAAGGTTGAGGATGGATTAAGCAAACTTCAAGGGTGAAAACCAATATGTAGTCGATTGAGTTGATAAGGTAGATGCACGAATTTGCAAGCACACGATTTAGAGGCCATAACAGAGAGACATTGCATCACACTAGCTAACCTTTAGGAGAGGTAACCAAAAGGTCCAACATGGATTTGGTTACAGTCCCCACAACTGGCAACGTACGAACCATGGTCAAAGGCTAGCGTTGATGGAAGTTAACTTGGTGGGTCAGTCAACAAGGGTCTTCACAAAGAGAGTTGCAAAACATCCACGGCTTATGCAAACATATAGGAGAACTAAACTTTGGGCTTTCGGTCAAGCAAAGGCATGGATACAAACATTCAAGGGCTAACCACCAAGTCTACAGGCTCAAGCTCCTAAGAGAGAGAACCTAATTGAAGACAACAACTATACAATTACGTAACGTGAACGTTGTTCTAGGATAAAGCTAGGTGACCCTCATATGCTCACCAAGGACAAACGAGGTGACAACTATGGCTTTACCCAAAGTAACAAGCATACATACAACATCACAATCAAGCAGACATTTGAGAAAATTCAAACGATTGAGCTTAAGCGACCAATCCAAAGCACAAGGCTCACTCAAAATAAGCATTTATCTCAAGCATGAACTAACTACAAGTTTAGCTCAAAACAAATGCTAGCTAAGGGAGCCAACTTAGCATGTGCCTAAAATTTGGACAGCAACGCAATAGTTACTTGTTTCAACCATAACTGAGGTTGTAGACATCCCACAAAGGTGATCCTAGACTTTATAGAAATATTAGGAAGTTTTCCACCCTTTTGTTATTCATACCCAAAAGCTAAATCACTAGTTAACATGACCAACAATGCTAATGTTTCAAATCTGTACCAATATGGACAGAAAACTAACAAGAACTTCAAAAATGCATAACTAGAGTTCTAGAGTCCCAACAAGGCTGATCCTTAACATGATGTAAAGCTTATTAAGTTTTCTATAACTTTATTATTATCATATTAAGATGATTCTACGGCTAACAAGGCCAAACAAGACAAAGAAGACATCTCTACCCAGATTTGGACAGATTCTGTCATTCCACTTTGCAAGCTCATAACTAGAGATTTAGACCACCAAAATTAGTGCTATAGGACATTTTGGAAAGCTTAGAAAAAGTACTACACTTCTTCTATTATCGCCAAGACATGATTCCATATGCACATAGGTCAAACAAATCAAACATTCAGATCTATTCAGAGCATAAGCAAAACCTAATAGTAAACTTCTAAAATTCATAACTCTCAAACCATAAGACCTAAGGTCATGAATTTTTAGGACAAGCTAGATAAGTAAGTTAGCTACAACTATGGTACTCTTCATAACTACAGAAAACACCATTATGGACACGAAGGCATCACTACAACAGAAACCGTTCTAGCAACCAACATTCAATAAGCAAAACAAAGCTTGCCATTGTTCTACTTAAAAAAAGCACGCAACATGTTATTCTAGTAGCTCTAAAAATTGTTACCTTAGACCAACTCCAATTTAATTTATTCATGAGAATCACAATTACTAAAATGAGGTCTAAAGCATTTGCAAATGTAACAGAACCGCCCAATTATACGAAATTAAGTAGGAAAATCATCCAACGGAAGGACAATTCAACAAACTTAAGCCCGTATAACCCGGTAGTCCGTGAAATCTCGACGGATTTCAAACCATTTCTCATAACAGCCAAGATCGTACTAAGTTTAACGGTTACCATCATAAGTTACATAAAAATTCGCGGCATAAAATACATCGAAGTTTAAACATAGTTATTACAAAACAGGTTTGAATAAAAGTAGCGGAAGCGGTAGTTCAAATCACGCACACACACAACATTTTGGAATAAAGTGCCAGCTTGTGATCATCTCCAGCAAAAGCATCAGACGAGAAGTACGAATGACCATTGCCCATGGTCCTATGCTTCGCCCATTGCAGGATAGAGACAGTTGATACAATAACCGTAGTACATCTGTCCATCTGCAACAAGTGGGAACAAAGCCCTGAGTACGAGAAGGTACTCAGCTAGACTTACCCGTCATAAACCAGAAATAAAAGACACCAAGGAATCATGATAGGCTTTCTGGTGGGATAGCTGACTCATTTGCAAAAGGCATTTTTAGCATTTAGGAAAACTTTTACAAAAGCTTTGCATCAAGTTAAATCTTTATTAACCTGTCAACTACATTTGCACCTGTACTAAAGTAGTATGTAATTAAACAGGTAATGATAACCAATGATCATTAACAACTTTCATTATGTCATATTTCATATAACTGTCCAAGTGTTCCATCAATATTACTACGATGAAGTAGCTCAAGTCAAGTGTTCACTATCCAGTGAACGATGGCGATTCAAATCGATTATTAACCAGCTGGTAAGTTATTCCTCACACAAACCTTACTCACCCGCTAAAGTGAGGTGTTGGTCACCGAGTCAACCATTCAGGTAAAGTCGCGAGCTTGCCAGGAACCACTTGTACCCGGGGGCCGCCCGACTGCTCTTTGGCCTTATCATCGCGCCCCCGTATCCTACCACTACTGCTCCAGTATAGTGCGTTGCGGGCAATCCACTCGGCCCGAATAATCTCCCAGTTTCGCGGTCGGAAGGTACTTTATCCGGCCAGCTAAATGTGAGGCATGCGTTCAACATGACCCGAGGGACAACAACGGAAGGTCCTTAACCGACACAGACGGAAAACACTATAGTCCGAAACCCTACAAGTTTCTGCCCGGTCTCAAATTCATTTCACACTTAGTTATACCATGACTTCATAGTCAACCAAACAGATCCAGGTAACCACCTATAGCTCGCAGGTGACAGGAAATCACCCGACTTCTACCGGTCTAAGCCAGCTAAGCATTGACTTGACTGCGGATACCAGGGTAACAAGGATATGGTATAACAAAGGTAAGCAAGGTATAATGCAGCAACGTTTGCAAACAACTCCTAAACGTAATGCATCAAATTAAGTAAAGTTAATAATAAATTATTTGCAAAACGGGAGAGAAATGCTCTGGGGCTTGCCTCTCTCGAAGGAACTTGGACGGTGATCGGGGCACTCCGGGAGATCTTCACCGACCTCTTCTTCGGCTTCTGTCACCTCCTGCTACTGCACCTCGATCTGCTCCTCTGGCTCCTCGGGTACGACTGGGTTCTCGATTTGCGATCCTGTATGATGCAATGTGCGTAAGTGATTATGCAAGTGTGCATCGAAGGAGATGAATGCAATGAATATGTTGAAATGCAAGGTAGTCAACATCATCTAAGAAACTATACACTACAAGCACATGTCATCTACTGCATTCTCTTCTACTACTATTATGTTAAGTTCACCTATCTTATGAAATGCTTCAAAGATACACCAAAGCCTTACTAATTTCTTAATCACACTTAAAGCAACACTTGCTTAAACCCTAAGTAATAATAGGTTTGAATAGCAACATATATTTCTGATGCTCCTAAAAATATAAGAAAATTACAGTAGCATAATACTACTCTAAACAGACTACCATAAAAATTTCATGGCATTTGGATAAGTAAACTATCCTATACAAAAATGACAAGCTATAGCATAAAAATGAGCATGAAATTACTTTGTACTATGAAAAGTGTCAAACAACAGAATTAATATTTTTCCTAGGTTCTTCATAGCATACTATGACTATACAAAAATTTTCACACGCATGTTTTATATAAAGTTTGCTCTCTAGCAAAAATAACAAAATTCAGCCATTAAAGGCACTTGAACTACACCTCAATATTTTTCCACAGCACATGTATGGAACATATTTTTCTTAGGAAGTACATGATATATGAAGATTAATAAACTTAAAATCATATTTTTCTGATACATATAGGATTTACTAGCTATTTTATAAGATGTCAGCAATATTAAGAAGTAATTAAAGCTCTACAGAAAAGTATTCCAAAAATGACATGCAATATTTTTAGATTGTAGATCTGGTTCCAATGAATCCATAGAAATTTATTTCACAATTTTTGGAGTACATTTAATCACCCAAACAATTTCTAAAGCATTTTTATTTCCAATTAATAAAAGAAAAGAAACTGAAAATTCTTTATTTGAAAACGGGCCGGCATAGTACGGGGCAAACGGCCCGGTCCGGCTCAGCCCAAGAACGCGCGCGCGGGAGAAAGGAAACGGGTCGTATCCTGTTGGAGCAGGCCGGCCCAGTCGACCGCTTCAGACGTAGGTGAGCGGGGCCAGCGCGCGCGGCCGAGCCGGTGCTCGTCACCGCGGCGGCGCGACGACCGCCGACGACCAGCGGCTGCTTCCGTGCCCGAGCGAGCAAGACGAGGCGCGCAACACGATCGCGGGGACACGGTGGACATCGACGCGCAATTCGATAGAGATGGGGAGGAGCGGAGGCGACGGTGGCCGGAGCGCAAGCGCGGCGGCTCCGTCACGGTGGCGCGGCGAGGAAGCCAAATTGGTGTCCTACCGGAGTGAGCAAGGCGATGGTGGCGCTCGTTCGGAGGAGGCAAGGGAGTGGCGAAGCTTGGTGCAAGACGAATTTGGTGGCGGTGGAGGGTCGATGTCGGAACGGGGGAGCAGAGGTGGAGCTCTCGGCAGTGAGCCGCTCGCCCGCTCGGTTTTTGGAGATGGGAAATGGATGACGAGCGGGAGTGCGAGTGAGGGGGCGAGGAGGGTTCGGGCAGGCGCACTGGAGCGCGCTCAAGCTGGCAGGAGGGCAGAGCGGAGGCGACGCGCGGCGGCTCCGACGGCGCATGGCCGACACGCGGCGAGCGCGGTCTGCCGCGGCGTCCAGCGATGCGCGCGAGCGGACGGGAGGAGGCGGCCGAGCGGACGCGGGCCGGGCCGAGGCGGCGGCTGCGGCGCGCGCGCGCGGGGTGGCGCGGGCCATTTCGGCCAGCGGGCCGAAAACGAGGCGGCGGCCCGTTTAGGTTAGAATTTAAATTTTCCTTTTCATATTTTCAAATAATCTCAAATAATAGTTTTCAAATCTCATTTTGAGCAAGAAAAGGACCTTTTCTGAAAATGACCCAAAAATGAAAGTTGCTTAGAATTTAATTCTCTACAACTTTGCTTTTAAGACCAAAGTCCAAATCTGGATAGATTTTGATTTTTAGAATAAAAGCTAATTTAGAGAGGATTTTGGAATATTTTCAAATAACATTTTTAAAACAAATCTTTGACAAAACTTTGAGTGATTTAGTGGCTCCAAAAATTTCCTTATCATTCTAAGTGATATGAAATTTATAGTTGCACAAAATTTTGATGGAATGTGATTAGCACATTAATATATTATATCTCAAATACCACTTTCTAAGCTTTTATTTCACTCAAATTATAATATTAACATGTATGATTAGGATGATATGAAATGCCATGCATACGATTGCCATGCAAATGCTTGCGTAACACCGGAGTGTTACAGCCCTCCCCCCTTATAAAAATCTCATCCCGAGATTTGGGTTACGAACCATTTATTATAAAAATCTTCGTATGCTTTTTGTAAGTATTCACCCGTTTCCCACGATGCATCTCCCTCATCATGATGACTCCATTGTATCTTATATGTTTTCACTACACTGTTTCGAGTAGCCCTTTCTTTGGAATCCAAAACTCGAATTGGCTGCTCACGATACACCAGATCTGACTTAAGTTTTATGCCTCGAGGTTCAATTATTTCCTCTGGAATGCGCAAACATTTCTTGAGATGTGATACGTGAAAAACTGGGAATATAGCACCCATTGATTCTGGTAATTCCAATTTGTAAGCCACTGGACCCTTCCTTTCTAAGATTTTGTAGGGTCCTACAAATCTGGCGGCAAGCTTTCTGCGTATTCCAAACCGCTTCTTCTTCATTGGCGTGACTTTCAGATAAACATAGTCTCCAACTTCAAACACAAGTGGTCTCCTTCTTTTATCCGCATAACTTTTCTGACGTGACTGAGCTGCTCTCATATTTTGCTGAATGATATGAACTTTCTTTTCGTCTTCTTCCACGAAGTCAATACCATAATACCTTCTTTCCCCTGGCTCAATCCAGTTTAAAGGTGTTCTACACTTTCGTCCATACAAAGCCTCAAAAGGTGCCATTTTGATACTTTCTTGATAGCTATTATTATATGCGAATTCTGCTAGAGGTAACCACGACTCCCATGAACCTCTGGAAGACAACACACAAGCTCTCAACATATCTTCTAAAACAGCATTAACTCTTTCAGTCTGACCATCTGTTTGAGGATGATAGGCAGTGCTACAAATTAGACTAGTCCCCAAACCTTTGTGCAAATGCTCCCAAAAGTGAGCAGTGAACTGGGACCCTCTGTCAGATACTATAGTCTTCGGTATGCCATGCAATCTCACAATCTCTACAATATACTTTTCTGTATATTGAGGTGGTCTATAAACTGTCTTGACAGGCAAAAAGTGAGCGGTCTTGGTAAGACGGTCCACGATTACCCAAATCGAATCATGGCCTTTCTGAGTAGTGGGCAAACCTGTGATGAAATCCATACTTATATCATCCCACTTCCAACTAGGTACTGACAAAGGTTGCAACAATCCAGCAGGTTTCATGTGAATAGCTTTCACTCGACAACATGTGTCACATCTGGCCACATAGGCTGCAATTTCCTTCTTCATCTTTGTCCACCAAAAACGAGGTCTTAGTTCTTGATACATTTTACTACTGCCAGGATGAATGGATAACTTAGAGTGATGAGCTTCATCCATAATTTTATTCTTAAGCTCTCTATCCTTTGGAACAACAAGACGGTTGTCGAACCACAACACGTCCTGCTCGTCCACTCTGAAGTGTTTTGAAGGTTCTTCTTTAATTTTCCTTTTTATGTGGAATATCCCTTTGTCTGCTTTCTGACCTTCTATTATCTTACTCTCCAAGGTGCAACTGATCTGAATACTATGTAACACGACAGGGTGCATTAGATTAAAACCATCTTCGAGTAAGGGTTGCATATTCAGACAATGCGACTTTCTACTCAAAGCATCGGCTACCACATTGGCTTTCCCAGGGTGATATTGTACATTCAGGTTGTAATCTTTAATTAGTTCTAACCATCTTCGCTGTCTCATGTTCAATTCTGGTTGGGTGAAAATGTACTTGAGACTCTTGTGATCGGTGAAAACATTGCACACATTACCAAGTAAATAGTGTCTCCAAATCTTTAAGGCATGCACCACGGCGGCAAGCTCAAGATCATGTGTTGGATAATTGATTTCATGTTTTCTCAACTGACGGGAGGCATAAGCAATGACTCTTCCTTCTTGCATCAGAACACAGCCTAATCCTGTTTTTGAGGCGTCACAGAACACATCAAAAGGTTTCTCGATGTCTGGCTGTGCAAGAACTAGAGTAGTGGTCAACAGTTTCCGCAAGGTGTGGAAAGCTGTCTCACACTCCTCGGTCCACACAAACTTATGATCTTTCTGTAACAGACTTGTCATTGGCTTAGCAATCTTCGAGAAGTCTGGGATAAAGCGGCGATAGTAACCAGCTAACCCTAGGAAACTCCTAACTTCTGGCACTGTGGTTGGAGTTTTCCAATCCATAACCTCTTGCACTTTGCTCGGATCTACCGAAACTCCATTCTCAGATAGAATCTGACCAAGGAAAGGAACTTTCTTCAACCAAAATTCACATTTGCTGAACTTAGCATACAACTTATGATCTCTTAATCTGGTCAAGACAATTCTCAGATGTTCTTCATGATCTTTCTCATTCTCAGAGTATACTAGAATGTCATCAATGAAGACAACTACAAACTTGTCCAACTCTGGCATGAAAACCGTATTCATCAGATACATAAAGTATGCAGGAGCATTTGTTAAGCCAAAGGACATAACAAGATACTCATACAACCCGTATCTGGTAGAAAAGGCGGTTTTCGGGACATCTTGTGGCCTGATCTTTATCTGATGATACCCTGATCTTAGGTCTATCTTGGAGAACACCCTAGCTTTAGCCAACTGATCAAACAAAACATCGATATGAGGCAAAGGATATTTATTCTTGATAGTTACAGCATTAAGAGGTCGATAATCCACACACATTCTTAGAGTACCCTCTTTCTTTTTCTTCACGAACAAGGCAGGACATCCCCATTCAGACTTACTTGGTCGGATAAACCCCTTCTTTAGCAATTCTTCCAGTTGCTTTTTCAACTCAACTAACTCATCCGGAGGCATTCGATAGGGTCTCCTCGAAATAGGAGCTGTTCCGGGGATCAACTCGATTCCAAACTCAACATCTCTATCTGGAGGAAGGCCAGGTAACTCTTCTGGAAACACATCCGGGAACTCACACACTACCGGGATCTGGCGGATAGGAACAACTTCCATGGCCCAGGTCACACTCACAAGGTCTGTTCTTTCGGGCAATGGTACCTGAAAAGTACCCTCTGCCTGTGGATCCTTAAGGGTAAGCAATCGACTGCTTGTATCTATGACTGCTCCCCAGTCTTTCATACAGTTCATTCCTATTATTACATCCAAAACTAGTCCCGACATAACTATCAGGTTCACTCGAAACTTCCGACTATCTAACTCAAGGGTTGCCCCTCTAACCATCTTATTGGTTAGCACATCAGCTCCTGCTGAACTTATGCGATAACCATAACTCCATTCTGTGCATAGTTGTTCATGCTTCCGTGCAAATGCTTGACTCATAAAAGAATGCGAGGATCCAGAATCAAATAGAACAACTGCAGGGTGATGATTAACAAGAAACTTACCGGCAGTTACAGGTTCTCCTTCAGGAATCTCATCAACGGTGGTATGGTGTACACGGGTAGTGTAAGTCTGTTGCTTCTTTCTAGGCGGATAAGGGCAGAACTTTGAAAAGTGGCCTGGCTGACCACAATTGTAGCAGGGCCCCTTCACTGTACCAGCAGATCCTATTGCTCCCTTGGAGTTGCTTTGTTCTGCAGCTGCGGTGATCTTTGCTGACGGCACGGCCATCTTGTACGGCTTCTGTGGTCCCTTGTAGTTCTGGGTTTTAAGCTGTGGCGGCCTGAACCTTGCACCAGGTGCGGACGGACGATAAGAAAGACGATTTGCAGTGACAACTCTGGACTGTGATGGTCCTGACTCAAACACCCTCTTGCGATTCTTGGATGCAGTGTAGGCGTTGTTGTTCTTTTCTTGTTTCAAACAATCACTGACAAAGTCATTGAACCTGGCGCGGGTATTGGTACCCACATGCTTCATCATCTTCGGACTTAACCCTCTCTTGAAACTAGCAATTCTCTTTGCATCTGTGTCGACCATGTCTGGAGCATAACGGCACAAGTTGTTAAAGGCATGTAGATACTGTGTTACAGTCTTGGTACCCTGATTTAAGGCCAAGAACTCTCTGAGCTTCATCTCAACCAACCCTGGGGGAATATAAGCTCCCTTAAACGCTTCAGAGAATTCTCTCCAAGTAATCTGGGCATTGGGAGGAAAGGTGGTGCGGTGATGCTTCCACCACATCCCTGCCGGTCCCTGTAATTGATGTGCAGCATATTCTGTCTTCAGAACTTCTGTCAGTCTCAACACACGGAACTTATCTTCCATAGTGTTGATCCATTCTTCAGCGTCAAGTGGCTCGGCTGCTTCCTTAAAAATAGGTGGCCTAGTATCCATGAAATCCTTGAAATTGCTGTACTGGTTCACTCCATGGCCACCACCTTGATTATTTCCTCTCTGAACATTTTCAGCAATGGTTCGCAGAAAATCTTCCATATTCCATTGTGACTGTTCGGCGTTGCGCTGGCTTCCAAGGCACTGTGCGAAGAACACTTCTGCAGTGAGCGGTGGAGGAGGGGGCAATTGTGGCTCTAGCTGTGGCTCCTGGTGGTTGACGTTGTTTGCACCACCCCCACCAGCCCCTGCACCGTTGCCACCAGTTTCAGCGGCCTCATACGTGGCACGGCGAGTGTTTGCCATCTGCATATTTCAACAACAAGTAATAATTTAGCGAAGTGGTAGTAATTGTATCCGAATGAACAATCATGCCATACTGAATTTATTGGAGAGAACAAGTCATGCAATAAAACAGAGGCACAATAATCACATTCCAATTAAAACAACATCACTAATTAAGTTACTTCGAATGCAACATCACGTTCCATACAACCACGTTGCCAGCATACATACACTGGACTTTCATGCGTTCAAGCATCACATACACAACCAAGATCCAAAAGATCGCAAGTCTCAAGATCGAACAGGATACAACACGATATATGGGCACCAATAGAAGGCCATCACGATAAAGCCTATCACCAACGCAAGGCAACTAGCCTACTTCTTGGGGTCGTCGTCGAGGTCAGAGGCGTCACCATTGCTACCATCAGTAGCGGCGTCGTCGTCGACGTCCATCTGGGCGGCGTCCGGAGGAGCGTACGGGCCTATCCCGTTGTAGAGGGCATGGAACTCTTCATGCAAGTTGGCGTTATACCCTTCTAGCTCCTCGACCCTTTGCCTGAAAAGGTCCCTCTCGTTCCAGGCTTCATTCCTTTCCTGCACTAGTTGTCCCATCATGCGGTCTTCATTTCTGTTGGCCTGAGTCAACGTCTGTACCCGCTGCATAGCACTCTCACCTCTCTCGAGAGCCCAGTCTCGCTGTAAGCTCATGTCGGCCAACTGCTCCTGCAAGCTAGCTATAGCACGTGCTTACTTCTTCTTCTGCTTCCTTGCTTCAAGCCGATCATTACCTCTTAGACCAGTCAAGGTCCAATAGGTATTCTCAAGACCCTGGTATGCTTTGATGGCTGCATACATGGCACTCATGGTGTGGTTGTCGCTAGCCTGTCCTTCACTTGGGCCTCTAACCAAGGCACTTCCTTGCGGTTGCACCCAAATGGCATCACGAGGATCATCTCTCGGGAAAGTACCTGCCAAAGCTGCTGCCAACTCATTAGGAAACCTGCTCATTATGTCTCGGATGACATGAAAGGCTGCACCCTCTGCACCCTCAACTGGAGTGCGTCCTTCAAACTCCAAATGCCAACCATCCCATTCTGGCGCATCACCAAGGGCAGGGACGGTGATCTCCACTATTGCAAGTCCATCCTCAGCTAGCTGGCTCTCATTCCAAGAGTACACCGGCTCTTGACCCTCTGGGTACCCCACATCATGGAGCACTCTCCAAAGCAAGGTGGGCATGCCAAACTCACTTAGAAAAGTGTCCGTGCTGCGGCGTTCCCGCGGGGCCATCTGGTGACGTGGTGCTCTTCCACCAGTGGACTTACGGGCAGTCTTCTTCGTGCGGGCCATCTGTAGCACAAGTTTTAAATTACCCGGTGAGACATATTTTAAGTTGATGTCACTTTTATCAAACTGGGATAATCCTTTTATAAGGGGAGAAATGCATGTTATGAATGAAATGCACAGGCAATATGATGCATGCGCGAGTCTTACGTTCTCACAAACTTAGAAAATAAAGACATCTAACGATGAATTCGGTGGCATACAAACGATCTCTCATATACGTAACTAATTCGATCTACACGATAAATGCTGTTATGTACCTACAGAAAATTCATTTTAGCCCATTCCCCATGAATGCATGAAAGCAGTAAATCTACCTACGCGCTCTACACGAATCCCCAGATGGGTGTACAACGGTAGTAACTACCCACACACATCGTCCTATTGACGGCATCGCCCCAACGGACGGAACACCCACACATGCGATACTTTCATAAAAACATGTGTACAACATGTAATTATTCTAGTATCATATAAAACACTCTCCCTAGATCGGCAGTGTATCCGATCATGCTCTCACAGCTCACACTTACCAAAGCGTAGAGGTAACTGATCCATACATTACCACTCAATTAAGTGGCACTCATACAATATCACGCCGTATGAGCAACGAAAGAGAAATATGGTGCAAGAACCCCAAGTTAGTACTTACATAGCCACCTAGAGTCCTTAACTGGGCATACAGGATATGACCACTGGCACACCTTTAGTTTTAAAATCACACTTTTTAAATAGAATTTTGTTTTAAATACACTTATGAACAGTAATCACGCTAAACCATGCTCCGATGCCAGCTGTAACAGAACCACCCAATTATACGAAATTAAGTAGGAAAATCATCCAACGGAAGGACAATTCAACAAACTTAAGCCCGTATAACCCGGTAGTCCATGAAATCTCGACGGATTTCAAACCATTTCTCATAACAGCCAAGATCGTACTAAGTTTAACGGTTACCATCATAAGTTACATAAAAATTCGCGGCATAAAATACATCGGAGTTTAAACATAGTTATTACAAAATAGGTTTGAATAAAAGTAGAGGAAGCGGTAGTTCAAATCACGCACACACACAACATTTTGGAATAAAGTGCCAGCTTGTGATCATCTCCAGCAAAAGCATCAGACGAGAAGTACGAATGACCATTGCCCATGGTCCTATGCTTCGCCCATTGCAGGACAGAGACAGTTGATACAATAACCGTAGTACATCTGTCCATCTGCAACAAGTGGGAACAAAGCCCTGAGTACGAGAAGGTACTCAGCTAGACTTACCCGTCATAAACCAGAAATAAAAGACACCAAGGAATCATGATAGGCTTTCTGGTGGGATAGCTGACTCATTTGCAAAAGGCATTTTTAGCATTGAGGAAAACTTTTACAAAAGCTTTGCATCAAGTTAAATCTTTATTAACCTGTCAACTACATTTGCACCTGTACTAAAGTAGTATGTAATTAAACAGGTAATGATAACCAATGATCATTAATAACTTTCATTATGTCATATTTCATATAACTGTCCAAGTGTTCCATCAATATTACTACGATGAAGTAGCTCAAGTCAAGTGTTCACTATCCAGTGAACGATGGCGATTCGAATCGATTATTAACCAGCTGGTAAGTTATTCCTCACACAAACCTCACTCACCCGCTAAAGTGAGGTGTTGGTCGCCGAGTCAACCATTCAGGTAAAGTCGCGAGCTTGCCAGGAACCACTTGTACCCGGGGGCCGCCCGACTGCTCTTTGGCCTTATCATCGCGCCCCCGTATCCTGCCACTACTGCTCCGGTATAGTGCGTTGCGGGCAATCCACTCAGCCCGAATAATCTCCTAGTTTCGCGGTCGGAAGGTACTTTATCCGGCCAGCTAAATGTGAGGCATGCGTTCAACATGACCCGAGGGACAACAACGGACGGTCCTTAACCGACAAAGACGGAAAAAATTACAGTCCGAAACCCTGCAAGTTTCCGCCCGGTCTCAAATTCATTTCACACTTAGTTATACCATGACTTCATAGTCAACCAAACAGATCCAGGTAACCACCTATAGCTCGCAGGTGATAGGAAATCACCTGACTTCTACCGGTCTAAGCCAGCTAAGCATTGACTTGACTGCGGATACCAGGGTAACAAGGATATGGTATAACAAAGGTAAGCAAGGTATAATACAGCAACGTTTGCAAACAACTTCTAAACGTAATGCATCAAATTAAGTAAAGTTAATAATAAATTATTTGCAAAACGGGAGAGAAATGCTCCGGGGCTTGCCTCTCTCGAAGGAACTTGGACGGTGATCGGGGCACTCCGGGAGATCTTCACCGACCTCTTCTTCGGCTTCTGTCACCTCCTGCTGCTGCACCTCGATCTGCTCCTCTGGCTCCTCGGGTACGACTGGGTTCTCGATTTGCGATCATGTATGATGCAATGTGCGTAAGTGATTATGCAAGTGTGCATCGAAGGAGATGAATGCAATGAATATGTTGAAATGCAAGGTAGTCAACATCATCCAAGAAACTATACACTACAAGCACATGTCATCTACTGCATTCTCTTCTACTACTATTATGTTAAGTTCACCTATCTTATGAAATGCTTCAAAGATACACCAAAGCCTTAGTAATTTCTTAATCACACTTAAAGCAACACTTGCTTAAACCCTAAGTAATAATAGGTTTGAATAGCAACATATATTTCTGATGCTCCTAAAAATCTAAGAAAATTACAGTAGCATAATACTACTCTAAACAAACTACCATAAAAATTTCATGGCATTTGGATAAGTAAACTATCCTATACAAAAATGACAAGCTATAGCATAAAAATGAGCATGAAATTACTTTGTACTATGAAAAGTGTCAAACAACAGAATTAATATCTTTCCTAGGTTCTTCATAGCATACTATGACTGTACAAAAATTTTCACACGCATGTTTTATACAAAGTTTGCTCTCTAGCAAAAATAACAAAATTCAGCCATTAAAGGCACTTGAACTACACCTCAACATTTTTCCATAGCACATGTATGGAACATATTTTTCTTAGGAAGTACATGATATATGAAGATTAATAAACTTAAAATCATATTTTTCTGATACATATAGGATTTACTAGCTATTTTATAAGATGTCAGCAATATTAAGAAGTAATTAAAGCTCTACAGAAAAGTATTCCAAAAATGACATGCAATATTTTTAGATTGTAGATCTGGTTCCAATGAATCCATAGAAATTTATTTCACAATTTTTGGAGTACATTTAATCACCTAAACAATTTCTAAAGCATTTTTATTTCCACTTAATAAAAGAAAAGAAACTGAAAATTCTTTATTTGAAAACGGGCCGGCACCGTACGGGGCAAACGGCCCGGTCCGGCTCAGCCCAAGAACGCGCGCGCGGGAGAAAGGAAACGGGTCATCTCCTGTTGGAGCAGGCCGGCCCAGTCGACCGCTTCAGACGCAGGTGAGCGGGGCCAGCGCGCGCGGCCGAGCCGGTGCTCGTCACCGCGGCGGCGCGACGGCCGCCGACGGCCAGCGGCTGCTTCTGTGCCCGAGCGAGCAAGGTGAGGCGCGCAACACGATCGCGGGGACACGGTGAACATCGACGCGCAATTCGATAGAGATGGGGAGGAGCGGAGGCGACGGTGGCCGGAGCGCAAGCGCGGCGGCTCCGTCACGGTGGCGCGGCGAGGAAGCCAAATTGGTGTCCTACCAGAGTGAGCAAGGCGATGGTGGCGCTCGTTCGGAGGAGGCAAGGGAGTGGCGAAGCTTGGTGCAAGACGAATTTGGTGGCGGTGGAGGGTCGATGTCGGAACGGGGGAGCGGAGGTGGAGCTCTCGGCGGTGAGCCGCTCGCCCGCTCGGTTTTTGGAGAGGGGAAATGGATGACGAGCGGGAGTGCGAGTGAGGGGGCGAGGAGGGTTCGGGCAGGCGCACTTGAGCGCGCTCAAGCTGGCAGGAGGGCAGAGCGGAGGCGACGCGCGGCGGCTCCGACGGCGCATGGCCGACACGCGGCGAGCGCGGTCTGCCGCGGCGTCCAGCGATGCGCGCGAGCGGGCGGGAGGAGGCGGCCGAGCGGACGCGGGCCGGGCCGAGGCGGCGGCTGCGGCGCGCGCGCGCACGCGTGGGGTGGCGCGGGCCGTTTCGGCCAGCGGGCCGAAAACGAGGCGGCGGCCCGTTTAGGTTAGAATTTAAATTTTCCTTTTCATATTTTCAAATAATCTCAAATAATAGTTTTCAAATCTCATTTTGAGCAAGAAAAGGACCTTTTCTGAAAATGACCCAAAAATGAAAGTTGCTTAGAATTTAATTCTCTACAACTTTGCTTTTAAGACCAAAGTCCAAATCTGGATAGATTTTGATTTTTAGAATAAAAGCTAATTTAGAGAGGATTTTGGAATATTTTCAAATAACATTTTTAAAACAAACCTTTGACAAAACTTTGAGTGATTTAGTGGCTCCAAAAATTTCCTTATCATTCTAAGTGATATGAAATTTATAGTTGCACAAAATTTTGATGGAATGTGATTAGCACATTAATATATTATATCTCAAATACCACTTTCTAAGCTTTTATTTCACTCAAATTATAATATTAACATGTATGATTAGGATGATATGAAATGCCATGCATACGATTGCCATGCAAATGCTTGCGTAACACCGGAGTGTTACAGCAAACTCTTAACACATATCCACCACTTGGCTAAACTGGAGGACAACTATAGTTTCAAGCATGTAACCACACTTATTTATAGAAAGGCTAAGCACACACTTATTTTAGCACTTCCTATTCAAGCAATATGGAGCAAGGCATTCTTATTTAACTCTACACAAGAAAGATAGTGTACCACATCAATCACAAGTTATTTAATATAGAACAAGGGTGAGAGGAACATAGCTATGCATAAAGTAACAATCAGGATGATGCATGCTTCGTCCTATTCGTCCTCACAAGATTGCCAACCTAAGGTGACAATCACGTTCTATGTCGGTGGCATAACACACACTCTCTCGATATATAGCTAGTCGTCAGCTACATTCGACTTACGCGTTCGTGGTTAGCGTACCTGCAGAAAAGTTTCATTGCAGCCCAATAATTCTCTAAATATAGCACATAATGAAAACAGGAAGGTGAACTTCTAAGCACTCCCATATACATATACCCCCGTATACATACATGTAGCACCAAAACTACCCGAATCATCAATCACCCACAATTAAGTACCTTCATATATACATGTGTGTAACATGTAAATAATCCAGTAACCAAAACTAGCTCTCCCCTAGACCGAGGGTTGGACGGTCATGCTCTCACAACTTACACTTACCTGAGTGTAGGTGCGATGTTGCATAAAAGTAAACTAACGACATATATGGTTATTTCATATATGAAGGCTACCTCTAATCTAACACACCGGGTAGCATAGTGTGGGAGAGTCATCACACATACATACCTTGGCTTGGGCGTAGATGCATAAATGAAAACCCCCAAGTTAGTACTTATATAAGCCACCTAATAATCCTTATATGGGCATAAGAAAATTGACCACTGGCATACTTAGATTTAGAATTCAGTTTTCACAAACCTATATATAGCTATAAGTTGATAAAACTGATTTTATAAAACAAATCCTTTGTTTTAAATACACATACAATAAGTTTAATGTTGAATGTTGCTCCGTTACCAGCTGTAACAGAACCGTCCAAATTATAAGAGCACAAGTACAAAAACAATCACCGAAGTGATCAAATTCTCGCACTTGAGCCCATATAACTCCGGTAGTCCAATGAAATCACGAGGGATTTCAAACCAACCAACATACAAGCCAAGATCGTAGTGATTCAACATAACAAGTCACATGTTACATCCATTTCATAAGTAGTTCAATATACATCAGAGTTTAACATAATTATTACAACTTAAGTTCAAAAGTAGCGGAAGCAAAGTAATTTGAAACTAACAACACCCTTATTTCAAATACATGTCAGTATCAAGGTCGACTTCCAACAAAAGCATTAGAGAGAAGATAACTCAGAAGGATCATGCCGGTGATCACACTCCGCCACTAAAGCAGGAGCCAACCAACTCTTGCAGTCACCAAGATACACCACAACCTGCAACAAGTGGGGATAAAACCATGAGTACGACAATGTACTCAACTAGACTTACCCGTCAGAAACCAGAAATAAAGTGACACCAAGGATGATGCAAGGCTGATGTAAGGTGGGACTAGATTGACAACATTTTGCATAAAAATCTTAATATAGATGATCAATCATTAATGCTTAAGCATCAAGTTAATTATCATTAACCTATCATCTATATTAGCACCTATACTAGAGCACTCACTTGATTAGGAGTAAACAATATTAACCAAAGAAGGTATAAATTGATGCAACATATACATCATCATCCAATTAACCATCCGTTCAATTTAATTGAATCTACGTTGCCGCTGCTCAAGTCAAGTGCTCACTAACCGGGAGCGACGGCGATTCGAATCGAATTCCTATCCAGCTGGAGGGGTATTTCTAACACCCACCGAGTCACGCCTGGTGAGGGCTGCTCAGGTCACCTTTGGTACCATTCAGGAAAGCGCGGGTTCGACTGATGCCGCATCCCTAAGGGCAACACTCTGCCAGGATGTTAGGGACTCTAACCCCCCCTTAGTCTTATGCCAATGTCCCCAAGCACATCCTTACTACCTCCAAGATGCGACCTACCATTCGATTCCTAGCCTAAACTGTATTACTCGGATTTGCGGTCGAAACAACTTATCCGGCCAACTAAGTGTTAGACCGCGTTCAACATGACTCAAGGACGTACAACGAATCGGTCCTTAAATGACTCAGACGGGGATAGATCCACACCCAAGACCTCCATGCCTTGTTGCTTCACTATCATCATCCCGCCCGGTCTCTTTTCATTTTATTAACACATGGTTCCATTTCACGATAGCAAATATAGCCAACCGCGCCATATATGAATATCCCTATATCTCACAGGTGACAGAAAATCACCTGACTTCTACCGCTTAAAGCAGGGCTAAGCATCTACTCGATCCTAGTCTATGTAGGATTCAAGGATTCATATATCTGGACAAGGAGTGATATAATGCAGCAAGGTTTTCAACCAACTCCTACCACTTAATGCAACAATACTTATAACATATATAGAATTAATTGCTATGAAGGTAGGAGGCTTATAATGCTCCAGGGCTTGCCTAGGATCCGACTCAAGTTAGAGTATGTTAGGTGAAACCCGCTTGGCGAGCATCCTCCAATCTAGCACTCGTCTGATCCTTCTATCTTCGGGATGGATCCACCAAACACCGTCTTCGGGTTTGGCTCCAATGCCATTTCCTTCATACATTTCTGCTAGTGTACCTATATGAGGTGCAACAATGCATATGTGTGAATGTATAGAAATGAAATAAATATAGCAATCATGCAAGCATACCAAAGTTCACATAAGCACCTAGAGCTAATCAACTTGATCCTCACTAGACCATAAAATAGAAGATAGCAAGCATGACAATCAAGACACAAGTCTCATAAGATCACAGGGTACCAACCCAAGTACCATCAAGGATATGAGCCACACTTCCACACCCTAGCATGGCAAAGTTAATCAAAGCACTAGAACAAGAATCTGCTACTTTCTAGACATACATGCAGTAGCTGAGTAAATCAATCATAACTGGAGATCCATAAATCCAAATGACTTGCAAGAAGACATTCTGGAAAGCTTAAGAAATTGTCTACAATTTATTTAATATTAACTAAGCCTGATTCCCAAGTTTAATAGGTCGAAAAGATAAAACTACAGAATCTGATCTGCTCCAAACAGAGAGCAACCAAATCTGGGACCTGACTTTAAACATCTATAACTCAAAAAATACTTAGCCAAATACCACAAAATTTTAATACAAGCTAGATACATGAATTATATACAACTTTGCTATAGACAATATGCTTAGAAAACATCATTAACATGGGGTAATTTACATTGCCCCCAGAACTGTCTAGAAACTAATAATTACAAGAAATAATTATTAACTTACATTACAAACATATAATTGGACAAAACCAACTTTACTAACATGTCCCACATGACTAATGAACACCAGAAAATATAGTGTCCAAACCTAAATAAATTCTTTTAATGCATTTTCTTAATTTATTTAGATAATTAGGTAGAATTATGAACACCGACCAAAAGTGTACCATAAATTCGACCAAAATTACAGTGGCCTACATATGCTCCCAATAGTCTACTATCCAAATTTCAAGCCATTTGGACAAGTATATCAACCTCTATGAAAAAGACAATTAGCTATTGCAATAAACCATGTGAGAGCAAGTTAAACCTAAAACTCAATATTTCCTATGAACACATGGCCATAGTATGAATCAACATGATAGAGCAACATCATACTAAGCTAATGGAACAACATTTTCCATTTTATCATTTATATATTATTTAGAAGCTATTTATCAAGATGTAAACAAATTAAATCAATAACTAGATCATACAGTAAGCAATGACCATAAAATTTATACCACAATACATACATAGCATTACAAGACTACCATAAAAATTTCACATCATTTGGAGCATCACAACAGCAGTTATGAATTTCCCAACCAATATATGCAAGAATGCCGAATTAGCAAGAGTAAATCACAACCCTAAGAAAACAGTGAACAACTACTAGGTTTAATATTTTTATTAGTTATCAACTACCATCATAAGATTAACAAAACAAGAATCACTATTTTTGGACTTCCCAAACTCTAAATATGGCTTTGGTCAAGTTATAAGCATTTTTAGAGCTCTTTTCCAACTTAAATCAAAACACCAGAAATTTTCTACAAACAAGTAACATTTTATGATTCTACTGCATAGAGATTTTCTCAAGGTTTCCAAAAAGTCCACATTTGCCATTTTTGGAGTTTCCTAGCATGAGATATGGAATTTAGAAGATTTACACAAAATCTGAAATTCAAATTACTATAAAACCGAATGCTAGTTAATTTGCTAGGCGCACCCGAATCGGTACCCAACTGCGCCACTCATAACTCTGACTTGCGGGACCCGCTGCACTTTTGGGCCCGCTTGCCATACAAAGAGAGAGACACAGAGGGGGGGGGGAAATGGTCTTCTTCTTCCCCCGGACAAAGCAGAGGAGCAGGGGAGGTAATGCCGGTCGTCCGATCTCCGGCTAGCCGGGCGGCGCTCCAATGGCGAGCGGTGGCGGCGGAGCATGCTTGGGCCAACGCGAACTCAAGGGCGGCAGTGGCTTCATCGGAGATGGCACACGCTGGCCTAGCCACGCGCGTGGCCACAACAGGGAAGGCGGCGCACGGTGGCGGAGGCAACCTGATGGCCCACTGGTGACGAGAGGCGACGACGGAGAAGGACGGCACCTGGCTGCACCTGTAGACGCTCGCAATTTCGCTAGTGGCGGCCTATGGCCTGCTGGCCACGGTAGTACCTGGCGTGGCGGTGGCCGAGACGGTGGAGGCACGTCTCCGGCGGCTCTCGGCTTGGGCGAGCATGCACCTAGGATAGGGCTCGGTGAGGTGATGGCGGTGCTGCAACTGGTGAGGCGAGAGAAGGATGCTGAGTGGGGGAACGATGGTGGCCGCACGGCTCGGCCATGGCGGCCATGGCATGGGAGCACCAAGCTCCAGAGCGAGGGAGGAGCAAGTAGCAACGAGCAAGAGGAGTGGAGAGGATGGGGAGGAGCTCGGACATTCGCGCTGGAAGAGGCCGGGGACGCTAGGACGCGCAGCAGCAAGGCCAGGCGCGGGCTCGCGCATGGTGGCAACGTCGGAAGCACGTGTCGCCCAAAGGGGCAATCCTCCGAACAGGTCGTGGGCGCGGTCTAACGCATCTTGGAGGCCATTTTTGGACCGGCTATGGGCCGAGTTTGGACATGGTTCAAAAGGCAAAGTTGAAGCCCGCATGATGCTCTACGACTTTCATTTAGGGGCCAAGGTCACTAGTGTCCCAAATTGGGAGATAATTAAGCCCAAAGTTGACAGCGTCAACAACTTAATAGGGCTAAGTTAGAGCTCGGTTTTTGATGATTTTGGGATGCCCAACTTGCTCCAATGAAATCCAACTTTATGCATACTCTTCTTCATCAAATGCACTCCAACTTTTACATTTGGATCAACTTGAGTTGCTTAGTAAAATTTAGAGAACATGGAATGCCAATCTACGGACATAGGATTACTTAAGGACTGGAAAATAGCAGCAACATTCAAACTTGGGTTCCTTATATGACTAGGTTAGAAGCTGTACTAGGCCTTGAGGCTTGAACAAAATTTGTAGTACCCAACCTGAGCTACAACTTCTTTTAAAGGTCCTTGGACTGGTTCAGCATGGTTAGGGAGATAAACATTACCAAACATGTCAACTTATTGCTGCCACTCAAGGACTTGGAATAATTTCTGTCCTTTCAAAAATAGCAGCTTAATTAATCTTATGAGCTCTATTTGACCAAACTAGAAGCCAAACTAACTCTTGACCATTAAACAAAGTTTGTTCTACACAAGATGAGCTACAACTTTTGTTTAAGGTAAAACCACATAACTGGTACAGAAGTCAAACTTTCACTTTGGTCAAAGTATCAACTCGGGAAAGCCTAAACTATGGTTTTAGGCCAATTGGGGCATTTTCTTGACTTTTGCTCAACATGAACCCTTCATGACTTTTGTTGTAGAGTTCATCTAGAGTCATTTGGGCAAGTTTGCAAAGTTTGGTTGATGACCTATATTTCCATTCACTTAATAGTGCAATTCAAGCACTTAGTAAAACTATTCCAACAAGGATATAACTTATCATTTCATGTGTCTTTTTTATTCCAAACTTCATGAAACTTTTTTAGGGATCAATATAGATGGTTATTGATGTGAGACATGTGAAGATACTCTGATAACAACACCCAAGCATATATCTTTAAATGGGCCTATATGTAAGCAAGGGTGCAATATCCAAGTTCAGGTTAGGGCTTATTTCCAAAGGTTTGACCATGTCATCATCATCTCCACTTAATCTATCATGTTTGAGCTCAAACCCACTGCTTAGTGAGGGACAAACACCTGGGGTGTTACAGGAGACGTCAAGAACTCAAGCCTCACTGTTCGGAGAAGGTCAATATGGCGTGTCACATCACAATGCATAGTGCTTGGGGACTAGCTGTGGGGGTATTAACTCCTATACCCCTATGGCTAGACTTGGGCTAGCCAGACCAGTGGGCCCGGCCCATCAGAAGACAACACGTGGCCCAGTCGATCTGCTTAGCGTCCCACGCAAGGAAGGAAAGCAAACTTGGAGATCAAGCAAGATCCTGGTCGGTTAGAATAGGAATCCTTATCTGGCCAGCTGTGGCAATTGTAACCGACTAGGATTAGTTTCCATATTTGTAACCCTGGCCCTGGACTATATATGGCGGGTAGGGGACCCCCTCAAAAGACATCTCATCTCTCTCAATATACACAGCAATACAATCTGACGTAGGACATAGGTATTACGCCCTCACGACGGCCAAACCTGGATAAAATCCTTGTGTTTGTCTTGCGTCACCATCTAGTTCGTAGCTTGTGCACCTGTCTACCGACAATCTACTACCTTGGGCATACCCCTCGGTAGACTGCCGACCATATCTCGTCGACACCGTGAAAGCCCGATCGCCCATCTGGCGACGCTGCGCCACAGGGGGGCCATCCACCTCCTCGAACCTTTGTGGGGAGTTGCTGCGCTCCATTAGGTCATGCTAGGAGATAAGGAAAGAAGAAGAATATGGCGATAGAGGTGAGAAGAATGAGCGTCAAGCCAGGTATAAATAAGGCTCGAACGACCGTTCGGCTACCCAACTGCACAGGACGATCAATGCAATCTCAAAGCTCAAGCCGACGTTCCCACTTCCCACTAAAGCCGAGTAACGAAACCACCTCCTCCACTTCCCTCAGTCAAAACTTCAAATATTCCCACTCACTGCAACACACTCACTTATCGCCAAAACCATGGGCTCACGGGCTGACCATGGGCCGCACAAGAGAAAAGCGTTTT
Organism: Saccharum hybrid cultivar R570; assembly: GCA_038087645.1. Taxonomy (NCBI): domain Eukaryota; kingdom Viridiplantae; phylum Streptophyta; class Magnoliopsida; order Poales; family Poaceae; genus Saccharum; species Saccharum hybrid cultivar. Next base: position 196,891 of record JAQSUU010000653.1, on the reverse strand, counting down.
CAAAAATTAGGTTTGGCCCAGAAGGGTTTCCCTCGAACTCAATTGCGACCCATGTCAAACAACCGCATGATGATGACTAGCGTGACCCCTCAATTTCTAGACAAATCCTAAAGGCCCAAAGGGGAAGCCATGGGATGTTAGCAAACAAAGCCATCACGAATAAACCAGAGGCTAACCCCCTCAGGGGGATGGTTGAAGGGACCAACCTCCTGAGACCTCTCGGACTACCGGGAGAGTAGGGCTCAGGGGCTAGTCTTACCATATCAGTATAGTGAAAAAGCAAAATCACCCTTGGCCCTATGCACCCTACCCAACTCTCAGCCCTCGAAAAAGGGCGCACCACCCCAAAACCACATCCTGGACCCGGTAGGCGTTGACCAGTGGGATCCCCTCGGAGAGAGGCATTGAGCCCTCAGATCCCATGAGCGGATCTAAGACCCACTGAACGACCCTCAGGTGACATGGAGCGTGTTTCTAAGCCACTAGCTAACCCCAAGTTAACGGGGCTTAGGCCTTCACCTGAACTTACCAAACAATAGCTCACTGAAAGTACGTGGCATATTCCACCCCCTCTTTCCTACGAAAGAGAAACATGAGGAACGCCCTTAACCGCCCTCTTGCCATGAGCAGAGGCTTAGGGGCTGCCCTTGTGTCACGGCATAGGCCTCGGATTTACCCCTCGCATAAAATTAAGCCCTTGGAAGCATATCCTATCCTCCCAAGGCCACAGGGGCTACACCCGCCGGGTGCACTCGTGTGCACCCCCCGGAGAAAAGCAACGCAAAGACAAGCCAAGTCCAAAGCCTAGTAACGAGCATAACCAAACTCTACAAACAGCCTCTAAAGGAGTGCCCTCACTCCTCCACAGGCTCCAGGGCTACACCCGGTGGGTGCGCTCGCGCGCACCCCCTAAAAAAAGCAACCCAAAAAACAAGCACCAACAACAGGCTGGCTGAAAACCCAGCACAAACCAAACTCAACGAATAGCCTCTGAAGGAATGCCCTCACTCCTCCAAAGGCTCGGGAGCTACTGTCGGGCACCATAATTAGGGGTACCCAAATTAGGATGAAAATCCACCATGAATCAAACACTAATTTACCCCATCTAAGGAAAACATCGGCCAAAAGAGACCCATGGGCTAAATCCCCCCTTGCTAGGCCTCTGGTGAGCCATGTAAGCATGTCGGCCCATTCTCCTATTTCCATCTGAGGCCTCCGACAAAGGGTCTCAGAACATCACCGACTCACCCAAGCCTAACGTCATCAGTCTCCACCTTGCCCGAGACCGACTCGGCCGGCCACCCTCAATAGATAAATTCCCCGTCTCGCCCGACGCCCCAATGCAAGGTCTCGTACGTGGGAAACTATCCGTCTCGCCCGACCCCGACCTCTGACGCTGCTTCCTCATTGGTGCGCTCGAGACCCCCTGTGACGTCACCTGTAACACCTCTAGGTGTTAAGCATGCATTCACATCCTAAATCATGAGCGTTTGCATTCCATACATGTTCATCATCACATGCAAATTAATTTGGAATTTATTTAAACTGTGATAATCATGGTTGAGCTCTGAATTAGTAAAAATCCTAGGTAAGAGTGGTAAAAATTTGTTGAGCTATAACTTTAATTAACTTAGAAATAATTAACATGATTTTTGGAGCAAGTTTGGTATTCAAAATCTTCCCAAATTTTGCTTCTAAAAATATTTCAGAAAATTGAGTTTTCATTTAAAAATTTGACTTTAAATCATCAATTCAAAATCTATTTAGAATTTTGAAAAGTGCCCTAAATGAAAGTTGTAGAGAATAAAATTTTGAACAACTTTTGTTTTGGGGACAATTTGTGAAGATGTCTTTTTCATCTTCAAAATTTGAATTTGAATCAAATTATAAAATCTGGAATTTTATTTAGAAAAGAAAATCAATTTCTCAGCTTTACCGGGCCGTCGCCTCCTTTCCGGCCCAACCGCATCTGCCTCCGCCCGCGCGCTCGCCCGTGCACGCTCGCCGCGCCAGCGCGACCGACCGCGGTAGACCGCGCACGCCGCGTGGCGGCCGCATGCCGGCGACGCCCCGCGTGTGGCAGCTGTGGCCTCCGCACTCGCGCACTATCTCCGCCTTCATCTGCTCTGCCCGCTGCTCACTTCTTCGCCCGTGCGCTCTTTCTCTCCCTCGTACAGCCAGTGCTCCGCCGCCGCGCGCCATTACCAACATCTTCCACCTCCGAGCCGCCGTTCCCTCGCAACGGACGCGTCTCCTTCTGATTCGTCTTGCCACGCGCTTCGCCACCTCCTCCTCCCCTCCGAACGGGCCACCATGCACCTTGCTCGCTGACGGTAAGGCTCAATTGAGCGTCTTCCTGCACGCTCCACCGAGCCGGGCCGCCGAGCTCGCGCTCCGCCATCGGCGCCCTCGTTCCCCCTTTCTCCCCTTGCATCACGCCTTTGTGTTCACCTTTCCCACGCGGTTCTTTTGCTCTCCACGCCTCGCCCGCTCGTGACCGGAAGCGGCCGCTGGATGTCGGTGGCCACTGCACCGCCGCGGTCCCGGGAGCCGAGATGCCCGGGCGTGGTCACGCCCCGCTCACCCTCTCCGTTCGCTGGACCAAGGCGGCCTTGGGCTGAAGCCCAAGCCGGGCCGGCGCGCCTGTTTCCCGTGCGCACGCACGGGCCAAAAAGCCGTAGCTGGCCGGTTGATTTCGCTGGGCCGGCCCGTTAGCAATAAGAAAAATGAGTTTTTCGTTTTTCTTTTATTATTTGAAAATGGAAATGGTTTGGAAAATGTTTGACTACTCAAATTTGCTCCAAATCTATTCAAATAAATTTTTCTAGGTTCCTTATCATCAGATCTACTTGAGAAAAATATTGCATGTCAAGATTTCAATACTTTTTTGTAGAGTTTTTATTTAATCACTAAAATTGTTGTTTTCTTGTTAAATATGTAATACATCATAGAAAGTTCAGAAAAATATGGTTCCACTTGAATTAATTTTCTTTTGTGATGTACTTGCTAGGAAAAATATATGCCATTCATGTTCTGCAGAAAAATCTTGAGTTGTAGTACAAGTGTTTAATATTGCTAATAATTGTTATTTTTGCTAGAGAGAAAAATATGAATAAAACATGAATGTAATGATTTTTCTATAGTGATTATTTATTGTGTAGAATGTAGGAAAAATGTTAAATCTGTTGTTTGATACTTTTCATAGTATAAAGTATTTTTGTGCTCATTTTTAGGTCCTAGCTTGTTATTTTTGTGTAGGCAGTTCTAGTAACCCAAATGCAATAAAAATTTTGTGGCATGCTAGATTAGATGATAGAAAGTTACTGTAATTTTCTTAGATTTTCTGTGCTACCAAAATAGGTGTTGCTGTTCAAACCTAGTTTCAATTAGGGTTTTATTTAACCTTGTTAATGCATGACTAGTTAATAGGATTTTGCTTTGGTGTATCTTTGAAGCATTTAATAAATTATGCTGACTTAGCATGGTAGTAGTAGAAGACAATGCAGTAGATGGCATGTGCTTGTAGTCTGTATGTTCTTAGATGATGTTGACTACCTTGTAGAAAAAATTTTATTCCTACTTTATGAAATAAAGTAAACCTATTTATCTACATTTCATTCATCATGACCATTACATGTCATTTCTGCAATGCACCTAGGCATAAGCACTTATACGATTGCATCATATAGGATCGTAGGAACTAACACCGGTAGCAGTTCCCGAGGAGCCGAAAGAGCAGCCCAAGGAGCAGGAAGTGTCCGAAGCCAACGAGGAGGTCGGTGAGGATCTTCTAGAGTGCCCAGACCACCGTCCGAGCTCTTTCAAGAGAGGCAAGCCCCGGAGCATTTTTCTCCCCCGGTTTGCAAAGATTTTATTAATGCTTTACTTTAACTGCTGCATTATGTTTAGGAGTTGTTTGCAACCGTTGCTGCATTATACCTTGTTTACTCCATTCTACCCTATCCTTGTCATCTTGTTATTCGCAGTCAAGTAATTGCTTAGCTTGCTTAGACCGGTAGAAGTCGGGTGATTTCCTGTCACCTGTGAGCTATAGGTGGTTACCTGGATCTGCTTGAGAAAAGATGTCATCTAAAAATAACTAAGTGTTAATGTGAAGTTGAGACCGGACAAAAACTTGCAGGGTTTCAAACTGTAGTGTTTTCTGTCTGTGTCGATTAAGGACCAACCGTTGTTGGGCCTCGAGCCATGTTGAACGCATGCCTTACATTTAGCTGGCCGAATAATGTACCTTTCGACCGCGAAGCTGGGAGATTATTCGGGCCGAGTGGATTGCCCGCAACGCACTGTACCGGAGTAGTAGTGGCAGGATACGGGGGCGCGATGATAAGGCCAAAGAGCAGTCGGGCGGCCCCCGGGTACATGTGATTCTTGGCAAGCTCGCGACTTTACCTGAATGGTTGACTCGGTGACCAACACCTCACTTTAGCGGGTGAGTGAGGTTTGTGTGAGGAATAAATTACCAGCTAGTTAATAATCGATTCGAATCGCCATCGTTCACTGGATAGTGAGCACTTGACTTGAGCTACTTCATCGTAGTAATATTAATGGAACACTTGGACAGTTATATGAAATATGACATAAGGAAAGTTGTTAATGATCATTGTTTATCATTACCTATTTAATTACATGTTACTCTAGTACAGGTGCAAATGTAGTTGGCAGGTTAATAAAGATTTAACTTGATGCAAAGCTTTGGAAAGATTCTTTAAATGCTAAAAATGCCTTTTTGCAAATGAGTCAGCTACCCCACCAGAAAGCCTTTCATGATTCCTTGGTGTCTTTTATTTTGGTTCTGTCGGGTAAGTCTAGCTGAGTACCTTCTCGTACTCAGGGCTTTGTTCCCACTTGTTGCAGATGGGCAGATGTATTATGGCTACTGTATCAACTGCCTTTATCCTGCGATGGGAGAAGCTTAGGACCATAGGCAATGGTCATTCACTACATCTCGCCTGATGCTTTTGTTGGAAGATGATCCTTAGCTGGCACTGTATTTTGAACTCTGTGTGAGTGTGTGATTTGAACTAAATGCTTCCGCTACTTTCATTTGAAACTGGTTTGTAATAAGTATGTTTAAACTCTGATGTATTTGTGACGCGAATTTTTATGTAACTTGTGATGGTGACCGCTAAACTTATTACAATCTTGGCTGGTATGTAAGATGGTTTGAAATCCGTCGTGATTTCACGGACTACCAGGTTATACGGGCTTAAGTTTGCTAAATCGTCTGCTCGGTGGATGATTTTCCTACTTAATCTCATATAATTGGTCGGTTCTGTTATAGCTGGCATCGAAGCATGGTTTAGCGTGTTTACTGTTCATAAGTGTATTTAAAACAAAATGTGTTTGAAAAACGTGATTTACAAACTAAGAGTGTGCCAGTGGTCATATCCTTTATGGCTAGTAAGGACTCTATGTGGCTTAATTAAGTACTGACTGGGGGGTTCTTGCACCATATTTCTCTTTCGTTGCTCATACGGCGTGCTATTGTATGAGTGCCACTTAATTGAGTGGTAATGTATAGATCAGTTGCCTCTACGCCTCGGTAAGTGTGAGATGTGAGAGCATGATCGAATACACCGCCGATCTAGAGAGAGTGCTTGTATGATACTAGAGTACTTACATGTTTTACGCATGTTTTTACAAAAGTGTCGCATGTGTGGTTGTTCCATCCGTTGAGGCGATGCCGTCGATAGGACTATGTTTTGGGTGGTTACTACCGTTGTACGCGTATCTGGGGATTCATGTAGAGCGTGTAGATAGATTTACTGCTTTCATGCATGCATAGGGTTTTGGGCTAAAATGAATTTTCTGCAGGTACATAACAGTGTTTCTCGTGTAGAACGTATTAGTTACGTATATGAGAGATCGCCTGTATGCCACCGAATTCATCGATAGATATCATTTATTTTGTAAGTTTGTGAGAACGTAAGAAACGTGCATGCATCATGTTGCTTGTGCATTTCATTCATGTCATGCATTCCTCCCCTTATAAATTGAATATCCCCTTTTGATAAAAATTGTACCAACTTAAAATGTGTTCTCACCGGGTAATCAAAACTTTTGGAACAGATGGCCCGCATGAAGCAGACTGCCCGTAAGTCCACAGGTGGAAGAGCACCCCGACACCAGTTGGCCCCGCGGGAGCGCCACAGCACGAACACCTTTCTGAGCGAGTTTGGCATGCCAACTTTGCTTTAGAGAGTGCTCCATGATGTGGGGTACCCGGAGGGTCAGGAGCTGGTGTACTATTGGAGTGAGAGCCAGTTGGCAGAGGATGGACTGGCAGTAGTGGAGATCACTATCCCTGCTCTTGGTGATGCTCTAGAATGGGATGGTTGGCACTTGGAGTTTGAGGGACACACTCCGGTTGAGGGTGCAGAGGGAGCAGCTTTTTGTGTCATCCGGGACATAATGTGCAGATTTCCCAACGAGTTGGCAGCAGTCTTGGTTGGCACTTTTCTGAGAGATGATCCTCCCGATGCGATTTGGGTGTAGCCGCAAGGAAGTGCTTTAGTCAGAGGCCCAAACGAAGGATAGACTAGCGACAGCCACACTATGAGTGCGATGTATGCAGCTATCAGAGCATACCAGAGTTTGGAGTGCACCTATTGGACTTTGACTGGTTTGCGTGGTGATGATCGGCTCAAAGCAAGAAAACAGAAGAAGAAGCAGGCACGTGCTATCGCTAGTTTGTAGGAGCAATTGGCTGACATGAGCTTGCAGCGAGACCAGGCTCTAGAGAGAGGTGATAGTTCTCTACAGCGGGTGCATACGTTGACTCAAGCAAACAATAATGCAGATCGCATGATTGGATAGTTGGTTCAGGAGAGGAATGAAGCCTAGAACGAGAGGAACCTTCTGAGGCAGAGGGTCGAGGAGCTAGAGGAGTACAATGTCAACTTGCATGAGGAGTTTCATGCGCTCTACAATAGGATTGGCCCGTATGCTCCTCCAGAAGCCGCCGGTATGGACGTCAACGATGACGAGGACGAGCCCACAGCCGCACCTGCTGACGACGACGACAATGACGTTGCTACTGATGGTAGCGATGGTGACGTCTCTGACCCCGACAATGGCCCCGAGGAGTAGGCTAGTTGCTTCACGTTAGCTAACAGGCCCTGTCGCGATGACCTTCTTTTGGTTCCATGTATCTTGATGTATCTCGTTTGCACCTTGAGAGTTGGTAGAATGTTGGATCTTGGTTGTTCATGCGATACCTGAGCGCATAAGGTCCAGTGTGTGTATGCTGGCAATGTGGTTGTATTGGACGCGATGTTTGCATTTGAAGTAATTTAATTAGTGGTGTTGTTTTAATTGGAATGAGATTATTGTGCCTCTGTTTTATTGTATGACTTTGTTCTCTCCAATGAATTCAGTACGGCATAATTTTTCATTCACTCACAATTACTACAGCTTCGCTTAATCATTACTTGTTGCTGAAATATGCAGATGGCAAACACTCACCGCGCCACGTATGAGGCTGCTGAAACTGGTGGAAATGGTGCCGGGGCAGGTGGGAGTGGTGCTAACAATGCCAACCATAATGAGCCACACCTGGAGCCGCATTTGCCGCCTCCTCCACCGCTCACTGTAGAGGTGTTCTTTGCGCAGTTTCTTGGAAGTCAGCGCAATGCCGAACAGTCACAGAAGAACTTGGAAGATTTTCTACGTACCATTGCCAACAACGTGCAACGTGGTAACAACCAAGGTGGTGGCAATGGAGTGAATTAGTATAGCAACTTCAAGGATTTCATGGACACTAGGCCGCCAATTTTCAAGGAAGCAATCGAGCCACTTGACGCTGAAGAATGGATTAACACTATGGAAGATAAGTTCCGTGTGTTAAGGCTGACAGAAGTACTGAAGACAGAGTATGTTGCACATCAGTTACAAGGACCAGCAGGGATGTGGTGGAAGCATCACCGCACCACCTTCCCTCCAAATGCTCAGATCTCATGGAGAGAGTTCACTGAAGCCTTTCGTGGAGTTTATATTCCATCAGGGCTAGTTGATATGAAGTTGGGAGAGTTCTTGGCTTTAAATTAGGGCACCAAAACCATGACGCAGTATTTGCATGCCTTCAACAACTTGTGTCGTTATGCTCCCGACATGGTTGACACAGATGCTAAGAAAATTGCTAGCTTCAAGAGAGGGTTAGGTCCGAAGATGATGAAGCATGTGGGTACCAATACCCGCACCAGATTCAATGACTTCATCAGTGATTGTCTAAAACAAGAGAAGAACAACAACGCGTACACAGCATCTAAGACTCACAAGAGAGCCTTTGAGTCAGGACCGTCACAGTTAAGAGTTATCACTGCTAATCGTTTGACCTATCGTCCGTCTGCACCTGGTGCAAGGTTTAGGCCACCGCAGCATAAGACCCAGAACTACAAGGGACCGCAGAAGCCATACAAGATGGTCGTGCCGCCAGCAATGACAGCCGCAACCGCGGGACAAGGTAACTCGAAGGGAGCTATCGGATCTGCTGGTACAGTAAAGGGACCTTGCTATAATTGTGATCAGCCAGGCCACTTTTCCAAGTTCTGTCCTTATTCGCCCAGAAAGAAGCAACAGACTTATAATGCTTGAGTGCACCACACCACTGTGGACGAGATTCCTGAGGGAGAGCCCATAACTGCTGGTAAGTTTCCTGTTAACCAAAACCCTGTAGTTGTTCTATTTGATTCTGGATCATCGCATTCTTTCATGAGTCAAGCATTTGCACGGAAACATGAACAACTATGCATAGACTTAAGTTATGGTTACCGTATAAGTTCAGCAGGGGCTGATGTTTTAACCAATCAGATGGTTAGAGGGGCAACCCTTGAGTTAGATAGTCGAAAGTTTCGAGTAAACCTGATAGTTATGCCTAGACTAGTTCTGGATGTCATCATAGGAATGAATTGGATGAAGGAATGGGGAGCAGTTATAGATACAGGAAGTCGGGTACTTGCCCTGAAGGATCCCCAGGGAGAGGGTACTTTTTAGGTACCATTGCCCAAAAGAATAGACCTTGTGAGTGTGACATGTGCTATGGAAGTCATTCCGATTCATCAAATTCTGGTCATGTGTGAGTTTCCGGATGTGTTTCCAGATGAGTTACCTGGTCTTCCGCCAGATAGAGATGTTGAGTTTGGAATTGAGTTGATTCCCGGGACAGCTCCAATTTCAAGGAGACCTTATAGGATACCTCTGGATGAGTTAGCTGAGTTGAAGAAGCAACTAGAGGAGTTGTTGAACAAGGAGTTTATCTAGCCAAGTAAGTCTGAATAGGGATGTCCTGCCTTGTTTGTGAAGAAAAAGAAAGAGGGTACCTTGAGAATGTGTGTGGATTATAGGCCTCTTAATGCTGTAACTATCAAGAATAAGTATCCCTTACCTCACATTGATGTTTTGTTCGACCAGTTAGCCAAAGCCAGAGTGTTCTCCAAGATAGACTTAAGATCAGGTTATCATTAGATAAAGATTAGACCACAAGATATACCGAAAACCGCTTTCTCTACCAGATATAGGTTGTACGAGTATCTTTTTATGTCCTTTGGCTTAGCAAATGCTCCTGCATACTTTATGTATCTGATGAATACAGTCTTCATGCTAGAGTTGGACAAGTTTGTGGTTGTGTTCATTGATGATATTCTCGTATACTCTGAAAATGAGAAAGATCATGAAGAGCATCTGAGAATTGTCTTAACCAGACTGAGAGATCATAAGTTATATGCTAAGTTTAGCAAGTGTGAATTTTGGTTGAAGAAAATTCCTTTCCTTGGTCACATTCTGTCAGAGAATGGAGTATCTGTAGATCCGAGTAAAGTGCAAGAGATTATGGATTGGAAGACACCAATTACAGTTTTAGAAGTTAGAAGTTTCTTGGGTTTAGCTGGTTACTATCGTTATTTTATATCAGATTTATCGAAGATTGCCAAGCCAATGACAAGTCTGCTACAGAAAGATCAAAAGTTTGTGTGGACAGAGGAGTGTGAGACAGCTTTCCACCTCTTGTAGAAACGGTTGACCACTGCTCTAGTTCTAGCGCAACCGAACATTGAGAAACCTTTTGATGTGTTTTGCGACGCATCAAAAATAGGATTAGGCTATGTTCTTATGCAAGAAGGAAGAGTCATTGCTTATGCCTCCCGTCAGTTGAGAAAGCATGAGATCAACTATCCGACGCATGATCTTGAACTTGCTGCCGTAGTGCATGCCTTAAAAATTTGGAGACATTACTTACTTGGTAATGTGTGCAATATTTTCACCGATCACAAGAGTCTCAAGTACATCTTCACCCAACCTCAATTGAACATGAGACAGCGAAGATGGTTAGAATTGATCAAAGATTACAATTTGAATGTGCAATATCATCCTGGAAAGGCCAATATGGTGGCAGATGCTTTGAGTAGAAAGTCACATTGCTCGAATGCGCAACCTTTGCTCGAAGATGGTTTTGATCTACTGCATCCTGCAGTGTTACACAATATTCAGATTAGTTGTTCGTTGGAGAGTAAGATAATAAAAGGCCAGAAAACCGACAAAGGCATATTCCATATCAAAGCAAAGATTAAAGAAGAACCATCCAAGCACTTTAGATTGGATGAACATGACGTGTTATGGTTTGACGACCGTCTTGTTGTTCCCAAAGATGGAGAGCTTAAGAATAAACTTATGGATGAGGCTCACCTTTCAAAGTTATCTATCCACCCCGGAAGTAGCAAAATGTACCAAGAACTAAGACCTCATTTTTGGTGGACCAAGATGCAGAAAGAGATTGCAGCATATGTAGCCAGATGTGACACATGTTGCAGGGTAAAGGCTATTAATATGAGACCTACCGGATTGTTGCAACCTTTGTCTGTATCTAGTTGGAAGTGGGATGATATAAGTATGGATTTTATCACAGGTTTGCCCACTACTCAGAAAGGACATAATTCGATTTGGGTAATTGTGGATCACCTTACAAAGACAGCTCACTTTTTACCTGTCAAGACAGATTATAGACCACCTCAATATGCCGAGAAGTATATTGCTGAGATTGTGAGATTGCATGGCATACCGAAGAATATCGTGTCTGACAGAGGGTCACAGTTCACTGCTCACTTTTGGGAGCACTTGCATAAAGGTTTGAGGACGAGTTTAATTCGTAGCACTGCTTATCATCCGCAAATAGATGGTCAAACCGAAAGAGTTAATTTTGTTTTAGAAGATATGTTGAGAGCATGTGTGTTATCTTCTAGAGGTTCATGGGAGTCGTGGTTACCTTTAGCAGAGTTCGCTTACAATAATAGTTATCAAGAAAGTATCAAGATGGTATCATTCGAAGCTTTGTATGGCAGAAAGTGTAGAACACCACTTAACTAGATCGAGCCAGGAGAAAGAAGACACTACGGTATTGACTTTGTAGAAGAAGCTGAGAAGAAAGTTCATATCATTCAGCAAAATATGAAAGCCGCTCAATCACGTCAGAAAAACTATGCGGATAGAAGAAGGAGACCGCTTGTGTTCGAGGTTGGTGACTATGTTTATCTGAAAGTCACGCCAATGAAGAAGAAACGGTTTGGAGTACGCAGAAAGCTTGCAGCCAGATTTGTGGGACCATATAAGATCTTGGAAAGAAAAGATCCAGTCGCTTATAAATTAGAGTTACCTGAGACAATGGGTGCTATATTCCCAGTTTTTCATGTATCGCATCTCGAGAAGTGTTTGCGTGTTCTAGAGGAAAGAATTGAACCTCGATGCATAAAGCTCAAGTCAGATTTGGTATATCGTGAGCAACCGGTTCGAGTGTTGGACTCTAAAGAAAGAGTTACTCGGAACAGTGTGGTGAAAACATATAAGATACAGTGGAGCCGTCATGATGAAGGAGATGCAACTTGGGAAACGGGTGAATATCTGCAAAAAGCTTATGAGGACTTTTATAACAAATGGTTCATAACCCAAAATCTCGGGACGAGATTCTTATAAGGGGGGAAGGCTATAACACCTCTGGGTGTTAAGCATTCATTCACATCCTAAATCCTGAGCATTTGCATTCCATACATGTTCATCATCACATGCAAATTCAGTTGGAATTTATTTAAACTGTGATAATCATGGTTGAGCTCTGAATTAGTAAAAATCCTAGGTAAGAGTGGTAAAAATTTGTTGAGCTATAACTTTAATTAACTTAGAAATAATTAACATGATTTTTGGAGCAAGTTTTGTATTCAAAATCTTCCCAAATTTTGCTTCTAAAAATATTTCAGAAAATTGAGTTTTCATTTAAAAATTTGACTTTAAATCATCAATTCAAAATCTATTTAGAATTTTGAAAAGTGTCCTAAATGAAAGTTGTAGAGAATAAAATTTTGAACAACTTTTGTTTTGGGGACATTTTGTGAAGATGTCTTTTTCATCTTCAAAATTTGAATTTGAATCAAATTATAAAATCTAAAATTTTATTTAGAAAAGAAAATAAATTTCTCAGCTTTACCGGGTCGTCGCCTCCTTTCCGGCCCAACCGCCGAAGCCGGCCCGGCCTGCTCCGTGCCCGCGCCCACGTCTGCCTCCGCCCGCGTGCTCGCCCGCGCACGCTCGCCGCGCTAGCGCGACCGACCGCGGCAGACCACGCACGCCGCGTGGCGGCTGCATGTCGGCAACGCCCCGCGTGTGGCAGCTGTGGCCTCCGCGCTCGCGCACTGTCTCCGCCTTCATCTGCTCTGCACGCTGCTCACTTCTTCGCCCGTGTGCTCTTTCTCTCCCTCGCACAGCCAGTGCGCCGCCGCCGCGCGCCATTACCGGCATCTTCCACCTCCGAGCCGTCGTTCCCGCGCAACGGACGCGTCTCCTTCCGATTCGTCTTGCCACGCGCTTCGCCACCTCCTCCTCCCCTCCGAACGGGCCACCGTGCACCTTGCTCGCCGACGGTAAGGCTCAATTGAGCATCTTCTCGCGCGCACCACCGAGCCGGGCCGCCGAGCTCGCGCTCCGCCATCGACGCCCTCGTTCCCCCTTTCTCCCCTTGCATCACGCCTTTGTGTTCGCTTTTCCCACGCGGTTCTTTTGCTCTCCACGCCTCACCCGCTCGCGACCGGAAGCGGCCGCTGGCCATCGGCGGCCACCGCACCGCCGCGGTCCCGGGAGCCGGGATGCCCGGCCGTGGTCACGCCCCGCTCACCCTCTCCGTTCGCTCGGCCAAGGCGGCCTTGGGCCGAAGCCCAAGCCGGGCCGGCGCGCCTGTTTCCCCGCGCGCGCGCACGGGCCGAAAAGCCATAGCCGGCCGGTTGATTTCGCTGGGCCGGCCCTTTAACAATAAGAAAAATGAGTTTTTTGTTTTTCTTTTATTATTTAAAAATGGAAATGGTTTGGAAAATGTTTGACTACTCAAATTTGCTCCAAATCTGTTCGAATAAATTTTTCTAGGTTCCTTATAATCAGATCTACTTGAGAAAAATATTGCATGTCAAGATTTAAATACTTTTCTGTAGAGTTTTTATTTAATCACTGAAACTGCTGTTTTCTTGTTAAATATGTAATACATCATAGAAAGTTCAGAAAAATATGGTTCCACTTGCATTAATTTTCTTTTGTGATGTACTTGCTAGGAAAAATATATGTCATTCATGTTCTGTGGAAAAATCTTGAGTTGTAGTACAAGTGTTTAATATTGCTAATAATTGTTATTTTTGCTAGAGAGAAAAATATGAATAAAACATGCATGTAATGATTTTTCTATAGTGATTATTTACTGTGTAGAATGTAGGAAAAATGTTAAATCTGTTGTTTGATACTTTTCATAGTATAAAGTATTTTTATGCTCATTTTTAGGTCCTAGCTTGTTATTTTTGTGTAGGCAGTTCTATTAACCCAAATGCAATAAAAAATTTGTGGCATGCTAGATTAGATGATAGAAAGTTACTGTAATTTTCTCAGATTTTTCTGTGCTACCAAAATAGGTGTTGTTGTTCAAACCTAGTTGCAATTAGGGTTTTATTTAACCTTTTTAATGCATGACTAGTTAATAGGATTTTGCTTTGGTGTATCTTTGAAGCATTTAATAAAATGTGCTGACTTAGCATGGTAGTAGTAGAAGACAATGCAGTAGATGACATGTGCTTTTATTTAACCTTGTAGAAAAATTTTTATTCCTACTTTATGAAATAAAGTAAACCTATTTATCTACATTTCATTCATCATGACCATTATATGTCATTTCTGCAATGCACCTAGGCATAAGCACTTATACGATTGCATCATACAGGATCACAGGAAGTAACGCCAGTAGCAGTTCCCGAGGAGCCAGAAGAGCAGCCCGAGGAGCAGGAAGTGCCCGAAGCCGACGAGGAGGTCGGTGAGGATCTTTCAGAGTGCCCAGACCATCGTCCGAGCTCTTTCGAGAGAGGCAAGCCCCGGAGCATTTTTCTCCCCCGGTTTGCAAAGATTTTATTAATGCTTTACTTTAACTGCTGCATTATGTTTAGGAGTTGTTTGCAACAGTTGCTGCATTATACCTTGTTTACTCCATTCTATCCTATCCTTGTCACCTTGTAATTCACAGTCAAGTAATTGCTTAGCTTGCTTAGACCGGTAGAAGTTGGGTGATTTCCTGTCACCTGCGAGCTATAGGTGGTTACCTGGATCTGCTTGAGAAAAGATGTCATCTGAAAATAACTAAGTGTTAATGTGAAGTTGAGACCGGATGGAAACTTACAGGGTTTCAAACTGTAGTGTTTTCCATCTGTGTCGATTAAGGACCGACCGTTGTTGGGCCTCGAGTCATGTTGAATGCATGCCTTACATTTAGCTGGCTGAATAATGTACCTTTCGACCGCGAAGCTGGGAGATTATTCGGGCCGAGTGGATTGCCCGCAACGCACTGTACCGGAGCAGTAGTGGTAGGATACGGGGGCGCGATGATAAGGCCAAAGAGCAGTCAGGCGGCCCCTAGGTACATGTGGTTCCTGGCAAGCTCGCGACTTTACCTGAATGGTTGACTCGGTGACCAACACCTCACTTTAGCGGGTGAGAGAGGTTTGTGTGAGGAATAAATTACCAGCTGGTTAATAATCGATGGGAGATGATCCTTAGCTGGCACTGTATTTTGAACTCTGTGTGAGTGTGTGATTTGAACTAAATGCTTCCACTACTTTCATTTGAAACTGGTTTGTAATAACTATGTTTAAACTCTGATGTATTTGTGACGCGAATTTTTATGTAACTTGTGATGGTGATCGCTAAACTTATTATGATCTTGGCTGGTATGTAAGATGGTTTGCAATCCGTCGTGATTTCATGGACTACCGGGTTATACGGGCTTAAGTTTGCTAAATCGTCTGCTCGGTGGATGATTTTCCTACTTAATCTCGTATAATTGGTCGGTTCTGTTACATCACCCACGTTCCTGCATCGACCAGACGAACAGGCCAGGAAAGACAGGGATCAAATCATGACGCTGCTGCCCATAACAACAGTTGCTAAACACTATACCTCCCATACTAACATTGTACGCACGTTCCAAGCCTGTACGGCGCCAATCTAGGCCACTGGTTCCTTGAAAGGGGTAAAATCATGCCACGATTCACGCCACCACGGCCTCAGCTCTCTACGTTGGTCAAACCGTCAGGACAGGCACATCACCACAGTGATGATCGTGATCCTACACTTCGTAGCCGCAGAGCTACGATCGTTAGAGCACATCGCTACAGCGTCCGAGGATGAAGGCCACTCCTCCAACAGCAACACACCACCGACTACAGACTAGAGTCTTTGGATCTTTTCTCTCGAGAAAAATATCACGTAGCACATACTTGTAACCCTGTACTCCCCTTGCATCTATAAAAGGGGAAGGCAGGGACCATTTCATGAGGACGACGGAAAACAAACACACCGATTCTAGACACGAAAACACTCACCCCTCTTGTTTTGAGACCTACGAGCTCCTCCCTCTCTCGCCCGCTTGTAACCCCTACTACAAGCACTTCGGTGCAAGATAATACAAGACTCCTCTCTGTTGGTATAAATTAAGTGCAACTAAAATATGAAGGATTCTGCAAGCGCACAGAATATACCATTGTAGCATTTTACCGGGAGTATTCTAGGTATCGTTATTTATATTTTACCACAGGGAATCAAGGGTTAAAGAATTCGATAATTTACCATCATGTATCTACTAACTTAGTAAACCAACTAGACTATAGCAGGGGTAAAAGATACATGAATGATAGGATTTATGCAATATGATACACACGGGATAGGTCACTAAAGATATGCAACTAGTTAACTTGGGAGGTCAACAAATGAGGTAGATTCCTATGATATTCTTATCACATGGTAAAGGTATACCCAACTATGCTAAGACTTACCATACTCTTGTGCACTTCAGGACACCACTAGATAGGAGAGAGCACCACAAAGGATACCTCTACTGACGTGACTACGGTCCTAGAATTTAAGAACCTGCTCGATAGATATGGACGGGGCTGTCACCTCCCGCAACTACCATACAGCTGGGAATAGGGTGTACTCATAGGCAGAGCATCGTATAAACACCATGTTTACACGAGGCTCGGCTACTTAGCCCAACTGGTAAAGCCTAGACTAAGCGCTCTATGAACTAGCACACAAAAGCAATGATAAACTCAACTAGAAAGATATATTCAAAGTAAGCATATGCATGTAAATAAGAGAATAAGTATAAGTCTTACAAAATATTGAAGTAAAGATACAAGGCTTTACCAAGACTCCATGACTAGATCTGGAACCTTGAGCAAGATCCCAACTCGACCCTCTCTCCCAAGATACGAATCTACTACATTGGAGAAGCTAGACCTAATCCTGTAGAGAGGTCATCCTTTCATGGGACACCTCTCCCCTGATCCCGGCTGGGAGATAATGAATTAGGGTTTTAAGGGATGCCTCCTCCAGAGGCCAGGGGCCTTGCTTATATAGCCCTCTAGGAAACACCACAGCCCTCGGATCAAACCGACCTTGATCTACGATTTTTATTCATCCTCAAACGCGATGGAAGCAGGATCCATGAGGTGGAGCCTGATTGGCTGAGCCACTAGGGCAGGCGCCCAAGAAGGGGGCGGGCACCCCACTTTCGGGCCTGTTTCACCTCCCGTTTGTTTCTAGAGTCTTCTCGTACCTTCCACATTCCAGAAAAGTTATGCGTAGCCCCTTTGTCTCTATGTAAACCTAACATGTGGGCCTTCCTTGGTTCTTTTCAGCTGACACCCTGTAGAAATAGATATTCACCAAAACTTGTGGAATTCTATTAGTAAACCCCCTATATCTAAGTGGTAATTATTGTTTGGTCCTTTTTCATGTTTCGTTGACGGTTAAAATTAACACTTATCTACCATCAACAAGTCCCCCAAGCTTACCCTTTGCTCGTCCTTGAGCAAAGATAAACTCAGTGATGGATCATGAGTTGCTACAATGCTTTCGTGCCTCAAAAGTACACATGCGTTCAAACAAGAACTCTCCTCTGGATTAGAGTGAACTATTCTAACATTCAAACTCACCCATATTACCTTCCACCATGGGGCTTGTAGCCGTCACTTGGGTCTTGAGCAGTCAAAAGACAGAATGGTCAAGTCAAGCGCTATGTCTCAAGCTCTTTGATCAACCATTATTCTAGAGTTTTGCAGGGTTTTGAAATAAAACTCAAAGATTCCTGTGTATGACCCTTTCACGTCTCTCCTTTATGGTATTTCTGGATTCTCACCAAGGCATTTATGGTGTATGCCTTCTCTCTTCTCTCAAAATATGTGGTATTTTCTGCATAAGGCATAGTAACATTATACCTTCTCTCTCTTACCCTACTTCTAATAGGTCTATCTGGAGCTCATAGGTGGGAGACAAGGAATCCATACTTGCAAACATTTATTGCATAGTCAGACCATGGATCCAGATGGACAAGTCCGGCCATACAGTCAAATCAAGATGTGCATGTGTGTGATCCTAAATATGGGCTGAGTGGATATATATATAGTGGTAATGATGGTGGATGTAAGATGTAAGTGGAAATAAGGGGGTAGAAGAATAATGGTGAACATCTAATTCTACTTTTGCTCCTTGAAGGAATTTTATACCTCTCTTGAACTTTGAAGATCCTTGCTGAGAACTTGGGTTGCTAAAAATCTCTCTATGTTGGGACATTTGTCCTCTTTATTCGTACTTTATTTTTTTCTTTCTCACTCCCCTTTTTTCTCTTTTTTTCTTTTTTTTACAACTGAATATGGTGGAATAATTCCCAAGTATCTTTTTGGAAACATAGATAAGAGGTAGCAATGGAAATACTAGAGCTTAAAACAAAAGGGGCTAGCAATGGATGAAAGGTTTTGTTCACTCCTAGTGTAGGAGCAGAACAACTTGTTGGGGTTGTGTCTAATGGAAAATATTTAGATGCGTACTTCTAGGGTAGAAGCAGCATAAGTAGGTGGAGTGCACATGAATCTTGATTTTAATGACATGACTAATCCCCTAGGGTCAACACAGACTGACCACACTCAATGCTTACAAGCAGCTAAGCTAACAAGTGAAAGTCTTTCCTAATCTAGTAAGCAGTATATATGGCTATGGTAGGAATTAAACTCTCGTCATACAGGAACTCATCATGCAAATATTTTTAGTTTTCAAAAGATAAATTCTCTAGAACTTTAGGATCTCTAGAAACAAGATAAATAGCAGCTGAAACCTTCCCATATCATATCCGCCAACTACCTAGACTTAGATCAAGCATTCGCTACCCACAAGTTTTAGGTTCAGAGCAAATCTTAGATCAAAACAATTATGTTCCAAAACTTGGAAGAGTTCGAGGTTGAAAACTAGGTACTTGAAAGGAATTACGATAGAGCAACTATTTATCATTTCCATGTAAGAGATCATTCTAGGGGTTCACTTTAGCAAGGTAAAACTTTGCGCACTCTCCTATATTTATTTAGCAAACTTAAAGATCATACATAAATATATAGAAAGGGAAACGTTTATTTGGCTTTTCTAAAGGTTATGCATCTTTTTATTTGTTTCATATATCAAAGAATAAATATATAAGTAAATAGAAAGGTAAGAAAACGCTTAGCTGGATACATGGAGGATGCTCTCCCCCAAGCTAGATGTTGATATAGTCTTGTTTGATGAAGCTGGTAGATAGTGAAGTTGTACTTCTCTCATCAGAGTGCTCATGATGATGATTGTTGAGACAACACTCCAACAGGGGACAGATTGTCCTTCTATCTGTTTGCTTTCCTTGATCCTTCAAATTCTGTGAAGCTCAAATAGACAACAAAGCTTGTGGAACTTGATTAAGTGTTAGTGATAAACCTCTAAGCCTTGGGCATCTAGAACCTCTTGAAAAATGTATCTTTCTAGCAAGATCTCTTTGGCAATATTTTTGTACTTTTACACTATGCAAGAAATTATAAAGAATGATGAATGCATATTTATTTTATTTTTATGCCACCACAGCAAATAGACTTATGGGTTTTATGCCACAAATTTATACACATGGGGCGTAGCAGTTTTGAGATGCAATGCAAGACATATTTATTTTCTTTTCTAATGCAGATGTAACAAAGTAAAATATGCAACAAGAATTGATTATGCTAATGTGGATAAGTAAATATGCTAAAGGAAAAACTTATGCAATGCTGAAAAAGAAATATGTATAACTACCAAGTTTACCTTCGGGGTGAGGGTTTGGTGATTCAAGTCCTCTGAACAGGACTTCTTGTTATGTTCATTCTGTAGGTGCACCATCTTATCTCAAAGGTACAAACCTTGCACCTCTTGAGATGGTAACTCTGAGAAAGGTGCCACCCATGTTCTTTGCTTATCTAGCAGTTTGAAGTGAAGCTTTAATTGTGGAAGCTATCAGTATCTTGTTTAGCGTGCATGTTGCAGGTTTAGATCTTCACTTGTAGGATTTGGGAAATCAACTAATCGCCCTTCATTTTTCTTGAAGTGTGTCCTACTTGCGAAGACAAGGCAAAGATCAAGTGCATGGATCCTGATGGTGGAAAAACACCAACAGAACCATAACCTTATTTATTCTTCTTTAACCTTAGGCACATTGACCATGATGAGATTGATGTGTGTTGTTCATTTTATGGGTGGCAAAATCAGAAGGGTGACCATGAATGTGACACTTAAACACTTTTGTCAAAAAGAGTGGAATTGCTTAACCAATGGAAGAATTGTCAACTATATTTATGTATCAAACATTTTCATGATTAAGACAATCATCTCCCAAAGATGCAACATTCAGCTTATTTAATTATGACTATGAAATCAAGGGTAGTGATGTTATGAACAATCTTAAGAAACAAGACATGTTGAGTTTAGTCAAATTGAATCAAGCAAGTTGTAATTCAAACATGTTTACTCATTTCTTTATGTGCATACCAGAGTCAAGGAAAGCTTTTTAAATATTTACTACTTACCTTAAGATGTTACCTTTATCATTGGAGCATGCTGTGATGAAGAGTAGATGCTTCTAGTGGTCCTTTCCTTCTTCTTGGGGTTTGTCTTGCTCGATTCACCTCTCTCCTTGACTTGTTCATGGTCCTCTAGATTTACACTCCTTTCTCCTTCCTCTTCTCTTTTTTTCATTATGTCCAGACCTTTGGCTCCACTTATTGTTTCTTCTCTACAGAGGATTAGTGGACAACACATACCCAAAGGAATGTACAAACAATGAAAAGGGTAGTGCTGTTCATAGAGCTAAAGGTCATTTTCTATGCCACAGAAAAGTTGGTTTGAATATTTTAATTAGCATAGAATATTTACTCACCATTACTTCTTCTCTTGAAGATTGATTTTACTTTGTCTTAAGTTTGATTTGTGTATATGTTATCTATAGAAACATTCAAACTTATAGAGAGAAAGTAATTATGAGTGGAGGGATTGCAAACCGGTGTGCCAGAGCAATGGGACTCGAGAAGATGAAGAGCATTGCTGGATCATCATTAGAGGAGTTAGCATCCTTCCTCTCCCAAGCTTGAGCCTTGTTGTCGCTCGTCACTCGAAGCCAAGTGTGAGTGTTGAATCATCCTTCAGAGTGTGTTGTAACTCCATGTCCTTAGACACTGTTCATCCTCTGTTCTTAAATCTGTCGAAGAGAGATCTTGATTCTAGGTCCGTTGAGTAAAGATCTCTCCTCTGCATTCTGCTTTTCTTTGGATTGTCCAATTCAGGAGATGAGGATACAGATAGTTGCATGATCTTCTTTCATCAACCATTTTTTATTTTTGTTGAGTCTTGATTGATGAATTGATGTTCATTGGAGATGTAGACTCGAGTTCTTCTTTGATGGTCTTTGTCTTCTAGCAGCACGGCGAAGAGTTGTTCAGTTAATGATACGCCATCTATCTTGATGATCAAGGAAAGAGCTTCATCAATATTTGCATGTAGGCTTCATCTCCAATGGCTTAGGGACATCATCTTGCAACCATAGTCATGTCTTTCAAGGCTTGGTCAGTAGTCAACCCTTGATTGGTGATTGGTTGACACAAGGATGCATGCTATCATGTCATCCTTGTCCTCGCCACCGACGTGCAAGCTGGTGTCTTCAAGGATAATGAGAGCAGGTCTCTGATTGGCTAATATGAGGTGAGTTGCACCTTGCTTGTCATTGGCATCTTGGCTTGAGTTTTAGGAAGACTCAATGCTAGGTTGTCTTCAATACTGCTTATAACATGCTGCTTTGTTCATCCACTTCCATTAAGTGAGTGCTTTTGTTGTAGATTCTTCGTATGGCACTCGTCTCTTCTTTGTTCATCACTAAAGTGGTGGCTTGTCAAACCAAACCATGAACAGGCACATCATAATATCTTTCTTTCCTACAAAATATTAGTGGACACATACCCGAAGGATTGCAACGAATTCAAACTATGGGATATTATCCACTATTTATTTGAATTTTATCTATGCTAATAAAGAGATGGTTTTCGAGTTACTTTAGCATAGGATTTGTTTATCATGTTTTCTAACAACCCCTTTTTTGGCACTTTAACATTGGTTCAAGGCAAAGGTAACTTGCAGCAAAAGATAATGTGAATGATATTTGATACTTACAATTCTTCCTTGGATAATGAATGAGTTGTCTTTTGTGTAAAGTTGTTAGAGTTCATCATATGCCTTGCTTCATCTTCGAAGTGAGTTCATCTCTTGACTTACCCAAATTAGATTTGAGAGTTTTCTGCAGGGTTAGTCCAACAAAATAACCAGTATCTACTAAAGAACATTTTTAGTTCAATAACCAAACTAGACTCCATGTCTTAATTGGGTTAAGAAAGACAATTTAACCTAAGCACCACGCTTAATTTAAAAAGCCTTTGGAAGGACCCTCGAAGCACTTCCAAACCAAAGCATACTCTAGTAGACAAAGGTAGCATAAAAGCACTATAGAGATTTACTCAAATGGAGATGATAAAGCATGATCATGGTGAGGAATATTTTTATTTTTAGATGCAGGCGATATGAGTGCATGCAAGGAACTAAACATGCAATGGATGAGAGAACATAATAAACTAAATAGAGAGGATGCATGAATGATATAAAGTAAACATGCAGTGAGATGCACAATTAAAAAGATAACTACCCATTAATTTTAAAGTCCATGAGCAAGACTATCTCACCTTTATTGATCAAACTTACCATGACTCATAATTTGGTATTTGTGACTAGTGCAACATCCATATTCGTCACTTGAGATGTGATTTGAATTCTTGTGACGATGACCTTTTTCTCCAATCTGCACATGGTTAGAATAATATATATGTATACACAAACCTGTGAGATGGCAAGGTTCCAATGTTGATGAATCGTGAATGTTCAGGCACCCTTGGTTCCTCAATGTGTCTCTTTTTTTCTTTTCTTGTGGAAACTTGCCGAAAGGTCAAAACGGCATCTGATGTCCTGTCTATTCCACAACTCAACAGAACAAGGGTAATCCTACCAAAGCTAGTGATGCACTAAATTAGCAGACATCAAGATCATTATCAAAATCTTTACGCCAATTGCTTCCCCGGCAACAGCGCCAAAAATGCTTGTTGGTATAAATTAAGTGAAACTAAAATATGAAGGATTCTGCAAGCGCACAGAATATACCATTGTAGCATTTTACCGGGAGTATTCCAGGTATCGTTATTTATATTTTACCACAGGGAATCAAGGGTTAAAGAATTTGATAATTTACCATCATGTATCTACTAACTTAGTAAACCAACTAGACTATAGCAGGGGTAAATGATACATGACTGATAGGATTTATGCAATATGATACACACGGGATAGGTCACTAAAGATATGCAACTAGTTAACTTGGGAGGTCAACAGATGAGGTAGATTCCTATGATATTCTTATCACATGGTAAAGGTATACCCAACTATGCTAAGACTTACCATACTCTTGTACACTTCAGGACACCACTAGACAGGAGAGAGCACCACAAAGGATACCTCTACTGACGTGACTACGGTCCTAGAATTTAAGAACCTGCTCGATAGATATGGACGGGGCTGTCACCTCCCGTAACTACCATACAGCTGGGAACAGGGTGTACTCATAGGCAGAGCATCGTATAAACACCACGTTTACACGAAGCTCGGCTACTTAGCCCAATCGGTAAAGCCTAGACTAAGCGCTCTATGAACTAGCACACAAAAGCAATGATAAACTCAACTAGAAAGATATATTCATAGTAAGCATATGCATGTAAATAAGAGAATAAGTATAAGTCTTACAGAATGTTGAAGTAAAGATACAAGGCTTTACCAAGCCTCCATGACTAGATCTGGAACCTTGAGCAAGATCCCAACTCGACCCTCTCTCCCAAGATACGAATCTACTACATTGGAGAAGCTAGGCCTAATCCCGTAGAGAGGTCATCCTTTCATGGGACACCTCCCCCCTGATCCCGGCTGGGAGATAATGAATTAGGGTTTTAAGGGATGCCTCCTCCAGGGGCCAGGGGCCTTGCTTATATAGCCCTCTAGGAAACACCACAGCCCTCGGATCAAACCGACCTTGATCTACGATTTTTATTCATCCTCAAAGGCGATGGAAGCAAGATCCATGAGGTGGAGCCTGATTGGCTGAGCCACTGGGGCGGGGGCCCAAGAAGGGGGCGGGCGCCCCACTTTCGGGCTCGTTTCACCTCTCGTTTGTTTCTAGAGTCTTCTCGTACCTTCCACATTCCAGAAAAGTTATGCGTAGCCCCTTTGTCTCTATGTAAACCTAACATGTGGGCCTTCCTTGGTTCTTTTCAGCTGACACCCTGTAGAAATAGACATTCACCAAAACTTGTGGAATTCTGTTAGTAAACCCCCTATATCTAAGTGGTAATTATTGTTTAGTCCTTTTTCATGTTTTGTTGATGGTTAAAATTGACACTTATCTACCGTCAACACTCTCTCGCACTGGATGTAGGGCATTCTTCGGCCTGAACCAGTATAAATCATTTGTGTTCTTCTTGCACACCATCCGGATCTCCGACGTGTAGACACACAATACCCATTAGTGCTAGGGACCGCCAGTTCTTACATCGACAAGGAGATCCATTCTTGGCACATTGCTGAATATAAACATCGTCCTAGCTCGAACAAGAATGATAAGAAAGCTTGGATTCCTCGATCTAATGCTAATTTGGATCAAACTCAGACCAATAGTTCCCCAATCCCTCTGTCAGGAGCGAATGTCATTCCCTTGAATGGTAACCGTTTTAAGGGGTTTAACAACAGCTCCCCTCCTCTTGTCAATGCCTCTAGAAGATTAGTTTTTAAGAGAATCATCTTTCCTAGAGTCTCTGTGTTTGAGCGCATTGTTCATCCTTTAGTTCGTTAGACAGAAAGCAATGGAATAGTTCTTGCTAGTTAGACTAGCCCTAGGATCCTACCTAGGAAGTCAACTGAGCTTGACCTAAATTTGAATTTTGGACTAGCAGGGGCTGTAGAAAATCTATCATCGGAGGGACAACCCGGGATATGCTCCAGATGTTTGTCCGCTGACCACAGAAGGGGCCAATGATAGCACCCGATTAAATGCCATAGTTGTGGTAATTTGGCCATATAGCCATTTATTGTAGAGCCAAAGCCCAACATCACAGTAACTCTAATGAGCATGCACAGCAAGTGAATATTAAAGGAAAAGGAGTCCTGGAGCAAGCCAAGTGGTTCTCGAGGGAAGCAATGGCCGTCATTGGGCCTAGCTCTAGCAGCCCACCTTTCTTTTCTTCCTTCTCTGATTGGGGACGGGCTAGAAGCAACATTGACGATGCCTTGGCTAATAAGTAAATAATTACAGTACCTTGGAACCTCCCTGACCCCTCACTAATGCTGGGCCCTTCAAAGCCTAGGACCCAAAATACAGAGAATAGAGCAAAAGTTTATAGCAGTGAAGGCATGCAGAGTGACGCTTCACATTCTGTTAATTCCATTGCTTTATTTGGAGCCTGACTCACTCTTTAGAGGGAAAACCCCACTTCACCCAAGCAGTGCACTCTACCACTCCATCAACACAATCAAGAAACCTTCTCTCCACCTGAACCTTGATCTCCCATGGCATTCCAGAGAGCGGATCCCTAGCCCTTTGTCCTTGATGGCATGCATTGGCAAGAAGTTTAGAATCACCAATTCATGGTGCTAGTGGTGGCTGGTAGGAAGCCATAAGCTGCAAATGAAGATTGGGTGATCGTCAACATCAACCCGCTGCCTAGTAATGCCCTACACTTTCCAATAGTTGAAGACATGATTAGAGAATTATTGGAATGGCATATGGCAGTACAAGTTAGGGAAGTTTAGAAAAGTCACCTTGGTCAGGCTCTAGTTCATTTTTGGCGTGTGCAAGATAGGGAGAGGATGGTGATAGAAGGTCCTTTCCCCTATGACAATGTTAATCTGTCCTTTGTCAAACATAACCAAGGTAGAAACTGGAGAAGGGTTTATTTCAATAGAGAATGTTGGCTCATGCTCTTAGGCTTCTGTAACACCTCAGGTATTAAGCATGCATTAACATTTCAAAGCATGATCATTGCATCAAATGCATTTCATAATCACATGCAATGTAAGTTAAAACAAAATTAGAAACGTGTGAAACATCTTTTTGAAACATACATGTTGCATTTACTTGCTAGGGTTGTAAAACTTGTTTGGATATAATGTTAAATAACCTAGAATTAATTAGCATGATTTTTGGAGCAACTTTTATATTCAAAATCTCCCCAAATTTTGCTTTTAAAAATATTCTAGAAAATGGGGTTTTAATTAAAAAAATAGACTTTGAACCTTTAATTCAAAATCTGTTTAGAATTTCAAAAGGTGCCCTTAAGAAAAGTTGTAGAGAATTAAATTTTGAAC
The DNA here is from genome assembly GCA_038087645.1 of Saccharum hybrid cultivar R570. Taxonomy (NCBI): domain Eukaryota; kingdom Viridiplantae; phylum Streptophyta; class Magnoliopsida; order Poales; family Poaceae; genus Saccharum; species Saccharum hybrid cultivar. Next base: position 170,539 of record JAQSUU010000653.1, on the reverse strand, counting down.
AACCTTTGTTTTGGGTCAACTCTTGAAAATGCCTTTTTCATCTTCAAAAATTCAAATTTGAAATAGTTTTGAAAATCTGGAATTGGATTTAAAAAAGAAAAAGGAAATTTCGGGCTTACCGGGCCGCTGCCCAGTTTTCGGCCTAGCTCGGCAAGCCGGCCTGGCCCGTCTCGCGCGTCCGCCCGCACCAGCTCCCCCGCGCGCGCGCTCAGCCGACCGCGGCAGCATGCGCCCGTCGCGTGGCCGTACACCGCCGACGTGCTCGCCCGGTGGCACGTCGGTGGCCCCCGCCGCTCCGCGCGCCTTCGCCTTAACCCCGCCTGGCTCGCTCTGCCTCACTCTAGTTCACTTCGCCTCCGCTCGCCTCGCCAGCGCACTGCAGCCAGCCACCGCAGCGCCCGCACCACCGCGGGACTCGCCGGCGCCGTGCGCCCTCACCACAGCACCGGCTGTCGATCCGCCTCGCTTGCGCATCCGCATGGCTTTGCTCCGTCCCTCGCTCGAGTTTGCAGCGCCGCTCACATCAAGGTAAAGCCCAATCGGGTGTTCCTCTCCTCCGCGTCCGCCATGGCCGCCATGCTCGGCCACCGTGGCCGGAGCCCCTCCACTATCTTTTCCTCTCCGCTTTCTACCCCTTCGCACTCGCCTTGTCACCGCGAAGCCGCAGCGCCGCTCTGCCCGCCTTGCCATGGCCGAGGTCAGGCTACCGCCGGCAAGCCGCCTCGGTGAGCCGCCATTGCCGCTGTCAAGCTCACGCTCGTGCTCCCGCGCTGCCTTACTCCAGTTGGTCGGGTGCGGTTCGTCGAGTAGAGCCAGTAGGGGCAGATCTTGTCGCCGGAGGGCTCACCGGCGGCGAGATCCGTGCGGTCAACGATGAGCCCATCTTGGCTCCGGCTGACCAGTGGGGTCAGTTGACCCATGGGCCCCGACTGTCTGTCTCTCGGTGTGAATTGGGGGTGAAACCGGGGGGTGTGCGTAGCGTTTAAGGCCAAGTAGATTTTCGGGTTTTAAAGAAAATGATTTCCAGATTTTGTTTAAAGCTTCAAAAATCTATATCTCGAGTAATTTTACTCCAAAAATTGTGAAACAAATTTGGTGGTGATTCTCATGAGTAGATCTATGGCTTAAAAATATTGCATGTTAGTTTGGTGCTACTTTTCTGTATAGATTTATTTAATTCTTATAATTGCTGATATCTTAGAAAATGTCTAATAAATAGAATATTGATCAGAAAAATATGATTCCAAGTTTGTTAGTCTTCTTGTGTACTGTAATTTCTAGGAAAAATATAATTGATGCTTGTTCTGTGGAAATATTTTGAGGTGCAGTTCAAGTACCTTTACTTGGTGATTTTTGTTATTTTTGGTAGAGAGCAAAAATTGTATAACACATGCATGTGATAATTTACTGTATGGAGCATAGGAAAATTTGTAAATATGTTGTTTGATACTTTTCATAGTACAAAGTATTTTCATGCTCATTATTATGCTATAGCTTGTTAATTTTGTATAGATTGTTTTACTTATCCAAATCCCATGAAATTTCTGTGGCATGCTATTTGGAGTAGGACTATACTACTGTAATTTTTGTAGATTTTTCCATGCAACAGAAACAGGTGTTACTGTGTAACCCTAGTTTAAATAGGAAATAAAAAGTTATTCTTTATGAGTAATTAAAGTAATAAGAAGTGTTTGGTGTATCTTTGAAGCACCAAACTACCTTGCTGGTGTTACTTGATAAGTTAAGGTAGTGGAGATTGATAAAGTGTAGCAACACTTGTGCGAGAGTTATATGCTAGCTAGTATAAGAATAGATGACAGGTTTTGTGGTACATGTTCTTGGATGATGTGGACTACTTTGTAGAAAAGCTTTTGCCTCTAATCCACTTGATAAGTTGCAATGTGCTCATCTGCATATCATGTCATCATAAACATGGTATTCCACCCATCCGATGCACCGCTTGCATGTTTACTTATGCAATTGCATCATACAGGATCGCAGGAGGAGTCGCCAGTGGCAGTGCAGGAAGAACTGACCGGAGCAGATCCACAAGATCTCCAGGCACAGGAGGTGCTCAAGGAAGAGGAACTAGGAGAGGAGTTGTTCGAGTGCGTAGATCACCAGCCTAGTTTATTTGAAAGAGGCAAGCCCCGGAGCATTCTAAGTCTCCTACTTTATAAAAGCAATTCTTTATATATGAGTATATATATATATATATATTGTTGCATTAAGTTAAAGGAGTTGAGTGAAACCGTTGTTGCATTTATTACTATCCTTGCCCACCTGGTTACCTTTTTACCCTGTGAGGTCAGGATCGAATAACTGCTTAGCCTTGCTTAGCCCGGTAGCGATCGGTGATTTCTGGTCACCTATATTTTATAGGTGGTTACTGAAAGAATTTAGCTATGAAAAGAATAATATCCTGGAATTAACCATGTGTTGATGGATAATTGGAGACCGGACGGAAAAGTTGGAGGCAACCAGACAGGGTTTTAGGGTGCTGTTAGTTTTCTGTCTGTGTCGATTAAGAACCGATCGTTATTCATCCCTCTTGTCATGTTGAACGCATGCCTCACATTTACCTGCCGAATAAAGTACCTTTCGACCGCGAAGCTAGTGACACTATTCAAGCCAGGATAAACTCGGATTGGCAGACTGGTGCTGAAGGGGGTATGATGGGGACGCGAAGAGTGAGCCTGTAACACCTCTGGGTGTTAAGCATGCATTCACATCCTAAATTATGAGCATTTGCATTTCATACATGATCATCATCACATGCAAATTAAGTTGGAATTTATTTAAACTGTGATAAACATAGTTGAGCTCTGAATTAATAAAAATCCTAGGTAAGAGTGGTAAAAATTTGTTGAGCTATAACTTTAATTAACTTAGAAATAATTAACATGATTTTTAGATCAAGTTTTGTATTCAAAATCTTCCCAAATTTTGCTTCTAAAAATATTTCAGAAAATTGAGTTTTCATTTAAAAAATTGACTTTAAATCATCAATTCAAAATCTATTTAGAATTTTGAAAAGTGCCCTAAATGAAAGTTGTAGAGAATTAAATTTTGAACAACTTTTGTTTTGGGGGCAATATGTGAAAATGTCTTTTTCATCTTCAAAATTTGAATTTGAATCAAACTATAAAATCTGGAATTTTATTTAGAAAAGAAAATCAAATTTTCAGCTCTACCGGGCCGTCGCCTCCTTTCCGGCCCAAGCGCCGAAGCCGGCCCGGCCTGCTCCGCGCCCGCGCCCGCGTCTACCTCACCCCGCCCGCGCGCCCGCGCCATGCCTCGGCCGCGGCAGAAGCTGCTCGCCTCGTGGCCGGCATGCGCCGCTCGCCGATGACACCTGGCCGTCAGTGGCCCCCACGAGCGCGCGCCTCGCCATTTCAAGCCGCAGGCGCTCCACTTCCCGCTCTGCCCTCTCCATTCTTCCTCCCGCGCTGCCGTCTTCTCCGCCCCACACCGAGCACCGCTCGAGCCCTCCTCGCCACCGCCACCTCCGCCGGCAAAATTGGCCGCCGGTGTTCCACCACCGCCCTCCATCGCGTGCACGTCGCTTCGCCTCCATCTCTGACACGTCGTGCTCGCCTTGATTTTACCATACGAGCTAGGTAGGTTCGATTTGACCCGTGTTGCCGCCGTCGGTCATGGCGCCGCCATGCTCGACCTCACCGTGGGAAGGGCGTCCCCGTTGTTTCTTGGCCCTTGAAAGTTGCTTTGCCGTGTTCGCCTTCCTCTCACAGACCCGGTGCGCACCTCGTCATGCCCGGTCATGGCCGGCAACGGCCGTCGGCCTGCTGCCCGCGCGGCCTCGGCGCCATGGTCACCGTCGTGACCACGCCCCCCTCTTGGCCTCGTCGACCGAACGGCCTTGGGCCGCAGCCCAAACTGGGCTGGCTCGCCTTTTCTCCCACGCGCGCTCTCAGGCCGAAAACCACATCCGGCCGGTTGGATTCGCTGGGCCGGCCCGTTAGTAATAAGAAAAATGAGTTTTAGTTTTTCTTTTATTATTTGAAAATAGAAATGGTTTGGAAAATGTTTGACTACTCAAATTTACTCCAAATCTGTTCAAATAAATTTTTCTAGGTTCCTTATCATTAGATCTACTTGAGAAAAATATTGCATGTCAAGATTTAAATACTTTGCTGTAGAGTTTTTATTTAATCATTAAAACTGCTGTTTTCTTGTTAAATATGTAGTAAATCACAGAAAACTTAGAAAAATATGGTTTCACTTGCATTAATTTTATTTAGTGATGTACTTTCTAGGAAAAATATATGCCATGCATGTTCTGTAGAAAAATCTTGAGGTGTAGTACAAGTGTTTAATATTGCTAATAATTGTTATTTTTGGTAGAGAGAAAAATATGAATAAAACATGCATGTAATAATTTTTCTATAGTGATTATTTATTGTGTATAATGAAGGAAAAATGTTAAATCTGTTGTTTGATACTTTTCATAGTATAAAGTATTTTTATGCTCATTTTTAGGTCCTAGCTTGTTATTTTTGTGTAGACAGTTCTAGTAATCCAAATGCAATGAAATTTTTGTGGTATGCTAGGTTTGATGATAGAAAGCTACTGGAATTTTCTCATATTTTTCTATGCTACTAAAATAGGTGTTGCTGTTCAAACCTAGTTGCAATTAGGGTTTAATTAACCTTGTTAATGTATGACTAGTTAATAAGGTTTACTTTGGTGTATCTTTAAAGCATCTTAGATTTATGTGTTGACTTAGCATAGTGGTAGTAGAAGAGAATACAGTAGATGACATGTGCTTGTAGTCTGTATTCTTGGATGATGTTGACTACCTTGTAGAAGAAATGTATTCCTACTTTATGAAATAAAGTGAACCTATTTATCTACATTTCGTTCATCATGACCATTACATGTCATTTCTGCAATGCACCTAAGCATAAGCACTTATACGATTGCATCATACAGGATCGCAGGAAGTAACGCCGGTAGCAGTTCCCGAGGAGCCGGAAGGGCAGCCCAAGGAGCAGGAAGTGCCCGAAGCCGATGAGGAGGTCGGTGCGGATCTTCCAGAGTGCCCAGACCATCGTCCGAGCTCTTTCGAGAGAGGCAAGCCCCGGAGCATTTCTCTCCCCCGGTTTGCAAATATTTTATGAATGCTTTACTTTAACTGCTGCATTATATTTAGGAGTTGTTTGCAACCGTTGCTACATTATACCTTGCTTACTCTGTTCTACCCTATCCTTGTCACCCTATTATTCACAGTCAAGTACTTGCTTAGCTTGCTTAGACCAGTAGAAGTCGGGTGATTTTCAGTCACCTGCGAGCTATAGGTGGTTAGCTAGATCTGCTTGAGAAAGTATGTCATCATGAAATAACTAAGTGTTAATGTGAAGTTGAGACCGGACGAAAACTTGCAGGGTTTCGGACTATAGTGTTTTTCGTCTGTGTCGATTAAGGACCAACCGTTGTTGGGCCTCGAGTCATGTTGAACGCATGCCTTATATTTAGCTGGCCGAATAATGTACCTTTCGACCGCGAAGCTGGGAGATTATTCGGGCCGAGTGGATTGCCCGCAACGCATTGTACCGGAGCAGTAGTGGCAGGATACGGGGGCACGATGATAAGGCCAAAGAGTAGTCGGGCGGCCCCTGGGTACATGTGGTTCCTGGCAAGCTCGCGACTTTACCTGAATGGTTGACTCGGTGACCAACACCTCACTTTAGCGGGTGAGTGAGGTTTGTGTGAGGAATAAATTACCAGCTGGTTAATAATCGATTTGAATCGCCATCGTTCACTGGATAGTGAGCACTTGACTTGAGCTACTTCATCGTAGTAATGTTGATGGAACACTTGGACAGTTATATGAAATATGACATGAGAAAGCTATTAATGATTATTGGTTATCATTACCTGTTTAATTAGATGTTACTCTAGTACAGGTGCAAATGTAGTTGGCAGGTTATTAAAGATTAAACTTGATGCAAAGCTTTGGAAAGATTCTTAAAACGCTAAAAATGCCTTTTTGAAAATGAGTTAGCTACCCCACCAGAAAACCTATCATGATTCCTTGGTGTCTTTTATTTTGGTTCTGTCAGGTAAGTCTAGCTGAGTACCTTCTCGTACTCAGGGCTTTGTTCCCACTTGTTGCAGATGGGCAGATGTATTACGGCTACTGTATCAACTGCCTTTATCCTGCAACGGGAGAAGCTTAGGACCATGGGCAATGGTCATGCACTACATCTCGTCTGATGCTTTTGATGGAAGATGATTCTGAACTGGCACTGTATTTTGAAATCTGTGTGCATGTGTGATTTGAACTAAATGCTTCCGCTACTTTCATTCGAAACTGGTTTGTAATAACTATGTTTGAACTCCGATGTATTTGTGACGCGAACTTTTATGTAACTTGTGATGGTGACTGCTGAACTTTTTACGGTCTTGGCTGGTATGTAAGTTGGTTTGAAATCCGTCATGATTTCACGGACTACCGGGTTATACGGGCTTAAGTTTGCTAAATCGTCTGCTCGGTGGATGATTTTCTTACTTAATCTCGTATAATTGGTCGGTTCTGTTACAGCTGGTATCGGAGCATGGTTTAGCGTGTTTACTATTCACAAGTGTATTTAAAACAAAAATGTGTTTGAAAAACATGATTTACAAACTAAGAGTGTGCTAGTGGTCATATCCTTTATGCCCAGTAAGGACTCTAGGTGGCTTAATTAAGTACTGACTTGGGGGTTCTTGCACCATATTTCTCTTTCGTTGCTCATACGGCGTGCTATTGTATGAGTGCCACTTAATTGAGTGGTAATGTATGGATCAGTTGCCTCTACGCCTCGGTAAGTGTGAGATGTGAGAGCATGATCGGATACACCGCCGATCTAGGGAGAGTGCTTGTATGATACTAGAGTACTTACATGTTTTACGCATGTTTTTACAAAAGTGTCGCATGTGTGGTTGTTTCGTCCGTTGAGGCGATGCCATCAATAGGACGATGTTTTGGGTGGTTACTACCGTTGTACGTGTATCTGGGGATTCGTGTAGAGCGTGTAGATAGATTTACTGCTTTCATGCATGCATAGGGTTTTGGGCTGAAATGAATTTTCTGCAGGTACATAACAGCGTTTCTCGTGTAGAACGTATTAGTTACGTATATGAGAGATCACCTGTATGCCACCGAATTCATCACTAGATATCATTTATTTCTTAAGTTTGTGAGAACGTAAGAAACGTGCATGCATCATGTTGCTTGTGCATTTCATTCATGCCATGCATTCCTCCCCTTATAAATTGATTATCCCCTTTCGATAAAAATTGTACCAACTTAAAATATGTCCTCACCGGGTAATCAAAACATTTGGTACAGATGGCCCGCACAAAGCAGACTGCCCGCAAGTCCACAGGTGGAAGAGCACCCCGACGCCAGTTGGCCCCGCGGGAGCGCCACAGGACGGACACCTTTCTGAGTGAGTTTGGCATGCCAACTTTGCTTTGGAGAGTGCTCCATGATGTGGGGTACCCGGAGGGTCAGGAGCCGGTATACTCTTGGAGTGAGAGCCAGTTGGCAGAGGATGGACTGGCAGTAGTGGAGATCACTGTCCCTGCTCTTGGTGATGCTCCAGAATATGATGGTTGGCACTTGGAGTTTGAGGGACGCACTCCGGTTGAGGGTGCAGAGGGCGCAGCTTTCCGTGTCATCCGGGACATAATGAGTAGATTTCCCAACGAGCTGGCAGCAGCCTTGGCTGGCACTTTTCCGAAAGATGATCCTCGCGATGATATTTGGGTGCAGCCGCAAGGAAGTGCTTTAGTCAGAGGCCCAAGCGAAGGACAGGCTAGCGACAACCACTCTATGAGTGCGATGTATACAGCTATCAGAGCATACCAGGGTCTGGAGTGCACCTATTGGACTTTGACTGGTTTGCGTGGTGATGATCGGCTCAAAGCAAGAAAACAAAAGAAGAAGCAGGCACGTGCTATCACTAGTTTGCAGGAGCAATTGGCTGATATGAGCTTGCAGCGAGACCAGGCTCTAGAGAGAGGTGATAGTTCTCTACAGCGGGTGCATACGTTGACTCAAGCCAACAATAATGCAGACTGTATGATTGGACAGTTGGTTCAGGAAAGGAATGAAGCCTGGAACGAGAGGAACCTCCTGAGGCAGAGGGTCGAGGAGCTAGAGGAGTATAATGTCAACTTGCATGAGGAGTTTCATGCGCTCTACAACGGGATTGGCCCGTATGCTCCACCAGAAGCCGTCGGTATGGACATCGACGATGACGAGGACGAGCCCGCAGCCGCACCTGCCGACGACGACGACGTTGCTACTGATGGTAGCGATGGTGACGTCTCTGACCCCAACGATGACTCCGAGGAGTAGGCTAGTTGCTTTGCGTTAGCTAATAGGCCCAGTCGCGATGACCTTCTTTTGGTTTCATGTATCTTGATGTATCTCGTTTTAACCTTGAGACTTGGTAGAATATTGGATCTTAGTTGTTCATGCGATACCTGAGCGCATAAAGTCCAGTGTGTGTATGCTGGCAACGTGGTTGTCTTGGATGCGATGTTTGCATTTGAAGTAATTTAATTAGTGGTGTTGTTTTAATTGGAATGCGATTATTGTGCCTCTATTTTATTGTATGACTTTGTTCTCTCCAATGAATTTAGTACGGCATAATTTTTCATTCACTCACAATTACTACAACTTCGCTTAATCATTACTTGTTGCTGAAATATGCAGATGGCAAACACTCGATGTGCCACGTATGAGGCTGCTGAAACTGGTGGAAATGGTGTCAGGGCAGGTAGGAGTGGTGCTAACAACGCCAACCATAATGTGCCACACCCGGAGCCGCATTTGCCGCCTTCTCCACCGCTCACTGCAGAGGTGTTTTTTGCACAGTTTCTAGGAAGTCAGCGCAATGCCGAGCAGTCACAGAAGAATATGGAAGATTTTCTGCGTACCATTGCCAACAATGTGCAACGTGGTAACAACCAAGGTGGTGGCAATGGAGTGAATCAGTACAGCAATTTCAAGGATTTCATGGACACTAGGCCGCCAATTTTCAAGGAAGCAACTGAGCCACTTGACGCTGAAGAATGGATCAACACTATGGAAGATAAGTTCCGTGTGTTAAGGCTGACAGAAGTACTGAAGACAGAGTATGCTGCACATCAGTTACAAGGACCAGCAGGGATGTGGTGGAAGCATCACCGCACCACCTTCCCTCCAAATGCTCAGATCTCGTGGAGAGAGTTCACTGAAGCCTTCCGTGGAGTTTATATTCCATCAGGGCTAGTTAAAATGAAGTTGGGAGAGTTCTTGGCTTTAAATCAGGGCACCAAAACCGTAACACAGTATTTGCATGCCTTCAACAACTTGTGTCGTTATGCTCCCGACATGGTGGACACAGATGCTAAGAAAATTGCTAGCTTCAAGAGAGGGTTAGGTCCAAAGATGATGAAGCATGTGGGTACCAATACCCGCGCCAGATTCATTGACTTCATCAGTGATTGTCTGAAACAAGAGAAGAACAACAACGCGTACACAGCATCTAAGACTCGCAAGAGAGCCTTTGAGTCAGGACCATCATAGTCACGAGTTATCACTGCTAATCGTTCGACCTATCATCCGTCTGCACCAGGTGCAAGGTTTAGGCCACCGCAGCATAAGACCTAGAACTACAAGGGACCGTAGAAGCCATACAAGATGGCAGTGCCGCCAGCAAGGACAGCCGCAACCGCGGGACAAGATAACTCGAAGGGAGCTATCGGATCTGCTGGTACAGTGAAGGGACCTTGCTATAACTGTGATCAGCCAGACCATTTTTCCAAGTTCTGTCCTTATGCGCCCAGAAAGAAGTAACAGACTTATAATGCTCGAGTGCACCACACCATTGTGGAAGAGATTCCTGAGGGAGAGCCCGTAACTGCTGGTAAGTTTCCTGTTAATCAAAACCCTGCAGTTGTTCTATTTGATTCTGGATCATCGCATTCTTTCATGAGTCAAGCATTTGCACGAAAACATGAACAACTATGCACAGACTTAAGTTATGGTTATCGTATAAGTTTAGCAGGGGCTAATGTTTTAACCAATCAGATGGTTAGAGGGGCAACCCTTGAGTTAGGTAGTCAAAAGTTTCGAGTTAACCTGATAGTTATGCCTAGACTAGTTCTAGATGTCATCATAGGGATGAATTAGATGAAAGAATGGGGAGCAGTTATAGATACAGGAAGTCGGGTACTTACCCTGAAGGATCCCTAGGGAGAGGGCACTTTTCAGGTACCATTGCCCAAAAGAACAGACCTTGTGAGTGTGACATGTGCTATGGAAGTCATTCCGATTCATCAGATTCCGGTTGTGTGTGAGTTTCCAGATGTGTTTCCAGATGAGTTATCTGGTCTTCCGTCGGATAGAGATGTTGAGTTTGGAATTGAGTTGATCCCTGGGACAGCTCCAATTTCAAGGAGACCTTATAGGATGCCTCCGGATGAGTTAGCTGAGTTGAAGAAGCAACTAGAGGAGTTGTTGAACAAGAGGTTTATCCGGCCAAGTAAGTCTGAATGGGGATGTCCTGCTTTGTTTGTGAAGAAAAAGAAAGAGGGTACTTTGAGAATGTGTATGGATTATAGGCCTCTTAATGTTGTAACTATCAAGAATAAGTATCCCTTACCTCACATTGATGTTTTGTTCGACCAGTTAGCCAAAGCCAGAGTGTTCTCCAAGATAGATTTAAGATCAGGTTGTCATCAGATAAAGATTAGACCACAAGATATACCGAAAACCGCCTTTTCTACCAGATATGGGTTGTATGAGTATCTTGTTATGTCCTTTGGCTTAACAAATGCTCCTGCATACTTTATGTATCTGATGAATACAGTTTTCATACCAGAGTTGGACAAGTTTGTGGTTGTGTTCATTGATGATATTCTAGTATACTCTGAGAATGAGAAAGATCATGAAGAGCATCTGAGAATTGTCTTAACCAGACTAAGAGATCATAAGTTGTATGCTAAGTTTAGCAAGTGTGAATTTTGGTTGAAGTAAGTTACTTTCCTTGGTCACATTCTGTCAGAGAATGGAGTATCTGTAGATCCGAGTAAAGTGCAAGAGGTTATAGATTGGAAGACACCAATCACAGTTTCCGAAGTTAGAAGTTTCTTGGGTTTAGCTGGTTACTATTGTCACGGAACCGTCCAAATTATAAGAGCACAAGTACAAAAACAATCACCGAAGTGATCAAATTCTCACACTTGAGCCCATATAACTCCGGTAGTCCACTGAAATCATGAGGGATTTCAAACCAACCAACATACAAGCCAAGATCGTAGTGATTCAACATAACAAATCACATGTTACATCCATTTCATAAGTAATTCAATATACATCGGAGTTTAACATAGTTATTACAACTTACATTGAAAAGTAGTGGAAGCAAAGTAATTTGAAACTAACATTAATCTTATTTCAAATACATGCCAGTACCATGGTCCACTTCCAACAAAAGCATTAGAGATAAGGTAAAGAAGAGGATCATACCCGTGATCACACTCCACCACTATGGCAGGAGCCATCCAAATCTTGCAGTAGCCATGACACATCACAACCTGCAACAAGTGGGAATAAACCCTGAGTACGAGAAGGTACTCAGCTAGACTTACCCGTCAAAAACCAGAAATAAAGTGACACCAAGGATGATGCAAGGCTGATGTAAGTGGGGTAGCTTGACAACATTTACATAAAAGCTTAATATAGATAAGTAATCATTAATGCTTAAGCATCAAGTTAATTATCATTAACCTGTCATCTATATTAGCACCTGTACTAGAGCACTCACTTTATTAGGATCAAACAATATTAACCATAGCAGGTATAATAAGGCTATCATCACCATTATCATCAATTCCGAACCATCATTATAATTAGTGTATCTACGCTGGAGATAACTAGTCAAGTTTCTCACTATCCGAGAGAGATGGCGACTCGAATCAATTTCAACTTAGCTAAGGGGGGTATTCCTGACACTCACCCCGCAAACCCCGCTAAAGGTAGCCGTAGATAACCTTTGGTACAACTCAGGGTGGACCCGAACAGCGCCGCATTCTCGGGGATACCAGTGGCCAGGATGCTCAGGACTTTTAACTCACCTGCCCTTGGACCCTCTGGCTCCCTTCCGAGGCGACTTTCACTTTTCGACTTCGCAGCCTGAGTTGACCTACTAGGCTTCGCGGTCGGCAACCTCAAGCCGGCCAATTAAATGTCAGGCATGCAATCAAAATGACATAGAAGTCTCTAGGTCTCGGTCCTTAATCGATACAGACGGGGATAGATCCACACCCAAGACCTCCATGCCTTGCTGCTTCACTATCGTCATCCCGCCCGGTCTCATTTTATTTCATTAACACATGGTTCATTTCCACGATAGCAAATATAGCCAACCGTGACCTGACAAAGCCCTATATCTCGCAGGTGACAGGAAATCACCCGACTTCTACCGGTCTAATTTAGCAGGGCTAAGCATAGATACGATCCTATCTACATAGGATTCAAGGTTCGAATTGTTGGACAAGGAGTGTTATCAATGCAGCAAGGGTTTCCAACCAACTTCTATCACGTAATGCAGCAATACATATACCATGTATATATAGATAATTGCTTTGAAAGTAGGAGGCTTATAATGCTCCGGGGCTTGCCTGGGATCCGACACAAGTCAGTGGTTGTCAGATGACACTAGCTTGGCGAGCACCTCCCATTCTCTCACTTGTCCAACCCTTCCGTCTCCGAGATAGGTCCACCAAACACCATCTTCGGGTTAGGCTCCACATCTCGTCCTTCACGTGGTGCATCTAGCGTACCTAGATGAGATGCAAGATGCAAGTCTATGAATACAGGGAAATACAATGAATGATGCATCACACACTAAACAAGGCAAGTACAAGGTTATACTAAATACACATAAGCACTTCACATTGCTTAATTAAACATCACACGACCTATCATGCTAAGATAGCAAGGAAAACAATACCAAACATGACACAATATTTATAAAGTCTCAGGTGTACTAACTTCATCACCAAGGACACGAATCACACTTAGCAACATGCAAAGCAACTCAAGGTGAAGCAACAACGATAACTGGAATATGTCAATTTCTGGACTAGCAAAAAGTAGCTTCATAAATCAATCATATCTGGAGTTTTATAAATCCAAATGACTTGCAAGAAGATATTATGGAAAGCTTATAAAATTATCTACATTTCATATAATATAATCACAGCATGATTCATAAGCTAAATAAGTCAAAATTACAAAGTTCCAGAATCTGTTCCTGACAAACAGAGAGCAAGCAATTCTGTACCCTAACTTTAAACAGCTATAACTCCTAAACCACAAGGCTAAATGCCACCAAATTTTAACAGCAGCTAGATACATAAATTATCTACAACTTTTGTATAAACAAGTTTTACAACAAAGAACATTATCTTGAAGAACTCTGCTAAGTTCCCAGATCTATCAAGAAACCTCATTTGCAAGAAATAAATATTAACTTATGTAGCAAACATATAATTGGATAAAACCAACTTTACCAACATATCACACATGACTAATGAACATCAGAAAATATAGTGTCCATTGCTAAATAAATTATTTTAATACATTTCTTAATTTATATAGATAATTAGGTGGAATTAGGAACACATATCAAAATTGCACAATAAATTCTACCAAAATTACAGTGGCTCTCGTATACCCCCAATAGTATACTATCCAAATTTCAAGCCATTTGGACAAGTATATCAACCTCTATGAAAAAGACAAATGACTATTGCAATAAATCATGTGAGAGCAAGATACACTAATAACTCACTCATACAATACCCAAAATTCATGAAATTTTTACCACACATCAATCATCACATGAGTAGCTTGCCACAAAAATTTCACTTCATTTGGAGCCCTAAATTTTCAGTTATGAAAATGACAAATACAACTAACAAAGAAAACCTAGATGCAAAGATCTATTTTTTAGAACTAAAACTTTAAACTAAAATATGACATATTATAGATCTACCACATAGAAAATTTCACAAGGATTCTAAAAATTCCTCATTTGCTATTTTACGAATTTCCTATGATTTACTATGAATTTTCAAAAATCAGCAAAAACTACCACAAATCAGTCCTTATGGCACTATTCATATGAGTCTATGACATTGCAGTTAGGCCCCTGGATTTTCTCGAATTCTGACTCGAGGTCCCTGGTCGCGAATCAATACAGAGGAGGCGCCGGAGGTCATCGGTTTCGGTCGTAGGGGGCTCGTCGGCGACAACGCGGTGGCGAAGGAGCAACAGGGGACCTGCGCGCTCCCGTGGGTAGTCACGGCTCGGCCGGAGGTGGCTCATGGCCACCTGGCCACGTGAGCGCGGTGGTTTAGGGGCTGCGGTCACGACGACAACGGCGAACGGCGGCACTGGAGCTCGGAGTAGGGGCCGGTGATGGCAAGGGCTGGAGCGTCGGGCCTACCAGTGGCAGGGCGCGCCTACGGGTGGCCTCAGCCCAGCCAGAGGTGGCCAGCGAACCGAGCTAGGCTGCTAGCATCGGCGACGCCTGCACGCGTGCGCGGTTGCAGCTACTGGCCCGGTCTGCCAGCGGCGGCGAGAGGTGCGGCCGGCTGCGGTAGCACAGAGGCGCAACGAGGAGTGCAGGAGGGTGCGTTGGAGTAGGAAGGAGCAGCGCAGGAAGCTTTGCTTGACCGACCATGGCGATGGCGTCCGCGCGGCATGAGGCCGCGGGCACAGAGCAAGAGATGGAGGAGGGAGCGAGAGAGAATGAGAGAGCAAGGGGGAAACAGGGGTCGGGCTCGGCCTCTCCAAACGACGAGCCGAGGACGAGGTGGCACGCATGCGAGCACGAACAGAAGCCATGTGGCGTCGGGCGCCTGCCCGTGGTCAGCCACGACCTCCTCTGCCCGATCCAAAATTTGCCCTTGACAATACTACCCCAAACTTACAACTGAATCTCCATTTTCTCTCCTCTATAGCTCTTAAACCGATTTGTCATTTGATCAACCAATTACACCGCTGCGTAGAGCCACATGTATACTACAACTTTTCTTAAGGGACCTCGGATTGATTCAGCTTGGTTTGAGAGATAAAAAGCTACGAAGTAGAGTACTCGAAATTGAACCCTGCAATTCAGTTTTAGACTAGCTAAAACTGCATTGTTCGTCCATCTCCATCTCCCAAACTAAGTAAGGAAATGCTAAACCAATTACACCTTATGGTAGAGCTATAAGAGTACTACAACATTGCTTACAGGTGCTTGGTAAAATTCCAACCATTTTGTGAGATATAAATCCCCGAAGTGGGGTACATTGAAACTGAAAATTCAGTTTCAGTCCATTAGGGACTTAGCCAAATTTTCAGCTCCAGGGACAGCACTGCATTCACTTTTGGAGGCCTTGCTAAACAAAGTTAGAGACTAAACTAGATCTCGACTATTAAACAAAGTTTGTTGTACATAAGATGAACTACAACTTTTATTTAGGTTTCACTACCACGTAAATAATCTAAGCCACAGTTCACCCCAAGTCAAAGTAGCATCCCGATAAATCTTAATTTATCCTCTTTGATCTATGGAAGCATTTTCTTGACATTTGCTCAATATGAACCCTTCATGACTTTTATTGTAGAGTTCATCTAGAGTCATTTGGGCAAGTTTTCAAGGTTTGGTTGATGGTCTATAATTCCATTCACTTAATGGTGCAATTCCAACACTTAGTAAAGTCATTGAAACAAAGACATGACTTATCATTTCATGTGACTTTTTAATTTCAAACTTCATGAAACTTTTCCAGTGACCAATATAGATAGGTATTAAGGTGAGACACATGAAGATATTGCAATAACATCACCCAAGCATACATTTTTGAAAAGGGCCTATATGTAAGTGATGGTGCAATATTCAAGTTTAAGTTGGGACTCTATTCCATAGACTTGGCTTCGACATCTTCATCACCACTTCACATGTCATGTTTGAACTTGAAAACCCTTGCTTAACTGGTGATAAACACCTGGGGTGTTACAGCCCTCCCCCCTTAAAAGAATCTCGTCCTGAGATTCAGGGCGAAAGACTTTCAAAGGAAAAGAAGCAGGTTATCCATTTTCCAACATTTGCGATAGCATTTGGCTATTAACTTCAAGCATTAGAGAGGCTAATTGGTCAAGACAATTTTTGATACTTGCCTTTAATGATAAACTTTGCCTAAAGAATTTCCTTCATTGACTTCCATGAAGCATTGTTACTTTGGGAGGAATCCAAGACAGCACAGTACTTCATTCTCAGTGTACGAAGGTCATTTGGTGCATGAGCTAACCATCCACAAGTATCTTTTTCTCTAGTGAACATATCATGGGCCATATGAACTTTACACTAGACCAAAATCTTCAGAAGTATACTTGTTGAAATGACTATGTTCACAAAGTTTTGAAAAGCAGTCCTCTACCAAAGTGGCTTGAGTACAACCTTTCAAAATAGGTGAAATTATAGATGACAAACAACCTCTGAGGCTATAGGAGACTGACTAACCAACAGACAAGGCCTATGCTGGTCATAAATATTCAATCATTCAGATATCAACTAATGAAAAGCTATTTACTATTCCATGTGTGCAGTTCTCTTTCTTTGACGACAACACTGTATTATTTGTGTCTGTTGAGGGATCAGTGAATATGGTAGCTGACTCGGTTGACTCCGTATTTCGGCCAAATGTAACCTAAGAAGATTCTTTTATCCAAAGGCAACATTTATCTAGGATAGATCAGATGCAACCTCTTAGGTAAAAACACTTATAAATACCAAAGATCAGTGAGTATTAGAAATTATTGATAAAGAAGGATATAACGAGGTCTAGCAGACAGTAAAAGTTGCTAGTATTTACCAACTTTGGTAATTAATTCACTACTGAGCAAGTTGAGTACAATTTCCTTCGTGATGCAGTTGCACAGTAAGTGGAGTTGACTTGCAACACAGCAAAACTAGTTTTGTCAGGTTAACTTTTCACCTGGAGACTTTCTCTTTAGGATCAAACAGTAGCTTTCTCTAATTCTTTACTTTAGCTAATAGAACACCTTGCACTATCTGTGGGATTGCCCAACATGGAATTGACTTGATCACCATGGCTCTGGAAGAGAGTATCACTCAAGTTGTTGACTAGTTGATTAACTTCTTGTTGTTTATTGCTCTATAAGACATAGCCTTCGTAGCTACCAAGGAGTCATTACCTAGCTGGAGATTAACCTTCCTATTGGTAACTAATTAGTTGTCTCCCAACACTAAAAAGTTTTAAATCTTCACTCTTGACAACAACAATCGTGGTTGATGCAAAATAGATGGTTGCCATTGAAGTCAGCAGATAAGGAGTCACACTAGAGATGATTGATCTCGATTGTATGGTCATTATGCATACAAAAGTTAAGATTTGCATAATGTGATGATCGATTCTTATCCAACAGGGATGAGATATTTTGCTCATTAAATGGTGGTTGTCACTTCTAGGATAGCCAAGTAGAGTCGCTTGTCTACCACCTCATGCAGTCTGTTAATGTTTATGTTGGTGACCTGTTCTTCAAAGGTTATCCTCTTAGCAACTTTAGAAGGAAGCTCTACTGCTTTTGTTCCAAGATATGGATCTTCTGATAAGATATAGGGAGATAACCAAGGAACATCCCACAAGAAAACTCACATCGATGTAGTTCCATAATGGGCCATGAGTAGCAACCTCAATACCAGCGCGTGCCCAGTAGCACAACCATGTGCCGGCCGGTCACAAGGAGGGCCTAGGTTTCGTCGCGGCACCGTAGAATGCTAATCATAACACCATTACCAAACATATGCCCGATGAGAAAGTTCAAGTGGCACAGATTGGGTTGTCAGAACAAGCGTCATACAAGGAGTGATAGCAAGCAAAGGTAGTCACAAGGTTTAGAATCAACAGGGAAGCTATCTGTAGACCAAAACACAGCACAAGAGAACATAGCTCAATTGCCTAAGGCAACTAAGCATGAGATTTTTGCTTAATTCCACGCACGCCTTGCATTCACCAAAGTGATGACTAGTTGCAATATTACCATGAGATTGGTCATGTTGAACAACAACATGAGATCAAGACTGATAAACATCCGAGACTTGGAAAGATTGGGGATGGATTAGGCAAACTTCAAGGGCGAAAACTGATATGTCAATCAGAGATTGAGTCGATAAGGTAGATACACGAATTTGTAAGCAAACGATTTTGAGGTCACAGCAAAGAGACGTTGCGTCACACTAGCTAACCTTTGGGAGAGGTAACCGGGAGGTCCAACATGGATTTGAGTACGGTCTCCACAACTGGCAACGTACGAACCATGGTCAAAGGCTAGCGTTGATGAGAGTTAACTTGGTTGGTCAGTCGACAAGGGTCTTCCCAAAAAGGGTTGCAAAACATCCACGTCTTATGCAAACATATAGGAGAACTAACTTTGGACTTTCGGTCAAGCAAAGGCATGGATACAAAACATTCAAAGCAAGCAACCGTGGCTACAAGCTTAGGCTCATAAGGAAGAGAACCTAATTGGAGATGACACCAAGAGATCGTTTCACGTAACTCAAGTATTGCTCTAAGATAAAGCTATTCGACACTCGTATACTCGCCGAGGACAAATGAGGTGACAACTAGAGCACTACCTAGATAACAAGCATACATACAACAACACAGTCAAGAAGACATTTGAGAAAATTCAAACGAATGAGTTTAAGCAACCAATACAAAGCACAAGGCTCACCCAAAATAAGCATTTATCTCAAGCACAAACTAACTACAAGTTTAGCCCAAAACAAACGCTAGCTAAGGTGACTAACTTAGCATGTGCACAGAATCTGGACAGCAGCACAGTAGTTAATTGTTTCAACCATAAATAAGGTTGTAGACATCCCATAAAGGTGATCCTAGACTTTCTAGAAAGCTTAGGAAGTTTTCCACACGTTTGTTATTCATACCAAAAGCTAAATCACAGGTTAACATGGCCAAACATGCTGATGTTTCAGATCTGTACCAATATGGACAGAAAACTGACAAGAACTTCAAATATGCTTAACTGGAGTTCTAGGGACACAACAAGGCTGAGCCTTAACTTTATATAAATCTTATTAAGTTGTATATAACTTTCTTATTATCATATTAAGATGATTCTACAGCTAATAAGGCCAAACAAGATAAAGAAGACATCTCTGTCCAGATTTGGACAGATTCTGTCATTCCACTTTGCAAGCTCATAACTAGAGATTTAGACCACCACAATTAGTGCTATTGGACATTTTGGAAAGATTAGAAAAAGTACTACACTTCTTCTATTATCTCCAAGACATGATTCTATGTGCACACAGGTCAAACAAACCATACATTCAGATCTATTCAGAGCATAAGCAAAACCTGATAGTAAACTTCTAAAATTCATAACTCCCAAACCATAAGGCCTAGTGTCATGAAATTTTAGGACATGCTAGATAAGTAAGTTAGCTACAACTTTTGTATTCTCCATAACTATAGAAAACACCATTATGACCATGAAATTATTACTACCACAGAAATCGTTCTAGCAGCCAATGTTCAACAAGCAAAACAAGGCTTGCCTTTGTTCTACTTATCAAGAGAGCATACAAACATGTTATTCTAGTAACTCTAAACATTGTTACCTTAGACCAACAATAATTTAATTCATTCATGAGAATCAAAATTACTTAAGTGAGGTCTAAAACATTTGCAAATGCTTGTATGAACAACACATCCACCACTTGGCTAAACTAGAGGACCACTATAGTTTCAAGCATGTAACCACACTTATTTAGTAAGGCTAAGCACACACTTTTCTCAAGTACTTACTATTCAAGCAATATGGAACAAGGTATTCTTGTTTAACTCCACACAAGGAAGATAGTGTACCACATCGATCACAAGTTACTTAATATAGAACAAGGGTGAGAGGAGCATAGTCATACATAAATCAACAATCATGATGATGCATGCTTCGTCCTATTCGTCCTCACAAGATTGCCAACCTAAGGTGGCGATCACGTTCTATGTCGGTGGCATAACACGCACTCTCTCGATATATAGCTAGTCGGCAGCTACATTCAACTTACGCATTCGTAGTTAGCGTACCTGTAGAAAAGTTTCATTGCAGCCCAACAAGTCCCCAAATATAGCACACAATGAAAGCAATAAATAAAATTCTAAGTACTTCCATATACATATACCCCCATATATGCACATGTAGCACCAAACTACCCGAATCATTCGATCACCAGAGGATCGCCCACACAATTGGTACCTTCCTAACTTACACGGTTTACAACATGTAGGTTATTCTAGTCACCACAAAATATTTATATCACTGCCCTAGACCGATGGATGTTCGGTCATGCTCTCACAACTCACACTTACCAGAGCGTAGAGGCAATTGAACCATACATTACCACCCAAGCGGATGGCATCCATACAATAGCACGCCGTATGGACAACGAAATAGAAAGCAAACAATCAACCCCCAAACTTAGTACTTTAAATAAGCCACCTACTAATTCTTATATGGGCAAAAGAAAATTGACCTCTGACATACTTAGGTTTAAAATTCAGATTTGACAAACCTATATATATAGCTATAAGTTGTTAAAAACTGACTTTTGCAAACAAAAACCTTTGTTTTAAATACATATATGACAAGTTTAATGTTGAATCTTGCTCCAATACCAGCTGTCATGGAACCGTCCAAATTATAAGAGCACAAGTATAAAAACAATCACCGAAGTGATCAAATTCTCACACTTGAGCCCATATAACTCCGGTAGTCTACTGAAATCCTGAGGGATTTCAAACCAACCAACATACAAGCCAAGAGCGTAGTGATTCAACATAACAAATCACATGTTACATCCATTTCATAAGTAATTCAATATACATCGGAGTTTAACATAGTTATTACAACTTACATTGAAAAGTAGTGGAAGCAAAGTAATTTGAAACTAACATTAATCTTATTTCAAATACATGCCAGTACCATGGTCCACTTCCAACAAAAGCATTAGAGATAAGGTAAAGAAGAGGATCATGCCCGTGATCACACTCCACCACTATGGCAGGAGCCATCCAAATCTTGCAGTAGCCATGACACATCACAACCTGCAACAAGTGGGAATAAACCGTGAGTACGAGAAGGTACTCAGCTAGACTTACCTGTCAAAAACCAGAAATAAAGTGACACCAAGGATGATGCAAGACTGTTGTAAGTGGGGTAGCTTGACAACATTTGCATAAAAGCTTAATATAGATAAGTAATCATTAATGCTTAAGCATCAAGTTAATTATCATTAACCTGTCATCTATATTAGCACCTGTACTAGAGCACTCACTTTATTAGGATCAAACAATATTAACCATAGTAGGTATAATAAGGCTATCATCACCATTATCATCAATTTCGAACCATCATTATAATTAGTGTATCTACGCTGGAGATAACTAGTCAAGTTTCTCACTATCCGGGAGAGACGGCGACTCGAATCGATTCCAACTCAGCTGAGGGGGGTATTCCTGACACTCACCCGGCAAACCCCGCTAAAGACAGCCGTAGATAAACTTTGGTACAACTCAGGGTGGGCCCGAATAGCGCCGCGTTCTCGGGGATACCAGTGGCCAGGATGCTCAGGACTTTTAACTCACCTACCCTTGGACCCTCTGGCTCCCTTCCGAGGCGACTTTCACTTTTCGACTTCGTAGCCTGAGTTGAGCTACTAGGCTTCGCGGTCGGCAACCTCAGGCCGGCCAACTAAATGTCAGGCATGCGTTCAAAATGACATAGAAGGCTCCAGGTCTCGGTCCTTAATCAACACAAACGGGGATAGATCCACACCCAAGTCCTCCATGCCTTGCTGCTTCACTATCGTCATCCCGCCCGGTCTCATTTTATTTCATTAAGACATGGTTCATTTCCACGATAGCAAATATAGCCAACCGTGACCTGACAAAGCCCTATATCTCGCAGGTGACAGGAAATCACCTGACTTCTATCGGTCTAATTTAGCAGGGCTAAGCATAGATACGATCCTGTCTACATAGGATTCAAGGTTCGAATTGTTGGACAAGGAGTGTTATCAATGCAGCAAGGGTTTCCAACCAACTCCTATCACGTAATGCAACAATACATATAACATGTATATATAGATAATTGCTTTGAAAGTAGGAGGCTTATAATGCTCCGGGGCTTGCCTGGGATCCGACACAAGTCAGTGGTTGTCAGATGATACTAGCTTGGCGAGCACCTCCCATTCTCTCACTTGTCCAACCCTTCCGTCTCCGAGATAGGTCCACCAAACACCATCTTCGGGTTAGGCTCCACATCTCGTACTTCACGTGGTGCATCTAGCGTACCTAGATGAGATGCAAGATGCAAGTCTATGAATACAGGGAAATACAATGAATGATGCATCACACACTAAACAAGGCAAGTACAAGGTTATACTAAATACACATAAGCACTTCACATTGCTTAATTAAACACGACCTATCATGCTAAGATAGCAAGGAAAACAATACCAAACATGACACATTATTTATAAAGTCTCAAGTGTACTAACTTCATCACCAAGGACACGAATCACACTTAGCAACATGCAAAGCAACTCAAGGTGAAGCAACAACGATAACTGGAATATGCCAATTTCTGGACTAGCAAAAAGTAGCTTCATAAATCAATCATATCTGGAGTTTTATAAATCCAAATGACTTGCAAGAAGATATTATGGAAAGCTTATAAAATTATCTACATTTCATACAATATAATCACAGCATGATTCATAAGCTAAATAAATCAAAATTACAAAGTTCCAGAATCTGTTCCTGACAAACAGAGAGCAAGCAATTCTGTACCCTAACTTTAAACAGCTATAACTCCTAAACCACATGGCTAAATGCCACCAAATATTAACAGCAGCTAGATACATAAATTGTCTACAACTTTTGTATAAACAAGTTTTACAACAAAGCAAATTATCATGAAGAACTTTGCTAAGTTCCCAGATCTGTCAAGAAACCTCATTTGCAAGAAATAATTATTAACTTATGTTGCAAACATATAATTGGATAAAACCAACTTTACCAACATATCACATATGACTAATGAACATCATAAAACATAGTGTCCATTGCTAAATAAATTATTTTAATACATTTCTTAATTTATATAGATAATTAGGTGGAATTAGGAACACATATCAAAAGTGTACAATAAATTCTACCAAAATTACAGTGGATCTTGTATACCCCCAATAGTATACTATCCAAATTTCAAGCCATTTGGACAAGTATATCAACCTCTATGAAAAAGACAAATGACTATTGCAATAAATCATGTGAGAGCAAGATACACTAATAACTCACTCATACAATACCCAAAATTCATGAAATTTTTACCACACATCAATCATCACATGAGTAGCATTCCACAAAAATTTCACTTCATTTAGAGCCCTAAATTTGCAGTTATGAAAATGACAAATACAACTAACAAAGAAAACCTAGATGCAAAGATCTATTTTTTAGAACTAAAACTTTAAACTAAAATATGACATATTATAGATCTACCACATAGAAAATTTCACAAGGATTCTAAAAAGTCCTCATTTGTTATTTTACGAATTTCCTATGATTTACTATGAATTTTCAAAAATCAGTAAAAACTACCACAAATCAGTCCTTATGGCACTATTCATATGAGTCTATGACATTGCAATTAGGCCCCTGGATTTTCTCGAATTCTGACTCGAGGTCCCTAGTCGCGAATCAATACAGAGGAGGCGCCGGAGGTCATCGGTTTCGGTCGTAGGGGGCTCGTCGGCGACGACGGGGTGGCGAAGGAGCAACAGGGGGACCTGCGCGCTCTAGTGGGTAGTCATGGCTTGGCCGGAGGTGGCTCATGGTCACCTAGCCACGTGAGCGCGGTGGTTCAGGGGCTGCGGTCACGACGGCAACGGCGAACGTCGGCACTAGAGCTCGGAGTAGGGGCCGTTGACAGCGAGGGCTGGAGCGTCAGGCCTACCAGTGGCAGGGCGCGCCTACGGGTGGCCTCAGCCCGGCCAGAGGTGGCCAGTGGACCGAGCTAGGCTGCTGGCATCGGCGACGCCTGCACGCGTGTGCGGTTGCAGCTACCGGCCCGGTCTGCCAGCGGCGGCGAGAGGCGCGGCCGGCTACGGCAGCATAGAGGCGCAACGAGGAGTGCAGGAGGGTGCGTTGGAGTAGGAAGGAGCGGCGCAGGAAGATTTGCTTGACCGACCATGGCAACGACGTCCGCGCGGCGTGAGGCCACGGGCATAGAGCGAGAGACGGAGGAGGAGGGAGCGAGAGAGAATGAGAGAGCGAGGGGGAAACAGGGGTCGGGCTCGGCCTCTCCAAACGACGAGCCGAGGACGAGGTGGCACGCATGCGAGCACGAACGGGAGCCATGTGGCATCGGGCGCCTGCCCATGGTCGGCCACGACCTCCTCTACCCGATCCAAAATTTGCCCTTGACAATACTACCCCAAACTTACAACTGAATCTCCATTTTCTCTCCTCTATAGCTCTTAAACCGATTTGTCATTTGATCAACCGATTACACCGCTGCGTTGAGCCACATGTATACTACAACTTTTCTTAAGGGACCTCGGATTGATTCAGCTTGGTTTGAGAGATAAAAAGCTACGAAGTAGAGTACCCGAAATTGAACCCTGCTGTTCAGTTTTAGACTAGCTGAAACTGCATTGTTGGTCCATCTCCATCTCCCAAACTAAGTAAGGAAATGCTAAACCAATTACACCTTATGGTAGAGCTATAAGAGTACTACAACATTGCTTACAGGTGCTTGGTAAAATTCCAACCATTTTGTGAGATATAAATCCCCGAAGTAGGGTACATTGAAACTGAAAATTCAGTTTCAGTCCATTAGGGACTTAGCCAAATTTTCAGCTCCAGGGACAGCACTGCATTCACTTTTGGAGGCCTTGCTAAACTAAGTTAGAGACTAAACTAGCTCTCGACTATTAAACAAAGTTTGTTGTACATAAGATGAACTACAACTTTTATATAGGTTTCACTGCCACGTAAATAATCTAAGCCACAGTTCACCCCAAGTCAAAGTAGCATCCCGATAAATCTTAATTTATCCTCTTTGATCTATGGAAGCATTTTCTTGACATTTGCTCAATATGAACCCTTCATGACTTTTATTGTAGAGTTCATCTAGAGTCATTTGGGCAAGTTTGCAAGGTTTGGTTGATGGTCTATAATTTCATTCACTTAATGGTGCAATTCCAACACTTAGTAAAGTCATTGAAACAAAGACATGACTTATCATTTCATGTGACTTTTTAATTCCAAACTTCATGAAACTTTTCTAGTGACCAATATAGATAGGTATTAAGGTGAGACACATGAAGATATTGTAATAACATCACCCAAGCATACCTTTTTGAAAAGGGCCTATATGTAAGCGATGGTGCAATATTCAAGTTTAAGTTGGGACACTATTCCATAGACTTGGCTTCGACATCTTCATCACCACTTCACATGTCATGTTTGAACTCAAAAACTCTTGCTTAACTGGTGATAAACACCTGGGGTGTTACAACTATCGTCGTTTTATCCTAGATTTCTCGAAGATTGCCAAGCCAATGACAAGTCTGCTACAGAAAGATCATAAGTTTGTATGGACAGAGGAGTGTGAGACAGCTTTCCACACCTTGCAGAAACTGTTGACCACTGCTCTAGTTCTAGCACAACCGGACATTGAGAAACCTTTTGATGTGTTTTGCGACGCATCAAAAATAGGATTAGGCTGTGTTCTTATGCAAGAAGGAAGAGTCATTGCTTATGCTTCCCGTCAGTTGAGAAAGCATGAGATCAACTATCTGACACATGATCTTGAACTTGCTGCCGTAGTGCATGCCTTAAAAATTTGGAGGCATTACTTACTTGGTAATGTGTGCAATATTTTCACCAATCACAAGAGTCTCAAGTACATCTTCACCCAACCTAAATTGAACATGAGACAACGAAGATGGTTAGAATTGATCAAAGATTACAACTTGAATGTGCAATATCATCCTGGAAAGGCCAATGCAGTGGCAGATGCTTTGAGTAGAAAGCCACATTGCTTGAATGCGCAACCTTTGCTCGAAGATGGTTTTGATCTACTGCATCCTACAGTGTTACACAGTATTCAGATTAGTTGTTCTTTGGAGAGTAAGATAATAGAAGGCCAGAAAACCGACAAAAGGATATTCCATATCAAAGAAAAGATTAAAGAAGAACCATCCAAGCACTTTAGATTGGATGAACATGACGTGTTATGGTTTGACGACCGTCTTGTTGTTCCCAAAGATGGAGAGCTTAAAAATAAACTTATGGATGAGGCTCACCTTTCAAAGTTATCTATCCACCCCGGAAGTAGCAAAATGTACCAAGAACTAAGACCTCGTTTTTGGTGGACCAAGATGAAGAAAGAGATTGCAGCGTATGTAGCCAGATGTGACATATGTTGTAGGGTAAAGGCTATTCATATGAGACCTGCCGGATTGTTGCAACCTTTGTCTGTACCTAGTTGGAAGTGGGATGATATAAGTATGGATTTCATCACAGGTTTGCCCACTACTCAGAAAGGACATGATTCGATTTGGGTGATTGTGGATCGCCTTACAAAGACAGCTCACTTTTTACCTGTCAATACAGATTATAGACCACCTCAATATGCCGAGAAGTATATTGCTGAGATTGTGAGATTGCATGGCATACCGAAGAATATCATGTCTGATAGAGGGTCACAGTTCACTGCTCACTTTTGGGAGCACTTGCATAAAGGTTTGGGAACGAGTTTAATTCGTAGTACTGCTTACCATCCGCAAACAGATGGTCAGACTGAAAGAGTTAATGCTGTTCTAGAAGATATGTTGAGAGCCTGTGTGTTATCTTCTAGAGGTTCATGGGAGTCATGGTTACCTTTAGCAGAGTTCGCTTACAATAATAGTTATCAAGAAAGTATCAAGATGGCACCATTCGAAGCTTTGTATGGCAGAAAGTGTAGAACACCACTTAACTGGATTGAGCCAGGAGAAAGAAGATACTACGGTATTGACTTCGTAGAAGAAGCTGAGAAGAAAGTTCATATCATTCAGCAAAATATGAAAGCCGCTCAATCACGTCAGAAAAGTTATGCAGATCGAAGAAGGAGACCGCTTGTGTTCGAGGTTGGTTACTATGTTTATCTGAAAGTCACGCCAATGAAGGAGATGCTCGCCCCGTGGGACCATATAAGATCTTGGAAAGAAAAGGTCCATGGCAGCCAGATTTGTGGGACCATATAAGATCTTGGAAAGAAAAGGTTCAGTCGCTTATAAGTTAGAGTTACCTGAGACAATGGGTGCTATATTCCCAGTTTTTCATGTATCGCATCTCAAGAAGTGTTTGCATGTTCCAGAGGAAAGAATTGAACCTCGAGGCATAAAGTTCAAGTCAGATTTGGTATATCGTGAGCAACCGGTTTAAGTGTTGGACTCTAAAGAAAGAGTTACTCGGAACAGTGTGGTAAGAACATATAAGATACAGTGGAGTCATCATGATGAAGGAGATGCAACTTGGGAAACGGGTGACTATCTGCAAAAAGCTTATGAGGATTTTTATAACAAATGGTTCGTAACCTAAAATCTCAGGATGAGATTCTTATAAAGGGGAAGGTTGTAACACCTCTGGGTGTTAAGCATGCATTCACATCCTAAATCATGAGCATTTGCATTTCATACATGATCATCATCACATGCAAATTAAGTTGGAATTTATTTAAACTGTGATAAACATGGTTGAGCTCTGAATTAATAAAAATCCTTGGTAAGAGTGGTAAAAATTTGTTGAGCTATAACTTTAATTAACTTAGAAATAATTAACATGATTTTTGGAGCAAGTTTTGTATTCAAAATCTTCCCAAATTTTGCTTCTAAAAATATTTTAGAAAACTGAGTTTTCATTTAAAAATTTGACTTTAAATCATCAATTCAAAATCTATTTAGAATTTTGAAAAGTGCCCTAAATGAAAGTTGTAGAGAATTAAATTTTGAACAACTTTTGTTTTGGGGGCAATTTGTGAAAATGTCTTTTTCATCTTCAAAATTTAAATTTGAATCAAATTATAAAACCTAGAATTTTATTTAGAAAAGAAAATCAATTTTTCAGCTCTACCGGGCCGTCACCTCCTTTCCGGCCCAAGTGCCTAAGCCGGCCCGGCCTGCTCCGCGCCCGCGCTCGCGCCCGCGTCAGCCTCACCCCGCCCGCGCGCTCGCGCCACGCCTCGGCCGCGGCAGGAGCTGCTCGCCCCGTGGCCGGCACGCGCCGCTCACCGGCGACACCTGGCCGTCAGTGGCCCCCACGAGCGCGCGCCTCGCCATTTCAAGCCGCAGGTGCTCCACTTCCCGCTCTGCCCTCTCCATTCTTCCTCCCACGCTGCCGTCTTCTCCGCCCCACACCGAGCACCGCTCGAGCCCTCCTCGCCACCGCCACCTCCGCCGGCAAAATTGGCCGCCGGTGTTCCACCACCGCCCTATATCGCGTGCATGTCGCTCCGCCTCCATCTCCGACACGTCGTGCTCGCCTTGATTTGACCTGTGTTGCCGCCGTCGGTCATGGCGCCGCCGCGCTCGACCTCACCGTGGGAAGGGCGTCCCCGTTGTTTCTTGGCCCTTGAAAGTTGCTTTGCCGCGTTCGCCTTCCTCTCGCGGACCCGGTGCGCACCTCGTCACGCCCGGTCATGGCCGGCAACGGCCATCGGCCTGCTGCCCGCGCGGCCGCGGTGCCATGGTCACCGTCGTGACCACGCCCCCCCCCCTCTTGGCCTCGTGGACCGAACGGCCTTGGGCCGCAGCCCAAACTGGGTCGGCTCGCCTTTTCTCCCGCGCGCGCTCTCAGGCCAAAAACCGCATCCGGCCGGTTGGATTCGCAGGGCCGGCCCGTTAGTAATAAGAAAAATAAGTTTTAGTTTTTCTTTTATTATTTGAAAATGGAAATGGTTTGGAAAATATTTTACTCAAATTTGCTCCAAATCTGTTCAAATAATTTTTTCTAGGTTTCTTATCATCAGATCTACTTGAGAAAAATATTGCATGTCAAGATTTAAATACTTTGCTGTAGAGTTTTTATTTAATCACTAAAACTGTTGTTTTCTTGTTAAATATGTAGTAAATCACAAAAAACTCAGAAAAATATGGTTCCACTTGCATTAATTTTCTTTAGTGATGTACTTTTTAGGAAAAATATATGTCATGCATGTTCTGTAGAAAAATCTTGTGGTGTAGTACAAGTGTTTAATATTGCTAATAATTGTTATTTTTGCCAGAGAGAAAAATATGAATAAAACATGCATGTAATAATTTTTCTATAGTGATTATTTATTGTGTAGAATGAAGGAAAAATGTTAAATCTGTTGTTTGATACTTTTCATAGTATAAAGTATTTTTATGCTCATTTTTAGGTCCTAGCTTGTTATTTTTGTGTAGACAGTTCTAGTAATCCAAATTCAATGAAATTTTTGTGGTATGCTAGATTTGATGATAGAAAGCTATTATAATTTTCTCAGATTTTTCTATGCTACTAAAATAGGTGTTGCTGTTCAAACCTAGTTGCAATTAGGGTTTAATTAACCTTGTTAATGCATGACTAGTTAATAAGGTTTACTTTGGTGTATCTTTGAAGCATCTTAGATTTATGTGTTGACTTAGCATAGTGGTAGTAGAAGAGAATGCAGTAGATGACATGTGCTTGTAGTCTGTATTCTTGGATGATGTTGACTACCTTGTATAAGAAATGTATTCCTACTTTATGAAATAAAGTGAACCTATTTATCTACATTTCGTTCATCATGACCATTACATGTCATTTCTGCAATGCACCTA
The DNA here is from genome assembly GCA_038087645.1 of Saccharum hybrid cultivar R570. Classification (NCBI taxonomy): domain Eukaryota; kingdom Viridiplantae; phylum Streptophyta; class Magnoliopsida; order Poales; family Poaceae; genus Saccharum; species Saccharum hybrid cultivar. The sequence goes on along the minus strand of JAQSUU010000653.1, from coordinate 140,549 downwards.
GGCATAAGCACTTATACGATTGCATCATACAGGATCACAGGAAGTAACGCCGGTAGCAGTTCCCGAGGAGCCGGAAGGGCAGTCCGAGGAGCAGGAAGTGCCCGAAGCCGACGAGGAGGTCGGTGAGGATCTTCCAGAGTGCCCAGACCACCGTCCGAGCTCTTTCGAGAGAGGCAAGCCCCGGAGCATTTCTCTCCCCTGGTTTGCAAATATTTTATGAATGCTTTACTTTAACTGCTGCATTATGTTTAGGAGTTGTTTGCAACCGTTGCTGCATTATACCTTGCTTACTCTATTCTACCCTATCCTTGTCACCCTGTTATTCGCAGTCAAGTACTTGCTTAGCTTGCTTAGACCGGTAGAAGTCGGGTGATTTCCTGTCACCTGCGAGCTATAGGTGGTTACCTGGATCTGCTTGAGAAAGTATGTCATCATGAAATAACTAAGTGTTAATGTGAAGTTGAGACCGGACAGAAACTTGCAGGGTTTTGGACTGTAGTGTTTTCCGTCTGTGTCGATTAAGGACTGACCGTTGTTGGGCCTCGAGTCATGTTGAACGCATGCCTTACATTTAGCTGGCTGAATAATGTACCTTTCGACCATGAAGCTGGGAGATTATTCGGGCCGAGTGGATTGCCCGCAACGCACTGTACCGGAGCAGTAGTGACAGGATACGGGGGCGCGATGATAAGGCCAAAGAGCAGTCGGGCGGCTCCCGGGTACATGTGGTTCCTGGCAAGCTCGCGACTTTACCTAAATGGTTGACTCGGTGACCAACACCTCACTTTAGCGGGTGAGTGAGGTTTGTGTGAGGAATAAATTACCAGCTGGTTAATAATCGATTCGAATCGCCATCGTTCACTGGATAGTGAGCACTTGACTTGAGCTACTTCATCGTAGTAATGTTGATGGAACACTTGGACAGTTATATGAAATATGACATGAGGAAGCTATTAATGATCATTGGTTATCATTACCTGTTTAATTACATGTTACTCTAGTACAGGTGCAAATGTAGTTGGCAGGTTAATAAAGATTAAACTTGATGCCTTTTTGCAAATGAGTCAGCTACCCCACCAGAAAGCCTGTCATGATTCCTTGGTGTCTTTTATTTTGGTTCTGTCGGGTAAGTCTAGCTGAGTACCTTCTCGTACTCAGGGCTTTATTCCCACTTATTGCAGATGGGCAGATGTATTACGGCTACTGTATCAACTGCCTTTATCCTGCAATAGGAGAAACTTAGGACCATGGGCAATGGTCATTCACTACATCTCGTCTGATGCTTTTGATGGAAGATGATCCTGAACTGGCACTGTATTTTGAAATCTATGTGCGTGTGTGATTTGAACTAAATGCTTCCGCTACTTTCATTCGAAACTAGTTTGTAATAACTATGTTTGAACTCCGATGTATTTGTGACGCAAACTTTTATGTAACTTGTGATGGTGACCGCTGAACTTATTACGGTCTTGGCTGGTATGTAAGTAGGTTTGAAATCCGTCGTGATTTCACGGACTACCGGGTTATACGGGCTTAAGTTTGCTAAATTGTCTGCTCGATGGATGATTTTCTTACTTAATCTTGTATAATTGGTCGGTTCTATTACAGAGCCCAAGGTGCATCCTGGCAGTCAGGCGGTCCCTGGATAGTGTAGTCCATGACTGTTATCCCGCGGCTACTTGGAAAGTGTCATTGGTGATCTAAGCGACCCTAACGGGGGAAGCGTGGTTTGTGTGAGGAATAAATCACCAACTGGTTAGGAATCGATTCGAATCACCATCGCTCCTGGATAGTGATCACTTGACTCGAGCTACAGCATCGTAGTAATTATGATGGAACAATGATGGTTATTGGATGGTATTGAAAATACTAAATTTAAATTGGTAACTGGATGTATTGGTTAATCAAGTGATTGCTATAGTATAGGTGCTTATCTAGTTGGATAGGTCATACTAAAAATGATTCAATATACTTAAATTAGTATCTTTATAGTAGCTTATGATTTTCTACAAAACAAGTCAAGTCAGTCCACCTTATAAAAGTTTTGCATACTCCTTGGTGTTATTTTATTTTTGGTTTACGACGGGTAAGTCTAGCTGAGTACCTTCTTGTACTCAGGGCGTTGTTCCCATTGTTGTTGCAGATGGTCAGATGTACTATGGGTATTGCGTCAACTGTCTGTATCCGGCGATGGGCGACAACTAGGACCAAGGGCAATGGTCACTCCATATTTCTCATCTGATGCTTTTGTTGGAGATGGCTACTTACTGGCACTGTATCTGAACTAAGTGTGTGTGGTTTTAAAACTACTTGCTTCCGCTATGTTAATTTGAACTTGGGTTGTAATAACTTTATGTTCTGAACTCCGATGTATTCAACTGTCATTGTGAACTTTATGTAACATGTGATGGGGGCTGCTAAACCAGTACGATCTTGGTTGGAATGTTGGTTGGTTTAAAATCCTTCATGATTTCACAGAATCTCGGATTGTACGAGCTTAAGTTTGGTAAATTATCTGCCTCGGCGAAAGATTTTCTTACTTAATCTCGTATAATCATGTTGATCCATTACAGCTGGCATCAGAGCATGGTTTAGCATGTTACTATTCACATGGGTATTTAAAACAAAAATGTGTTTAAAACCGATTTTTAAAACTTAATAGTGTACCAGTGGTCATATCCTTTATGCCCAGTTAAGGATTCTAGGTGGCTTAATTAAGTACTGACTTGGGGGTTTCTGCATCATATTTCAAATTTGTTGCTTATACGGCGTGCTATTGTATGAGTGGCATTCACTTGAGTGGTAATGTATGGATCAGTTGCCTCTACGCCTTGGTAAGTGAGAGTTGTGAAAGCATGGTCGGATACACTGCCGATCTAGGGAAGTGCTTGTGTGTTGCCGGAATAACTACATGCTATACGCATGTTTGTATAAAGGTATCCAATGTGTGGGAATTCCGTCATGTGGTGACGATGTCGTCAATAGGATGATAATTCGGGTAGTTGCTGTAACACCCCAGGTGTTTATCACCAATTAAGTAGTGGGTTTAAGCTCAAACATGATAGATTAGTGGAGATGACGATGCCAAAGTCAAACCTATGGAAATAAACCCTAACCTAAACTTGGAAATTGCACCCTCGCTTACATTTAGGCTCAATTGAAAGATATATGCTTGGGTGTGTTATCAAAGTATCTTCACATGTCTCACATCAATAACTATCTATATTTGATCCCTGGAAAAATTTCATGAAGTTTGGAATCAAAAAGTCACATGAAATGATAAGTTATATGCTCGTTTGGATTATAACTAAAACCTGCCTCACATCCCATGGGAACTAGTGTTTGTGCAACATGTGCAATACATCATGGATACATGTGGAACAACCTAGTGGAACATGTGTAGCATCTATCTTGAAACAACCACATGAAATGACTATAGCATTTCACTTGAGTTCTATGTTGCAAGGCATGTGAGGCCTACACTTTTGTGCAACCTATACATGGTGAGTATGTTTGGCCTCTACAACACCTTAACTACACTTAGGACACTTAATGGAACAATGTTCATGTTGATCATTTTGCCTAAATGTGCTTCTAAGTGATGGTTGACCATGTATGGACCAGGGAACACTTTTGTTTGACCGTTTCAAAAGTGTGACCTAGAAGCTTTGCATGACTGTGCACCCTTTGACAAAGTTGTAGAGAATTTTATAAGGAACAAACTTTGTTTAAGAGTCAAGTCATGAAAATGTGTGGAACATGCTCAAACAGGGCCCACAAGTCAGTTTTAGGGCTGATTTCAGCACTTAGCCATTTTTAAGCCCTAATTCCGGTAACATCGATGTTGGCATCTCGCGTTCTCAAGATTTCGTTAAGTAACTCAAGCTGACCCAAAAATAAAAGTTGGAAACAATTTAGTGGAGAGCAACATGTAAAGAGTTGGGATCAAATTGACCAAGTTTGGCATTGCAAAATCCTAAAACCGAGCCCTAGCTTAACATGTTGACACTGGTAATTTGGGACTGATAATCTCCTAATCTACAGCTCCAATGACTATGACCCCTAAATAGGAAATGTAGAGCATTGTACGGGCTGCAACTTTGCCTTTAGGTCCAAGACCCAGATCGGCCCAGATCAGGCCCAAATTGGAGCTCCAAATGGTCCACTTCACTGCCCGCCACCTGTTCGCGTTTTTGCTCCAAAGGACGACGCGTGGCCAGGTGCGTGGCGACCATGCCAGCGTCGCGCCCCCACCAAACCGCCGCGCGTCCATGCCTTCTACCCCGCCCTGCTGCTCCCTCTCGCGTTTGGCAAGCCGAGCAGCACCAGAGCACTCCCCATCTCCGTCCGTGCTCACGCGCGCGCACACCACAGATGGTCGTGGCCACCATTGTCGGCCAAATTGAGCTCCATGGCCAACAATGAATCCACCCCACCATGCCTTTCCTGTCCTAGCCTTGTACCGTGGCACCTTCACCGCCATCCGCCACCCTCGACGCACCTTCATCTTGGCTTTCCCGCGCGCTGCAGACGGCCGCCGCCGGAGCTTCTCGCGCGTCGCGACCCGCTTCCATGGCCAGCCGCCATGGGTCGCCTCAAGCTGAGCTGGGCCGTTTCTCAGTTGCACCAGGCACCACCGATACCCGCGCTGCCATTCCGCTCGGCCCGCCGCTACCGGTGCTCGCCTGCCGCCGATGGCCGCGGCCACAGCCGCCTGCCTCCGTGGCCAAGAGGCCATGGGCCACCTCGGCCCACGTCGCAAGTGCGTGCAGGTGCGCCTCGCAACCGCGAAGCTGGCCAACCTTCCAATCGCCATCGCCGGCCGCTTCTGGCTCGAGGACGGCCATTTTTTCTGGCCGCCTCCTCTGCTCCTCAACGGCCGGAGGAAGAAGAGGAGCGACCCCCTCTCTCTCTATTCTTTCTCTGGGGATGACTGGTGGGGCCATTTAGGCGTGGGTCCCGCGTGGCAGTTTAAGTTGGTGGTAGATCCGGTTGCACGACCGGGTGCACCTAGCATGTCTAGAGTTAAGTACTTAATTTCGTTTTTGAATATCAGATTTGATGTAAATCTTCTAAAATGTATATCTCCTGTTAGGTAATTCCAAAAATAGTAAATGGGGACTTTTTGGAAACCTTGGGAAAAGATCTATGCAGTGGAGTCATAATATGTTACATGTTGTAGATATTTTCTAATGTCTTTAATTAAGTTTTAAAAATGCTCTAAAAATGCCTTTAAACCTAACCAGAGCAAGATCTGGAGTTTTAGACATCCAAAAATAGTGATTCTTGTTTTGTTAATTTTGTGATGACTTGTAATTGCTAGGAAAAATATTAAACACACTAGTTGTTTACTGTTTTCTTAAGGTTTTGATTTGACCTTGTTAAATAAGGAAATCTATATTATATTGCTTGTCATTTTTATATCTTGAGTTGTGTTGCTCCAAATGATGTGAAATTTTTATGGTAGTCTTTCCATGCTATGAATGTACTGTGCTATAAATTTCATGGTCATTGCTTACTGTATGATCAAGTTATTGGTTTGACTTGTTTATGTCTTAATAACTAGCTTATAAATAATATATAAATGATAAAATGGAAAATGTTGTTCCATTACATTAGTATGATGTTTCTCTATCATATTGATTCATAATATGGCCTTGTGTTCACAGAAAATATGGAGTGTTAAGTTTAACTTGCTTTCACATGATTTATTGCTATAGCCATTTGTCTTTTTCATAGAGGTTGTTATACATGTCCAAATGGTTTCAAATTTGGATAGTAAACTTTTGGAAGCATATGTAGGCCTCTGTAATTTTGGCAGAATTCATTGTGCACTTTTGATATGTCTTCATAATTCCACCTAATTATCTAAATAAATTAAGAAAAGGCATTAAAAGAATTTATTTAGAAATGGACACTAAGTTTTCTGGTGTTTATTAGTCATGGGTAACATGTTGGTAAAGTTGGTTTTATCCAATTATATGTTTGCAACATAAGTTAATAATTATTTCTTGCAAATGAGGTTTCTGAACAGATTTGAGAATATTGTTAATTACCCTATGCAAATGAGGTTTTCATGTCTTGTGTGCTATAACAAAGTTGTTGTGAATTTCATGATCTAGCTGCTGTTAAATTTTGGTGGCATTTGGTCAAGTATTTTTTGAGTTATAGATGTTTAAAGTCAGGTTCCAGATTTGGTTGCTCTCTGTTTGGAGCAGACCCGAGTCTGTAGTTTCATCTTTTCGACCAATTAAACTTGGGAATCAGGCTTAGTGGATATTAAATGAATTGTATACAATTTCATAAGCTTTCCAGAATGTCTTCTTGCAAGTCATTGGGATTTAGGGATCTCCAGTTATGATTGATTTACTGAGCTACTGTATGGATGTCCAGAAATTGATAAATTCCAATTATAGTTGTTTGCTTGTATTTTGTTAAGTGTGACTTATGCCTTTGAGGGTAGTTAAGTTAATTAGCTCTAGGTGTTTGTTAGAACTTGGGTATGCTTGCATGATTGCTATAGTTATTGCACTTCTATGCATTCACACATGTGCATGGTTGCATCTCATATAGGTACGCTAGCAGAAACGTGTGATGGATGTGGCGTTGGAGCCAAACCCGAAGACGGTGTTTGGTGGATCCATCCCGAAGATAGAAGGATCGGACAAGTGGTAGATTGGGGGTTGCTCGCCAAGTGAATTCATCTGACATACTCTAACTTGAGTCGGATCCTAGGCAAGCCCCGGAGCATTATAAGCCTCCTATCTTCAAAGCAATTAATTCCATATATGTTATAAGTATTGTTGCATTAAGTGATAGGAGTTGGTTGGAAACTCTTGCTGCATTATATCATTCCTTGTCCAGATATATGAATCCTTGAATCCTACATAGACTAGGATCGAGTAGATGCTTAGCCCTGCTTTAAGCGGTAGAAGTCAGGTGATTTCCTGTCACCTGCGAGATATAGGGATATTCATATATGGCACAGTTGGCTATATTTGCTATCGTGGAATGGAACCATGTGTTAATAAAATGAAATGAGACCGGGCGGGATGACGATAGTGAAGCAACAAGGCATGGAGGTCTTGGGTGTGAATCTATCCCCGTTTGAGTCGTTTAAGGACCGATTCGCTGTACGTCCTTGAGTCATGTTGAACGTAGTCTAACACTTAGTTGGCCGGATAAGTCGTTCCGACCGTGAAGCTGAGTAATGTGATTCGGGCCAGGAATCGAATGGTAGGTTGCTTCTTGGAGGAGAGAAAGGATGTGCTTGGGGACATTGGCGTGAGACCAAGGGGGGTTAGAGTCCCTATCACCTGGCAGAGTGTCGCCCTTGGGGTCGCGACATCATTCGGACCCGCGATTCCTGAATCATATGAAAAGGTGGCTTGTGCGACCCTGGCAGGGGCCTGCACGGTGAGTGTTAGAAATACCCCTCCAGCTGGATAGGAATTCGATTCGAATCGCTGTCGCTCCCGGTTAGTGAGCACTTGACTTGAGCAGCGGCAACGTAGATTCCATTAAATTGAACGGATGGTTAATTGGATCACGATGGAAAGGTTGCCTCAATTTATACCTGCTATGGTTAATATTGTTTGCTCCTAATAAAGTGAGTGCTCTAGTACAGGTTCTAATATAGATGATAGGTTAATAATAATTAACTTGATGCTTAAGCATTAATGATTGATCATCTATATTAAGCTTTTATGCAAAATGTTGTCAAGCCAGCCCACTTTATATCAGCCTTGCATGATCCTTGGTGTCACCTTATTTCTGGTTTCTGACGTGTAAGTCTAGTTGAGTACTTTCTCGTACTCAGGGTTTTATCCCCACTTGTTGCAGGTTGTGATGTATCACGGCGACTGCAAGAGTTGGTTGGCTCCTGCCTTAGTGGCGGGGTGTGATCACGGGCATGATCCTTCTGAGTCATCTTCTCTCTAATGCTTTTGTTGGAAGTCGACCATGGTACTGGCATGTATTTGAAATAAGAATAATGTTAGTTTCAAATTACTTTGCTTCCACTACTTTTGAACTTAAGTTGTAATAACTTTGTTGAACTCCAATGTATATTTAATTACTTATGAAATGGTTGTAACATGTGACTTGTTATATTGAATCACTACGATCTTGGCTTGTATGTTGGTTGGTTTGAAATCTCTCGTGAATTCATTGGACTACCGGAGTTATATGGGCTCAAGTGCGAGAATTTGATCACTTCGGTGATTGTTTTTGTACTTGTGCTCTTATAATTTGGACGGTTCTATTACAGCTGGTATCGGAGCAAGATTCAACATTAAACTTGTCGTATGTGTATTTAAAACAAAGGTTTTGTTTTATAAAATCAGTTTTATCAACTTATAGCTATATATAGGTTTGTGAAAACTGAATTCTAAATCTAAGTATGCCAGTGGTCAATTTCCTTATGCCCATATAAGGATTATTAGGTGGCTTATATAAGTACTAACTTGGGGGTTTTTCATTTGTGCATCTACGCCCAGGCCAAGGTATGTATGTGTGATAACTCTCCCACACTATGCTACCCGGTGTGTCAGTTTAGAGGTAGCCTTCATATATGAAATAGCCATATATGTTGTTAGTTTACTTTTTTGCAACACCGCACCTACGCTCAGGTAAGTGTGAGTTGTGAGAGCATGACCGTACAAACTGCGGTCTAGGGGAGAGCTAGTTTTGGTTACTGGATTATTTACATGTTGCACACATGTATATATGAAGGTACTTAATTGTGGGTGATTTCTGATTCGGGTAGTTTTGGTGCTACATGTATATATACAGGGGTATATGTATATGGGAGTACTTAAAAAAAATTTTACTTACTGCTTTCACTGTGTGCCATATATTGGGGAATTGTTGGGCTGCAATGAAACTTTTCTGCAGGTACGCTAACCATGAATGCGTAAGTCGAATGTAGCTAATGACTAGATATATATCGAGAGAGTGCGTGTTATGCCACCGACATAGAACGTGATCGCCACCTTAGGTTGGCAATCTTGTGAGGACGAATAGAACGAAGCATGCATTATCATGATTGTTGCTTTATGCATAGCTATGCTCCTCTCACCCTTGTTCGATATTAAGTGACTTGTGAATGATGTTATGTAGTATCTTCCTTGTGTGGAGTTAGACATGAATGCCTTGTTCAATGTTACTTGAATAGGGAGTGTTTGAAAATAGTGTGTGCTTAGCCTTGCTAGAAATAAGTGTGGTTACATGCTTGAACCTGTAAATGTCCTCTAGTTTAGCCAAATGGGGGATGTGTTGTTCATACAAGCATTTGTAAATGCTTTAGACCATATTTCAGTAATTATGGATTCTCATGAATGAATTAAATTCATGTTGGTTTAAGGTAACAAAATTTAGAGCTACTAGAATAACATGTTTGTGCGCTCTCTTGTAAAGTAGAACAAAGGCAAGCTTTGTTTTGCTTGTTGAATATTGGCTGCTAGAACATTTTCTGTTGCAGTGATGCTTTCGTGGTCATAATGGTGTTTTCTGTAGTTATGGAGAATACCAAAATTCTAGCTAACTTACACATCTAGCTTGTCCAAAAAATTCATGACACTAGGCCTTATGGTTTGAGAGTTATGAATTTTAGAAGTTTACTGTCAAGTTTTGCTTATGATCTGAATAGATCTGAATGTTTGGTTTGTTTGACCTATGTGCATAGGGAATCATGTCTTGGAGATAATAGAAGAAGTGTAGTACTTTTTCTAAGCTTTCCAAAGTGTCCTATAGCACTAATTTTGGTGGTCGAAATTTCTAGTTATGAGCTTGCCAAGTGGAATGACAGAATCTGTCCACATCTGGGCAGAGATGTCTTCTTTGTCTTGTTTGGCCTCGTTAGCTATAGAATCATCCTAATATGATAATAAGAAAGTTATAGACAACTTAATAAGCGTTACATAAAGTTAAGGCTCAGCCTGGTTGTGTCCCTAGAACTCTAATTATGCATTTTTTAAGTTCTTGTTAGTTTTCTGTCCATATTGGTACAGATCTGAAACATTAGCAATTTTGGTCATGTTAATCTACGAATTAGCTGTTGGTATGAATAACTAAAGTGTAGTCATCTTATTAAGCTGTCTAGAAAGTCTAGGATCACCTTTATAGAAGGTCTACAACCTCAGTTATGGTTGAAACAAGTAGCTACTATGCTGCTGTCTAGATTCTGTGCACATGTTAAGTTAGTCACCTTAGCTAGCGTTTGTTTTGAGCTAAACTTGTAGTTAGTTCATGCTTGAGATGAATGCTTATTTTAGGTGAGCCTTGTGCTTTGGATTGGTTGCTTAAGCTCAATTGTTTGAATTTTCTCAGATGTCTACTTGACTGATGTTGTATGTATGAGTGTTATCTAGGTAGTGCCATAGTTGTCACCTCGTTTGTCCTCGGTAAGCATGCGAGTGTCGAATAGCTTTATCTTAGGGCAACACTCGAGTTACGTGAAATGATCTCTTGGTGTTGTTTGCAATTAGGTTCTCTCTCTTAGGAGCCTGAGCCTGTAGACTCGGTGGTTAGCCCTTGAATGTTTGTATCCATGCCTTTACTTGACCGAAAGCCCAAAGTTTAGTTCTCCTATATGGTTGCATAAGCCGTGGGTGTTTTGCAACTATTTTTGGGAAGACCCTTATCGACTGACCAACCAAGTTAACATTTATCAACGCTAGCCTTTGACCATGGTTCGTACGTTGCCAGTTATGGAGATTGTACCCAAATCCATGTTGGACCTTCCGGTTACCTCTCTCAAAGGTTAGCTAATGTGACACAAGTCGTACGTAGAATTTAAGCAAGAGTCTCTTGCTCAGTTATCCTTAGCAATTGTGCGATGTTCTCTTGTGCTATATTTTGATCTTTGGATCATTTTTGTGTTGATTCTAAACCTTGTGACTACCTTTACTTGCTATCCCTCCTTGTATAATGCTTGTTTTTACCACCCAAATTGTGTCACTTGAAATTTCACCTTGGTGGTGTGATCGGTAATGGTGTTATGAGTAGTAGCTAACGGTGCCGCGACGAAACCTAGGGCCTCCTTGTGACCGGCCGGCACATGGTTGTGCTACTGGGCACGCGCTGGTATCGTGGTTTCTAGTCATGATCCATTGCGGAACAACATCAACGTGTTATTCTCATGTGAACTTTTCCTTGGTTATCTTCCCATATCGCATTGTAAGATCCATATCTTAGACCAAAAGTAGTAGAGCTTCCTCCTGAAGTTGCTAAGAGGATACCCTTTGAAGAACAGGCCACCGACATAAACTTTAACAGACTGCAATAGGTGGTAGACAAGTGACTTTGCTTAGTTGTCCCTGTATTGACGGCCACCATCTAGTGAGTAAAGTATCTCATTCCTGTTGAATAAAAAGGACACACAACACTTACTACTGGACAAGTCATCCGTTGGATAAAGACTCGATCATCACATTAAGCAAGTTTTAACCTTTGTATGCATAATGGCCATATCGTCGAAATCAACCATCTCTGGTGTGACTCCTTATCTGCTGACTTCGATGGCAACCATCTGCTTTGTGTCAACCACAATTATTGTGATCAAGAATGAAGATTTGGAACTTTTTAGTGTTGAGAGACAACTAATTAGTTACCAATAGGAAGGTTAATCTCTAGCTGGGTAACGACTCCTTGGTAGTTACGAAGGCTATGTCTTACAGAGCAATAACCAACAAGAAGTTAATCAACTAGCTAACAACTGGAGTGATACTCCATCTTCTAGAGTCATTGTGATCCAGTCAATTCCATCTTGGACAATCACACAGATAGTGCAAGGTGTTCTATCAGCGAAAGCGAAGAATTAGAGAAAGCATGACCTAGTTTCGATCATCATCCTTGTGCCCTTAGGTGCCATAAATGGTTTTGTTCAGAACTCTATTGGATGAAGTGTTGAGGAATATTCAGAATCAGTTCCTTATTCTTGTAGGAAGATCCTCCAAGCGGAGCATGCGTTTTGCCCTGCAAAAGTAACCCGCAAGTTCAAAGCGTGTGCATCATAGGATTAGTATGTAAGTTAATGGTCGAGATCTGCTGTTGGATGACCCTTTTGAGGTCCCACAGATACTAGTTTACACTCTTTCATTTGCTTTCTCGTATCTACAATGTACGAGCAGCCCTGGTTTCTGCAAATCAATTTATACCATCGCGAATCAAAAGCAATTTGAAAAATGTAAACAACAGATTTCCCATCTTAGAGTTACTGTTTGATCCTAAAAAGGAAGCCTCAAGGTGAAAGTTGGCCTGACAAAGTTGCTACATTGCAAGTCAACTCAACTTACAGTGCAACTAAGTCACGAAGGAAAATTTTTACTCAATCGCTTGGTGGTAGACTACTCCCCGCGGTTAAGTGAATAATTACAACTTTTGTTGTCCTTAAGGCCTCGTTACATCTTTCTTTGGGAATTATTTTTCAATGATGACATACTTTGGTACCTTATACATGTTTTTACCAAGAGCTTGCATCTAAATCCACCCAGATGACTGTTGCAATTCGATAAGAGAATCTTCTTAGGTAACATTTGGCAGAAATACGGAGCCAACTGAGTCAGTTATCATATGTACTAATCCCTTGACAGACTCAGATAATACAGTGTTGTCATCAGAGAAAGAGAACTGCACACATGGGACCACAAGTAGTTTTCCTTTAGTTGGTGTCTGAATGTTGGAACATTTATGACCCACATAGACCCTGTCTATTGGTTAGTCGGTATCCTATGGCCTTAGAGAATGTTTGTCATCTATGATCTCACCCTTTTGGAAGGTTGTACTCAAGCCAGTTGGTAGAGAACTGCTTTTCAAAAACCGTGTGAACATAGAGCCATTTCAACAAGTATACTTCCGATTATTTCGGTCTAGTGTCAAGTTTATATGGCCTATGTTGTGCTCATTAGAGAGTCAGATACTTGTGAGTGGTTCACTCATGGACCAAATGATCTCCGTACACGGAGAATGCAGTACGTGCTATCTTGGATTCCTCCCAAAGTAACAATGCTTCATGGAAGTCAATGAAGGAAATTCTTCAGACAAATTTCACCATAAAGAGTAAGTATCAAAAAGTGCCTTTGACCAAACTGTTCACCGACGTTGAAGCCTTGTAGTTGAATGCTATAGCAAATGTTGGGAACTTGATAACGTGTCTCTCTTCCTTAAAAGGTCTTCCATTCCGAATCTCGGGACGCGATTCTTTTAAGGGGGGAGGGCTGTAACACCCCAGGTGTTTATCACCAATTAAGTAGTGGGTTTAAGCTCAAACATGATAGATTAGTGGAGATGACGATGCCAAAGTCAAACCTATGGAAATAAACCCTAACCTAAACTTGGAAATTGCACCCTCGCTTACATTTAGGCTCAATTGAAAGATATATGCTTGGGTGTGTTATCAAAGTATCTTCACATGTCTCACATCAATAACTATCTATATTGATCCCTGGAAAAATTTCATGAAGTTTGGAATCAAAAAGTCACATGAAATGATAAGTTATATGCTCGTTTGGATTATAACTAAAACCTGCCTCACATCCCATGGGAACTAGTGTTTGTGCAACATGTGCAATACATCGTGGATACATGTGGAACAACCTAGTGGAACATGTGTAGCATCTATCTTGAAACAACCACATGAAATGACTATAGCATTTCACTTGAGTTCTATGTTGCAAGGCATGTGAGGCCTACACTTTTGTGCAACCTATACATGGTGAGTATGTTTGGCCTCTACAACACCTTAACTACACTTAGGACACTTAATGGAACAATGTTCATGTTGATCATTTTGCCTAAATGTGCTTCTAAGTGATGGTTGACCATGTATGGACCAGGGAACACTTTTGTTTGACCGTTTCAAAAGTGTGACCTAGAAGCTTTGCATGACTGTGCACCCTTTTACAAAGTTGTAGAGAATTTTATAAGGAACAAACTTTGTTTAAGATTCAAGTCATGAAAATGTGTGGAACATGCTCAAACAGGGCCCACAAGTCAGTTTTAGGGCTGATTTCAGCACTTAGCCATTTTTAAGCCCTAATTCTGGTAACATCGACGTTGGCATCTCGCGTTCTCAAGATTTCGTTAAGTAACTCAAGCTGACCCAAAAATGAAAGTTGGAAACAATTTAGTGGAGAGCAACATGTAAAGAGTTGGGATCAAATTGACCAAGTTTGGCATTGCAAAATCCTAAAACCGAGCCCTAGCTTAACATGTTGACACTAGTAATTTGGGGACTGATAATCTCCTAATCTACAACTCCAATGACTATGACCCCTAAATAGGAAATGTAGAGCATTGTACGGGCTGCAACTTTGCCTTTAGGTCCAAGACCCAGATCGGCCCAGATCAGGCCCAAATTGGAGCTCCAAATGGTCCACTTCACTGCCCGCCACCTGTTCGTGTTTTTGCTCCAAAGGACGACGCATGGCCAGGTGCGTGGCGACCATGCCAGCGTCGCGCCCCCACCAAACCGCCGCGCGTCCATGCGTTCTACCCCGCCCTGCTGCTCCCTCTCGCGTTTGGCAAGCCGAGCAGCACCAGAGCACTCCCCATCTCCGTCCGTGCTCACGCGCGCGCACACCACAGATGGCCGTGGCCACCATTGCCGGCCAAATTGAGCTCCATGGCCAACAATGAATCCACCCCACCATGCCTTTCCCGTCCTAGCCTTGTACCGTGGCACCTTCACCGCCATCCGCCGCCCTCGACTTACCTTCATCTTGGCTTTGTCGCGCGCTGCAGACGGCCGCCGCCGGAGCTTCTCGCGCGTCGCGACCCGCTTCCATGGCCAGCCTGCCATGGGTCGCCTCAAGCTGAGCTGGGCCGTTTCTCAGTTGCACCAGGCACCACCGATACCTGCGCTGCCATTTCGCTCGGCCCGCCGCTACCGGTGCTCGCCTACCGCCGATGGCCGCGGCCACAGCCGCCTGCCTCCGTGGCCAAGAGGCCATGGGCCACCTCGGCCCACGCCGCAAGTGCGTGCAGGTGCGCCTCGCAACCGCGAAGCCGGCCAACCTTCCAATCGCCATCGCCGGCCGCTTCTGGCTCGAGGCCGGCCATTTTTTCTAGCCGCCTCCTCTGCTCCTCAACGGCCGGAGGAAGAAGAGGTGCGACCCCCTCTCTCTCTATTCTTTCTCTGGGGATGACTGGTGGGGCCATTTAGGCGTGGGTCCCGCGTGGCAGTTTAAGTACGTGGTAGATCCGGTTGCATGACCGGGTGCACCTAGCATGTCTAGAGTTAAGTACTTAATTTCGTTTTTGAATATCAGATTTGATGTAAATCTTCTAAAATTTATATCTCCTGTTAGGTAATTCCAAAAATAGTAAATGGGGACTTTTTGGAAACCTTGCGAAAAGATCTATGCAGTGGACTCATAATATGTTACATGTTGTAGATATTTTCTAATGTCTTTAATTAAGTTTTAAAAATGCTCTAAAAATGCCTTTAAACCTAACCAGAGCAAGATCTGGAGTTTTAGACATCCAAAAATAGTGATTCTTGTTTTGTTAATTTTGTGATGACTTGTACTTCCTAGGAAAAATATTAAACGCACTAGTTGTTCACTGTTTTCTTAAGGTTTTGATTTGACCTTGTTAAATAAGGAAATCTATATTATATTGCTTGTCATTTTTATATCTTGAGTTGTGTTGCTCCAAATGATGTGAAATTTTTATGGTAGTCTTTCCATGCTATGAATGTACTGTGGTATAAATGTCATGGTCATTGCTTACTGTATGATCAAGTTATTGGTTTAACTTGTTTATGTCTTGATAACTTGCTTATAAATAATATATAAATAATAAAATGGAAAATGTTGTTCCATTACATTAGTATGATGTTTCTCTATCATATTGATTCATAATGTGGCCTTGTGTTCATAGAAAATATGGAGTGTTAAGTTTAACTTGCTCTCACATGATTTATTGCTATAGCCATTTGTCTTTTTCATAGAGGTTGTTATACATGTCCAAATGGTTTCAAATTTGGATAGTAGACTTTTGGAAGCATATGTAGGCCTCTGTAATTTTGCCAGAATTCATTGTGCACTTTTGATATGTGTTCATAATTCCACCTAATTATCTAAATAAATTAAGAAAAGGCATTAAAAGAACTTATTTAGAAATGGACACTAAGTTTTCTGGTGTTTATTAGTCATGGGTGACATGTTGGTAAACTTGGTTTTATCCAATTATATGTTTGCAACATAAGTTAATAATTATTTCTTGCAAATGAGGTTTCCGAACAGATTTGAGAATATTGTTAATTACCCTATGCAAATGAGGTTTTCATATCTTGTGTGCTATAACAAAGTTGTTGTGAATTTCATGATCTAGCTGCTGTTAAATTTTGGTGGCATTTGGTCAAGTAGTTTTTGAGTTATAGATGTTTAAAGTCAGGTTCCAGATTTGGTTGCTCTCTGTTTGGAGCAGACCAGAGTCTGTAGTTTCATCTTTTCGACCAATTAAACTTGGGAATCAGGCTTAGTGGATATTAAATGAATTGTATACAATTTCATAAGCTTTCCAGAATGTCTTCTTCCAAGTCATTGGGATTTAGGTATCTCCAGTTATGATTGATTTACTGAGCTACTGTATGGATGTCCAGAAATTGATAAATTCCAATTATAGTTGTTTGCTTGTATTTTGTTAAGTGTGACTTATGCCTTTGAGGGTAGTTAACTTAATTAGCTCTAGGTGTTTATTAGAACTTGGGTATGCTTGCATGATTGCTATAGTTATTGCACTTCTATGCATTCACACATGTGCATGGTTGCATCTCATATAGGTACGCTAGCAGAAACGTGTGAAGGATGTGGCGTTAGAGCCAAACCTGAAGACGGTGTTTGGTGGATCCATCCTGAAGATAGAAGGATCGGACAAGTGGTAGATTGAGGGTTGCTCGCCAAGTGAATTCATCTGACATACTCTAACTTGAGTCGGATCCCAGGCAAGCCCCGGAGCATTATAAGAATCTTCAAAGCAATTAATTATATATATGTTATAAGTATTGTTGCATTAAGTGATAGGAGTTGGTTGGAAACTCTTGCTACATTATATCATTCCTTGTCCAGATATATGAATCCTTGAATCCTACATAGACTAGGATCGAGTAGATGCTTAGCCCTGCTTTAAGCGGTAGAAGTCAGGTGATTTCCTGTCACCTGCAAGATATAGGGATATTCATATATGGCACGGTTGGCTATATTTGCTATCGTGGAATGGAACCATGTGTTAATAAAATGAAATGAGACCAGGCGGGATGACGATAGTGAAGCAACAAGGCATGAAGGTCTTGGGTGTGAATCTATCCCCGTCTGAGTCGTTTAAGGACCGATTCGCTGTACGTCCTTGAGTCATGTTGAACGCAGTCTAACACTTAGTTGGCCGGATAAGTCGTTCCGACCGCGAAGCCGAGTAATGTGATTCAGGCCGGGAATCGAATGGTAGGTTGCTTCTTGGAGGAGAGAAAGGATGTGCTTGGGGACATTGGCGTGAGACCAAGGGGGGTTAGAGTCCCTATCACCTAGCAGAGTGTCGCCCTTGGGGTCGCGACATCATTTGGACCCGCGATTCCTGAATCATATGAAAAGGTGGCTTGTGCGACCCTAGCAGGGGCCTACGCGGTGAGTGTTAGAAATACCCCTCCAGCTGGATAGGAATTCGATTCGAATCATCGTCGCTCCCGGTTAGTGAGCACTTGACTTGAGCAGCGGCAACGTAGATTCCATTAAATTGAACGGATGGTTAATTGGATGACGATGGAAAGGTTGCCTCAATTTATACCTGCTATGGTTAATATTGTTTGCTCCTAATAAAGTGAGTGCTCTAGTACATGTTCTAATATAGATGATAGGTTAATAATAATTAACTTGATGCTTAAGCATTAATGATTGATCATCTATATTAAGCTTTTATGCAAAATGTTGTCAAGCCAGCCCACTTTATATCAGCCTTGCATGATCCTTGGTGTCACCTTATTTCTGGTCTCTGACGGGTAAGTCTAGCTGAGTACTTTCTCGTACTCAGGGTTTTATCCCCACTTGTTGCAGGTTGTGATGTATCACGGCGACTGCAAGAGTTGGTTGGCTCCTGCCTTAGTGGCGGGGTGTGATCACGGGCATGATCCTTCTGAGTCATCTTCTCTCTAATGCTTTTGTTGGAAGTCGACCATGGTACTGGCATGTATTTGAAATAAGAATAATGTTAGTTTCAAATTACTTTGCTTCCGCTACTTTTGAACTTAAGTTGTAATAACTTTGTTGAACTCCGATGTATATTTAATTACTTATGAAATGGTTGTAACATGTGACTTGTTATGTTGAATCACTACGATCTTGGCTTGTATGTTGGTTAGTTTGAAATCCCTCGTGAATTCATTGGACTACCGAAGTTATATGGGCTCAAGTGCGAGAATTTGATCACTTCGGTGATTGTTTTTGTACTTGTGCTCTTATAATTTGGACGGTTCTATTATAGTTGCTACCGTTATACTCGTATCTGGGGATGCGTATAGAGCGAGTAGCTTACTTTACTGCTTTCGTGCATATTTTCATACTGTCAGGGTTTGGGCTGAAGTGAGTTTTCTGTAGGTACATAACAGCGCTATCGAGTAGTACGTATTAGCTACGTTTACAAGAGATCATTGTATGCCACCGTCTATACCGCTAGTAATTGCTATTTTCTAAGTTTGTGAGGACATACGAAACGTGCATGCATCATGTTTGTACATTTCATTCATGGCATTGTTCCTCCCCTTATAAGTTGATTATCTCATTTTGATAAAAATGACAACTTAAAATCTGTTCTCACTGGGGTAATAAAATTTTGCTACAGATGGCACGCACTAAGCAGACAGCTCGCAAGTCCACAGGTAGAGCTCCCCGCCATCAGCTTGCTCCACGCACTCATCAGTGTCACACGTTCCTTAGAGAGTTTGGGATGCCTACGCTCTTGTGGAGAGTGCTTAGCTACGTAGGCTATCCTGATGGAATGGAGCCTCGCTACTACTAGGCAAATGAGCAATTGGGGGAAGGTCTCTTGGTTACTATGGAAGCCGTTGTTCGTCCTAGAGGTGATGGTTCTGAGTGGACTAGTTGGCGTTATGAGTCAACTGGCAGGACCGCTGAAGAAGCCGCTGAGAGGGCAGCCTTTGGGATACTGAGGGATATCATGGATCGTTTTCCTCAGGAGTTGGCAGTAGCTATAGTTGGGGTCTTTCCGAGGGGCAACCCCTCCACTGACTCATGGCAGCAGGCAAGAGGGAGATCTCTGGAGATTGGTGCAGCAAAAGCACAGAACAGTGATAACCCCGCTATGAGTGCCATGTTCGCAGTGATGAAGGCCTTCGATGGAGTGAAAGGTAGCCTGCGACGTGTGTTTAGTGCTCTTGGTCAAGCTCGTGATGATCGATGTCAGCTTTAGAGGGATCATGACGCTGAGATTGAGAGACTCACTGCAGAGATGGCTCAGTTGCCTCGTCAGAGGGATCAGGCTACCCAGAGGACCATAGTCTTTGAGGGAGACGTACGTGCACTGAGAGAGCAGGTTGGACGTCTAACCACCGCCAATAGGAACGCCGAGCGCATGTTGACCCATGTGCTCCATTAGAGGAATGAAGCCTGGTCTACAGATAATGTTCTGAGGGCTCGACAGTTTGAGCTAGAGCAGCAGCTGGCCAATGCAGAGGAGTACAATGACAACCTACATGAGGAGGTTCATCGGCTGAATAACCAGCTCCACCCCTACGTTCCTCCTGGTGCAGCAGAGATGGATCTAGATGAGGACGAAGATCCCGAAGAGCCTGAGGCACCCGCTGAGGATGAAGACGATGCTGTGGATGGCGACAACGCCGACATCTCCGACTTAGACAGCGACCACGATGAGTAGACTAGTAGTGTTGAGCTAGCTACTAGGGTTTCATTTTGCAATGATCTTTTGCTTGGTTGGCACGTTGGGCATGTAATAATGAGTAGAAAGACTAAGACCTTGATGTAATGTTGGAAAACATGGATGAGTTTGTGGCGATATCCGAACGTCAAAAAGTCCAGTGTATTGACAATTTGGTTGTATTGGACGTGATGTGTTGCGCTTAACTAATCTAATTAGTGATGTTGTGTTAATTGGAATGACTTATTGTGCCCCTATTTTATTGTATGAATTTATTCTCTCCAGTGAATTCAGTACGGCATAATTTTTCATTCGCTCGCAATTTCTACAACATTGCCTAATAATTACTGTTGCTGAAATATGCAGATGCCAAACACTCGCCATACCATGTATGGTGCCACTGAGGCTGGTGGCAGTGCCGCTAGAAATGAGAACCATGATCCACCAGTGCCTCCTCCACCGTACACTGTGGAACAGTTCTTCGCACAGTTCCTCGGAAGTCAACGCAACATGGAGAACATGCAGCAGAATATGGAGGCTGCATTGCGCAGTATTGTGGATAATTCCTACCGTGGAGTAAACCAGGGTGGGCATGAAGCAAACTAGTATAGCAGTTTCAAGGATTTCATGGACACCAATTTTCAAGGAAGCCGTTGAACCCTTGGATGCAGAAGAGTGGATAAATACAATGGAAGATAAGTTTCGTGTTTTGAGAATGACGGAAGTACTGAAGAACGAGTATGTAGCTCATCAGCTTCAAGGTCCGGTAGGGATGTGGTGGAAGCACCACCGCACCACTTTTCCTCCCAATGCCCACATCACTTGGAGGGAGTTCGCTGAAGCTTTTCGTGGAGTGTACATTCCACCTGGTCTGACATAAATGAAACTTGGAGAATTCCTGGCATTGAATCAAGGCATGAAGACTGTGACCCAATATCTGCATGCATTCAACAATCTAAGCCGCTATGCGTCTGACATGGTGAATACTGACGCCAAGAAGATCGCGAGTTTCAAGAGGGGTCTGAATCCTAAGATGATGAAACACATGGGGACCAACATAAGAACTGGTTTCAATGACTTTGTTAGTGAGTGCTTGAAGCAAGAGAAGAACAATAATGTATATGCTGCGTCCAAGACTCGTAAGAGAGCTTTTGAGTCAGGTCTGTCCTAGCCTAGGGCCCCGATGGCAAATCGTCCCACGTATCGTTCACCTGCCCCTGGTGCAAGGTTTAGGTCACCCAGCGGAAGAGTCAGAATGCTCAGCAACCTCAGAGGAACTAGAAGCCATTCAAGATGGCGTTGCCACAAGCTAAGACAGGACAACGCAGTTCATCTGGAGCTGTGACGACCGTGTTTCAACTGCAACCAACCGAGGCACTTTGCGAAGTTTTGCCCCTATCCCAAGAAGCAGCAAACTCAGTATCAAGCTCGTGTGCACCACACCACCGTTGATGACATCCCAGAAGGAGAACCTGTGACAGCTGGTATGTTTTCTATCAACGATCATCCTGTAGTAGTTTTGTTTGATTCCGGATCATCTCATTCATTTGTCAGTCAAGCATTTGCAAAAAGATATGAGCAAAAGATAGTCGAATTGGAATGCGCTTATCAGATCAGTTCAACTGGGGCTAATCTGTTGACTAATCAGATAATCCAGGGGGTAACCCTAAACATAGCAGGCAGACAGTATAAGCTTAACTTAATAGTTATGTCAGGGCTAGTTTTGTATGTAATTATGGGAATGAACTGGATGAATAAGATGGGAGTAGTAATTGATATTGGAGGAAGAAGTATTTCTCTCAAGGAACCTATTGGAGAAGGCACCTTTCAGGTGATCCTACCTCAAAAAATAGATCTAGCCAGTATAACTTGTGCAGTCCAAACTACTCTTATAGCCAAGATTCCATTAGTGTGTGATTTTCTGGACGTGTCTCCAGATGAGTTATCAGGTCTTCCATCGGACCGAGATATTGAGTTTGCCATTGAGTTAATCCCGGGAACCCCACCGATCTCAAGAAGGCCTTATCGGATGCCTCCCGATGAGTTAGCCGAGTTGAAGAAACAACTCCAAGATCTGTTGAAGAAGAGTTTGATTCGTCCGAGTTCCTCGGAATGGGGATGTCCCACACTGTTCGTGAAGAAGAGGAAGGATAACTCCTTACGTATGTGCGTGGACTATCGGCCACTGAATGCAGTGACAATTAAGAACAAGTATCCTCTACCTCGGATTGATATCTTGTTTGACCAATTGTCTAAAGCCAAGGTGTTCTCTAAGATAGATTTGAGATTCGGGTACCATCAAATCAAGATTAGGCCACAAGATATACCTAAGACCGCGTTTTCTACCAGATACGGTTTGTACAAGTATCTTGTCATGTCTTTTGGTTTGACAAATGCTCCTACATACTTTATGTATCTGATGAATTCGGTGTTTATGCCAAAGTTGGATAAGTTTGTGATTATGTTCATTGATGACATCCTAATATACTCAGAGAACAAAGAAGATCATGCAAAGCATCTTAGGATTGTCTTGACTAGACTCAGAGATCATCAGCTATATGCTAAGTTTAGCAAGTGTGGGTTCTGGCTAAAAATAGTTCCTTTCCTTAGTCACGTGTTATCTAAACATGGAATTTCAGTAGACCCTAGTAAGGTACAAGAGGTTATGGATTGGAAGTCACCAACCATAGTTCATGAGGTTCAGAGTTTTCTTGGATTAGCCGGTTACTATCATCGTTTTATACCGGATTTCTCAAAGATTGCCAAGCCAATGACAAGTCTGCTTTAGAAGGATCATAAGTTCGCCTAGACAGAGGAGTGTGAGGTAGCTTTCTACATCTTGCGGAAATTGCTAACCACTGCCCCTATTCTAGCACAACCAGATATAGAAAAGTCGTTTGATGTGTTTTGCGATGCATCAAAGAATGGCTTAGGATGTGTTCTGATGCAAAATGGGAGAGTCATTGCGTACGCCTCGCGTCAATTGAGGAAGCATGAGGCTAATTATCCTATGCATGACTTGGAGCTTGCAGCTGTTGTGCATGCTCTAAAGATTTGGAGACATTACTTGCTGGGAAATGTGTGCAATATCTTTACAGATCATAAGAGTCTCAAGTACATCTTTACTCAGTCTGAGTTGAATATGCGACAACGAAGATGGTTAGAGCTGATAAAAGATTATAACCTGAATGTGCACTATCATCTAGGGAAGGCTAATGTAGTAGTAGATGCCCTAAGTAGGAAGTCACATTCTATTGCTGTACAGCCATTGTTTGAAGATGGGTTCAATTTGTTGCATCCTGCTGTGTTACATAATATTCAGATTAGTTGTACTTTGGAGAGCAAAATCATTGAAGGTCAAAAAACAGATAAGGGAATATTTCATATTAAGGAGAAAATGAAGAGGGAACCGACCAAACACTTTAGATTGGATGAACAAGGAGTGTTATGGTTTAAGGACCGCCTGGTAGTACCCAAGGATCGTGAGCTCAAGAACAAATTGATGGATGAAGCTTATCATTCTAAGCTGTCTATCCATCCTAGAAGTAGTAAAATGTACCAAGAGTTGAGACCTTGTTATTGGTGGACCAAGATGAAGAAGGAGATTGTAGCGTATGTTGCCCGTTGCGACATGTGTTACAGAGTGAAAGCTCTTCACATGAGACCCGCAGGACAGTTGCAACCCTTGTCCATACTAGATTGGAAATGGGATGATATAAGTATAGATTTTATCACTGGTCTTCCCACCACACCAAAAGGAAATGATTTGATTTGGGTAATTGTAGACCGCCTTACCAAATCAGCTCACTTTCTACCAGTCAAGAACGCTTTTTGGCCACCTCAATATGTGGAGAAGTATATTGCTAAGATTGTCCGATTACATGGTATATCGAAGACTATTGTGTCTGACCGTGGTTCACAGTTTACTGCTCATTTTTGGGAGCATCTTCATAAAGGTTTAGGTACTAGTTTGATTCGTAGTACAGCTTACCACCCGTAGACAGATGGGCTGACTGAGCAAGTTAATGTTATTCTTGAAGATATGCTTAGAGCTTGTGTGCTATCGTCCAGAGGTTCATGGGAGTCATGGTTACCTTTGGCAGAGTTCGCTTACAATAATAGTTACCAAGAAAGCATCAAGATGGCTCCATTTGAAGTCCTATATGGCCGAAAATATAGGACACCGTTAAATTGGGTTGAGCCTAGAGAAAGAA
The DNA here is from genome assembly GCA_038087645.1 of Saccharum hybrid cultivar R570. Taxonomy (NCBI): domain Eukaryota; kingdom Viridiplantae; phylum Streptophyta; class Magnoliopsida; order Poales; family Poaceae; genus Saccharum; species Saccharum hybrid cultivar. Next base: position 116,448 of record JAQSUU010000653.1, on the reverse strand, counting down.
GGTTTTACGGGATTGATTTTATAGATGAGGCTGAGAAAAAGATCCGTATTATCCAACAAAACATGCAAGCTGCACAGTCACGCCAGAAGAGTTATGCAGATAAGAGAAGACCGCTAGAATTTCAAGTTGTTGACTACGTCTACTTGAAAGTTACCCCAATGAAGAAGAAATGGTTTGGAATCAAGAAGAACCTCGCTGCTAGATTTGTAGGACCGTATAGAATCATAGAGAAGAAGGGTCCAGTAGCGTATAAGTTATAGTTACCAGAAGCAATGAGTTTGATCTTTCTAATCTTTCATGTATCACAGTTGAAGAAATGTTTGCGTGTTTCGGAAGAAAGAATAGAACCTCAGGGTATTCGGATCAAAGCAGATTTAGAATATCATGAGCAACCAGTTTGAGTTTTGGATACTAAGGATCGAATCACTCGAAATAAAGTGGTGACGACTTACAAGATACAGTGGAGCCATCACGATGAGGGTGATGCGACTTGGGAAACGGGAGAATATCAGCAAACTGCTTATAAAGACTTTTATAATAAATGATTCGTAACTCAAAATCTCGGGACGCGATTCTTATAAGGGGGAGGGCTGTAACACCTCGGGTGTTAAGCATGCATTAACAATCCAAAGCATGAGCCTTACATCAAATGCATTTCACAATCACATGCAATGTAAGTTAAAACAAAATTGGAAACGTGTGAAACATCTTTTTGAAACATACATGTTGCATTTACTTGCTAGGGTTGTAAAACTTGTTTGGCTATAATGTTAAATAACCTAGAATTAATTAGCATGATTTTAGGAGCAACTTTTATATTCAAAATCTCCCCAAATTTTGCTTATAAAAATATTCTAGAAAATGGGTTTTTAATTAAAAAAATGGACTTTGAACCTTTAATTCAAAATCTATTTAGAATTTCAAAAGGTGCCCTTAAGCAAAGTTGTAGAGAATTAAATTTTGAACAACCTTTGTTTTGGGGTAAACTCTTGAAAATGCCTTTTTCATCTTCAAAAATTCGAATTTGAAATAGTTTTGAAAATTCGAAATTGGATTTAAAAAAGAAAAAGGAAATTTTGGGCTTACCAGGCCGCCGCCCCGTTTCTGGCCCAGCTCGGCAAGCCGGCCTGGCCCGTCTCGCGCGTCCGCCCGCACTAGCTCCCGCCCGCGCGCGCGCTCGGCCGATCGCGACAGCATGCGCCCGCCGCGTGGCCGTACACCGCCGGCGTGCTCTCCCGGTGGCACGTCGGTGGCCCCCGCCGCTCCGCACGCCTTCGCCTTAACCCTGCCCGGCTTGCTCTGCCTCACTCCAGTTCACTTCGTCTCCGCTCGCCTCGCCAGCGCACCGCAGCCAGCCACCGCAGCGCCCGCACCGCCGCGGGACTCGCCGGCGCTGTGCGCCCTCACCATAGCACCGGCTGTCGATCCGCCTCGCTTGCGCATCCGCTTGGCTCTGCTCCGTCCCTCGCTCGAGTTTGGAGCGCCGCTCACGTCGAGGTAAAGCCCAATCGGGCGTTCCTCTCCTCCGCGTCCGCCATGGCCGCCGTGCTCGGCCACTGTGGCCGGAGCCCCTCCACTCTCTTTTCCTCTCCACTTTCTACCCCTTCGCACTCGCCTTGTCACCGCGAAGCCGCAGCGCCGCTCTGCCCGCCTTGCCATGGCCGGGGTCGCTCTACCGCCGGCAAGCCGCCTCGGCGAGCCACCATTGCCGCTGTCAAGCTCACGCTCGTGCTCCTGCGCTGCCTTACTCTAGTTGGCCGAGTGCGGTTCGTCGAGTAGAGCCAGTAGGGGCAGATCTTGTCGCCGGAGGGCTCACCGGCGGCGAGATCCGCGCAATCAATGACGAGCCCGCCTTGGCTCCGGCTGACCGGTGGGGTCAGTTGACCCATGGGCCCTGACTGTCTGTCTCCGGTGTGAATTGGGGGTGAAACCGCGGGGTGTGCGTAGCGTTTAAGGCCAAGTAGATTTTTGGGTTTTAAAGAAAATGATTTCCAGATTTTGTTTAAAGCTTCAAAAATCTATATCTCGAGTAATTTAGCCCCAAAAATTGTGAAACAAATTTGGTGGTGATTCTCATGAGTAGATCTATGGCTTAAAAATATTGCATGTTAGTTTGGTGTTATTTTTCTGTATAGATTTATTTAATTCTTATAATTGCTTATATCTTAGAAAATGTCTAATAAATAGAATATTGATCAGAAAAATATGATTCCAAGTTTGTTAGTCTTCTTGTGTACTGTAATTTCTAGGAAAATATAATTGATGCATGTTCTGTGGAAATATTTTGAGGTGTAGTTCAAGTACCTTTACTTAGTGATTTTTGTTATTTTTGGTAGAGAGCAAAAATTGTATAACACGTGCATGTGATAATTTTTGTGCTGTGATTATTTACTGTATGGAGCATAGAAAAATTTATAAATCTGTTGTTTGATACTTTTCATAGTACAAAGTATTTTCATGCTCATTATTATGCTATATCTTGTTAATTTTGTATAGATTGTTTTACTTATCCAAATCCCATGAAATATTTGTGGTATGCTATTTGGAGTAGGACTGTACTACTGTAATTTTTGTGGATTTTTCCATACAACAGAAATAGGTGTTACTGTGTAACCCTAGTTTAAATAGGAAATAAAAAGTTATTCTTTATGAGTAATTAAAGTAATAAGAAGTGTTTGGTGTATCTTTGAAGCACCAAACTATCTTGCTGGTGTTACTTGATAAGTTAAGGTAGTGGAGATTGATAAAGTGTAGCAACACTTGTGTCAGAGTTATATGCTAGCTAGTATAAGAATATATGACAGGTTTTATGGTACATGTTCTTGGATGATGTGGACTACTTTATAGAAAAGCTTTTGCCTCTAATCCACTCGATAAGTTGCAATGTGCTCATTTGCATATAATGTCATCATAAACATGGCATTCCACCGCATCCAATGCACCGCTTGCATGTTTACTTATGCAATTACATCATACAGGATCGCAGAAGGAGTTGCCAGTGGCAGTGTAGGAAGAACTGACCGGAGTAGATCCACAAGATCCCTAGGCACAGGAGGTGCTCGAGGAAGAGGAACCAGGAGAGAAGTTGCCCGAGTGCATAGATCACCAACCTAGTTCGTTTGAAAGAGGCAAGCCCCGGAGCATTCTAAGTCTCCTACTTTATAAAAGCAATTCTTTATATATGAGTTATATATATATATATATATATATATATATATATATATATATATATATATATATATATATATATATATATATTGTTGCATTAAGTTAAAGGAGTTGAGTGAAACCGTTGATGCATTTATTACTATCCTTGCCCACCTGGTTACCTTTTTACCCTGTTAGGTCAGGATTGAATAACTGCTTAGCCTTGCTTAGCCCGGTAGCGATCGGTGATTTCCGGTCACCTATATTTATAGGTGGTTACTGAAAGAATTTAGCTATGAAAAGAATGATATCCTAGAATTAACCATGTGTTGATGGATAATTGGAGACCGGACGAAAAAGTTAGAGGCAACTAGACAGGGTTCTAGGGTGCTATTAGTTTTTCGTCTGTGTCGATTAAAGACCAATCGTTGCTCGTCCCTCTTGTCATATTGAACGCATGCCTCACATTTAGCTAGCCGAATAAAGTACCTTTCGACCACGAAGCTAGTGACACTATTCAAGCTGGGATAAACTCGGATTGGCATACTAGTGCTGAAGGGGGTATGACGGGGACGCGAAGAGTGAGCCCAAGGTGCGTCCTGGTAGTCAGGCGGTCCCTGGGTAGTGTGGTCCATGAATGTTATCCCGCGGCTACTTGGAAAGTGTCATTGGTGATCTAAGCGACCCTGACAGGGGAAGCATGGTTTGTGTGAGGAATAAATCACCAGCTGGTTAGGAATCGATTCGAAACGCCATCGTTCCTGGATAGTGAGCACTTGACTCGAGATATAGCATCTAGTAATTATGATGGAACAATGATGGTTATTGGATGGTATTGAAAATGCTAAATTTAAATTGGTAACTGGGTGTATTGGTTAATCAAGTGATTGCTATAGTATAGATGCTTATCTAGTTGGATAGGTCATACTAAAAATGATGCAAAATACTTAAATTAGTATCTTTATAGTAGCTTATGCTTTTCTGCAAAACAAGTCAAGTCAGTCCACCTTATAAAAGCCTTGCATACTCCTTGGTGTCATGTTATTTCTGGTTTACGACGGGTAAGTCTAGCTGAGTACCTTCTCATACTCAGGGCGTTGTTCCCATTGTTGTTCCAGATGGTCAAATGTACTATGGGTATTGCGTCAACTGTCTGTATCCGGCGATGGGTGACAACTAGGACCAAGGGCAATGGTCACTCCGTATTTCTCATCTGATGCTTTTGTTGGAGATGACTACTTACTAGCACTGCATCTAAACTAAGTGTGTGTGTGTGTGGTTTTAAAACTACATGCTTCCGCTATGTTAATTTGAACTTGGGTTGTAATAACTTTATGTTCTGAACTCTGATGTATTCAACTGTCGTTGCGAACTTTATGTAACATGTGATGGTGGCTGCTAAACCAGTATGATCTTGGTTGGAATGTTGGTTGGTTTGAAATCCTTCGTGATTTCATGGAATCTCGGATTGTACAGGCTTAAGTTTGGTAAATTATCTGCCTCGGCGGAAGATTTTCTTACTTAATCTCGTATAATCATGTTGATCCGTTACAGCTTCCCCATGGATTACTGGGAAGAAGAGTATCTTGACGCTATGGTTGGGCCCTTTGGAAGAGTCATTTCCTAGGACAAGGATAAAGAAAATAGAGCAAGATTGATTATCAAAGCCAGAGTGGTGGACCTTGAGTCGGTCCCTCACTGTATAGTGTTCTCTAATGGTGAAGGATTTCAGAGTGAGTCCTGGACGATTCAGTGTGAAGTTCGAAACAATGAAATCCATGGTGGGGGTCCTCCTGATGAAGATCCAATCCCAATGGAGCAACAGGACCTGGATTAGCTACCTTTCAACTTCTTTGGGCTTGGACATAATGGTCCTGGCCCAAATCAGCAACAACAGTTTAATCTAAATGGCCCACCACTATAGTTTTAGCCAATGGGTCAGCAAGCTTAAGATTGGGCTGATTGGCCCAAGGAATTGCCTGCCTTGGCCCAAGAGTTGCCTGCCCTAGCCCAGGATGACAACCAACCCCATCCTATTGTTCAAGGTCTAAACTTGAATTTGAATGCTCAGCCTATGGTTCTGAATCAGGACTTGAATGAGATCCCTGTCTAGGAAGACCCAATGGAGATGCTAATCCATTATATGGAAGAGCCATAATGGAATTTTCCAGATGCGGTAGAGGAAATCCATTTGCCTCATTTCCAGGAGCCTGCTGTTTAGATTGTGGAACCAGTGGTGTAGGCCCATGAACAGGAACCACCTTTCCAATTCCCTCAAATCAACCTGCAAGAGGCCTTCATTCCTAAGCAATTTTCTAAAGATCAACTCATGGATGATCTTGAGCTGGCAATGCAAGACCTCCAGTAGAATGAGTAGCAATTGCCCCTATCTCTAGGATAATATTCAGATTGGGGATGTTATAGTTCTGCCTGATCATAGCAAAGTTCACAGTCAGATCTTTGCAGACAAAATAGCTGCTAGTAACCCTAAAGCGAAGTTACAACCCTGTGCTAGTAAGAAGCTATTGATTGAAGTTCCAATGGACTGGGCTAATTTCTTCTCAACCATGATCAACTCACCCACTCATAGCTCTTGGGCCAAAGATTTCTTGGCTGCCAATTTGACTAAGCACCTCAATGACTGGAAAGGTATGGTCCCTCTCCCCATTGGAAATTGCTTTGTTTATAGTCCTACCCTCTCACGTTAGAAACCAAAACATTGGACTCCCATTTCTATAGAAGAGGAGGAACTTCTTTTGGAGGAGCATGAACCGGAAGTACCCCCTTGGAAGAGAAGCAAACCCATGAAAGAGAAGGACCTCCTAATGGAGACAGATGTTAGAAGAAGCCCAAGAGTTAAGCTGAGGAACAATGGCTTCAAAGGGGCTCAGTGTACCAGGGCAAATTGTTTAGGCTGCTCCCAAACCCCACCAACGCTCTCCATTGAAAGCATCCAGAAGTTGGGGGCTGATACCTGCTAGATTGACCCTGTAATGTTAACTAAAGAAAATCGAAGAAAGCTGAAGAAGAAGCCAGGAACTGTTAGAAAGAAAAGGAACAAGGAAGCCAATAATAGGAGCAAGAAGGACAAGGGGGATGACCTAGTCCAAGAGGGAGAAGAAGAAATGTAATCCCATTGATGAAAAAGTCTCCTTTGATGATTATGTATCTAGGAAATCAGACCCCCTTTTACTTTTGCTGGTGTAGTGTGGGGTGGCTTTATTTTGTGTACTACTGTTTTAATTTGCCCTGGGTGGCCTCGTTGGATGCTATCTATTTTAATTTATCTGTTCTTGTCAGTTGCTTTTTAAGTATGTGTTGTTTGGGGTTAATGCTAGTCATTGCCTTGCCCTTCTTTCTTTTGCATACTATTTTCAATGAATAATAAAAAAAACCTAGAAAGTCCTATGCTGAAATATCAGAGGCTTGAACTCTGACAAAAAGTGGAATTCGATAAGGGATAAGATCCAAGAGAGAAACAGTGACATTGTTTGTCTGTAAGAGACAAAGAGGGAGTATTTTGATGAAGACTTCATCAGGCTCTTCTGCCCAAGAAACTTTGACAAACTCTCATTTCTCCCCTCGGTTGGAGCATCAAGAGGTATCTTCATTACTTGGAAAAGCAGCTCATTTCAGGGCAACCTAGTATTCCAAAATTATTTTGCTCTATCAGTAGAGCTTTCCTCGGTTCACAATGAAGAGACCTAGATCCTTACTTTCATTTATGCTCCTTGTACTAGTGAAGGCAAAAGAGATTTTCTGCAATGGTTTAGCAACATTGAAATGATAGAATCAACAAAGTGGCTCATTGTAGGAGATTTTAATTTGATGAGAAAGCCTGAAGACAGGAATAGAGATGGAGGCAATATTCAAGAAATGTTCCTTTTTAATGAGGCTATCATCTCATTGGATTTGGTGGAATTACCACTACTGGGAAGAAAATTCACATGGACAAACAAGCAGGCTAGCCCTCTTCTTCAGAGATTAGACTAGTTCTTCACCTCATAGTCTTGGACTCTTAGTTACCCAAACACAATTGTGAAATCCCTTGTAATGGAAACTTCAGACCACTGGCCTTGCTCCATTGAAATCTGCTCCAAAATTCCAAAAGTGATAATCTTCAGGTTTGAGAATACATGGATGTAGCATGAAAGCTTTATGCAAGTGGTTCAGCAAAGTTGGTCAGGATCCTCAAACCAAACTGAACCTACAAAAAGACTGACAGCAAAATTCAAAGCTCTAAGGGAAAATCTTAAAAATTGGCAATCTGGCTTCTACACAATTAGCGGTAGAATTAAAGAAATTAAGCTAGTTCTATACTTCTTAGAAACTCTTGAGCTGTTAAGAGACCTCAGTGTCTCTGAGTGGAACTTCAAGAACTTGGTTTGCAATAAGCTCATTTCCTTACTCAAACAAAAAAGGGAGTACTAGAAGCAAAGGGGAAAAATTATATGGGTAAAAGAAGGGGATGCTAGGACCAGATTCTTCCACACTCATGCCACTATAAGAAACAGAAGAAACTCAATCCCATTCCTTACAAATACTGATGGTGTTGGGTTCACTGATCATGAAGCAAAAGCAAGCCTCATCTAGGAATCCTTTAAGAACAGACTAGGGACAACAAATTTTGAAGCTATGCTCTTTGATCTTGAACAGCTTCTCAATAGACAAGATGACCTCTAGCAGCTAGAAGAGCCTTTTACTAGGGAAGAGATAAATAACATTGTTAAGGTACTACCCACAAATAAATCCCCTGGTCCAGATGGCTTCAACAATGAGTTCATAAGAAAATGTTGGTCCATTGTTCAGCAAGACTTCTTTGACCTCATATAGGCCTTCTACAATGGAGATCTATGCTTGAACAATATTAATGGCTCATACATCACCTTGGTGCCTAAAGTGGATGGTCCTTCAAGTATTTCTAAATACATACCAATTTCACTCTTGAATTGTTCAATGAAAATCATCACAAAATTGTTAGCTAATAGACTACAAGGGGTGATCAAGAAGTTGATACACACAAACCAATATGGATTCATAAAGACTAAGACAATCCAGGATTACCTAGCATGGGCATTAGAGTACTTACATATCTGCCATAAATCAAAGAAGAAGCTAAACATTCTCAAGGTTGATTTTGAGAAGGCATTTGACACTATAGAACATGAAGCTATCTTACTAATCCTAAAAGCTAAGGGGTTTGGAGATAAATGGATTAACTGGATCAAGCTGATTCTAAATTCTGGCACTTCCTCTATTAGGCAAGGGGATCCACTGTCACCACTCCTATTTGTACTGGCAGTAGACTTGTTACAATCCATTTTGAACAAAGCTAGACAATTAGGAGTCCTAAATCTGCCCATACCTCTATAGCACACCTCTGATTTCCCAATAGTGCAATATGCCAATGACACTCTGTTGATCATGGAAGCCTCAGCAACCCAACTGCTTGCCCTCAAAGGTATCCTTCATTCATTTGGATTATCTACAGGGCTAAAAGTTAATTATGCAAAATCCTTAATGGTTCCAATTAATATTGATGAGCAAGAGCTAGAACACCTGGCTTGGACCTTCAATTGTGCTAAAGGGAGCCTACCCTTTACCTACTTAGGACTACACCTAAGCCTTTGTAAGCCAAGAGTAGTGGACTTCAGTCCCCTAGTAACAAAATGTGAAAGAAGATTGGCTTCAGCTTCCTCTTTTCTCAGCTAGGCAGGCAGGTTAGAATTGGCCAACTCAGTAATTACTACCCTCCCACACCTTCAATCTTCATAGTTCAGTAAAAGAGCAGATTGACAAATACAAAAAACACTGCATTTGGGAGGAGCTGACCTAGAATCAAGAAAAGTAGCTAACGCTGACTGGATCACAGTTAGAAGACCAAAGGAACAGGGATGATTAGGAGTTCTAAACCTTAAAACCCAAAATGAAGCATTACTTCTGAAGTTCTTTCATAAATTCCTGAACAAAGAAGATCTCCCTTGGGTTAACTTAATCTAGGAATCTTACTATAGAGAAGGTAGATTCATTGAAGGAATGAAGAAAGCATCCTTTTGGTGGAAGGACATTCTAAAGCTCACTAATAAGTTTAGAGGAATGACAGAAGTGCATATTATTGATGAGAAAACATGCAGACCCTGGGAAGACATATGGAATGATATTATCCCAGAGCATCAGTATCCAGAGTTATTTTATTTCACTAGAAGAAAAGGGATTACAATCAATGAGGCTAAAACCATAACTCTTTTCCATACTGCCTTTCATCTGTCTTTTTCAGAAGAAGCTTATTCCCAATACAGAGTATTCAATGATGCTCTTCATAGCACTGTCATTTAGAATGGAAATGATGTCTAGACCGATTCTCCTCAAAACAGGCTTACAAACATCTTAGTGGGCACATGTCTTGTAATGTGATCTTTAAAAAATTGTGGAAGACCTCCCGCCAAAACAACCATAAGGTTTTTTTGGCTACTGTTGAAGGACCTACTTAGTACTATACAATTGTTGAAACGAAGAAAATGGAGCTCCCAAGCTACAACTGTGTCTTATGTAGTGAAGAAGTCGAAGAATATGTCTTTCATCTATTCATTGGCTATCAATTTGCAATAAGTTGCTGGGAAACCCTCCAGCTACAGCCAATGTCAAGCTCTGACCCTTTTCAGATCATTGAGTAGTTGCAAGTCCAAATCAACAAGCCTTTCTTCTTGGAGATTATTATTCTAATGTGTTGGGCTATTTGGTAGTGTTGAAACAACAAAATATTCAATGGTGTGGAAAAATCCCCCCGGCAGTGCAATGCAATTTTCAAGCATGAATTTGCTCCAATCCTCTGGAGAGCAAAGAAGAAACACTTCCTTGAAATTCATCAATGGATACAAAATTTAGTCTAGCAACCCCAGATCTTGTACTTCTGATTTTCTTTCATTCCTTTCAAGTTCCCTAGGTCCCTCCTTTTCTGCTGATTCTAAATGTTTATGTAACACCTGTACTTTTTTTACCCTTCTTAAAGTTATTTAATTCACCGTAGGGGCTTAAGCCCATCCTGTTCTCTTAAAAAACTATTGATTCATAGTGTCAGTATCCTCCCTATGTATGACACACTATTCAAATCGGTCCGTGAAAAGTACAGGGGAAGGTATGTACGATCTATTTTGTAGATCCCTATACTTAATTCTTAACTTCAGCTCTCTTACTTTTTGATGGAGTGAATCTAACAGGGATTCTAATCAAAATTTAATAGTGAGCATTTACCATCTAGCTACTTCCAGTTCAAATAGAAAAATGATTTTTTTTCTAAGCTGTACTTGAATTTGTGACAAATTTTTGCTCTTGAGCTAAGCGGGAATGATTCTAAGAAGCTGCTCCAACTGACTCTTAATCCTTTGCCCTGCAATAATGGCCTCACTTTGGACCTACAAATTAGTAAGTCCACTATTAGCGTCTCCATGTCACTATTCAGACGTAATGGATCATTTAAGCTATAGTTTTGGTAGCATTCTCCTTGTATAATAACCGTGAAGTTTTATGCCTCGTTTGGATGCATATGTATTTATTTTAATCCACATGTGTTGAAGTGGATTGGAGTGGAATTAAACTAAGTTCTATTCCAATCCACTCTAATACACATGGATTGAATTGAATACACATGCATCCAAACAAGGCCTTAGAAATTAATTAAAATACACCTTCTAGAGAATATAATAATGATACACTGGAGCGTGTTGTACTTTCTCTTGCACTTGCATGGCTAGGGAAGGCTTTATATTTCTTTTTCTTTTGTTCTCTCACACTGCTGTTCAAAACATCACTCGTATCTATCAAATCAACAGCAACATGATAGTCAATCTTGACATGTTGGCATTCAATGGTCTGTCACACAATTATTAGCTTGTGTTGACTGCCTTAATTAATCAGGGCCAGTAATGTTGATCCTTAGATTGCAATCACGCGTTAGTCGATATTCTTGCTAATCATAAGGATTGCACAGCATTCGCATATAGTGAGTGTAAAAGAGACATGTTAGCATATTGGAATACAACTTTACTCTGATCACGTCCATTCAATAGCCTTCGAAGATGTTTATAGGGGTAGGGTTTGCACGTGCGTGTGTTCATAGAGGTGAGTGTGTGTATTGTGAGTGTCAGAGTTGTAGTATATAATTTCCAAAAAAATAGCGTACATGGGATTAACCTAGGTGGTGCATTGTTGAGAAAGGAATGGATCCTCCCAGTTTCTTGTTTGGTTAAGGTGATTGAGTATGTGGGATGGCTGGATGGATGGAGTTCTTATTAACACCGTAGAATTTGCATAGCTGCTGAAGAGATGCTTCTTGATCCCTGTATAGGTAGCTACACCTGCATTTGTGTGCTTAGGAATTTGTAGGCCTCTTTTGTGGTACATGTACCCTGCTTCGGTTGTGGTGTCCGTCTAAGAATGTCTTCCTCTTGGGATAGAATTTTGGGTACCTGCAAAATAGTCTGATGTGCTTGTTGGTTGAAAAGATTAGCAATTAGAGCAATGTTCCAATTTTGATTTCGAGAGTCCCATTAGATGAGCAACAGTACTAGACATAGACCTATAGTTTACCGAGGTGTTCATGGATGTTATACCAGAAAGTGCACCAAAGGCCGGACCATATAGAAGATTTTCCTTAGGCTGCATTCGTTGAACCGGTATGACGCAAGGAAATATTCCGGACGTGAAAAGTTCAGTATAAATTAAGTAATGAATCCGGCTCGGAATTCTTCCCGACAGCCAATACCCAACAAGCGAACGAGGCCTTAGTAGATTTGGAGAATGCAATGTTCATGGAGGATTGATTTAACCTACAGAATGGAGGACTAGAAAACTGATTTTGGTCCTCGTACGAGAGGGCTCGGTCCAGAAGAAGTTGTTGGGAACTATTTGGCTTTAAGGATGTCACTAAGGAATTGGTTTTTAGCAGTAGCAATGTTCCAAGCAGTCAGAATGAGGCTTTCATTGATGTATAGAGATCTCTTATTCCAAGACCATCATTATTCGTGGATTGACATATGTCTTCCCAGCAACGATAGGTGATGGGAGAGATCGGATCATCACCTTGAACACCAGCCCGCAAAACCACCCAATGATAAAGTTGATTTTTTCCACAAAATTTTTGGATAGAAGGACAATGGACATGTAGTAGATGGGGATGAAGGCAAGAACAAATTAGGGTGTGCTGGCAGCACGAAATGTTTCATATTCTCAGTAGATTGCCAAATGCCATGAAGAGAGAAATGTTTCAGGGAGAATTACTTGAAACTGATTCTTATATGTATATTAGTCTAGAGAAACACCAAAAAAAACTTGGTTTCTCTTGGTTCTAATTATAGTTTCAAAAGTCCAATGAGCTAGTCAAATGGTTTAAGTGATTCTGATTCAAGAGAGAAACGTTTCTAGAGAGAATCTTGATCCAACGTTTCTAAGAGGCTGAATCTCTCTACCAAACACACTCAGTGGGTTGTGGGTTGTGAGAAAGCTAAAAGCTGTTTGATTGAACAGCTATGGCTTTTGGAAAAACTGTTATTATCGGCCCCACATGCCAATCTCTTCTCTCTCCCTCGTCTTCTCCTGTGTTCCTCGCCCTCACCGCCATTGTGACCAAGCCCGACCTGATGGAGCACTGCTGCCGGTCCGAGGGAGAGCTACTGCTTGCCTGAGGAAGTGCCGGCGGGGCCTGGCTGTGGACGTGCGCATGGTTGCTGGGCAGGTCACGCTCGCCCGTGCGGCGACAGACCTCGTGCTCACCCGCAGCAGTCAGACTTGGGCCTCTGCAGTGGCGGGGTTCACCCGTGGTGGCTTGGTGGCGGTGGACTTGGCCCGTGGTGGAGCATGGCCGGCGTGGAGAAACGGATGCACCGTTGTGGATTCTGTGGATAGATCACACAGACCAGGAAAGAAGAGAAAAAATGAACTAGTATCTTCATAACCAGTGGCATGTTGGTAATTTTGTGGATAATCATGAAGCCACAGCTGGTGGAAGCACCTCTCCACCTGCTATGAAAATTGTACTACCACAAAAGCAGCTCTCTTCAAAAACAGGTGCCAAATTTCCCCCGGTTCTTTGATTAACTTTTGGCTTTTTGAAAGTCAAAGCAGGTTGAGAAGTCCAACCAAAGAGGCCTTAGCCTTTACACTGATCCAAGAATTGGGGTGTCCTGAACATTTCCTGCTCTTGGTTGGACTGCATATAAGGCCTGGTTTAGTTTCCAAAAATTTTTGCTTTCACCTATCACATCGAATGTTTGACACATGCATGGAGTACTAAACGTATACGAAAAAAAACTAATTGCACAGTTCTCAGGAAAATCGTGAGACGAATCTTTTAAGCCTAATTAGTCCATGAAAAGCCTTAAGTACTACATTAACCAATATATGCTAATGACAGATTAATCGGTATCATTAGATTCATCTCGCAGTTTTCTGATGGGTTCTGTAATTTGTTTTTTTATTAGTATCCGAAAACCCCTCCTGATATTCTTCCGACACATCCGACGTGACACCTAAAAATTTTCTTTTCACGAACTAAACGCAGCCTAAGATGATCATTTAATTTCCCCAGTCTGTCCGAAGATCCTGAGAGCTTTATATTTATAGCGTCATGTGAAAGCCAGACGTGAGCAACATGCATCTGATCGAGGTCATCCCTTGGTGCATTGATACGTATCTGGCTCCAGCCATGAGATTGGTGGATTCAGAAACTTTGATGAGTTTTTTTAAGATGGGAACTGCTAGCGCCCGGACGCCCGGCTCTAGGGGGCGTCCGGACGCTCCCCAACCCCGCCAGCGCCTCCCGCCCGTCCCGCCCTGCCCCACGAAAATGAAAACGGAAAATGCGACCCCCGCCCTGCTCCCGCACGGGAACCCGTGAACCCCCGTCCCGCCCCCGCACGGAGCCCCGCCACTAGCTCACCACCATGCTCCACCCTCCCATGTGCAGCAAGGGTATAATGCTATTGCAACAAAGAAGGACTCCTAATGAAACAAACATGAGAGAATTGGTGAAACAAACGAAAAAAATTATTGAAACATCGGGAAAACACGTAATGAAACAAAGTAGAAAAAACTGGTGAAACAAAACCAAAAAAACTATTGAAACATCGAAAAACAACTAATGGAACAAGGAGAAGCTGTTGCAACCAGGAGAAGAAAGCTTCTGCAACAAAAGGAGAAGAACCTACTACAACAAGAAGAAGAAGCTACTGCAACAAAGAAGAAGAAGAAGCTATTGCAACAAAAAGGAGAAGAAAGTTGTTGCAACGAAGAGAAGAAGCTACTGCAACAAAAGAGAAGAAGCTACTGCAACATCAGAAGCGATACTAATGAAACATCGGGAAACATGAGGGATGATGCTGCAAACAAGGGGAAAAACTATTGAAACATCTCAAAAAGAACTGCAACATCAGATAATCATGCAAACATTTCACATCATCTGTTGCATGTAGCTTAGATCTGACTCGCCACAAACCCTAGCCGCCATCAAAACCTTAGATCCAGAGGGGGGAGGAGGAGGGAGGGAGGGGGAAATCTCAGATCCGGATCCGGAGAGAGGAAGGGAGGAGAGGAGATCTAGATCAAGAGAGAGGAAGGGAGGAGAAGAGGCTCTAGATCTAGATCCCTCTGCCACCTACCTCGTCGGAGCCTCACCGTCACCCTCATCTCCGGTGAGGTGCCAGAGCCGGGTCGCAGAGGAAACGGAGGTGTGTGGGAGGGCGCGGTGCGCGCGAGGGGAGAAGGGGGAAGGAAGCACGACGCGTCGCGGGTGCGCAGCGAGCTCGCTGGGGCGCGACGCGTGGTGCTGGCCATCCCGACGATGGCGCGGGAGCGTGAGCAGCGAGGGGGCGGAGGTGTGAGAGGCGAGTGGGAGTGGAGAGGCGTGGCGAGCGAGGAGGAAGAAGTGAAGAGACGGGAGTCATGCGAGCGAGCGAGTGGGTGGGGAGCGTCCGACCGAGCGAGCGAGTGGGTGGGAGCGTCCGATCGCGTCGGACGCCCGTGATATATCATTACTGTTTTAAGATGTGTACGTATATGTCAGACTGCTTCTGCTTGTGAAATTGTACAAGCTGGCTGTGTATGCCACCCCTAATCTATACCTAATAATAAAAAGATAAATTTTTGTCGTACTTTTTTTCTGCCTCCTCCGAATTTCTTTTCAGTCTGGGTTCGAATTCCTTTTTCAGTTCGGTTTCTATCCATATTTTTACGGCTGCTCGCCTATGCTCCGTCTTTCAGCACGTCTGCTCCTCGCAACTTGGTAGTCCCAGCAACCAAAACAACTAGCCTGTGAAAAATATGCCTAAAACTTCAAGCGACAAGACTTGAATCTATACCTAATAATAAAGAGGCAAAATTTCTACCGTACTTTTTTTTTCTGCCTCCTCCGAATTCCTCTGGGTTCGAATTCCTTTCCCAGTTTGGCTTCCATCCATATTTTTACGGCTGCTTACTTGTGTTCTATCTTTCAGCACGTCCGCTCCATCTTTCAACACGTCCGCTCCTCGCAACTTGGTAGTCCCAGCGACAAAAATAACTAGCCTATGAAAAATACGCTTAAAACTTCAAGCCACAAGACTTGAACCTAGGTCTCCAATAACATAAAGGAGACCACACACCGAGGCACCATATGCTTTACATGATATAAAAGCAAAACGTTTTATATTTGATTTTCTTTGAGCTGTATTGATTCGAGAAATCCAGGTTGATATATAAATACTTGATTTCCTTTTCTATTTCACCTCAGCCGTGAAAACAGTACAAGATGAAATGTTATAAATGATTAGGTCAAAGTAATTTTGAAGTATTTGATGTTCATCTTGATTGGGCACTACAATAGCTAAATTGCATTATAGTTCAATAAAGGACCTTGACATGAGGATACTTTTAGGCTTGGTTGGTGCTGTAGTTTGATTGCCATGATATATTCTGTTTGAAACCGCTTAATAGTGGATTCCCAGTTGCAGAACGTGACAATCATGCAAACAGGTCATGGTTGCGGTGATTTTCTCCTCGCATCAGGGCACGAGCCCTAGGATTTGAACCTGAGTCCTGTTTTTTTAGCACCGCAACTCACACCACGGACGCACTGCACGGTGAGCATACACAAGGTGAGCCAAACATGATCAAAGTACGACGAGTAAAACAAAAGCCACACTTGGGGCAAAGTTTGGCAAGAGAATGAGACTAAGACATGTGGAAACAACGGTAAGAAATTGGGACACTTCGTAGTTATGACAGTGAACCACACAATTACATAAAAAACTATGGCATGACTAACTTATGACATGGCAAGTTGTAGTTATAAACCAAACAAACCATAAGCCCCATGGCCATTCTTGGAGTCTCAAGAAAAAAAGACTCCTATTGCAACGCATGAGCATATTTGCTAGTAATAAAAAAATGCATTTGAATTCAGAACTGCTGAACTAGTGGGACAGAAGTCAACAGCCCAACCTGTGGGGTTTTATGGTATGCATGCATTTCCTCACTAAACTTGGTCGATGGGTTTCCTAAGATTCTAAAACTTGGGTTGTGTTTAGTTACCTGAAAAAAGCACTATGCAAAAAAAATTCTCGTCACATCAAACTTGTGATACATGTATGGAGTACTAAATGTAGATGAAATCAAAAACTAATTGTACAGCTTGGTTGTACTTTGCGAGACGAACGTTTTGAACCTAATTAGTCAACGGTTAGACACTATTTGCCAAAACATGCTACAATACACTTTTCATCCTTTTTAGGGCAACTAAACACAGCCTTGGTCGAGACACTGGAGAATACTCCTCTTAGCTTGCAGTTTCAGCAAATCTCTTGGTTCACGTAACAACACTCGATCGGTGTCTCTGAATGGAGTAGATCCAGCTGCATGCACGCTGCACTGCGCACGGCAAGAAATAACGTACGCTGAGCGAGCAGGGTACACTGTGTTTAGTTGCATTGAAAAGTGCACTATGCAAAAAAAGATTCTCCGTCACATCAAACTTACGATACATGCATGGAGTACTAAATATGGATAAAATCAAAAACTAATTGCACAGTTTGGTTGTACTTTGCAAGACGAACATTTTGAGCCTAATTAGTCAACGATTGGACAATTATTACCAAATACAAACAAAATGCTATAGTGTCACTACACTGAATTTTGACACTCCAAATTTAGGAACTAAACACACAGCCTCACCTGAACTCATAGTAGCTAGCTGAGCCTGAGCATGGCCCTGACGCCATTTCATCCGCTCCTGCCTCTGCCTGCCTGCCTGCCAACATTGAACTCCATCAGGGCAGTCCCAATGGTAATAAATGACCGTTTCTATCTGCATTTAACAGGGCAAAGAAAATGACGTGGCAGTGGAATAAATGAAGAAAGAGATAGTAAAACGAAGAAACCGTTTCTCAACGAGGGAACGACGTCGACGCAAGGAACGAGGCTCTACAAAACGATGAAAACGCCACTGGAGAGAAACTACTTGTTTCTATCGGCATTGATTCGGATCAGGTATGCCGCCACAGCGTTTGTTAAAATGTGACAACATCTGTTATACAGAAATATTGCCACAGTTGATCCATCTCTTTTGTATGCTGCATTTAATCCATCCTTTGTATTAATATTGCTATAGAAACTATCGGTTGAGAAGGATGGTTTCTACAGATATTAATTCTCTCTTGGATATTGTGTACAGTTTCTATTGTTGGGACTGCCCTCACACTGTCAGCATTCATAGGTGGTGTGTCCTACCAGTCAATCTGCCGAGTAAATACCCACTTCCTTTCCTTCATTTCACGGTCACCCGGGCCATGTTTAGTTTACTCCCAAAAACTTTTTATCCCGTCACATCGAATCTTGCGGCACATACATAGAGTATTAAACATAGACGAAATAAAAAAACTAATTACACAGTTTGGTTGGAAATCGCGAGATGAACGTTTTGAGCCTAATTAGTCCGTGATTTGACACCAAAATGCTACAGTAACAAATGTGCTAATGACGGATTAATTAGGCTTAATAAATTGGTCTCGCGGTTTTCAGGCAAGCTATGTAATTAGTTTTTTTATTAGGATTCGAAAACCCCTTCCAACGTCGCACGAAACATCCAATGTGATATTTTCGCAAAAAAAATTCGTTATCTAAACAAGGCCCTGATCCTGCTGCTACACTATACACTACTGACCCAGCACGCACTCGATCACACCCCAAGCTAGAGACGCCGCCGCAGGGATCGTGATATTGCACTGGATGCAATAAATCTACCGATTGAGTTCACTTCAATTGAACTCTCTCTACCAAGTTAAAGTTTATATACAACTAATTAGCATAGACATCTGTGTTTGGTTGGGTTTGTCGTGGAAAGATGCTGGATCTTACCATGGATAGTTTCCTCGGAGAGAATATGTCCCAACAGGGCGTTTCTATGGTATTAATAATGTTCTATTTAAGCTAAAAAAATGTGGCATCCAAATAAATATGGAAAGAGAGTAACATGACAAGAAATCATTTCTCCCTTGAGAAACGAAGTCCTCTTGAACCAAGGTCGAAGAAATAAGTAGTTTCAAGGACGGGAGGCAGTAGTTTCCTTCCGTGTACCGTGGTAGACTCAGGATTGACTCAAGACTAGGGTCTCTATCTAGCGGTGAAAACTTTATACATCTTCCTTACTCTGTATGGGCTCATGCCCATTAATATCAAAACACAGAAATAAATAAGACGAAGACAAAATTTGTTATTGATCTGATATAATTGAACTAATATTGCTAAGAACGTTGTACAACACCCGCATCTCTTCCGTATCCTCATCAAGCTCTACTTGTGGATAAGATGGAAATACAAATGAAAAAAGTCATAAAAAAGATTGACTATTGACCATACATTTCTTATGTGAATTTAACGTACCATTGTAACAAGTAGTACTACTAGGTAGTTTAGATACTCCCTCTGTCAAAAAAAACAAAACAATTCTGAAACAGTGTCACGTTTTAGTATATCAAGTTTAGCCAATTATGGATAAAATAATATGAAATAATATAAAATAAATATTATTAGATTAATTACGAAATGTATTTTCATAATAAATTGATTTGAAGCCATAAATGTGAATATTATTTACTAGAAACTTGGTCAAACATGAATCACTCTAACCGACATGCAACATTCTTTTGGGGAAAGAGGTAGTAACTTCGTCAAACATGACTTTAATTCTTAATTCTTGAAAATGCTGCAAGATATCAGATATGTCTTGCTCAATATAACAAACCATCCAATGATTCAACCATTCATGATCCATCTTATTCACAAGTCAGTCTTAATAAATTTCATAGCTGAGAAAGCCCTTTCTACTATGACAGTTGCAATTGGTAAAATCAAGGCCAACTCGATGAGACAATAAACTAACGAAAATATTGTATGTCTACCGGTTTCAACCATCTTCATAGCAAGAACACCAAGACAGTTACAATTGATGACAGAAGGATAGTCTCTCACATTAGGAATGAAATTATCAAGTTGTGGCCGAAGGTTACAATGATCATATTGGGAGAAGTCAACATCATATGGGTTATGACTTACGAGACATCTTATCCTTATACCGTATTTGCCTTTTTTGAGTTTAGGTTTGGGTTTAGCGGGACCCAGGCAATAGAAAAATGTTGCTTATCTCGGGAAAATAAAATTGATGAGGACCATCCCTACCGGGACACGGTGAGGATTGTGCAGCTGACAGGTGGTCAAAGTACCATTTTAAACACATGCATTGTAAATTAGATGCCCCATGAGCCACCTATCAGCTGCACAGTCCTCACCACGTCTAGTAGGGATAGTTCTCACCGAATTTTTTTCCTCTTCTCGTCGGTTCTTCTCCGGTCCATGTGTGTCTGTTCAAAGCCGCAAGGCCGAGAAGTGCAGGTACGCACGCAGGTTTTGCGAGGTGAGCAGCGAATGGCATCTTGCGGGCATCTCTCGGCGCCTTCGTGAGAGTGCGAACAACATTTTTAGGTGCCTACATGACAAAGCAGCCTGACGTGCACGGATTGAGCGTGGCTCCAGCATCTCCCGGGCATGCGAGATAGGGGCACCTCTGGCAGACGATAGCTCCGGCGCTTGCGAGTCAAGGTCAGCCCTAGCGGCGGCTCGTCGGTAGCTCTGGCGCTTTTGCGAGTCAAGGTCAGCCCCAGCGATGACTCGTTGACTTCCTCGGATATCCGACCCCGTCGTCTTCCTTTGTCCTACTCATGCAAATCCAGCCACGGATTCGACCGCATGCTCTCCATGTCGCCGAGATAGAGCTCCTTTTTTTGGCCGCGTGCTCTCTATGTTGCGGAGATCGAGCTCCTTTCAGCCGCATGCTCTCCATGTCGCTGACATCAAGCTCCTCACGATGCCCCCTAGGCCAACCTAATTGGCTCGCTGCACCATAGGTTCAATTCACAAAGGTCAGCCTTCTTTTTGTCGAGGACCGCCGTTGTTGGTCACAGATATCCTGCTCGTAACCCACCCTCACCGGTGGGATAGAATCACTGCATTTCCCTATCCGTTTCCTTCTCTATTTCCCTTTCCCATGAATCAAACGCTGGATATGGTTTCCCATAGGGATGAAAACGGTACGGGAAAATCCCATACTGTCCGGTCATATGAACAGATCGAATACCCTTTACTCGGGAAAAATGAAACAGGAAATTTTGGGAAAAATTCCGTAGAAGCGGAACGAATTCGATTGAACCGTTTTAACGACCGTTTTCATGGATCCCATATTTTAGCAGGAACGTTCCGTGGTATAATACTGTATTTGGGGTTACTGATCCCAACGACCCAGCAGCCCAGCGCTCAAGGCTCTGTGGTAGGTGCCCCCTTGACCCCTTCGGCCTTCCTAGGCCGCACTGCCACAGCCACCAACCCTGCCAGCTAGCCTGGCTGCGGCCAGCCGAAGCCTGGCCCACGTGGTGCAACTTGACGTGTTTGGTGTTGTGTTCCAGTAGAGCCGAGCCTACTCCAGATCGTGTTTGGTTTACTGGACAGAGAGATATGACCACCTTGCTCCTGCAATTTGGTAAGGTTACCCCCCAAAACTTCCCTTCCTCTTGTCGTTGGCATTTCATTGAGCACATGGCGGACAGGAACAAGAACACCTCTCGACGGCGAGGATGAGGCCGATTCCGGCTGGTTGGTGGCCGATGACGGCCATGGTGGTGCTGCGCGTCCATCAAGGGGCCTGCGCACATTCGTGGAGGGGCGTAGCTCCGCCCGCGACGCTTTGGGGCGGCGAGGCCACGGCAGCAGACGACGGCGGCTAAGATTGCTCCGGCGGCTGGGATTACAAGCGACGGTGCTGCGTGGGAAGCGACACGGTGAAGGAAGCGCGACATGTGGAAGGGGATGGCAAGGTTGGCTGGTGCGGACGCGGTGCGAGGAGAGGAACAACGACAGAAGGGCGTGCTCGGCCGACGGCCATGGTTGCTTTTCGCACGAGCAGCAGAGAGCGAGATGGAGAGAGCGAGAGTGGAATGAGGGAGACAGGGTTCGAGCCCGTGACCGCGGCCGGCTAGGCGCGGGCACCACGTCGACGCGGACGGCTGTAAGGTCCTAGATGGCTAGAGGGGGGGGTGAATAGCCTATAAAAATTCTACAAGCACCACTAAGCAAACTTGTTAGAATAACAAACGGCGTAAAGCGAGTTTTGCTTAGCCAAAGGTTGTGATGCAAGCCTCCTATCCACAAGTCTAGTAGATTATGATCTCTAGTTCACACAAGAGCTATGTCACTAATTTTACACTAGAGAACAAGCTAACAACACTACTAGCCAAGTTACTACTAGAGCAACACAAGATAAACTAGTAAAGATAAGTGCAAGAGATAGGATTGTGAATCTTATACCGACGGTGGAGTGAAGATGTTGCCAATCACCAAGATGATATACAATCAATTAATATTGACAACAACACAAAATGTAGACCAATCACCGGGAGACAAGAGACACAATATTTTTGTTCACCCGGTGTTCACTTGTGCACCGACAAGCTACGTCACCGGTTGTGTCGACCAACACTTAGATGGTTCCTCGGTGTGACCCTCAAGTCACTTGCCCCTCAAGGCACGCCCCGCAAGGCACCGCAAGACTCCACTCTCAAGTGAGGTAACTCAATGACACGCGCAATCCAATAGAGTTGCTTTTGGCGTCCCGCCGAGGAAAGCACAAGAACCTCTCACAAACAACCGGAGGTGGCCAAGAACAATCACCTTCTCTTGCCAACGCCTCCAACAATCTCCAAGCCGGCTAGGAGCGGTACTCTCCAAGAGTAACAAGAAATCCACCGGCTAAACCACCCACAAGTGCCACTAGATGCCCTCAAGCTATGCAATGCACTTTGGGATCACTCAATCTCACTTTTGATTTGCAATCAAGCAAGAGAGATGAGTGGGAGGAGTAGCTCTAGCTCAAAGGATGCACAAGAGTGTTAGAAATGCCAAGAGACCTCCCTAAGGGCCGGCCAACGAGTATTTATAAGCACCCCAAACAAATAGAGCCGTTGCAACTCCACTGACCGTTTTTTTCGGGACGACCGGACGCGCCGGTCGAAACTGACCGGACGCGCTCAGCCGCGTCCGATGCTCCAACGGTCACTGACCCCAACGGTCAAAACAACGACCGGACGCGCTTCTCAAAACGACCGGACGCGCCGGTCCCGATGACCGGACGCGCTGGTCCAACTGACCGGACGCGCTGGTCGCTCAACGGCTATCTGCGAAACAAGGACCGGACGCGCTGGTCCAAACGACCGGACGCGCCGGGAACGACCGGACGCGCTGGTCCCGTGAAGGACCGGACGCGCTGGTCGTCTGAGCAGCGCTCAACGAAACAAGGACCGGACGCGCTGAAGAACATGACCGGACGCGACAGTGACAGCGTCCGGTGAGAGTCCAGTAAGCTCCCTGAACCACCGGACGCGTCCGATCATCAGTGACCGGACGCGCCTCGCGTCCGATCATCAAACTGAAATACGCGCAGACACCGAACACTCACCGGACGCGTCCGGTCATTCCATGACCGCGTCCGGTGCAGCGTCCGGTGCAGCGTCCGGTCACCTCTGTGACCTCCGTTCGCCTCCGTTTCTTTTCCGAACTTCCGGCGTAGTGTAAAAAAGGTATTTCACTTCTCCGAAATCGCCTGAATCCCGCGCTCGCACGCTCGGCGGGAGGGAGAGAGGAACCCAAACCCCTCTCTACCCGCAAACCACAGCGTGACCAACGCCACCTTTGCAAATGTGCCAACACCATCAAGTGTACATCTCCATGTGCTTGTGTGTTAGCTTTTCCTCAATCATTTTCAAAGGTTTTCCAATTAGCTCACTAGGCCCTACATGCAATGCACTTCATGAATTCACCTAGTGGCACCCGTGCATCGAATAACTGATAAGACTTCCCCTCTTAATAGTTCGGCTATCGATCCTAAACCACTCACACCCTCTATGGTGTCTTGAGTGTAAAACAAAATGGCCCTATGGTTATACCTTTGCCTTGAGCCCATTTTGTTTCTCCAAATGATATGATCCACTTTATATCATCACATGACCGTCTCGATCCATCGACCTTGACTTCACTTGCTCTTCACCGTTGCATCAGTCCGTCGGCGCTAAGTCTTGCTCAAGCTTCACCATCGCGTGGTCCTTCGCTTCGAAGCCTCGACTTGCCCTTCACCTTCACAACCGGTCCATCGAGCCAAGCCTCATCTTGGTCTTCATCATCTTGGTCACATGAGTCAATGTCATGTCTCATATGCAATGACCACCTTTATCTAAATCATCCACTTAGATACAAAGGTTAGTCCTAGGTTTCATCAATTAACCAAAACCAAACTAGGGACTTTCAATCTCCCCCTTTTTGGTAATTGATGACAACCCTCACAAAGATGATTTTGATAATAAAAGTTTTGAACTTGTCATGCTTGTCCAATCATTTTGCTCATAAGTAAAGTTTGGACAATTATCACAAGCTCGGTTTTGGTAGCATTAGCTCCCCCTACATATGTGCATAGAGTTTGGATTGAAAGCTTTGCACATATGCATGGATAGAAGTGTTGGGAGAGTAATTCTACCAATATGATGCTATGGTGTAAGAAATGGACCTTTGAAGCGTGATACCAATCGGAGTTGCCTTTTACACCATCCTTAGCATCATGAAGTAACTAGACATCCATCAAAACTCAAGAACCCCGTGAGATCAACATTATATGAAAAGGTTCTTGGACCACTTGTAAGGCTAACCACTTGTAAAGCTTTAGGCAAGTCTAGATACCACATGTAAACTATTCCTATGCATGCTAGTAGATCATTTCATCATCCAATTTCTATACTAGCATTGCACCACACAAGCATGTATATTGAATTTAAATACATGTGCAATAAGCAAGTCATATGATAATGCACAAACAAATGCAACAACTTTGTTTATGAGCTTGCTCCCCCTACTTGTGTGCATCAACAAATTTTATTTACCCCTTTATCAAGTTGAATCATCTTTTTCTCTCCCCCTTTGTCAACAACTTACCCAAAAATGGGATCAAATTGTGGAGAGAAGGAAAAGTGTTTGATGGAGTAGATTGAAATCAATTCGATACCACATGTAAGGTTAAAAAATTTATTAAATTTGGTTTAACCTAGAATACTTGCCAAAGATATTTAATTCGATTTGAACCAAAGACAAGCTTCTTCACTCCTCAAAATCAGGGTTATCTTGCCTATGTTGAATTAAACACTTATAGCAAATCTTCTAGATTCAACACTAGGTTTACAAGCTCACAAACATATCATATGCCACCACTAGAAAAAAAAAACATAGAAGCAATAGTGGTAACATATATCCATCAAATTCATTTGATTTAGCATGAATGCTTATGCGTACCACTTATTATGTCTACATGCTCTATCAAGTCCTTAGCATAGGATGAAAGACATGTCAATCAATTTTACCTTGCAATGTCGAAGGAGAGGCATGTCAATAAGTGGGTGGGGTGCATTCAACTCATGTTTGAGAAATCAAGAATGTTCAATTCATTCCTTAGCTTGCAAAACCTCTTTTCATCAAGTGGCTTAGTGAGAATATCGGCAAGTTGATCATCGGTGCCAACACTTTCAATGGCAATATCTCCCTTTTGTTGATGATCTCTAATGAAATGGTGTCTTATGTCAATATGCTTTGTTCTTCCATGTTGTACCGGGTTTTGTATCATCTTGATTGCACTCTCATTATCACATAGCAACGGCACATTCTTGAAGTTGAGGCCATAATCCTTCAAAGTTGATTTCATCCATAGCAATTGTGCACAACAACTCCCCGCACTCACATATTCGGCTTCGGCGGTAGAGATTGCCACACTATTTTGTTTCTTTGAGGACCATGACACAAGTGATCTTCCAAGTAATTGACATGTGCCACTTGTGCTCTTTCTATTGATCTTGCAACCCCCATAGTCGGAGTCCGAATATCCAATCAATTCAAACTTTGACCCCTTGGGATACCATAGTCCAACATCTCTTGTTTGCTTCAAGTACCTCAATATTCTCTTTGCGGCCGTGAGATGACTTTCTCTAGGTGAGGCTTGATATCTAGCACACATGCAAACACTAAACATGACATCCGGCCTTGATGCGGTGACATAGAGTAGACTTCCAATCAAAGACCGATATTCCTTTTGATTCACCATTTTGCCATCAAGATCACTATCCAAATTTCCATTTGTACCCATTGGAGTTGAAATTGGTTTTGCATCTTGCATTCCAAATTTCTTCAACATGTCCCTTATGTATTTCCCTTGACTCACAAATGTTCCATTCTTCAATTGCTTGACTTGGAGACCAAGGAAGTAGCTAAGTTCACCAATCATAGACATTTCAAACTCTTTGGCCATCATAGCACCAAATTCTTCACAATAAGCTTGATCGGTTGATCCAAAGATGATGTCATCAACATATATTTGCACTATGAATAGATCATTTCCAATCTTCTTGGTGAATAGAGTAGTATCAACCTTGCCCATTTTGAATCCCTTAGAGAGAAGGAAATCCCTTAGCCTCTCATACCATGCTCTAGGTGCTTGCTTTAAGCCATATAAAGCCTTCTTCAACTTGTAGACATGGTTGGGTTTCTTGTCATCTTCAAATCCGGGCGGTTGCTCAACAAATACTAACTCATTGATGATCCCATTGAGAAATGCACTTTTGACATCCATTTGATATAGTTTGATATTGTGTGCACAGGCATAAGCCAATAGAATCCTTATTGCCTCCAATCTTGCCACGGGAGCATATGTTTCATCATAGTCAAGACCTTCAACTTGAGTGTAACCTTGAGCAACTAGTCTTGCTTTGTTTCTCACTACAATGCCATCTTGATCTTGCTTGTTTTTAAACACCCACTTGGTTCCGATCACATTGTAGTCATTTGGCCTTTCTACCAATTCCCAAACATCATTTCTTGTGAAATTGTTTAGTTCTTCTTGCATAGCCATAATCCAATCGGCATCCCTCAAAGCTTCTTCTATCTTCTTTGGTTCTATGGTTGACACAAATGATGCATGCTCACAAAACATAGTCAATCTTGATCTTGTTTGCACACCACTTCTAATATCACCAATAATACTATTAATGGGGTGATCTCTTGCAACATGTTGTGGTTGGAGTACTTGCACTTGATTGCTTGAGCTTGGTTGATCACTTGATGTATCTTGATGAGATGAACTAGCACCTTGATCTTGCACTTGAGAGTCACTAGCTAGCTTGAATGGAGAATTGAGCACTTGGTCTTTATCATCATCTTGAATATCAATAACTTGCTTTGCTCTAATGTCCCCAATGTCCATGTTCTTCATTGCTTCCACCAATAGAGTTCCACTAACATCATCTAGATTCTCTTCTTCATCCTGTGACCCATTGGTTTCATCAAATTGCACATCATGGACTTCTTCTAGAATCCCACTTGAGTTGTTCCAAACTCTATAAGCTTTGCTTGTAGTTGAATAACCAAGTAGGAACCCCTCATCACATCTTTTGTCAAACTTCCCCAATCTAGTGCCCTTCTTCAAGATATAGCATTTGCAACCAAACACCCTAAAGTAAGAAATATTGGGCTTTCTTCCATGAAGTAACTCATATGGGGTCTTCTCTAGCAATGGATGACAATATAGTCTATTGATATAGTAGCTAGCGGTATTGATTGCTTCATCCCAAAATGATTGACTCACATTGTACTCATGAAGCATTGATCTAGCCATATCAAGCAATGTTCTATTCTTCCTCTCAACTAGGCCATTTGATTGTGGAGTGTACTTGGCCGAGAATTGATGTCCAATACCATAATGATCACAAAGTTCTTCAATTCTTGTATTCTTGAACTCACTTCCATTGTCACTTCTCACTTTCTTGATTCTAATCTCAAACTCATTGTGAACTCTAGTGAGAAATGTCTTGAAGGTGTCAAACACTTCACTTTTGTCACTAAGAAAGAATACCCATGTGAATCTTGTGAAGTCATCCACTATAACAAAGCCATACTTGTTACCGCCTATGCTTGTATATGTTGTTGGTCCAAATAGATCCATGTGCATCAACTCAAATGCTTTGCATGTGCTCATTGTGCTCTTCTTTGGATGTGAGCTTCCAACTTGCTTCCCGGCTTGACATGCACTACAAAGCTTATTCTTCTCAAATTCAACATCTTTCAAACCATTGACAAGATTGTGAGTTGTAAGCTTCTTCAATTGTTTCATGCCAACATGACCAAGCCTTCTATGCCAAAGCCAACCCATACTTGATTTGGAGACTAAGCAAGTTGTCAAAGAAGTTTCTCTAGCATTGAAGTCAACTAGGTAGAGATTCTCATATCTAAAGCCCTTGAATGCCACATTTGAACCATCCACACTAATAACTTCCACATCATCAACCCCAAAGATGCATTTGTAGCCTAGATCACATATTTGTGCCACGGATAGAAGATTGAAATCCAAACTTTCAACTAGCAACACATTTGAGATACTCATGTCATTTGATATTGCAATCTTGCCCAAGCCAATAACCTTGCCTTTCTTGTTATTGCCAAATGTGATAGAATCAACACCACTATTATTGTCATTGATTGAGTCAAACATTCTTGATGTACCGGTCATGTGTTGAGTGCACCCACTATCAATAATCCAATGCCTTCCTCCGGCTTTGTAATTGACCTACAAGCAAATCAATGAAGCTTAGGTACCCATTTTTGCTTGGGTCCTTGTAGGTTAGTAACTAAGCTCTTTGGTACCCAAATAGCCTTCTTCTTTGGGCCCACAATTGGTGTACCAACAAACTTAGCTTGCACACCCTTCACACCCTTGGTAAGCACATAGCAAGAATCAAAAGGTATAGCATTAACGAATTTCTTGCTTTGGTTCTTTTTATTGCAATTTTGCTCTAGGTGCCCAACTTGCTTGCATCTATTGCAAAACCGACCATTGCTCTTCACAAAGCTAGGCTTTGGAGTTGCAAAGGCCGACTTGCCTTTCTTGGGGGTATAGCCCAATCCCTCTTTGTTAAGAGAGAACCTTTGGCTACCCAAGCACTTAAGCAAGCGGGCCTCACCACCATAGGCCTTGCCTAGGGCGTGAGTGAGCTCATCCACCTCTCTCTTGAGAGTCTTATTCTCAACCATTAGTGAGGCATCACAAGTGAAACCATCACTAGTAGTAGAGGTAGAGTTGGTGGTGGTGGATGAAGAGCTACAAGAAGGGTTAGTATTTGACATGATGATAGGTTCATTAAAGGATTCATCAAATATATCACATGTAACACCTATATCACATGATACAACAACCTCCTTTTCTTGTTGCTCAAGTAGCAATGAGTGAGCCTTTTCAAGCTTGGAATGAGCCTTACCAAGATCCTCATGGTCTTCCACTAGACTCTCATGAGTGGTCTTAAGCTCACCAAGAACTTTCTCAAGTATTGCTACTTTTATTGAAAGCTTCTTGCACTCCTTGTTCTTGGCAATAGCTATGTCTCTAGTTTGTTGCAACAAGTCATATAGTTGTTCTTTAGTTGGTTCATCATCATCATCATTTTCATTATCATATTTATCATTATCACTATCATGAACATATTCCATTTCACTTTCATCATCACTTTCATCATATAATACCTTAGCTTCTTTGGCCATGAAGCATGAAGAGGATGAATCAAATAGTAAAGGCTTCTTGTTAATAGCAATGGAAGCAAAAGCCTTGTTGGATGATTCTTCTTCTTCTTCTTCATCATCACTTTCCCAAGTGGCCACATAGACTCCATTCTTGCCTTTCTTGAATGTTATCTTGGCTTCTTTCTTTTTCTTCTCAAACTTGCCCCTCTTGTTGGTCTTCTTCTTATCATAGGGACATTCGGCTTGAAGATGTTCGGTGCTATCACAATTGAAGCACCTCCTTTGTTGCTCATTGCTCTTGAAGTTGTCATTTCTCTTTTTGAAGCCTCTTCTCTTAATGAACATGTGACCCATTTTCTTGACTACAAAAGCAAATGCCTCATCATCAATTTCATAATCTTCATCTTCACTATTGTCTTCTTCTTCAATGATGGTAGCTTTGCCCTTGGAGGAGATGGCCTTGAACGCCACGGTCTTCTTCTTCTTTTCATCTTCCACCTTCTCCTTGTCATCAACATCTTGATCATATTTATCATAGGTTAATACTTCACCAAGCAAATCATTAGGCTTCATTGCTTCAAGCCCATCTCTTTGCAACATCATGATCAACATTTTGAATCTTCTAGGTAAGCTCAATAAGAACTTGTGACAAAAATCTTGATCTTGAGTCTTGTGTCCTAAGCTCTTGAGATCATTGACTATCACTTGCAATCTATGAAACATTTCAATGATTGTTTCATCATCCTTTTTCTTGAAGTTCTCAAACTCACTCTTGAGCCCATATAGCTTGGCACTCTTCACAACCTTAGTGCCTTCATATGTCTCACTCAACCTTGTCCATACTTCACTAGCCAATTCCAAATCTTTGATGCCCTCAAACACTTTTGTGTCAATACCATTATAGAGTGTATTGAGAGCCATTCTATTGCATGTTCTATTTGCTCTATCTTCATCGGTGAGATGATTGGGATCAATGATAGCAAAATCATTCTCGGTGACTTGCAATACTCTCTCATGAATAGAACCAAGGTACATTGTCATCTTTCTCTTCCAATGAGCAAAAGAACTAACACCATCAAAGAACGGTGGCTTGCCCCCAACATGATTGAACACAATTTGAGTCATTTTTCACACCGAAGGATGTTAAGCCTTGATTAAATCGGTGACCACGGCTCCGATACCACTTGTAAGGTCCTAGATGGCTAGAGGGGGGGGTGAATAGCCTATAAAAATTCTACAAGCACCACTAAGCAAACTTGTTAGAATAACAAACGGCGTAAAGCGAGTTTTGCTTAGCCAAAGGTTGTGATGCAAGCCTCCTATCCACAAGTCTAGTAGATTATGATCTCTAGTTCACACAAGAGCTATGTCACTAATTTTACACTAGAGAACAAGCTAACAACACTACTAGCCAAGTTACTACTAGAGCAACACAAGATAAACTAGTAAAGATAAGTGCAAGAGATAGGATTGTGAATCTTATACCGACGGTGGAGTGAAGATGTTGCCAATCACCAAGATGATATACAATCAATTAATATTAACAACAACACAAAATGTAGACCAATCACCGGGAGACAAGAGACACAATATTTTTGTTCACCCGGTGTTCACTTGTGCACCGACAAGCTACGTCACCGGTTGTGTCGACCAACACTTAGATGGTTCCTCGGTGTGACCCTCAAGTCACTTGCCCCTCAAGGCACGCCCCGCAAGGCACCGCAAGACTCCACTCTCAAGTGAGGTAACTCAATGACACGCGCAATCCAATAGAGTTGCTTTTGGCGTCCCGCCGAGGAAAGCACAAGAACCTCTCACAAACAACCGGAGGTGGCCAAGAACAATCACCTTCTCTTGCCAACGCCTCCAACAATCTCCAAGCCGGCTAGGAGCGGTACTCTCCAAGAGTAACAAGAAATCCACCGGCTAAACCACCCACAAGTGCCACTAGATGCCCTCAAGCTATGCAATGCACTTTGGGATCACTCAATCTCACTTTTGATTTGCAATCAAGCAAGAGAGATGAGTGGGAGGAGTAGCTCTAGCTCAAAGGATGCACAAGAGTGTTAGAAATGCCAAGAGACCTCCCTAAGGGCCGGCCAACGAGTATTTATAAGCACCCCAAACAAATAGAGCCGTTGCAACTCCACTGACCGTTTTTTTCGGGACGACCGGACGCGCCGGTCGAAACTGACCGGACGCGCTCAGCCGCGTCCGATGCTCCAACGGTCACTGACCCCAACGGTCAAAACAACGACCGGACGCGCTTCTCAAAACGACCGGACGCGCCGGTCCCGATGACCGGACGCGCTGGTCCAACTGACCGGACGCGCTGGTCGCTCAACGGCTATCTGCGAAACAAGGACCGGACGCGCTGGTCCAAACGACCGGACGCGCCGGGAACGACCGGACGCGTTGGTCCCGTGAAGGACCGGACGCGCTGGTCGTCTGAGCAGCGCTCAACGAAACAAGGACCGGACGCGCTGAAGAACATGACCGGACGCGACAGTGACAGCGTCCGGTGAGAGTCCAGTAAGCTCCCTGAACCACCGGACGCGTCCGATCATCAGTGACCGGACGCGCCTCGCGTCCGATCATCAAACTGAAATACGCGCAGACACCGAACACTCACCGGACGCGTCCGGTCATTCCATGACCGCGTCCGGTGCAGCGTCTGGTGCAGCGTCCGGTCACCTCTGTGACCTCCGTTCGCCTCCGTTTCTTTTCCGAACTTCCGGCGTAGTGTAAAAAAGGTATTTCACTTCTCCGAAATCGCCTGAATCCCGCGCTCGCACGCTCGGCGGGAGGGAGAGAGGAACCCAAACCCCTCTCTACCCGCAAACCACAGCGTGACCAACGCCACCTTTGCAAATGTGCCAACACCATCAAGTGTACATCTCCATGTGCTTGTGTGTTAGCTTTTCCTCAATCATTTTCAAAGGTTTTCCAATTAGCTCACTAGGCCCTACATGCAATGCACTTCATGAATTCACCTAGTGGCACCCGTGCATCGAATAACCGATAAGACTTCCCCTCTTAATAGTTCGGCTATCGATCCTAAACCACTCACACCCTCTATGGTGTCTTGAGTGTAAAACAAAATGGCCCTATGGTTATACCTTTGCCTTGAGCCCATTTTGTTTCTCCAAATGATATGATCCACTTTATATCATCACATGACCGTCTCGATCCATCGACCTTGACTTCACTTGCTCTTCACCGTTGCATCAGTCCGTCGGCGCTAAGTCTTGCTCAAGCTTCACCATCGCGTGGTCCTTCGCTTCGAAGCCTCGACTTGCCCTTCACCTTCACAACCGGTCCATCGAGCCAAGCCTCATCTTGGTCTTCATCATCTTGGTCACATGAGTCAATGTCATGTCTCATATGCAATGACCACCTTTATCTAAATCATCCACTTAGATACAAAGGTTAGTCCTAGGTTTCATCAATTAACCAAAACCAAACTAGGGACTTTCAACGGCTCAGCGTGCACGGCGACGGCGCGAGCAAGCTCCGGCGCCCAGCCATGGCGGCGCGGCGCAACCTCCGAAGCCCGGCCACGGCGCGGGGTGGGCGGCATAGCGTGGGCGAGCTCCAGCCATGGCTCGGGGTGGTGCGGCACAGCGTGTGGGGAGCTCCGACCATGACGTCGGGCGGCGCAGCATGCGTCGGCCGTGGAGCCTGGGAGCGCCAACGCCGAGCTTGGGAGTGCCGACGCCGTCACCTAGGAGCCGTCGCTCGGTGCCACTGGTGGACGTAGAGAGGCAGCAGGGTCCTCGCCGTCGTCCTCCGCTGCCGCAGCGGCGACCACGGCGCCCACGCTCCTTAGGAACTGGTGAGCAGCAAGGACGTGGCCATGGCGATTGGGGTTGCAGCGGCGGCAGCCGCACACGTGCCCGCACCGGCTTGGCTGCAGTGGTGGCGAGCACGAATAGCGTGCAGAGGCGTGCCCAACTACGGGAGGTGACTAGGTGACTTGAGCGCATGCTCCAACGCTCAATCGAGGCGGGCCTTTAGAAAACGGACCTTCATCTTGTTTCTTGGGAGCCAAGAGAGAAGACGATTTGCATGAGGACGACCAGGCTCGCTGGTGGGCCCAAGCTACTAAACACAGGCAGTTGCACGTCGGGGGTGCAGCCGGGCCGACGGGCTGCCATTCCAAACACGCCCCAGGTGTCTAGCCCCAGGTCCCCAGTTCGCCTCGTTGGATTTGGTCCGTTGGAGCTCGCCCCTTGCCCCCAAATCCTGATAGCGACTGGTGGCCCACCCGACGGCCTCGGCGGCTACCGCGCCAGCCGCCAGCGCCCGATGTGTGATTATGAGGTATTTGGTTCACCCAGCTAAAGTTTAGTCCTTATCACATCGAATGTTTAGACACATACATGGAGTATTAAATATAGATTATTTATATGAAACTAAATACACAGATTGAGACTATTTTGTGAGATGATTTTTTTAAGCCTAATTAGTCCATGATTTGACAATATAGTGCTACAGTAACATGTGCTAATGACGGATTAATTAATCTTAATAAATTCGTCTCCTGTTTTACTGACAGAATCTGTAATTTATTTTTTATTAATATCCAAACACACTATGTAACACCCCATGTAATATCCGATGTGACACCATCTAACCTTTAACTTGCCCCTGCATCTGAACACACCCTTATTTCTCGTCCGCTACGTATCTACAGGTTCGATACGGCCCAACCAGCCCAGTCCGCTACGTATCTACAGGTTCGATACGGCCCAACCAGCCCAACAAGGTGCAGGCTCCAGTAACATGCCCACCTCCGCCTCGACCCGAGTCCTGACCCGAGCCCCTCCCGTTCCTCACTCGCGCCGCCTCCCGCACTCGCGCAGGGCGCAGGCAAAGCGCCGCCGCCGCTCAGCGCCGAGAGGAGCAGCGCTACCCGAAGCCTCAATGTGTGATTAATTTATTTCTCGTCCTTGCCACACGAAGCCTCAATGGGTGGATGCTGACCGTGCTGACCCTTTCACGCGCGTGCCGCCTGCTTCGCGTCTTCTCTCATCTCGAAGCTAGGGTTTTGCCCGCCGCCGCCATCCGATTCTCATCGTCATCGTCCCCATCCTCATCTTCCCCAGCCGCAGCCGCAGCCGCCGCCCCGCCTCCGATGGCGCCGGCGTGGTCGGCCCTGCGGGTCCGCGAGCAGTTCATCAGCTTCTTCGAGTCCAAGGCACACACGAGGTGGCCGTCGAGTCCCGTGGTCCCCGTCGACGACCCCACGCTGCTGTTCGCCAACGCTGGGATGAACCAGTACAAGCCGGTCTTCCTCGGCACGGCGGCGCCGGACTCGCCGCTCGGCCGCCTGCGCCGCGCCTGTAACACCCAAAAGTGCATCCGCGCCGGCGGGAAGCACAACGACCTCGACGACGTGGGCAAGGACACCTACCACCATACCTTCTTCGAGATGCTCGGGAACTGGTCCTTCGGGGACTACTTCAAGGAGGAGGCCATCGGATGGGCCTGGGAGCTTCTCACCCAGGTACGTACTCCTTTGCTGCCCAATTCATTCTAATTGAGGGTTGATTGCTTCGAGGCTAGCGAGTTGGATTTCCATGAGATTGTTCGAGGCTGCAGATAGATTTAGCAGGGAGCAGCTTATGGTAAGGAAAGTTGGGGCCATTGCACGAAACACGGGTTTTAGTCGTATTTCAGGGTTTCAATGTTTTGGTAGACACAAGATGATTAAAATGGGTTTTTGATTTGTGTGGTGGTCAGGTATTCCAATGATCAGATGCACTTTTCTGGACTTTTATATGATTATTATATAAGAAATATAACAAGATGGGCTTTTTTTTTGTTATACATGTACTGATTTGGAAGTTTTTGTGATAGATGAATTGGTTGTTTAGAGCTGAAATTTGCACAAATTCGTAAGAAGCATACTTTTTTTCGCTGATTCTGAGCTTAGCTACCTCTCTTTAAATTTGAGGAAATATGCTCTGTTTTTGTCTGCGTGTAATGGTTTCAGTGGTGGTGTTTCTGAGCTGACTGTGATGATCAAATTGCACTTTGAATGATTATAGTCCGTTATAAATAGGTAATCACTGGAGTGAGTACTATGGTCTCATTGAAATAGTATAGCCTTTGGTAGCAAATAAACCGGAATTTGAATGATGGGAGATTTGTATATGTAATCCCTCCGTTCCAATTTATAGGTCGTTTTGGCTTTTCTAGAGACACTACTTTTACTATGTATCCAGACATATCGTATATCTAGGTGCATAGCAAAAGCTATGTACCTGGAAAACCCAAAACGACCTATAATTTAGGACAGAGGGTGGTACAAATTAAAATAGGACTGCATCAGGGGTCATGTGGTGGGCCTTGGAAAAGCACAAAGTCCCAACTAAGTACGTTACCCTCATCAAGGATATGTACAGGGATGTGGTGACGTTTGTCCGAACATGTGATGGCGACACCAGTGACTTTCCAATTAAAATAGGACTGCATCAGGGGTCAGCTTTGAGCCCTTATTTATTTGCTTTGGTGATGGATGAGGTCACAAGGGACATACAAGGTGATATCCCTTGGTGTATGCTCTTTGCTGATGATGTGGTGCTAGTTGACGACAGTAGGGCGGGGGTTAATAGGAAGTTAGAACTATGGAGGCACACGTTAGAGTCGAAAGGGTTCAGACTTAGTAGGACTAAGACCGAGTACATGAGGTGCGATTTCAGCACGACTAGGCACGAGGAGGGAGACGTTAGCCTCGATGGGCAAGTGGTGGCCAAGAAGGATACTTTTCGGTATTTAGGGTCGATGCTACAAAAGGATGGAGACATTGATGAAGATGTTAGGCATAGAATTTTAGCCGGCTGGTTGAAATGGCGTCAAGCTTCTAGCGTTCTCTGTGACAAAAGGGTGCCTCAGAAGCTGAAAGGTAAGTTCTATAGGACGGCGATTCGTCTGGCGATGTTATATGGTGCTGAGTGTTGGCCTACAAAAAGGCGACATGTCCAGCAATTGAGTGTAGCGGAGATGCGTATGTTGCGTTGGTGTTGTGGGCACACAAGGAGGGATAGAGTACGGAACGACGATATTCGGGATAGGGTTGGGGTGGCACCAATTGAGGAGAAATTGATTCAACATCGGTTGAGATGGTTTGGACATGTCCAACGGAGGCCTCCTGAGGCGCCGGTGCGTAGTGGAGTTCTAAAGCGGGCCGATAATGTAAAGAGCGGTAGAGGTCGACCTAAACTAACTTGGGACGAGTCCGTTAAGAGAGATCTTAAGGAGTGGAATATCCCCAAGGATTTAGCTATGGACAGGAGCGCTTGGAGATTAGCAATCAACGTGCCTGAACCGTGACCTCTTTTGTCTTGTGCCCTTTATGTCCCTTTATGTGTCTCCCTGTTTCTCGTCTCTTTTGGGTTTCATCTCTAGCCCACCCCAACTTGCTTGGGACAAAAGGCTATGTTGTTGTTGTTGGTGGTACAAATTACCAACTGGTTTATGACCTACTGATTGCTATGTCATGTATTCACAGGTATATAAATTGCCCACTGATAGAATTTATGCCACATACTTTGGTGGTGATGAGAAATCTGGTCTTGCTGCTGATACTGAATCGAAGAACATTTGGTTGAAATATCTACCGAAAGAAAAGGTTCTGCCTTTTGGCTGCAAGGTATAGTGCATGTATTTATTGGTCAAAGCTAATGGCATTGTAGGCCTACCTTCTTTTATGCTCTTTCCTGATGCTACTATTGGGTTTCATCTCTAGCCTAGCCCAATGTGCTTGGGACAAAAATGTTTTGTTGTTACTAGTCTTAATATTCTTTTTATTTTCTATTTGATTCATAACAAACAATTGAAATGCATTGCTTGAACAGGACAACTTTTGGGAGATGGGTGACACTGGTCCTTGTGGGCCATGCACTGAAATTCATTTTGATCGTATTGGCAACCGTGATGCTGCTTCGTTAGTTAACAATGATGATCCAACTTGTATCGAGATATGGAACCTTGTATTCATTCAGGTCAATATGTCATTCTTTTTTATCTTTTCTTTAAGTAGTTATTAATCCTAAGTGCCACATTTCATACTTGTTAATTCTTTCTATATACTGATGTTGTGGTTTCATTTTCAGTTCAATAGGGAGTCAGATGGCACATTGAGACTTTTGCCAGCAAAACATGTGGACACTGGGATGGGCTTTGAGCGTTTAACTTCTATCCTTCAGAATAAAATGAGCAATTATGATACAGATGTATTCATGCCAATATTTGATGCCATCCACCAAGTATGTTTGCCATCTGTGCGCATCATACCAAGTTACTTTATTTATGTTTATGCACAGGAGTGCATCTAGATATCGTATTCTATGGATATGCATTGATAATTTTGTACGAACATGTAAATGCAGTTGGCTGGCGATGGAATTCAGCCATACTCTGGTAAAGTAGGTTCTGATGATATTGGCAAAGTTGATATGGCTTACAGAGTAGTTGCTGACCACATAAGAACCCTTTCTTTCGCTATTGCTGATGGTTCTCAACCTGGTGTGTGAACTCATTCTTAACACTTTTCCTTTTATTATTTCAATTATGCTTCTAGGGCTTTGTTATCTATTGCAGAATGGTATTCCCCCCCTTAATATGACTTCATCTGTAGGTAATGAGGGAAGAGAGTATGTTCTGAGGCGCATACTTAGGCGAGCTGTTCACTTTGGTCATCAGAAATTGAAGGCCAAGCAAGGATTTTTTAGCTCGTAAGAAACAAGCCGTTGATTTGTGTAATATGCCATGCCTTTATCTAGAACAATATGTTTGCATAACTCTATTTGAACACGGAATGCTACAAATATATATGTTTATAAGAGGGATGGATGTTGCCATATGGTATGACGACAAGATACGCTTTGTGCTCATTGTACAATTGGTAAAGTTACTATGTTTATTGTGAAGTAAGGCACTCAAGTGAAAGTAAGATTTTGGATGTTTGTGCACAAAAGTTTTCTGCCTTGTTATACTTTTACTCTTGGTTCAGGGTATGCAATTTTTGCCAGTGTTGTTTATTTTAGGTACTGGTGTTGTATTTATTTTATTCTTGCTCTACTGGTTGGAATATATTTTCAGAGACTTAGTAATGCCTTTTGTTTTGCCAATCTTATTTGCCGTAACTTGATTATCAATGTATAAATTGATTAGCCCTCCACTTCGGTTTTGAAAACAACACTATTTCTTACTGGATGTTGTATTCTTGAGTATTAAGAAAGCTACCTTTTTTTATTTTATTGACTTTACACATGTTTAGTGTTGTATTATTGACCAATCAATTACTAAATATATTTTCTTATAGTTTTGCTTCTGTACTATGGACCAATTAATTACTAAATATATTCACCAGTTTTTATTCGGTGGTTGCTGTTTCTTGGGTGTACTGAGTACTGGCAACATATATTCTGTAAATGTTTACTATATTTGACATCAATATCAAATTGAGGTGAAATGAGGTTGAAGGTTGATGCATGAAAATTAATTCATGGATGGTAGATGTATAGGTTCCTTTTCTTTGTTGAAAAAAGATTTTCCCATATAAATCACTCACTGACTGCAGTGGGTTATATTTGTATTTTGAAAAATACAGTGCCGTAGCATTTGTGAGCTGTGATATGTGTCATGAAGGTGCAATAACATATAAGTTTAGTGATGTATGTTGAGTATTTTGAGTAGTCTAGGATTTGAGCATCAGTATTAAATATGTTAAGTATATTAGATATACATGTATGGACATAAAATAGCTAATGCATCACTATGTATTGTATATATATTACTTTGTAATGCTACTAAACCTGGGAATGGATCTGTCTCTAATAAAATATCCAATCAACAGCTCTGCTTTGATTTTTTTAATATTCATATCCCTTAGAGTGCTGACGTGATTTACTATTGAAATTATAATATTCTTGAACAGGCTTGTAAATGTTTTTGTCCAATTGATGGGTGATGTATTTCCTGAGTTAAAAGACAATGAAAAGAAGATCAAAGATATTATTAGAGATGAAGAAGAAAGCTTTGAGAACACTCTAGCAAAGGTAATATTAGTTTCCTAAAGTTTTTTTTCTGACTATAACATCCGTTTATTATTTCATTAGAGCATGAATCTTCTATTTCACTAGAAGCATGAATCTTCTATTGTAGGTTTTATTTTCTGGTATTGTTTGCCTCTGTTACCACTAGTGCTGCTGGTGTATTTTTCAGGGTTATGAAAAATTTAAGAAAGCTGCAGATGCTGTTAAGGATAATGGTGGAACTGTACTTAGTGGCCAGGCAAGTGATTTTGGTTTTTGAATTTCAATGCGTTATTTGTTTTTATTTTCATTCGAAGGTAAAAATGCTTTGTTTTCTGAGTTAGGTGGGTAGGGCACCTCTATTCTGTTGTACTGTTTGCAAGCTTCTTCCTTCTGTGTTTTTACAGCATGTAGTTGCCCATTGTTAGTCTGCTGTAGCAATAGTGGCCACTGAATAGCCCAAGACATCTAAATCAGTATTGTGGCATCATATTTAGTGCCTGTTTGTTTCAGCTGTAGATTGTGATGAAAAGCAGCTTCTAGATGGTGGAATTGCTAGATGTTACAGTGTAGGGTCTGGACTGTAATTTGGTATTGCAATCTGGGTGCTTGATTGGTTCTAGGGCTGTGAAAATTTGGCAATTGCAGGCTCAAAGCCTCAAACAGACAGGCCCTTAAGTATCACAGCTTGTGCTGTATGATCCCATGGGTCTCAGTGCAGCTTGCGGTAGTCCTTTTAATTAACTTTGTTAATTAATGCTTGAAAGTCCTTATGCGTGTTGGGGGCGGGGGGTGATGAAGGAGTTCCTTTCTTCTCATTGAGTCAGATGCAAATGTTTCTAGAACTGTCATGCATAGATCTTTTTCCATGGATGATCATCCAGTCTTATTTGTTAACCGCACATTGACAGCCCTGCCTGAACTATTTAAGGGTGTGATTTTCAGGGTGAATTCATTAGCCTGGCCTGAACACCCAACTATCCCAACCCAAATCTATGGCTTGTGGGTGCATGTCCATGCTGTTTGGTGCAAGGCAGCCTGTGGTGTGAGTAATAGCCATGTCGTAGGAGTTGGATGTGTCGAAGGGTGCAGGCCCTTTGTATTGTTGCCTTGGCCCAATTGATGGTGTTTCGTGTGGTTACCCCCTAGTTTGAACCTTCTTTTTTTTTCTTCTTTGGAATTTGGCTAGGTCAGCATAGGTTTCTTGTGTTGGCTAATAATGGTGGAATTTATAACCGTGACTAGTTATTTTTACAATG
The DNA here is from genome assembly GCA_038087645.1 of Saccharum hybrid cultivar R570. Lineage (NCBI taxonomy): Eukaryota > Viridiplantae > Streptophyta > Magnoliopsida > Poales > Poaceae > Saccharum > Saccharum hybrid cultivar. The sequence continues at coordinate 75,833 of JAQSUU010000653.1, read as the reverse complement.
TAACAACATTGCATAATTAGCATCAGTAAAAATCTATCAATCCAGAGTACATTATAAAAGATTTAGGTACGCATTCATCCAGATTACAACATAATTAGCATATTTGATTTATGGACCCATTAAACTTGTTGGGCCAAGCTTAGGCAGGGGGTGCTTCTTGCACCATTTAGGCCAGGCACATGCTTGTTTGGCAACTGAAAATTGTTGTGCTGCATGAGTGGACCTGGCTAGTGGCTAGGCATTCCTCCCTATGAAATGGTTCCTGAGTTTGGGTTGCCTTTACTTTTGATGTACTTAAATAATTCATTTATTCTTTCAGGACACATTTGTTCTTTGGGACACATATGGTTATCCAATTGATTTGACTGAGGTTAGTTTTACATTTGTTATTTATCTTTTAACCAGCTAATTTGCTAGAACATTTTTATGTTTATTATCATGTATTATTATTATTTCTTTGCGTAGGTCATGGCAATCGACTACGGGCTGACTGTTGATAAGGAGGGTTTTAATGCTTCTATGGAAGAAGCGAGGCAAAAAGCTAGAAATGCTCGTAACAAGGTTGTTTTTACGTTTCTACTAAGTGTAGAAGTTAATCCTAAGAGTCCCTTGTGGTGCCATTTGTTATCCCATTATTCTTGCTGTTTGTGTTTCTATATTTGCTGATAACATTGTCCAATATGTACATGTTACTGGTATTGAAATCTGTTGTCCATGTTTGTTCTTTGGTTATCTTTGAATTTCATGGTAACTGTTTCTCATCCCTTCAATTTTTACTATATATGTTTCTTTTTGCAGTCTGGAGGAAACTCTATTGCTATGGATGCGAATGCTACAGCGCATTTGCGCAAATTGGGGCTTGCTAGCACGGATGATAGCCCAAAGTTTATGTGGCCCAAGGTTAGTTATACCTTTTCTTATCTTACACATCTATACTTAGGTCCTGTTTGAATCCTAGGGGATTCTAGAATCCGGATTCTATAATCCAGATTTTGGATAATAAAATCTCTAGCCTGTGGGCACTGATCCAATGCCCAGGTGAGCAGCACCTGCTCCCCTTCCCTCTCCCTCTCCCCTGAACCAAGGAAGAAGAAGAGCAGCTCTTCTTCAGCACACACACACACTGCCATAGTTCTTACGGCGTAAAGGCGAGGCACGGCGATGGGGGAGCGCCTAGGCGCCCGCCTTGCCCGCCTAGGCGCCCATTCTGCAAGGCGATGGGGGGGCGCCTGGACGCCTAGGTGTCGCCTAGGCGACGCCTAGGCGACGCCATGAGAACTATGCACACTGCTCAGTTTCACAAGAGATGGTGGCAAGAGCTGCCTTTTCCATTGCATTGCTTCCTAATTTATACAAGCTAGCTACCAACTACATAGTACATGATGGCATGGCTGAGTACAGCCCCCCATCTCCTTAGTACATAAACTTAGATCAACCAAGGCATAGCTGTTGTACATCTACCTACTCCTAGTACATGGTATACATCACCTTCTACCAACTATGGATGATGCAATACTACCAACTATAATACTAGGGATGGCCTATTGCCATACTTCCTGCAGTGTCCAGGGCATAAACTATAGTACATAAACTATAGTACATAAACTATAGTACTCTCATAAACTATAGTACTTCCTGTAGTGTCCAGGGCATAAACTATAGTACATAAACTATAGTACTTCCTGCAGTGTCCAGGGCATAAACTATAGTACATAAACTATAGTACTCTCATCGAGAGAGGATGACAATAGGAGTTGGGGCAATTTTCTGGTTTATTTCTCTCACAAACTCATACAATGCCATACCAACCTGAGGGGTTGGGGTTACATATTTATGGGCTGCTAGCCAGCCAAGCATATGCCAATATGCTAGTCTAAGATGCTAGTCTAAGATGCTAAAGTGCTGTCCTAGCTAAGATGCTGTTCTCTAGTCTAAGATGCTGTCCTCTAGTCTAAGATGCTGTCCTAAAAACAGAAAAACAGCCACAAGGACCATGTGAGCAGCACAGCCTCACAAAGACCAACCACACATGAGACTTATCCATCATTCTCCCCCTAAGTCTTGTGCGTCGTTTTGTGGGAGAGTTGAACCATCCCGGTCCTGGAGCAGAGCTCAAGGAACTTGATCCTCCCAAGGGGCTTGGTGAGCAGGTCCGCAAGCTGGTCCTTGGTGTTGATGTAGCTCGCCTTGATGCTTCCTTCCTCCAAACAGCCTCGGATGAAGTGGTACCTCACCCGGATGTGCTTGCTGCGTTCGTGGAACACGGGGTTCTTTGCTAGGGCCAGAGCGGACTTGCTGTCCACCCTGAGCTCCACCGCTCTAGTGTCTCTGCCAAGGAGATCACCAAGCAGTCGAGCGAGCCAGAGCGCCTGAGTCGAAGCGGTGGAGGCCGCTATGTACTCGGCCTCGCAGTTGGACAGGGCCACCACCTGCTGCTTGACCGACTGCCAGCTAACGAGGCACTTGCCGAGGAAGAAGAGGATCCCGCTCGTGCTCTTGCTGGTGTCGATGTCGCCGGCGTGGTCGTTGTCGCTGTACCCGACGAAGTGTGCCGCCCCAGGGCACCTCGGGTAGTAGAGGTCGTGGTCGAGAGTCCCCGCAACGTAGCGGATGATCCTCTTCACAACCTGCTGGTGCTCCGTCGTCGGTCGCTACATGAACCGACTAACGTAGCCGACGGAGAATGCCAAGTCCGTCCGTGTGTGGGCGAGGTAGCGAAGGCTCCCCACAAGACGCCGGTACTGCGTAGCGTCCACCTCCTCCGTCGTGCTGTCGCGGCTCAGCTTCAGCCTCTCCTCCATCGGAGTGAGGGCTGGATTGCAGTCGGTGAGCCCAGCTAGCTCAACGATGCGCTTGGCGTAGGCGGTCTGTCGAAGCGTGATCCCGGAGTCATCCTGGTGCACCTCGATTCCCAGGTAGAAGGAGAGAGACCCCATATCACTCATCTGGAAGGTGGCCTTCATCTCTTCCTTGAATGCCGCCACCTCCGCATCCTTGGTGCCGGTGATCACCAAGTCGTCGACGTAGACGCCTACCAGCAGGGCCTTTCCTCCGCTGCCCCGCCGGTAGATTGCCGCCTCGTGTGGGCTTTTGCTCGAAGCCCATCCCCTTCAGCGTGGAATCCAGTTTGGCATTCCACGCCCTCGGTGCCTGCCGCAAGCCATAGAGGGCCTTGCGCAGGCGGAGCACCTTGCCCTCCTTACCGGGAATCGCAAATCCCGGCGGCTGATGCACATAGACCTCCTTCAAGTCGCCGTTAAGGAACACCGACTTGACATCCATGTGATGGACGCGCCAGCCCTCCTGGGCAGCTAGCGCAAGGAGTCGCACGGACTCCATCCGTGCAACGGGCGCGAAGGCGTCGTCAAAGTCGATTCCTTCTTGCTGGACGAAGCCGCGCGCCACCAGACGCGCCTTGTGTTTGATCACCTCTCCGGTCTTGTCCTTCTTGAGCTTGAAGACCCACTTGAGAGAGATGGCGTGGTGGCCGGCTGGAAGATCGGCCAGCTCCCACGTCTTGTTCCGCTCGACGGCGTCCATCTCCATCTGCATCGCGGCACGCCATGCCGCGTCCCTCTCCGCCTCGGCGAAGGAACGAGGCTCGCCATCGTCCTGTGCGAGGTGTAGCTCCGCCTCAAAGTCGTGCTGCGCCAGTCCAGGGACCGGCTGCTCGCCGAGGAGGTTGTCCACGGTACGGTAGCGCAGAGGCTCGCCGCCGTGGTAGGCGCCGATGCGATCCTCGTCGTTGGACAGCGGAGTGGCGAACTCCACTGTGCGCTGCTCGTCGTGGACCGAAGCTGCCGGTGCCGAGCCTGAAGGGGTAGGGTCCGGTGTAGGAGAGCGAGGCGTGGCCGGCGGTGCTGGTGGTGGACTCGCCGGAGCCTGTGGACTTGCCGGAGCTGGTGGTGGCGGTGGTGAAGGACTCGCCGGAGGTGGTGGCGAACGAGGTGGTGGGGTAGGCGAGCTCGGTGAGGACGAGCTGCTAGCTCCCCCCGCCTCTTGGAAGTGGACGTAGTCGACGACGAAATCACTGGTCGTTGGAGTCGAGCCGTCATCCACCATCTTGCCCACGTCCAGCTTAGCCCCTCGTCGAACACGACGTCACGCGTGATGCGCACGCGCCGTGTCGCAGGGTCGAGGACGCGGTAGGCCTTGGCGCCCTCCGCGTAGCCGATGAAGACCCCTGATGTCGGTGTTCGACCGAGGGGGGTCCTAAACCAACGAGTAAATGCCGCGTGACTCTTTCCTGGATGGTGATGCAAGGAGAACACACGGGGGTTTATCCTGGTTCGGGCAAAAGAAGGCCCTACGTCCAGCGGGGAAGAGAAGTTTGTATTTCCTTGCACCGAGGTGCTCGTGTAGGGGTTACAAGCAGGCGAGAGAGGGTGTCGAGCCCAAGTCTCAAAGAGAAAAAGGAGAAAGATGGTTGCTTCGCATTTTTTCCGTGACGCTTCGCCCCCCTATTCGTCGCCCTGGCCTGTCCTTTTATAGGGCGAGAGGAGGCCAAGTCGAGGGGAGCCTTGAGGCGATGCTTCGTCGATTCCTGTTGAGTTGACTGTAGCGACGTGGCTTCGGGATGGCCGGCCATCCCTGGGTACCCTGACGTGGTGCGGGACAAGAGGGTGAAATGACCCAGAGCGCCATGCCATACCGTCCTTCGAGCTAAGTCGAGCGTCGGGGCCGGGTCGAGGCCGGGTCGAGGTCGGATGGATAAGGCCGAATCCCTGGTATCGCGGGGGACGGACCTTGTCTTATCCTCCCTCGAGGGTGATTGATGGTGAATAGTGCGCGGTAAGGTGGATACAGTGACGACTTTCACCTCCCATCACGGGATGGGCGGTAAAACAGTGAGACTTGACGTGGGTATTGTTCCCGCGTTGACCCATGCCGTTGCCATGCCGGTCGGTGGTAGTAGGTAACCGCATTGAATGCTATGGCTTTTGTCCTGGGTAGGTAAAGAAAGGGTGTCGAGGAGCCGGGGCGCGGTCGAGGCGCCCCGTCGAGCGGGCCTCGTACGAGTCGGAGCCGGGGCGCGGTCGAGGCGCCCCGTCGAGCGGGCCTCGTACGAGTCGGAGCCGGGGCTCGGTCGAGGCGCCCCGTCGAGCGGGCCTCGTACGAGTCGGAGCCGGGGCGCGGTCGAGGCGCCCCGTCGAGCGGGCCTCGTACGAGTCGGAGCCGGGGCACGGTCGAGGCGCCCCGTTGAGCGGGCTATCTTTCATTGTGGTTTCGGTTAGGTTAGTGTTTTGGCGATAGGTGTGGGTACCCCCGTACTGTTGGCACCGACAGTAGCCCCCGAGCCTTTGGGTGAGTGTGTGATCACTCTCCCAGAGGTTGGTCAGAACTGGAGTCGTGGCATCGTGATTTTTTCCGGTGGGGGCGCGCGAGCGCACCCGCCGGGTGTAGCCCCCGAGGCCTCGGTGGAGTATGGAGACTCCTCCGAGGTCTTGTTCGCGTTTGATTGGGGGACATTTCGCTGCGGTCAAGCCCTCGAGCCTTGTGCGCGCGAGGTCGATCAGGGTCCCGGCCGTCTTTTGCTGTGCGACCCTCACGCTCCTTTTTCGAAAAAAGGAGGAGGGGTGGAGAATGTCGTACTACCCTCGTTTGGGCCCGAGTTACGACGATCTCCGGTGAGCTGCTAGCGGGGGAATTCGAGTGAGAACCCGTGCCCCGTTCGTTAGGGGTCGGCTAGTGGCCCGGAGGCGCCCTCAAAAATGCCAAAAAGCGGTCGTGTGGATCTCGATTCCCTTCGACAGGATTCGAGGGCTCGATGCCTCCCCCGGAGGGATTCCTACCACAACCTTCTCCTTCGGCCTCGAATACGTCCTGGGGTGCCTCGAGAGCGTGGCTCGAGCCCTTGGCCATGTACGGGCGCACCCTGGGTCGTCCCAAACTCTGTTGCTCGAGGGCAGCTGTCGAACCCCGTTCGAGGGCCAGCTTTCGCTCCCTCGAGACTTATTGCGGGCTTCGCACCCATTTTTGCGGTCGGGACCCCGAGCCTCGCACGCACGAGGTCGATCAGAGTCCCGGCCGTCTTTCGCGACCCTCACGCTCCTTTTTCGAAAAAAGGAGGAGGGGTGGAGAACGTCGTACTACCCTTGTTTGGGCCCGAGTTCCGACGATCTCCGGTGAGCTGCTAACGGGAGAATTCGAGTGAGAACCCGTGCCCCGTTCGTTAGGGGTCGGCTAGTGGCCCGGAGGCGCCCTCAAAAATGCCAAGAAGTGGTCGTGTGGATCTCGATTCCCTTCGACAGGATTCGAGGGCTCGATGCCTCCCCCGTAGGGATTCCTACCACAACCTTCTCCTTCGGCCTCGAATACGTCCTGGGGTGCCTCGAGAGCGCGGCTCGAGCCCTTGGCCATGTACGGGCGCACCCCGGGTCGTCCCTAACTCTGTTGCTCGAGGGCAGCTGTCGAACCCCGTTCGAGGGCCAGCTTTCGCTCCCTCGAGACTTATTGCGGGCTTCGCACCCATTTTTGCGGTCGGGACCCCGAGCCTCGCACGCACGAGGTCGATCAGAGTCCCGGCCGTCTTTCGCGACCCTCACGCTCCTTTTTCGAGAAAAGGAGGAGGGGTGGAGAACGTCGTACTACCCTCGTTTGGGCCCGAGTTCCGACGATCTCCGGTGAGCTGCTAACGGGAGAATTCGAGTGAGAACCCGTGCCCCGTTCGTTAGGGGTCGGCTAGTGGCCCGGAGGCGCCCTCAAAAATGCCAAGAAGTGGTCGTGTGGATCTCGATTCCCTTCGACAGGATTCGAGGGCTCGATGCCTCCCCCGGAGGGATTCCTACCACAACCTTCTCCTTCGGCCTCGAATACGTCCTGGGGTGCCTCAAGAGCGCGGCTTGAGCCCTTGGCCATGTACGGGCGCACCCCGGGTCGTCCCTAACTCTGTTGCTCGAGGGCAGCTGTCGAACCCCTTTCGAGGGCCAGCTTTCGCTCCCTCGAGACTTATTGCGGGCTTCACACCCATTTACCACGTACCTGGGGATATTTCGTTGGCCGAGCGCGTTTTTTCGGGAGACGAGATCAGCGCGGTATCGGCGTATGGTTACGACGTGGGGAGCGGCCACGTGCTCAGTTCCTGCGAGATATAAGGAAAGGGTTAGGTGAGCGTGTTTATCGCGGAAAACTGCTCCTTACTTTTCGCGCGGCTGTTGGGCTTCCGTCCGGGCATATAAAGCTAAGGCCCTGGGGTCTTCGTTCCCCACCGGTTACTTGCATCCCTGCAATCCTTTGCCTTAGACATCCCCTGCCACATCGCGTTCTCCGCCCGTCTTGCCGCAGCCACCGCATCCTTTCCTTCCATCCCCCTTCCGACGACATCGATGGCAGGAAAGAGCCAGATCATCCCCGCCGACGACTGGGCCGCCTCCTCGGTGACGGAGAGGAGGTTGGAGGAGATGGTCGAGGACGGGCTGCTGCGGCCGAGGACGAACTTGGCGCAGCCGGAGTGGGTGGCGCCGCCCCCCGCCCATCAGGAGCCAGCGCCCCCTGAAGGGTATGTGGTGAGCTTCGTCAGCTTTCATGAGCGGGGGTTCGGCGTGCCGGCGTCGGTCTTCATGCGCGCGCTCCTCCACTACTACCGGGTGGAGCTTCATCACCTTTCCCCCAACGCCGTCGCGCAGGCCGCCATCTTCGCGGCGGTCTGCGAGGGCTACCTCGGGGTGGAGCCACAGTGGAACCTGTGGCTTCACCTTTTCAAGGCCGAGCTCTTCGCCAAGAGGGCGGGGGAGAAAGGCGTCCTGTGCGCGGCCCGAGTTGGGAGCTGCGTGCTACAGGTGAGATCGAGTCGGACGGATCTATACATCCCGGCCCGCCTCATCTCCTCGAACAGTGGGTGGCACGAGGGTTGGTTCTACCTCCGCAATGATGAAAATCAGTTGCCGAGGTACACCGGCCGCGTGCTGACTGCTCGAGAAGAGCATTGGTCGTACGGAGTGCCCGAGGCCGAGAAGACGCGCTTGGATCCGCTGCTGGCGGCGCTGCAGCAGCTTCGCCTTCGGGGCCTGACGGCTGCGGCGGTGGCTGCGGGCTTCCATCGCCGCAGAGTGATGCCGTTGTGCCAGCGTCGTCTCCGCCTGGACCAGATGACTCCGGAGGCGAACCTGGAGGGTACCCGGATGTCCCACGAATCCCTCACCCTTGAGGAGGTCCTCCGGCGGGCTCGCCGGATGGTCGGGAAATTCAAGGCGGAGGAGGCCAATCAGGTTCCCATGAGGCCTACCGAAGGGTGCGAATCCGTGGTACGTGTCTCGGGGCTGAGGTATTGCTATTCTTGTTTTTCTGTGGATTTTGCTGATGTGGTCGAGGCCGGCGTGTAGGATTTGTCGACGTTGCGGGAAACGCGCCCACCAGTCCCGGAGGACCGGCCCGCCCGGGAGGCTCGACGCCTGCATGCCTCCCAGAAGAAGCAGGCCAAGGAGACGGCCAAGAAGCGGGCGATCCGCAAGGCCAAGGAGGCGGAGGCGTTGAAGAAGCGCCGGCGCCAGCAGACCATCGACGGAGTGCCCCTGTCGCCGTCGCCTTCCGAGACAGTCTCGGGGGAGGACGACGGCAGCAGCGACGAAGATGATGATGCCCTGTCGCGGTATGAGATTGCGACCAGGCTGGGCGACCTTCCCGACATTCGCCCCCTGCTGGAGCCCATCAGGGGGGGTCCTCCTCGGTCGTCGTGGTCGAGGAGGTCGAGGGGAAGAAGGTGGAGAAGGAATCTGGCCCCTCGAGGGGAGGGGCCGTTTTACCCCGGACCCGGCGAGAGGGGTCGACGGGGACGTCCGCACCAGCCGGGGCCTCGCAAGCTCCGGCAGGGGCGGAGACGGCGGTACCGGCGTCGTCATCGGCGGCGGCGCCGGCGGGAGTAAGGACCCGAGGCCAGCTGGCCTCGGAAGCACAAAGGGCGCAGGGCGGTGCGTCGGCCGGGGCTCCCAGGAGCGCTCGGCCTGCTGGTGAGGCCGTCGCGAGGCCACCAGCGGCCGTCCCGGGAGGCTTGAGCCGCGCGGGGGTCGAGGTACTTGGTGCCGATTTCCGGGTAAGTATCTCAACTTGGTCGTCCTGCCTTTCCCAAAGTCCGTTGGCCGACAATTCTTCTCACTTCGCAGGCTGAAGCGGAAGGCGGAGCCAATGGGGCCTACCCCTGTGAAGTCGCTGCGAGCCAGCGCCGTTGTCCTCAACCGGACGGCGGAGCAGGACGCGGCCTGGGTCCGTCAGGTCGAGGCCGCGAAAGGGCGCCTGCGACATCAGCAAGGGTCAGCCGACGCCGCGGCGGTTGCCGGCCCGGAGCCCGCCGTCGAGGGGGCCGAACCGGCAAAGGCGGCGGCGCTTGACGTAGTCGAGGCGGGACCCAGGTCGTCGGGGACGGCCGAGGCTGCCGTCGCGGTCGCGACGGGCGAGGCACCCGTCCACGACGCGGAGCGGACGGGTGCTGACGTGACCATGGAGGAGGTCGCGTCGGCACCAGGGCAAGAGACGGCCCGGGCGAAGGGGTCGCAGCTGCGACAAGGCCCGTTGGCAGAGCCAGCGGGCATGGTGGAGGTCGGGGCGGTCGAGCCCCTATCCGGAGCACCGGAAGAAGAGGCGCCGGCTCCGGCGGTGCCGACGGTCGAGGCGCGGGTACCGGAGCCGTGACGAGGTCGTGGGCCTGCAGACCATGCGGTCGAGCGAACATGCGGGGGGCTCCGTGACGAGGTCGTGGGCCTGCAGACCCACATCGAGGGTAAGTGCGGTTGTTATAGTCACGACGTTGAAGGCCCCGCGTTGGGCACTAATTTGTTTGTCGTGTTTCAGAGCTGGAGAGAGAGAACCGAGAGGCCCAGTCGTGTGCCAACTCCTTCCAGAGCCTCTTCGAAGCCGAGGTCCGGAGGAGCCAACTTCTCCAGGGCGCAATCACCACCGTGTGTGATGGCCTAGGGGTCGAGCCCGACGCCGACACCGGGGAAGATGTTCCGGGGAACTCCTTCCTCCGACGGATGGTGGCGCTGGGCCGCCTTGCCCGGGAGAAGATACGGAACGGCCTCCATCACGGCGTGAAGAGGGCGCTGGCCGTCGTTCGTTCGGGGTTTGTGTTTGACATGAGGCTCGTGGCCGAGGGTTTCATCACAGACCCCGATCGGACAGACGAGGAGAACGAAGATGCGTGCGTGGAGCTGATCGAAGCCGCCGAGGAACCCGGGAGCCGCCTGGCCTCGCTTTTTGAAGCCGAGGTGGTTCCGCCTGCTGACGACGAAGGCCTGTGAGCCAAATGTGGGCATGAAGGCCCATGTAATAAGTTAGTATTTCGAATTTTGATCGTGGTGGCCGCGGGGGCCTAAAAGACTCGAAACATAAACCGGTTCGTGGTTGATTTAGTTTTACTCGAGCTTTTCTTCCCTTTATCGCTCGAATCGTGTTCTCGCGTGATTTACTTAGCGCGCAGCTACATCCTTTGGCGTAAGGGAGCGAGTGGAGGTACCGTAGCCTCGGAGGCGTAAGTGATCTCGCGGCTCGACTGCCCTCGAGCTTCAGGGTGATGTTGCGGCCTAGTAAATCGTGTGAGAGCCTGATCTAAGCGACAGGGGGTATGTTCTTTTTTAATTTTAGGAACCGTTGTTTAGATCTTCTCAGCGTGAAGGCGTACCTCTAAAAGGCGTAAGGGTTGAGTGGAGGTACCGTAGCCTCGGAGGCGTAGGTGATGCTCCAGACTCGAGAGCCCTTTCGAACCTAAGGTCGCTCTTTCAGCGAAGTCGATCTAAGAAGCGGTTCTTAAATTTTTAAAAAAGAGCATAAGTTTTTTCGGGGACCGGGGGTTCCCCCCTTGCAGCCCCCGAGGCAGGGTCGACTCTGGGAGTGCAGGGTCGATCCTTCCTCATTGCGAAACGAAAAAATTGAACATCGCTGTATTCTTTATTGACGAAAAAGGAAATACAGAGCCTCGAGGCTTTTTTAAGGAAAGAAGCGACGTAGCTGTTAATGTTCCAAGCGTTGGTGAGGATTTCACCCTTCTCGTTGGATAGCTTGTAGGTGCCCGGCTTTAGTACTTCTGCGACGATGTACGGCCCTTCCCATGGTGGTGTGAGCTTGTGCCGTCCCTTGGTGTTCTGGTTCCGCCGTAGCACCAAGTCACCAACGTTGAGGTCACGCTTGCGGACGTATCTGTCATGGTAGCGTCGGAGACCCTGCTGGTACCTGGCAGAATGCAACAGAGCCACATCTCGGGCTTCCTCGAGCTGGTCGAGGGCGTCCTGTCTTGTGGCGTCGTTGTGTCCTTCGTTGTATGCCTTCAACCTCGGGGATCCGTATTCTATATCGGTTGGTAGCATAGCCTCAGACCCGTAGACTAAGAAGAACGGAGTGAACCCCGTGGCTCGACTCGGCGTTGTTCTTAGGCTCCACAGGACCGAGGGTAGTTCGGCAGCCCATTTTTTTTTCCGTGTTTGTTTAGTTTGTTAAAGATTCTGGGCTTCAGGCCTTGTAGAACCATGCCGTTGGCACGTTCTACTTGCCCGTTTGTTTTTGGATGAGCCACGGCCGACCAGAGCACACGGATGTGGTGGTTGTCGCAGAAATCCAAAAACTTTTTGCCAGTGAACTGGGTGCCATTGTCTGTGATGATACAGTTGGGGATCCCGAAGCGATGAACAATGTTAGTGAAGAAAAGTACAGCTTGTTCGGACCTGATGCTGGTGATAGGGCGGGCCTCGATCCACTTGGAGAATTTGTCGATCGCGACGAGCAAGTGGGTGAAGCCGCCGGTCGTCCTTTTCAGTGGTCCGACAAGGTCGAGCCCCCAAACAGCGAACGGCCATGTGATGGGGATAGTTTGTAGGGCATGGGCCGGAAGATGAATCTGTCTCGCATAGTACTGACAACCCTCGCAGGAGCGTACTAGCTTGACAGCGTCGGAGACCGCGGTCGGCCAATAGAATCCTTGTCGAAAGGCGTTTCCGACGAGGGTTCGAGGCGCAGCGTGGTGACCGCAAGCCCCCGAGTGAAGATCGCCGAGCAGATTTCTGCCTTGCTCTTTTGTGATGCAACGTTGGAGGATACCGGTAGGGCTACGACGGTAGAGCTCCCTGCTGTCGCCCATGATCACAAAAGTTTTGGCCCGGCGTGCGATCCGTCGAGCCTCAGTCCTATCCGAGGGGAGGTCCCCTTGGATGAGGTAGTCGAGGTACGGGACGCGCCAATCAGGCTCGAGGTCAGACGGTGGCGTCGAGCCTTCCACCTGCATGGCTTCAGCCCCGGTCGAGGGGGCTTCTGCCTCAGGTGGAAGGTCGATCGACGCCCCGTCGACCCCCCCCGACCGGCCTGAGGTCGACGGATGGGTGCTGAAGGTCTTTCGCGAAGACGTCCGGTGGAACCGTGGCTCGACCGGACGCGATTTTTGCCAGTTCATCAGCGGCCTCATTATACCTGCGTGCGATGTGGTTGAGCTCGACGCCGTGAAACTTGTCCTCGAGGCGCCGTACTTCCTGGCAGTAGGCCTCCATCTTGGGGTCACGGCAGCTCGAGCTCTTCATGACCTGATCGATCACGAGTTGAGAGTCGTCTCGGACGTCGAGGTGTCGGACCCCGAGCTCGATGGCGATTCTCAACCCCGTGACGAGTGCCTTGTATTCGGCGACGTTGTTAGACGCAGGGAAATGAAGCCGGATGACGTAGCGCATGTGAACCCCGAGGGGTGAGACGAAGAGCAAGCCCGCGCCTACTCCCGTTTTCATCAATGACCCATCGAAGTACATGGTCCACAGCTCCGCCTGGAGCTGCGCAGGCGGGAGTTGTGTGTCAGTCCACTCGGCCAGAAAATCTGCTAATACCTGTGACTTGATAGCTTTTCGCGGCGCATAGGACAATGTCTCGCCCATGAGCTCGACCGCCCATTTGGCAACCCTACCCGAGGCTTCCCGGTTCTGGGCTATCTCTCCCAAGGGGAAAGAAGAAACCACAGTAACCGGGTGACCCTCGAAGTAGTGTCGGAGCTTGCGCCGTGTCAAGATGACAGCATACAGCAGTTTCTGGATCTGTGGGTATCGACACTTTGTCTCTGAGAGCACCTCGCTAACGAAATAGACCGGCCTCTGGACGAGCAAGGTGTGTGCCTCGGCCCGTTCGACAACCAGGGCGGCACTGACTACTTGTGACGTCGCGGCGACATAGAGTAGGAGTGGTTCCCCCGGGGTCGGAGGGACGAGGATCGGTGAGTTAGAGAGGGTGGCTTTCAGTTTCGTGAGAGCCTCCTTAGCCTCGAGGTTCCAGGAAAAATGGTCCGATTTCTTCAAGAGACGGTACAGAGGGAGTGCTTTTTCGCCGAGGCGCGAAATGAAACGGCTGAGTGCCGCCAAGCAACCTGTGACTCTCTGTACGCCTTTGAGATCTCGGATGGGGCCCATCTTGGTGATTGCAGAGATTTTTTCAGGGTTGGCCTCGATGCCACGTTTAGATACGATAAACCCTAAAAGCATACCTCGTGGGACGCCGAAGACACATTTCTCTGGATTGCGTTTGATGTTTTTTTGCCCTGAGGCACTTGAATGCAACGTCGAGGTCGCTGACCAGATCGCCGGCATGTTGGGTTTTGACCACGATGTCGTCGACGTAAGCCTCGACGGTCGACCCAATGTGCTCCCCGAAAACATGTTGCATGCATCGCTGGTACGTTGCCCCTGCGTTCCGGAGACCGAAGGGCATCGTAACGTAGCAATACATGCCGAATGGGGTGATGAATGAAGTCGCGAGCTGGTCGGACTCCTTCATTTTGATCTGGTGGTAGCCGGAATATGCATCTAAGAATGAGAGAGTTTCACATCCCGCGGTAGAATCAACGATTTGATCAATGCGTGGCAAAGGGAAGGGAACTTTCGGACATGCTTTATTTAAACCAGTATAGTCTACGCACATCCTCCATTTTCCACTCTTTTTTCTAACTAATACAGGATTAGCTAGCCATTCGGGATGATGAACCTCCTTGATGAACCCGGCCTCCAGCAGTTTGTGTATCTCCTCGCCGATGACCCTGCGCTTCTTCTCATCGAAGCGGCGCAGGCGTTGCTTCACCGGTTTGGATCCGGCCCGGATCTCCAAGGCGTGCTCGGCGACTTCCCTGGGTATGCCCGGCATATCCGAGGGACTCCACGCAAAGATGTCGACGTTCGCGCGGAGAAAGTCGACGAGCACTGCTTCCTATTTAGGATCGAGGGTGGCGCTGACGTTCAGCGTCCTCCCCTTGGGATCAGCGGGGTCGAGGGGTACGAGCTTGACGTCTTCGGCGGGCTCGAAGCTGCCGGCATGGCGTTTTGGGTCGGGGATCGCATTGGCTAGACCGTCGAGGTCTGCGGCCAAGATCGCTGACCCAAAAACAGCCTCGCCGTGCTCGACGCACTCGACGTCGCACTCGTAGACGTGTTCAAACGAGGGCCCTACAGTGATGACACCGTTTGGGCCAGGCATTTTGAGCTTGAGGTAGGTGTAGTTCGGGATCGCCATGAACTTGGCGTAGCATGGGCGTCCCAGGATAGCGTGGTACGTTCCACGGAATCCGACCACTTCGAAAGTGAGAGTTTCCTTTCGGAAGTTGGCCGGTGTGCCAAAGTAAACAGGCAGATCGACCCGCCCGAGGGGTTCCGCCCGTTTTCCCGGCACGACTCCGTGGAAGCCCCCGACGCTAGGCTGGAGGCGCGCTCTGTCGACCCCCAAGAGGTCGAGGGTCTGAGAGTAGATGATGTTGAGGCTGCTTCCGCCGTCCATGAGGACCTTGGTGAGGCGTGTGTTTGCGATGACGGGGTCAACGACGAGTGGATAGACCCCCGGGTTGGGGACGTAGTCTGGGTGGTCATCACGGTCGAAAGTGATGGCCACCGCAGACCATTCAAGGAAACGGGGGGTACTGCCGATTGTACGGAGAAGACCTCGCGCCGTTCTCGCTTGCGCTGGCGCGCAGAGAGGCAGGTCGAGGGGCCTCCGTAGATCATGTAGCAGTCGCGGATCTCGGGAAATTCCCCGTCCTTGTCGCCACCCGTAGGGTCCTCCTCCTTGTCGTCCTTCTTGGCGCCGGCACCCCCCGAAGTACCTGCGCAGCATGTGACAATCCTCGAGGTTATGGTTAGTGAGTCCCTTGTGGTAGGGACACGGCTCTTTGAGCATTTTGTCGAAGACGCCCCCGCCGGGGGGGGCCTCGAGGTTTCTTGTGCTCGGTAGCAGCGACGAGCTCGTCGGCCGGGGCCTCGAGCTTGCCCTGCTGGCCTTTCTTCTTCTTGCGGTTGTTTCTCTTGGGGCCTCGGGTGGAACTCGCGGGGTCGTCGACCTTCTGCTCCCCCCTCGCCGGCTCGCCGCCAAAGATTGCACCAACCGCCTCCTCGCCGGCGGCGAAGTTGGTGACGATGTCCATCAATCCGTTGGCAGTGAGCGGGGTGTTACGGCCCAACTCCCGGACCAACTCCTTACAGGTGGTACCGGATAGGAAGGCCGTAATCACGTCGGAGTCGGTGATGTTGGGGAGCTCGGTACGCTGCCGGGAGAAGCGCCGGATGTAGTCCCGGAGGGACTCATCTGGTTTCTGCTTACAGCTCCGGAGGTCCCACGAGTTGCCGGGGCGCACGTAGGTCCCCTTGAAATTTCCCTCGAACACCCTCACGAGATCGTCCCAGTCGTGGATCTGCCAAGGTGGGAGATCCTCGAGCCAGGCTCGGGCGGTGTCGGAGAGGAACAGGGGGAGTTGCCGAATGATGACCCGGTCGTCGGTGGCCCCGCCCAACTGACATGCCAAGCGGAAATCGGCGAGCCAAAGTTCGGGTTTGGTCTCGCCGTTATACTTGGTGAGAGTCGTGGGGGGACGGAACCGAGCCGGGGGCACCGTCGCACGGATATCCTTACTGAACACCCGAGGACCCGGTGGTTCGGGTGAAGGGCTACGATCTTCCGAGCTGTCGTAGCGTCCGCCCCTGTGGACGTGGTAGCCTCGAGCCACACCGTCACCGTGTTTGCATGTGCGACGCTCGACGATGTTGCCACGGGTGTCTCGAGGCTCGGGGTCGTTGGTGATGGGCTCAGGGGTAGGTGCTACCCGGTTTCGCCGGGAAGGCTCGGGATGAACCGAGGCTTCTCTCTCCTGCCGGGAAGGCTCGAGGGTCTGCTCCGAGGCTGCTTCGCGCCGCCTCGAGGCAGAGCTCTCGGCCTGCTGCATGGCGGCAGTCTCGAGGAGTCCTCGGATTTCGTCTCGAGCCCGACGGGCGTCAGGGTTTGACGGCTCGGGCATGTTGCGTGGGAGCATGGCGGCGGCGACAACGTTCTGGCTGGCTCGAGCGAAAACCGGGGGGTCGACCGCCCGGTCCTCGTCGATGCGACGATTGACGTCGCGAGCCCTCTCACGAGCTCTCCCGCCAAATGCGTGTTCCGCACGCTCACGCTCGAGGGTTTGCTGGAGAAGACCCAGGTTTTCGCGTTCCTCGTCAAGCTGGTCCTGCAACTCGCGAATCTGTTCGAGCTGCGCTCCTTGATCCGCAAGGAACTGAGGCTCGTTTCGCTCGGCAGGAAGCTCGACATGAGGGGGCGTGTGCCTTTCTTCGACCGGCTCTTCGTCCTCTGATTCCGAGGTGCTTTCAACGTCGATGTTGAAGCACTCGCGAGTCGGATCATAGGTGTCGTCAGCCGAGTCGGAGTCAGGTGCGCCAAAGTAGTAATATGACGGGGGAATGTGTGGCCGTTGCCAACCATCACCGAGGTGGTGACGTGGAGAAGCAGTCACACGAGGTTCTGTTTCCGGTGTCTCCGTAGAGTCCCGATAATCAGAAGCCGGCGTGGACGCAACGAGGTCCAGAGTGGAGCGTAGATGGTGCCCGGGGAGTTCCTCATAAGCACTCATGCGAGTGCTCACGGAGGATGCATACACCCGGGCGACCGAGTCTAGTCCAAACGGGAATGGTGATGGGGATGTCGCTGCCCGTGGCAAAATAGATGCTACGGGCAGTGGTGTCCCACCGGACGGGGGAGCGGTGGGATTCTCCGTCGGCCTGCCACCCTCAGCCAGGCTCGTCCTTCCCAAATCTTCCAAAAGGAGATCTAGGCTGGCGCCTGGCTGGGGGGTGCCGGACCGGGGGATCCCATCGCCCTCCGTCAGGTGGAGACGGTGGTTGTACCGGGCTCGCCGTCGCCGGGCGGCCTGCGCCCGCCTGGAGCGACGGTGCCGGTTGACTGCTCCCCCCGGGCTGGGAGAGCTCGTAATCTTCGTCGGTTGGGTGCCTAGGTGGAAGTAGGACCATGTCGTAGCCGGAGCCGAGCGACATGAACTCCAAACTCCCAAACCAGATCACCGTACCCAACGGGATCGGGCGTTCGGGGTTGGCCATCCAGGAAGAACGGCGAGGAAAGCGACGTTTGCACGCAGCGCTCCCCTACCTGGCGCGCCAACTGTCGGTGTTCGGACCGAGGGGGGTCCTAAACCAAAGAGTAAATGCCGCGTGACTCTTTCCTGGATGGTGATGCAAGGAGAACACACGGGGGTTTATCCTGGTTCGGGCAAAAGAAGGCCCTACGTCCAGCGGGGAAGAGAAGTTTGTATTTCCTTGCACCGAGGTGCTCGTGTAGGGGTTACAAGCAGGCGAGAGAGGGTGTCGAGCCCAAGTCTCAAAGAGAAAAAGGAGAAAGATGGTTGCTTCGCGTTTTTTCCGTGACGCTTCGCCCCCCTATTCGTCGCCCTGGCCTGTCCTTTTATAGGGCGAGAGGAGGCCAAGTCGAGGGGAGCCTTGAGGCGATGCTTCGTCGATTCCTGTTGAGTTGACTGTAGCGACGTGGCTTCGGGATGGCCGGCCATCCCTGGGTACCCTGACGTGGTGCGGGACAAGAGGGTGAAATGACCCAGAGCGCCATGCCATACCGTCCTTCGAGCTAAGTCGAGCGTCGGGGCCGGGTCGAGGCCGGGTCGAGGTCGGATGGATAAGGCCGAATCCCTGGTATCGCGGGGGACGGACCTTGTCTTATCCTCCCTCGAGGGTGATTGATGGTGAATAGTGCGCGGTAAGGTGGATACAGTGACGACTTTCACCTCCCATCACGGGATGGGCGGTAAAACAGTGAGACTTGACGTGGGTATTGTTCCCGCGTTGACCCATGCCGTTGCCATGCCGGTCGGTGGTAGTAGGTAACCGCATTGAATGCTATGGCTTTTGTCCTGGGTAGGTAAAGAAAGGGTGTCGAGGAGCCGGGGCGCGGTCGAGGCGCCCCGTCGAGCGGGCCTCGTACGAGTCGGAGCCGGGGCGCGGTCGAGGCGCCCCGTCGAGCGGGTCTCGTACGAGTCGGAGCCGGGGCGCGGTCGAGGCGCCCCGTCGAGCGGGCCTCGTACGAGTCGGAGCCGGGGCGCGGTCGAGGCGCCCCGTCGAGCGGGCTATCTTTCATTGTGGTTTCGGTTATGTTAGTGTTTTGGCGATAGGTGTGGGTATCCCTGTACTGTTGGTACCGACACCTGGCGTGCTCCGGTCGTCGAGCTTGCCGACGTGGTTGAGCTCCTTGACGAAGGCCAGGCAGCCGAAGACGCGAAGGTGGCTCACCACGGGCTTGCGCCCGTGCCAGGCCTCGTATGGCGTCTTGCCGTCGAGGGCCTTGGTGGGGGAGCGGTTGAGCAAGTGAACGGCAGTCATCACCGCCTCACCCCAGTAGATCGCCGGCATCCCTCTCTGCTTGAGGAGGGCACGGGCGGTGGCCACCACCGTCTGGTTGCGGCGCTCGACGACGCCGTTCTGCTGCGGAGTGTACGGCGCGGAGAAGTGGCGGTGGATCCCCTCATCGGCGCAGTACGCCGTGAACTCGCCGCCGTTGTCCGTGCGTAGGACCCAAAGCTTGCGGCCGCACTCCGCCTCCGCAGTAGCTTGAAGACGCTTGATGGCGTCCGCCGCGGCTGCCTTGGCGTCGAGCAGGACAGCCCACATGTAGCGGGACATGTCGTCGACGAGGAGGAAGTAGCGCTGGCCTCCAGGTGTAGCCGGTGTCACGGGGCCACAGAGGTCACCGTGTACGAGCTCCAGCTTCTCCTTGGCGCGGAAGCTTGCCTGGCGAGGGAAAGGGAGCCGCCGTAGCTTGGTGAGGACGCATGTGTCGCAGAACTGCTCCACGTGGTCGACGTCTCCTTGCTGCCGAGCTGCCTTAGGGCCTCAAAGTTGAGGTGCCCAAAGCGCTCGTGCCACCTCCAAGCGTCGTCGTCGCGGCGGGCTGCAAGACAAAGAGGTTGCGCCACCTGTGCGTGAAGGACGTAGAGGCGGTTGCTCCTGTTGACCTTGACCAGGAGCCGGTGTCGATGATCCCAGATGTGCAGCACCCCGTGCTCGATCTCCACGCGCGATCCGCTCTCATCCAGCTGTCCAAAGCTGATGATGGAGTTCCTCAACGCGGGGATGTAGTAGACACCGGTGAGCAGCCTGTGCTCGCCAGTCTTGGCGACGAAGACGACAGAGCCGACGCTCTTGATCTCCACAGCGAAGGCGTCGCCGAACTTGACGGTGCCTCGAATGCCTGAGTCGAGCTCGGAGAAGAACTCCCGCCGCCCGGTCATGTGGTGGGTGGCGCCGGTGTCAAGGCACCACCCGTCGGTCTTGTCGTTGCCGGAGCCGTCGTCGAGGAGGGCGTGTGCTTTTGGCTCGTCAAGGTGGAGGAGAGCCGTTGCGGCCGGTGCCGCTGGAGGTAGTTCGATGCTCGCATGAGCAATGAACAGAGCCGGCTGCTCCTCCTCCGCCTGCGCGACGTGGGCCTGGCCGCGTCGTGGCTGTCGATAATCCTTGGCCCAATGACCAAGCTTGCCGCAGTTGTAGCAAGGTTCGTCTCGTGCTGGCTTTTGCTTGCCAGCGGCGCCGCCCTGGGCGCCTCCACGATCATCACCCTCGGCACGTCTTCGCGCCCCTGCCTGGGCGTCTTTGCGTGGCTTGCCACGCTTGCCACGCTTGCGGCCGCCTGTCGTGGAAGAAGGCTCCCCCTTCTTTCTGTCACCTTGGCCGGCAGCTCACTGCTCCCGAGTGAGGAGGAGCTTCCCGCCAATGGTGACCGGTCCCGAGAGGCGCTGTGGCTCATCGCTGTCAACGACCTTGAGGCGGCCCAACGCCTCCTCGATCGTCATCGTGGAGAGGTCTAGCAGAGACTCGATTGAGCGAGCCATCTGCTTGTACTTCTCGGGGACGCAGCGGAAGAGCTTCTCAACAGCTCTCTCCTCGCCGTAGGTGTCGTCGCCGAACTGCACCAACTTCTGCAACAGAGTGTTGAGACGGAGAGCAAAGTCATCAACGTCCTCACCTGGCTTGAAGGCCAGGTTCTCCCACTCCTTGCGAAGTGCCTGCAGTGTGGACTTGCGGGCGCGGTCGCTGCCGATGTGTGCCGCAGCGATGGCGTCCCAGGCCTCCTTGGCAGTCCGCTTGCTGGTAAGCAAAAACTGCATCTCGGGCGGGACTGCAGCAATGAGAGCATCCAGCGCCCGTCGATTTTGGTCGTAGTCGACGTCGCCGTACTGGACTGCATCCCATATATGCCGCACCTGGAGCCTCACCCTCATCATCGCAGCCCACTCAACGTAGTTGGTCTTGGTGAGGGTAGGCCACCCGCCACCGGGGCCGACGTCCCTGACGACAGCCTGGTACTTGTGACCACGGTACCGAACCGGGGAGAGAGAGCCGCGCTGCCTGTGAAGGCCGCGCTCTCCGTCGACCCGTCCGCCGACAGCCTGGTACTCGTGGTGACCACGGTACCGAACCGGGGAGAGAGAGCCGCGCTGCCTGTGAAGGCCGCGCTCTCCGTCGACCCGTCCGCCGCCGCCTTGCGCGCCTCCTCCAGGAGCGCCACCGCTGTGCGCGCCTCCTTCAGGAGCGCCGCCGGCGTGTCTGCGCCTGTCTGGCCTGCCGCCGCGCTCGTGGGCGTGCGCGGCTGCCCACTGCGCCGCTCGTCCTCACGATGCCTCACTCTCCAGCAGCTCGAGGTCCGCGTCGGCGCTGTCATCAGCAGCGATGGAGCTGCTGTTGCTGCCGCGTAGAACCTCGACCTCCGCTGCTGCTGCACGCGCTGCATCCGCCGCCGCCGCTGCTTCCACCTCCGCTCTAGCTGCTGCCAGCTCCGCTGCTGCCAGCCTCGATGCCCTTGCTGCTGCTGCAGCGGCGTCTGCTGCCGCTCGCTCGCGCTTCTCTGCCGCGGCGAGGTCGGCCTCCTGCCGACGCCGCGTGCTCGAGGCGACCGAGCCTTGAGACTGTCCTGCGGACATGGCGCGCTATCGAGGGGGCTGCTGTGTAGAGAGCAGGGGCAGCCGGAGCTGCTGCTACCGGCTGGGGCTGCTGCGAGGCTGAGGAAGGAGAAGAGCAGGAGATGCTCAGGCTACAGGATAGTACGACTCTGATACCACTTGTTAGTCGCTGGATTCTCACTCTTGGTAGCAGTAGAATCCTTACTCTCATCGAGAGGATGACACTAGGAGTTGGGGCAATTTTCTGGTTTATTTCTCTCACAAACTCATACAATGCCATACCAACCTAAGGGGTTGGGGTTACATATTTATAGGCTGCTAGCCAGCCAAGCATATGCCAATATGCTAGTCTAAGATGCTAGTCTAAGATGCTAAAGTGCTGTCCTAGCTAAGATGCTGTCCTCTAGTCTAAGATGCAGTCCTAAAAAACAGAAAAACAGCCACAAGGACCATGTGAGCAGCACAACCGCACAAAGACCAACCACACATGAGACTTATCCATCAGCATGGACAGCAGGAGCTGACCTTCTACCTGCCCTTCATTGCATTACAGAGAAGGAAGGAATTGCAGCAGATTATGTCTAACAATCTTCCCCTAATCCTGCTGCTAGCCCTTGACCTCTACCATGCCGATCATGCCTCTGAGCTCCAAGAACCTGAGGCGCTCGAGCGACTTGGTGAGGATGTCAGCGAGTTGCCGCCCGGTCTCGACGAACTCGATGACGAGGTGTCCTCCATCGACGCAGTCCCGAAGAAAATGGAACTTGATGTCGATGTGCTTGCTCCTGTCGTGGAGGATGAGGTTCTTTGCCAGCGCAATGGCAGGTTTATTGTCCACCTTCAGCGCTGGCGGCCGAGCCTCAACACCAGTGAGCTCGCTCAGCAACCGACGCAGCCAGACCACCTGGCATGCCGCAGTGGCCGCCGCGACGTACTCCGCTTCGCACGTCGAGAGCGCCACCATCTTCTGCTTCAGCGATTGCCAGACGATTGGCGCCGCGCCGAGGAAGATGAGCACACCGGAGGTGCTCCGTCGTCCATCCACGTCGCCTGCCATGTCCGCGTCGCTGAACGCCGTGAGCCCTGGCTCTCCATCCTTGACCTTGGGTGGTGCCTCACTAAAAACCGTGAGCCGCAGCCCGCCGCCCTTGGGGAAGACGACCGCCTGGTTCAACGATCCCTTGATGTAGCGCAGCAGCCGCTTCACCGCCCCCCAATGGTCCTCCCGCGGGTCCTCAATGAACCGGCTCACATAGCCCATGGCGAACGCAATGTCCGGCCGCGTATGCGTGAGCCAGCGCAGCCCGCCGACGATGCTCCGGTAGCGCGTCCCGTCCACTTTTGCTGCCGTGCTCTGCTTGGAGAGCTTGATCCGCTCCTCCATCGGGGTCGCCATCGGCTTGCACTCCGTCATGCCGGCTCGCTCCAACAGCTTCAGCGCGTAGGCATGCTGCCCCAGCGTGACCGTGTCCTTCCCCTGCTTCACCTCGATGCCGAGGTAGTACGTGAGCGTGCCCAAATCGCTCATTTTGAAACGGGCCGCCATTTCCTCCGGCGGCGATGTCGCGCTCCCGCGCCCCGGTGACGATCAAGTCGTCGACGTACACGCCGACGATGAGCTCCTCCTTACCCCGTCGTCGCGTGTACAACGCGTGCTCCGTGGCGCAGCGTGTGAAATCGAGCTCCGCCATGGTGGCGTCGAGTTTCGCATTCCACGCACGCGGAGCTTGGCGTAGTCCGTAGAGGGCCTTCCTGAGCCGGAGCACCTTGTGCTCTGCTCCCTTGACGACGAAGCCCGGCGCCTGTTTGACGAAGACAGTCTCCGCCAGCTCCCCGTTCAGAAACGCCGACTTGACGTCGAGGTGATGGACTTGCCAGTCCTTGGCCGTCGCTAGTGCCAGCAGCAGCCGCACGGATTCCATGCGCGCGACCGGGGCGAACACCTCCTCGAAGTCAATCACCTCCTCGAAGTCAATCCCCTCGCGCTGTACGAAGCCGCGGGCGACGAGCCGCGCCTTGTGCTTTACCACGGCGCCGTGCTCGTCCTTCTTTACCTTGTAGACCCACTTGAGTCCGATCGGCCGGCATCCCGCCGGTGGATTGACCAAGTCCCAGGTCTTGTTGGCTTCAATCGAGCGCATCTCCTCGAGCATGGCCCTTCTCCAGTTCGCGTCGCGTTCCGCAATTGCGAACGTAGCCGGCTCCTCCGCGCTCATCAGTAGCAGCTCCGGGTCATCATCAAGCAGCCGCGCCGCCAGCCCCGGCGCCTGTGCCTTGCCGATGACGTTGTCCACCCGGCGGAATCGCACCTCTTCGCCCTCATGGAAGGCGTCGACGAAGTCCGAGAGATCCGTCGGCGGGGATGCGAACTCAACTCCTGCCGCCGGGGGAGTGCCCAGTTCGGGCAAAGCAGGGGAGTGTGGCGGAACAGGGAAGCTCGCCGCGGCTGGGCTTGGCGGCTCCTCTGCCCCTACAGCCGCGGGTTCCGACGCCTGTCCTGGCGCTTCTCCTTCGTCTGCCGTAGCCCCTCTTGCCTCTGGCTGCACACTGACCTCGCCGCCGCCATGGATGACCAACCGCTCGACGATGAAGGAGTCGCCAAATCTGCCCACGCCCTCTGCTTCCCCCACCGCCGGCTTGTCCCACCTCCATGCCGCAGCCTCATCGAAGACCACGTCCCGGGACACCACCACCTTGCCGCCGACCGGATCGTACAGGCGATATGCCTTCGATCCGCCCTCATAGCCGAGGAACACCATGCGCGTGCTTCTGTCCTCCAGCTTGCCGAGGCCTGGCTTGGTGGACTTCACGTGGCCGATGCAGCCAAAGGTGCGCAGGAACGTGACATTAGGCTTGCGCCCATGCCACGCTTCGAACGGTGTCACCCCCTTCAAGGCCTTGGTGGACGAGCGGTTCAGGATGAACACCGCTGTGCTCACTGCTTCGCCCCAGAACTCCGCCGGCATCTCTTTCGCCTTCATCATAGAGCGCGCCATGCCGACGATAGTTTGATTCCGGCGCTCCACCACACCGTTCTGCTGCGGTGAGTAGGGCGCCGTGAGGTGGCGGCCGACCCCCTCATCCGCACAGTAGGTGGCGAACTCCACCGCCGTGAATTCGCCGCCGCGATCCGTCCGAAGCACCTGCAGCTTCTTCCCGGACTCCACCTCCGCGCGCGCTTTGAAGCGCTTAATGGCGTCCGCCGCGTCGCTCTTGCTCGTCAGGAGCTGCAGCCACATGTAGCGACTGCAGTCGTCCACGAGCAGGAGGAAGTACCTCCGGCCGCCGTGCGTCGCCGGCGTGATTGGCCCGCAAAGGTCCCCATGGACCAGCTCGAGCGGATCAGCCGCGCAATACCTTGCCGCCTTGGGGAACGACAGCCTCCTCTGCTTCCCCGCCAGGCAGCTGTCGCAGAGCTCGCCGGCGTGCTTGATCTGCGGCAGCCCGGTCACCATCTTCCCCAGCTGCCCGAGCGCGTCGAAGCTCAGGTGGCCGAATCGACCATGCCATAACCACGGCTCCTCCGAGCACGACGCCGCGAGACACACCGGCTGCTCTACCTTCAAATCCAGTAGGTAAAGGCGGTTACGGGAGCGTGTTACCTTGGCGAGAAGACGCCGCTCCCTGTCTCGGATCCGTAGCACGCCGTCGTGGATCAGTACCTCCGATCCGCGCTCATCCAGCTGCCCCAAGCTCACGATGCTTGAGCGCAGCTGCGGGATGTAATACACATCCGTCAGAGCGCGGTGCTCGCCGTTCCGGCATCGGAAGACGACGGTGCCCTGGCCGCGGATGATGACCCTCGAGCCGTCGCCGAATTTGACCGACCCGGTCTTGCTCTCGTCGAGGTTGGAGAAAACGGCCCTGCAACCGGTCATGTGGTTGCTTGCCCCGGAGTCGAGATACCATCTCTGCTCGGGCTCATCGCCGACTGCGCCCAGTTGGACTTGCGCGCGTGGCTCGACAAGGTCGACGGCCTGCGGCGCAATCCTCTGCTCCGCCTCCGCTTCCTCTACTTCGCCATCCTGCAGCGCGCAGTACTGCCCCATCAAGAGCGCGTGCTCGTCGTCGCTGTCCTCCCGAGCCAGGTGTGCCGCCTCCTTCTCTGGCCTTTTGTCCGGGCACTCCCGCGCCCAGTGCCCCACCTTCCCACAGCGCCGGCAGGCGTTGGGGTCGGTGTTCTTCTTCTTCTTGTCCACCAGCGCTTTGCCGCGCTGTTTTCCACCGTTGCCACGGCCACGGTCACCACCGCCACGACTGGAGCCTTCCCCGGTCTTGCGCTTCTCCTTCATCCGTGCCGACCACTCCTCCGTCAGCAGCAGCTTGGGCTTCTCCTTCTCCGGTGGCGCGCGATCCTCCACCGCGCGGAGCCGCCCGGTGACGTCCTCGAGCGACAATGTGGATAAGTCCAGCATTGTCTCGATGGACAGGGCAAGCTGCGCGTATTTGGCCGGCACGACGCGCAGCAGCTTGGCCACGACGTCCTCGTCGTCGACCGGCTTGTCGTAGGTGGCCAGCTGACTTGCGATCGATTGCAGCTGAAGCGCGAAGTCCTCCACGGCCTCTCCGGGCTTGAATCGAAGGTCGTCGAACTCTGCTCCGCCTCCGCTTCCTCTGCTTCGCCATCCTGCAGCGCGCAGTACTGCCCCATCAAGAGCGCGTGCTCGTCGTCGCTGTCCTCCCGAGCCAGGTGTGCCGCCTCCTTCTCTGGCCTTTTGTCCGGGCACTCCCGCGCCCAGTGCCCCACCTTCCCACAGCGCCGGCAGGCGTTGGGGTCGGTGTTCTTCTTCTTGTCCACCAGCGCTTTGCCGCGCTGTTTTCCACCGTTGCCACGGCCACGGTCACCACCGCCACGACTGGAGCCTTCCCCGGTCTTGCGCTTCTCCTTCATCCGTGCCGACCACTCCTCCGTCAGCAGCAGCTTGGGCTTCTCCTTCTCCGGTGGCGCGCGATCCTCCACCGCGCGGAGCCGCCCGGTGACGTCCTCGAGCGACAATGTGGATAAGTCCAGCATTGTCTCGATGGACAGGGCAAGCTGCGCGTATTTGGCCGGCACGACGCGCAGCAGCTTGGCCACGACGTCCTCGTCGTCGACCGGCTTGCCGTAGGTGGCCAGCTGACTTGCGATCGATTGCAGCTGAAGCGCGAAGTCCTCCACGGCCTCTCCGGGCTTGAATCGAAGGTCGTCGAACTCGCGGCGCAGCTGCTGCGCCTTTGCCTTCTTGGCTCGGTCCGAGCCGAGACGAAAAGACGCGAGCATGTCCCACGCCTCCTTCGCCGTGTTCTTCGACCCGATGGCCTCATGGAACTCGGACGGCGTGGACGCCATGAGCGCCTCCATGACGCCCACCTCCGCATCCTCACCGGCATTGCCGGTCTCCACCGCCGCCCACCACCGCCGCGCGCGCAGCTTCCACTTCATGTGGACAACCCACTCGCCGTAGTTGGTGCGGGTGAGCATCGGCCAGGTGTTGGACCCGCTGACCTCCCTCACCGTGCGCACCTCCACGGCAGGCTGGGATGCCGAGGCCAGCTGCTTCTCCTTGGCCGCCGCTGCAGCTGCCACTGCAGCCGCCTCTGCACCCACCCCTGCCCCCGCTGCAGCCATGTCCATCACCGGCGACTACGCCTAGCGACTTGTACGGCTCCGATACCACTTGTGGGTACTGATCCAATGCCCAGGTGAGCAGCACCTGCTCCCCTTCCCTCTCCCTCTCCCCTGAACCAAGGAAGAGCTCTTCTTCAGCACACACACACACTGCTCAGTTTCAGTTCCTGAAACTGAAGTCACAAGAGATGATGGCAAGAGCTGTCTTTTCCATTGCATTGCTTCCTAATTTATACAAGCTAGCTACCAACTACATAGTACATGATGGCATGGCTGAGTACAGCCCCCCATCTCCTTAGTACATAAACTTAGATCAGCCAAGGCATGGCTGTTGTACATCTATCTACTCCTAGTACATGGTATACATCACCTTCTACCAACTATGGATGATGCAATACTACCAACTATAGTACTAGGGATGGCCTATTGCCATACTTCCTGCAGTGTCTAGGGCATGGACAGCAGGAGCTGACCTTCTATCTGCCCTTCACTGCATTACAGAGAAGAAGGAAGGAATTGCAGCAGATTATGTCTAACATAGCCGTATGAGTCCTCGGTTTTTAGTTATGGATTCTAGATATTTCAAAGAGTGTTTCTCCCAAATACCCCTCAGCATTGCGTTCAATTAGCAGAGTGGTTAAGAAAAGGAAAACGTAAGAACGTACAAAGTGCCTAGGTCCACGTGAATTGCATCTCATCTCCATCCCTGTGTGCTAGAGATTTAGTTTTTATTATTTTGGGCTAACCCTAGAAGGGTAGTTATATAGGTAACCATACATGGGCCTCATGGGCCTAATACACACATATTCCAACACCCCCCGCAGTCTGAACTACCGGCGCAGCGGAGTTCCAGGCTGAACAAGAAGAAGAAATAACACACACATGTCCCCCCACAGACGCAACTAGCCACTGGTGATGTTGAGGCTGGAGCGAAACTCGGTGAAGGTCGAGGACGGGAGGCCTTTGGTGAAGATGTCCGCGAACTGGGAGGTGGTCGGAACATGAAGGACCCGCATCTCGCCCATGGCCACCCGATCACGAACAAAGTGTAGGTCGATCTCCACGTGCTTCGTCCGCTGGTGTTGGATGGGGTTGGTGGAGAGGTAGACCGCACTGACACTGTCGCAGTAGATCAGTGTGCTCCGGGAGGGCGGAGTGTGCAGCTCAGCGAGAAGCTGCCGGAGCCAGGAGGCCTCAGCCACGCCGTTAGCGACAGCGCGGTACTCCGCCTCGGTACTGGACCGGGAGACCATAGGCTGGCGCTTAGACGACCAGGACACCAGGTTGCCGCCCAAGAAGACAGCGTAGCCGGAGGTGGAGCGGCGAGTGTCCGAGCACCCCGCTCAGTCAGCGTCAGTGTAGATGACAAGGTCGGCGGAGGAGGACCGGTGAAGGAGGCCGTAGTCGATCGTGCCCCGGAGGTAGCGGAGGAGGCGCTTGAGAGCCGTGAGGTGAGGCTCCCGGGGATCATGCATGTGAAGACAGATCTGCTGAACTGCATATGTGATGTCCGGCCGGGTGAAGGTGAGGTACTGGAGGGCACCAGCAAGACTCCGGTATGTAGTGGGATCTGACACTGGGGAGCCCTCAGCCTCTGACAGCTTGCCCTGAGTATCAACCGGAGTGGAGCAGGGGTTGCAGTCAGTCATTCCAGCCCGCTCTAGGATATCTCGAGTATACTGCCGCTGGTGAAGAAGTGACCCGGCAGGATGAGGCTCAACAGTGACCTCGAGGAAATGGTGGAGCACACCCAGATCCTTCATAGCAAACTCTTGCTGAAGAGTGGTGATGATCCGGCGGAGAAGTGGTTCACTGGAGGCTGTGAGGACAATGTCATCAACATAGAGCAGCAGGTATGCAGTGTCGGCTTCATGGTGATAGATAAACAGAGATGTATCAGACTTGGCCTCCACAAACCTCAGTGTCAGCAGGAAAGCAGCAAATCGATGGTTCCACGCCCGGGGTGCCTGCTTGAGGCCGTAGAGAGACCTGTTGAGCCGGCAGACCATGTCAGAACGGGAGGAATCAACGAACCCCACCGGCTGACTGCAGTACACTGTCTCGGTGAGAAGGCCGTGTAGAAAGGCATTCTTGACGTCCAGCTGATGGACGGGCCATGACCGAGGAAGCGCCAGTGAGAGCACGGTGCGGACGGTGGCCGGCTTGACCACCGGGCTGAAAGTCTCATCATAGTCGACCCCAGGGCGCTGAGTGAAGCCCCAGAGAACCCAGCGAGCCTTGTAGCGCTCAAAAGTGCCATCAGCCCGACGCTTGTGGGTCCAGATCCACTTGCCGGTGACGACGTTGGAGCCCGGTGGCCGGGGCACCAACTCCCACGTCTGGTTGGCGATGAGCGTGGCGTACTCCTCTTCCATCGCGCGACGTCAGTGAGGATCCAACAGGGCGTCACAGACGGAAGAGGGTACCGGGGAGACCGGCGCGTCGCCGGTCGATGCCGCAAGGGCCCGGGGTGGCAGAGTGCCAGCCGCGTGCCGCGTCACCATCGGGTGAACATGCCGTGGGTGTCGGTGAAGAAGCGGCGGGTGGTAGACCGGCGGTGCGTCACGGGCCGGCAGGGACTGAGGTGGTGGTGTCGGTGTCCCCGGCGGAGAAGGGATCGTGAGGGGCCACGGCCTGTGCTGGTACACCCGTACCGGCGCTGCGTACCGCGAAGGAGGTGCCGGGGCAGCACCGGGCGACGGCCTCCCCGGGGCCGTATCGGGGAGCGAGGTCCCCGGATCGGCACCAGATGGAGAGGTCGGGGCCGCGTCAGAGGACGACGGGGCCGGACCTGCCGGGGAGCCGGGACAGGTGCCCGACAAGGAGCGCGGCGAAGCAGTACCTGCAGGAGACCACGGAAAAGGTGGCTGGACCACCGTGTCAGCGGGAAAGAGGGAGGAG
Organism: Saccharum hybrid cultivar R570; assembly: GCA_038087645.1. Taxonomy (NCBI): domain Eukaryota; kingdom Viridiplantae; phylum Streptophyta; class Magnoliopsida; order Poales; family Poaceae; genus Saccharum; species Saccharum hybrid cultivar. Next base: position 46,149 of record JAQSUU010000653.1, on the reverse strand, counting down.
GGATCAGGAACGGGAGTGGTGGTGGGTGTGGTGAAGGGAAAGACGGACTCATCGAACACCACATGGCGAGAGATGAGGACCCGTCGGGAGGTAAGGTCAAAGCACCGGTACCCCTTGTGATCCGGGGAGTACCCGAGGAAGACAGAGAGTGGAGCGGGGGTCTAGCTTGTGGGAAGAAGTGGCAGCGGTGTTGGGGTAACACGCACACCCAAAGACGCGAAGGTGATCGTACCGCGGAGGGGTACCGAAAAGGGCATGGTGTGGTGTAGGAGCGGGACAGGAAGTGGAAGGAAGACAGTTGAGTAGGTAGGTGGAGGTGTGCAAGCCCTCAGCACAGAAGCGAGCTGGGAGAGAGGCCTGAAATAGAAGGGTGTGCACGGTGTCATTGGTGGTGCGAATCATGCGTTCAACTTTGCCATTCTGTGAGGAGGTATATGGGCAAGACATGCGCAACTGAACACCGTGAGAGGAAGAAAGCCCGAGAGGTGGAGTTATCAAACTCACGACCATTGTCACACTGGACGGCCTTGATGGTAAGGCCAAACTGTATGGACACCCAAGTGAAGAAGTGAAGGAGCGTGGAAAACGTATTAGACTTCGCACGCAAGGGAAAGGTCCACGAATAATGCGAAAAATCATCAACAACCACAAGATAGTACTTATAGCCAGAAATACTGATAACAGGAGATGTCCATAGGTCGCAATGTACAAGATCAAAAATGCGGGCCGCATATGAAGAAGAGCTATGAAAAGGAAGACGAACATGTCGGCCCAATTGGCACGCATGACACAAATGCTCAGCATGAGCCCGAATACAAGGATTGTCGGAGCTACAACTGAGCTGCATCAGGGCATCACGTCCAGGATGGCCGAGGCGCCGGTGCCAAGTAGTAGAGGAGGTAGAGGCGGCGAAGGCAGCTGACAAAACGGACGGCGAAGAAGATAAAGTAGCCGTCGGGAAGCGAAGAGTGTAAAGGGGCCCCGTGCTGTCACATCGGAGCAGAGGATGCTGGGAAGCTAAATCCTTTACAGTAAGACCAGAAGAGTCAAATTCCACAGAACAAGAATTGTCAGCTGTAAAACGACGAATAGAAAGGAGGTTGTGAAACATAGAAGGAGCGACAAGAACATTAGGAAGACGAAAGGAGCCATGAGCACCGGTGGTACCCACAGACGTGACAGGAAGACACGAACCATTTGCGACCATAATGGACGAAGGGAGAGGAAGAGGGAGAATGGACAGAAGAGAGTATACCAGAGTCAGGGGTGGTGTGGTAGGTGGCACCCGAGTCAGCGATCCACTCAGGGCCGACAGGGGGTGTCAGGCCCATGGTGCTGAACGACCGCGCCAAAGCCGCCTGGTCCCAACCGGCAAGCCCAGGCGGGGTGCCGGAGGGTGTGGCCCACGGAGACGTAGTGGAGACGCCACGAGGTGGAGCACCAGTGAACATGGCCGCCGGTGGGCGAGGCGCACCCCCAGGAGCGTGGAAAGGCCACATAGAGATGCGCCCAGACCACGGGTTGTGGAAGGACGGCTATGATGCACCCTGTGGAGCCGTCGGCGCCAGGTTGGCCCTGCCACGGCCCCGCCCACGTCCAGTGCCGCGGCGACGGCGACCGCCACGGGCCCCCCACCCCCACTCAGCCCAGAGGGAGGAGGACCACGAAGGGACGACGGCAACGGAGCGGACGGACGCGATGGAGCGAGCGGACGCGGCGGAGTGGCCGCAAGGGCCGTCGAGGAAGTCGAGGACCCTAGGGCGGCGGTGGACCCAGGCTGGAGACCCTGAGCAAGCTCCTCCATGACAAGATCGTCACGGACCTAGAGGAAGGTGGGGAAGGGGCGCTGGCGGGTGATCCAGGTCCGGAGGTGGGCGTAGCGGTCGCTGAGCCCGCGGAGGACGTTGAGGACCAGGATGCGGTCCTCCACGGGCCAACCCAGGTCACCGAGGGAGTCCGCCATGGTCTTCATCTTGCGGCAGAACTCGCCAACAGTGAGGTCACCCTGGACGAAGGTCCTGAAACTCACATCGAGCCTCAGATCCCGTGCCTCGGCATTGCCTGGAAACTGGCCCTCGAGCGCCAGCCAGGCCTGGCGAGCATCCGCCGTGTTGCGGACGAGGTCGTGGAGGTCGAGGGAGATCGTCCCGATGATCCACGAAAGGACGATGCTGTCAAGGCGCAGCCACGAGGGGGTCTGAGCCGCGACTGTGGCATTGACGAGGACGTGGTCGTCAAGGGCGTAGCGGCCGAGGGTGAGGAGGACCAGGTCCCGCCAGCGGGCGTAGGAGGGCGACTCGGGCTCGAGAACCACCGGGACGAGCAGGCGGATGTTCTGGACCCCCCCGGCCTCGTAGTGAAGCTGCGCCACCAGAGGATCAGCCGGGTCGTGCCAGATGACCGCGGCGGTGGACGCGCGGTGGCCCGTCGAGCCGGAGGAGGTGGCGCCGAGGTCGTGGTAGGCGGGAGGGATGAGGCGCTGCTCCACATCAGCGATCTGGCGGTCTAGGGCATCGGCCGCATCCCGCTCGCGCTCCCAGGCGAGGGCGGCAGCGCGGAGACGAGCCTGGCCCTCAGCAGCTGCAGCCCGAGCGGCGACGAGGGTAGCGGCGAGAGTCGAGTCGTCACGCCTGGGGTAGAGGAGGGTCGGCTGCGGCGGATGCGGTGCCGGGAAAGCATGGACGCCTTCAGGAAGAAGGCCGACAGCATCCAGACCGGTGCCGGGGAGGGGGACGACGTCGTTGGGTGGCTCGGCAGCAGCCGCAGTGCCGGAGCCGAGGGCCGCACCCGCTCCCGCAGCAGCTGCTCCCGCACCAGCAGCTCCACCCGCACCCGCGCCGGCAGCAGCAGCAGCAGCACCGGCGCCAGCAGCGGCAAGGGCGGCGGCGGTGTGGCCGCCCGCAGCCGCCAGGGCTGAAGCAGCGCGCGGTCCTGGAGGAGGAAGGGCAGCAGCGCGGCCAGCAGCGGCGCCAGCAGCGTGTCCAGGAGCGGCGCCGCCCGCTGGACCCGCGGCGGCGGCTGGACCGGCGGCGGCGGCTGCGCCAGGGAGCAGGGGACCGGTGGCGGCGGCTGCGCCAGGGAGCCGGGGGCGGGCGGTGGTGGCTGCCACCAGGGCCCAGGAGGAAGAAGGGAGAGGGGGAAAAGCATGGAGATAGGTAGGGGGAGGAGGGGGAGGAGGCCGACTGGCCATGGGGAGGCGGCGGCGGCGGCGCCGGCCTAAGGAAGGCAACGGCGGCTGGAGGGGAAGGGGAGGGGAAGACCTAGGCTGCTGATACCATGCTAGAGATTTAGTTTCTATTATTTTGGGCTAACCCTAGAAGGGTAGCTATATAGGTAACCATACATGGGCCTCATGGGCCTAATACACACATATTCCAACACTGTGGCCTCATGGGCCTAGCCTCATGGGCCTAATACACACATATTCCAACATTGTGCCCATTGGTTGCCGCATGCCTGCACTACCTCTGATCCGTGCCAGGTTTGCTTCTTGTGTCCTCCAAATATCCCCTGCACCATCCAATCGCTCCTGCGTCCTGGTCCACGATGCGCGTCCCTTCCCAGGCCTCTCCATCGATCAACCATCACCACCAGCAGCCTAAGTCCCCGTTCCCTGTCCGCTCTCCTTGGAGTGAGGAAGCCCGTAGAGTACATGTGGATTAGAGATGTCAACGGGGAATTCCCCGTTGGGTACAGCTCTCCCATCCCCGATCCCGTTGGGATAAAACTCCCCCCGTCCCCGTCAATGTCATCGGGGGCAAGTTTCTCCCCATCCCCGTCCCTGTCAAAGAAATACGGTGAATGGTGAATGGACGATGAAGAACGGACCGTGTCTACATGAGCAAAAGCAAATCTAAAATCCATCTCAAAAAAACTGTGCTAGTTTTCACAAGCTGATTGAGCATTACGACAATACAGAACTCCACATGCGGATTGGACAACGCTAGTTCAGATCTCCAAAAATTCAAAGGAACTAAAATGCATAAAGAAACAAGAACTCCATCAGCCACTAAAGAATATCACTTCTTGTCTCCATCTTTGGGCGCTCACGGACGAGCCATGCGCGGTAGGACGCACTGAGTCAAGCGAAGCAATGGCGAATGGGACTGACGCTAGAACGGTGTGCGTGTGGGTGCCTGGCTGCCTGCTCCCACCTCCTTTGCGCGTGTGGCCGTGAGGAGGTACCAGGGAACGAGTGGAGCAGCCCACCTCTTGCCGTTACGCGTGGATCTACCAGTGCTGGATCTGCAGGGAGTGGTGAGCGGTAGGAGAACGAGCGGAGCAGTGGAGGCTTGGGGGCAGGGGCGAGTTGGGACAGGAGTGGCTGGTGGCGGCGGCGGGAGTAGGGGAGCTAGTTCTGGAGGCTGGGGAATGAGGGTTAGGTCAAAGTTGCTTGTATATATATGTACTCCTTCCGTTCCAAATTATAAGTCGCTTTGACTTTTTTGGTATATCTATTTTACTATGCATCTAGATATAATAATATGTCTAGATACATAGCAAAATGGATGAACCAAAAAAGTCAAAACGACTTATAATTTAGAACGGAGGGAGTATAGGTATTGGGCCTTCAGCGTGCAGTTGGGTCACCGCGGGGAGCGCGGACGGGGGCCTGCATACCATCCCTGCCCCCGTGATCCCCGACGGGGATAGGATTTGGCCCATTTAACTCCCTGTGGGGAAAGAGTTCTCCCCATCCCTGTCCCCTAATGAGTGAATTCCCTGCGGGGATTCGGGGATCAGGGCCCGTTGACATCTCTAATGTGGATGTCGTCGCCAATGTTGTAGAGTGTGAAGCGGTGGGTCCAGATCGGTAGAGGGGAAGGATGACGGAGGAAGCATGTGCGTACCAGCGAGTAAATCTGAATTGCACCATTGCGTGATCTCACGTGCGTAGGCAGCGCTGTGCCACTCCCTCACCCACTGGGGTGTTCGCTTTCCTATGATGCGGCTTAACGGCGCCGATGCCGCCACGCATGGCCGTGAATACAGCTGCTCTGATGACCAATCGGATAGCATGGCTCCAACCGCCCGGGGATCCAACATGTGTTCTCATCATGCTGTTGGTAGCTGTCGCGTACACCGCTCCGCACCACATCCAAAGTAGGCTTGAGGCTGCTCGTTCACGCTCCTCAACCTCGCCGAAGCACCAATCAGCGGAGCCTAGTTGCCTACTAGTGGTGGCGCTTGTGGCTGGGGCAGGGCGGAGGCGGCAAGAGCGGCTGCGTAGGTGATAACGATACAGGACGGCAGCCGACAGGGGAAGATCAGAGTAAGGGCAAACATGACTTTTCGCATGTACTACCCTGCGTTATCTGTGTTCGGAGAGATACAGAGATTTCCAGAATCCCAGCTCGGATTCCCAGAATCCTACCCATATCTGCCCTGTTTGAATGCTCGTAGATTTTTTTTATCTCGATCCTCAGAATCCCAATGGATTCAGATGGGCCCTTATTAGTTAATACTCAACTTCTGGTTCTTCCCACACTTTTGATATTTGTAATCAACCATTAGGGTTATGCCAATGTTTACTATGCTTTTCTTGATCTTACCATTAAGACTTTGTAGGAACATGAAAGTGTGGTGAAGGCTATCTATACTAGCTCAGAATACATTACTACAGCTACTGGCGATGAGGACTTTGGCCTTGTGCTGGAAAGTACAAGTTTCTATGCCGAACAGGGTGGCCAGGTACACCATGTCTATATCCATGCAATAGCGATATGAAATCTGGCATTAAGTGTTTTTAAATTCACACCATCAACCGTTAGCCTTGTTCAGTGTTTAGAAATATCAGCCTCGTCTGGCTGGCAAGTTCTCCTTAATTGTTATTTTCAGGCAGTTCTTGGATAGTTACTGCTGCCTACTGGTATATTCGATCCAAATGTGCTGTTCTAGGGCTTGTTTCAATTTGCCAAACTATTGTCATGTTAAAACATTTCTGTTTTTAACTTTATTTTATCTGTATCTTTCACCATTTGAAACACAAAGTTTGTACTGCCCCTCCAGATCTCAAGACTAGAATTGTAGCGTGGGAACATTGATGCATGGCTCTAAAGGTTCTCAACGTTACTTTTAATATTGAAACTTGAAACATAGTATGTAATTGTTGGAAACAATCCTGTGTGTCTAGGTGCATGCTAGTGTCAAGGTTCATAGCATTTACTTTAGCTAAATTTCAACATGGAGTAATAGGAGTAATAGGCTGATTATTTGGGTAATATTCTGCATTAATTAGGAGGCTATCACAGCCACAATTGTAGCTCACGGCTGCCTATATATGAGAGAAAAACAGAAAATGATAAGTCATTTTATAGCGACCAAACCCACTGTATTTGTGTGTGCGCTTGTGTGTTAAAGTTCCTTAGTATTGTTGTGGGCTATCTGCCTTTCAATAATTTCTATAGCTTGATGTCATTATATCAAAGCAATAATATACTGCAGTTTACATTCAAAGTTATCTGCTTTTTCAAATGTCATCACTTAGACATACATTTGCTAAATCTTTTGGATAACATGGATTTTTTGGCTTGAAGATATTTGACACTGGGAGCATTGAGGGGTCTTTTGGAACTTTTAATGTGAACAACGTCCAAGTGTTTGCTGGCTATGTTCTACATATTGGCTCATTTACAAAAGGTTCCAAGGTTTTGTCTCTTGGTGATAGTGTGATATGCAAGGTGATACCTTTTACTAGCTACATTTTTGCACTAAATTAGTTCGTATGTAATCGATCGTATTTCAATATGGCAAAAAACCCATTGGTAGGTTGATTACAACCGGCGCACACTGATTGCTCCAAACCATACGTGTACTCACATGTTGAACTTTGCTCTAAGGGTATGTTTTTACCATGTCCAAATTTTATACAGCTGCTCTCTTTCTCTCCTGATGATTCTGCCATTGCATTTATAGGAAGTACTTGGTGATCATGTTGACCAGAAGGGTTCAATTGTTCTACCGGAGAAGCTGAGATTTGATTTCTCTCATGGTATTGTGGCTCCTTTGTATTCCACTGACTGAATTTTATGAGCTCGTTTACTCAGCTGTTAATTCATATAACAGGAAAACCTGTCCAGCCTGAAGATTTGAGAAAAATTGAGTCCATAGTGAACCAGCAAATAAAGGATGAGCTGGGTGTATATGCACTTGAAATAAAATTAGAGGATGCGAAGCGCATAAATGGTCTTCGTGCTGTGTTTGGTGAAGTAAGTTTTCTTGCTCATGGAATGTTGATATTTCTTGTTTGGCTAGTTATTAATGGGGTTTGCTTATTGATTTTGTAGATCTACCCTGATCCAGTAAGAGTTGTGTCAGTTGGTCGCAAAGTAGAAGATCTGCTTGCAGATCCTGATAGCAAAGAGTGGTTATCCATATCGACTGAACTATGTGGAGGTTTCTTTTCAGCTCTCTGCTATGTAATTCTATGTTTCATGATTATGATATCTAAGATTTTGTGTATATATCAGGTACACATATCACAAACACAAGAGATGCTAAAGCATTCGCACTCTTATCTGAGGAGGGTATTGCAAAAGGTGTTAGGAGGATAACAGCCGTGACTGCTGGATGTGCCACCCAGGCTATGGAGTTGGCATCATCTATTGATTCTGATATCAATGAAGCATCTCAGTTGGAGGGAGCTTTGTTGGAAAAGGTATCAAGCTTCTATCATTTTTTAGGGATCGTCTCTCCTGGAGTTGCAGTGTTGACATAGCATGATCAGTTGAGTGCTACAATAATGAACCAAGTCGTAGTCTTTTTCGTGGGAGCATAAGAAACAACATTCATAAAAGCTGTTCTGATGCATGTCTTATATTAGTAATGTTTTATTCTTTAATAACCACTAGCAAACATGCCAGTTTGTTGTAATGGGATGTACAATTTGTTGCACAGTCCTCATGCCAATGAAAATGAGCAAGCTATTTTTATTGGATTTAATTGGGCTTGGCCCAACCTTATAAATCAAATACTCCCTTCGTCCAAAAAAAGATGCAATTATAGCACAGTACCAAGTTAAAGTTTCTTAAGTTATGATATCAATTAAGTATCATCAGATTTGTCATTAGATATTTTCATAGTATACTTATTTGGCGTTAGAAACATTAATATTTTTATCTATATATATTTGGTCCAACTTTTGGCACTTCAACCATTCTTTTTGGGACGGAGGAAGTAGATTCCATGGCCTTCAATTAATGTTAGTGCTATAAAGTATTAATGTTAGTGTTAAAGTATTAATCCCATATAGAAAATTGATAGGAGATTGACTCAACTTAAATATGTGGATACGTGCCACGACACAAATGGGCTCTGTCAGCCAGGCCATAACATGAGTAGTGCAGCGCCGACAAAGGTTTTGCAGCTCCAAACTTAAAGAGAGAAAGGAGAGAGTGATGGATGACTTACTGAGGGATGGATGGATGGCGGAGGAGAAAGTGAGACGGAAGAAAGAACTTTTTGCATTTTAATATTTGTTATAGATGTAGATATATGTAACATGGCACTCTTGTTCAAAGAGATGAGGGATGAATGACTGACGGACGGAAGAGAAGTGAGAGATAGATGGTTTGGAGAAAGTAAGAGACGTAAGATACTTCCGCTCTTTAATAGGAGGTATATATAGATATATAGACTAGATGGTTTGATGCAAATTGTAGAATGACTGTAATGCATGAGTGGTATAGAATTGTTGAACCACATTCGCATTTAAAGTGTTTATTATTGATCTAGTCGACACCATTGGGCAGGTTGAAGGACTGCATCTGTACATTACTCCTGTGGAATTGAAGACTTCTGTCTTTTCTGCTGAGATGTATATCATTTCTAAGATTACCGTCTAATATCAATCTCCCTTTATCAGAAAATTGCGTCCATCAAGAGTGGGCTGGATGCAGCTGCTATCCCTGCTGCGAAAAAAGCTGATTTGAGAGGCAAGGTTTCAAAGTTAGAGGTCTGTAAATGTTTCTATTTTCGGATTTCATATATATGCTTATGTTTAAGAAAGAAGAATCACCTATGACATTTATGTTCTCTTTTTAATAAAAAGTTACCACCTAGTAATTTACTCCCTCTGTTCCAAATTGTAAGACATTTTTTTTTCTATATACATAGTGTATATTTTGGTGCATAGCAAAAGCTATGTATCTTGCCAAAACGACCTACAATTTGGAATGGAGGGAGTAATAGTTTACTTTTAGGATGATTATAACTGTTGCACATCTCAGGATGAACTTAGGAAGGCAAAGAAGAAAATGGGTGAGCAAAATATACACAAGGCTGTGAAGTCTGCAATGGATGCCGCAGAAGCTGCTCTTTCAGGAAATAAGCCGTTTTGTGTTACTCATGTCGATGTGGGTCTGGATACCACGGCTGTCCGGGAGGCGGTTATCAAAGTCATGGACAAGAAGGTACTTACATTGTTCATTTTCGCTTTATTGTTAAAATAATGTTAGTCAGTAAATTGCTATAGTATACATGGCACGTTGTAGTAGAACTATTTTATCCCGTCTCAAGTCTTTAGATATCCTGGTGAACTTTTGGATATGTCTTGGCCCAGGGTTTGCCTATAATGCTATTCAGCACTGATGAGGCATCAAACAAAGCTGTTATCTATGCTGGTGTGCCTCCTAATGCTCCTAGCGGCTTTAAGGTGTTGGACTGGCTAACACCTTCAATTGCACCACTCAAGGGAAGAGGGGGTGGCGGCAAGAACGGCATCGCCCAGGGCCAGGTGAGTGAGCAATCTATTCCTAGAATATTCTATGGTCTCGGGTGCAAGTCATCAAGTAATAAATGCCTAAATCAATTCTGCGATTCCTTTACTGCAGGGAAGTGACGCTTCTCAGCTCAAGGAAGCAATGGCACTTGCGAACAGCATTGCTTCAATGAAGCTCTGCTGATTGGTGATAATTGGTGCACGCCCCATGGGGTCTTATGCGTGGCTGTTGTTGGATTACTCTTCTAGTTTTCCATTTACTCAATGTACTTAACAGAAGTTCATTGGTGTTCACAGTTTCATTTATACTTACCATACAATTGGAAGCACAGGGCATGTAATGTAACAGCGCAAAGCTTGTCCGATTTAACGAAAGGTTCTACACATATACAAGATGGCTTTGGTGCGCCATCGTTTCCTTTAAATTTTGCTCCTGCCGGAGATGCATTGACCAAATTGGTGCCGCGTGCTTATATTTACATGCTAGCAGTCGGGGATTAATTTGCATAGGCTTCTGGGATAAGATGCACTCGGGCGGTGTGTGTGTGATATGCGGATGTGCTATCCTTGTAATATTTAAAAGGGAAATGCCCTGACCAAATGCATGATTGAACTTTGTGAGGTTAAACATCATCCCTGAAGATATCTTATTTTTCTTTTCTCAGAGTAGAAAGGACAATCATTCACTGATCTTGTAACATCCGTATATCCTTGGACATCATTAACAAGCACATCAAAATTTCATGGCTACTAATTAAAGAGGAAGGTCCAAACCCTTGCCCACCTACACCTCAATTATCTGAAGAATCCCCTTGTATAGCACCTGAATTAATTAAGAAGCCGACCTTCAGAAACTCAAGTACAAGCAATACTCCAAACATTTTACATGTTTGTGAAGACAATGTAGTGAATTCTTTCATTACCAGTTCCACAAGGAAGGTGCTGATGAGGCCAGTCATGCAGGCCCTGGAGTTGCAGATCTCGGCAGTCTCGGTGAAATCCAAGAAAGACTCGCTCAGCTTTGGCGGCACCCTGGGCACTTCAACCTGAATACCACAGAAAACGAACAGCTAACGGTAGAAACTCTTTGGACTAATCTTTTGCAGATACAGGAAGCACTGTAGAAACTCTTTGGACTAATCTTTTGCAGATACAGGAAGCATTGCGCCCATGCCCCCCCACCCCCCTCCTAATTTTTTTTTACAATGTAGCCCCTTTTTTAAAAAAAATTACGTTTGGCCCCCTAGGAGATGTAAACTCATCTTTGGACTTAGGGGGTCGGCCCCAGAACTCGTGGCTCCGAGATAACACGTCTCGGCGCTATAAATCTTGGCTCCGAGGTGCCTGGCCACCCACATGACATCCTAGGTGGCACTGACGTGGCCGGTACCTTAGAGCCGCAGACCTGTGGCTCCGACAAAATACAGGGCGCGTGGCTCTAATGTTATTACGGGTTTAATTAATACGAGTATAACTAAATTATTTAAATAAATATCTACCTAACTATATAAGTATCTAAACTATATAGCTATCTATCTAACTATTAAAGTTAACTAGTATATTTCCCGTGCTAACGCTACGACAGCACATAATCAAACAAATAACTAAAAGGCTAAATTCGCCATTATCCCGGCGGCCACCCTGAGAACTTGCGGCGGTTGGGTGTGGCCGGCTAGGTGTCTGGTGGCCGGCCAGGAGCTTGCGACGGCTGGCGTCTGTTGGGCGGCGCCAGCGAGGGAACATGCAGGGCGACGACCGGGAAACCCTAGCCGCATCCGCGCGCCACCGCTTGCTCCGGTCCATCGCATCGCTGTGTCCGTGCCAATGCGTGCTCCGCGGCTGCTGCACCGCCGCATGCTTCGCGTCCGCCGCGTCCCCCACTTCAATACCTGAGGCCGCCGCCACCGCCGCCGCAACACGCGCGGCCTCGACCGCTAGCAACCCAATCGAGAACCATCCGACCACTGCACACGCGGTAGGTGTATATTTTTGGGTGTACCTAGGAAAGTTCATGACTGTGGTGGACAATTTTCTATGTGGCTTTAGGAAAGTTTTATCGGTGCATTATATGTGGTAGAGATTTACTAACTACATTGACTACAAGTACTACCTACAAATATAACTTAATTACCTATCTAACTTACAAATAAAATTAATAGCTAAATTAACTACCTACAAAAGTACATAAATACCTAGCAATCAAACAATCTATCTAAACTAGCTAAATAAATAACCTATACATAACTAAATTGTCTCACTAAATACCTGCATTAACTAACTAAATTACATCAATTTATAACTAAATTAGCTAACTAAGTTATGTTAGTACATAACTAAATTATCTAAACTAAATCAATTGGAAAAACGGAATTACAGAAAAAATAGCATACCTGAGTTGGCTGACAACCGGCCAAGGGAGAGGGGTGGCCTCACAGGGCGACCGGTGGGGGGTTGGGCGGCGGCGTGCGGGGGACGGCGGGCCGCGGCCTACTACGGTGGTGCGGGCGACAGCCGGCGGAGGAGGCACGGGCGACAGCGGGGCTGGGCTAGATGGCGGCAGCAGTGAGAGGGACGAAGAGACAGAGCGCGAGAGAGGAGAGATAGAGCTCGAGAGATAGCTGCGGTGGCTGCGCCCCCTATGTTTTGTATCTCGGAGCCGTAGATCTGCGGCTCTGAGGTACTGGCCACGTCAGCGCCACCTAGGATGCCATGTTGTGGGTGGCTAGGCACCTCAGAATCAAGATCTGTGGCACCGAGAAGTGTTAGCTCTGAGCCATAAGTTCTGGCGCCGTCCTCCTGGGTCCAAATATGAGTTTACATCTCCCAGGAGGCCAAACGTAAATTTTCTTCAAAAAAAGAGCTAAATTGAAAAAAATTAGCCCAGGCTAACATCTGTTATAGACAAGGTGATCAGCCCTTTCCAAACAACATTCATACCTGGCAGGAAACATTTTGGAAGGGGTGGTAATTCTTCAAGAAGTGATGCATGAATTGAGGTCTTCTAAATCATCTGGAGTATTTGTCAAACTAGATTTTGAGAAGGCATATGGCAAAGTTAATTGGAATTTTCTGGAAGAGGTACTGAAAAGAAAGGGCTTTGCAGATACTTGGATCCAAATGGATTAATAAGGCTGTTAGAGGTGGTAGGATCTGCATATACATAATGGAGAAAGAGGAGAATACTTTAGAAGTTATAAAGGTCTCAGACAAGGGGATCCACTGTCTCATTACTGTTTAACATAGTAGCTGATGTCTTATCTACTATGCTTTCTAGAGCTAGTGAGGCAGGTATTATTCAGGGTGTGGTACCTAACCTAGTGGATGGAGTGTTATCTCATCTACAATATGCAGATGATACAGTGATTCTACTCCAATACTCTACTGAAATGTTGAGGAGTGTAAAGCTGATACTTTCTTGCTATGAAGCAATGTCTGGGATGAAAATCAATTATGAGAAAAGTGAAATCTTCACTATTGGTCGGACTGATGAGGAACAACGTGTGGCTGCAAATTGTCTGGGCTACAAGATTGGAGTTTTTCCCATGAAATATCTAGGTATGCCTGTCAGTAGTCAAAAGATTTCTAAAGCACAATTGAGTTACGTCTATGACAAAACTGAGAAAAGACTTGGTACTTGACAGTGTGAGTACCTATCATCAGGGGTAAGTCTACTTTGATTGATTCTTGCTTGTCCAGTATTCCAATGTATACCATGGGAGTTTACCAACTGTATGAAGGCAACTTTCAGAGATTAGGCTCAATAAGATCATGATTTTATTGGCAGGGGACCTCTAAGAAGAGGAAATATCATATAATCAAGTGGGAAGTCTTGAGCAGACCAAAAAAGTTTGGAGGTCTAGGCTTTCTAGATGTAAGAGTTATGAATGTTTGCCTTTTAGCCAAGTGGATAGACAGACATGAGAGAGATGATAACAATTTATGTTGTGCTATGTTAAAGAAGAAATATCTGGGTGACAGAAGCATTTTTTAGATTACAAATAGGAAGGGCTCCCAATTCTGGGGATCTTTGCTTGATGTGAGAGACTGGTATCAAAGAGGTCGTGGTGTGAGTATTAAATCAAGTGTTCAGACTAGATTTTGGCATGATTGTTGGGTTGGTGGATGTCAACTAAAAATTAGTTTCCCCAATTTGTTCAAGATTACTTCAAGTCCAGATTTAGAGGTATCCAAAGCTTATGTAGATGGACAATGGGCTATTCAGTTTCGCAGACAATTTAATGAAGCACTGACAGCAGAATGGAACGACCTTTTAGAGGTATTAAGTGATGTAGAACTATCCACAGGTAGAGACCAGGTGGTCTGGCTATTGGACAAATCCTGAAAATATTCTTCGAGGTCTTTGTATAGACTGATGACATCTGGAGGTGTTATTGATCGACAAATGATGCTGATCTAGAAATGTAATATTCCTTTGAAGGTAAAATTTTCCATGTGGATGACAGCACATGACTATCGATGAGATGTGGTCGGCAGTCTACCGAGGGGTATGCCCACGGTGTAGATTATCGGTGGAGGTGCGCAAGACAACGAATTAGATGGTGATGCAAGATGAACACGAGATTTATCCAAGTTCGGGCCGCGAATTGCGTAATACCCTACGTCCTGCGTCTTTGTGGATTTTATTGATGCGTGATGAGATGTTTTGAGGGGGCTCCTTGCCCGCCTTATATAGTACGGGGGGGGGCAAGGTTACAGATCTAAGGAATCTAATCATAGCCGATTACAACTCCTATATCCACGGAGGACACGATGTCTATCCTAACCGACTAGGTTTTCTTGACCATCAAGTAGTCTCTGCTTGCTCCGCACGATTCGCCGAGCAATTCAGAGATCCACGTAGCCCTTTCTGGCGAATTGGGCCACCTTGTCTGACGCGGCCCATGTGGAGCCATGAGAGTATACGGATCTATACACCCACAGTTAGTCCTCGAGCACTATGTATTTTGAAGCGACATGCTGTCGTGTCTCTGACTAGTGAGGTTTGAAGCCTTAAAGCCCCCGACCAGAAGGATGGTCTGCCGGGGAATATTTTCATCCTTTCGACCAGTTCAGCTGATAGCCAACCAACGCACTGGTCAGAAAAACGCCTTGTCGGAAAAATGCATGGTGCTCTGAGAAAAAAGAAAAAACAGTTCATCCCTGGTGAAGTGTGCCCACTTTAGTTTTATTGGGGAAAGTTAGTGATGCGTGGCACCATTGACTCTTCCATAATGTCAAGAGATGTGATCCTCAGGATCTAGTCATGTTAAGGTAGGGGTCACGCCTCTGGCACTATGCAGCAAATCATGTTTGCAAAAAAGTTAAGCACGTTCACCACAAGGTGAAGTGTGCCCACTTAGCCCCCAGCCTGACAGTAGGTGACTAGATCACGTGGTGCTAGGGTCTAAAAGGAAAACAATGCAAAGCCAAATAAGCATATTCACCGCAAGGTGAAGTGTGCCCACTTAGTCCCCAAGCCTGACAGCAGGTGACTGGATCACGTGGTGCCAGGGTCCAAATAGCACGTTCCCAACTCAGCTGAGAATTATGCACCATGGCTCCATCACGTCACAGTCCCTAGCTCTGCTGTGGGGCCAGTCCCCAGCTATCCTATGGACCCAATCCGCAGCTCTGCCGTGGATAAAAACCCATGGCTCTGCCATGTGGCGATTCTCAGCTCTGCTGTGAGACGCCCCCCAACTCAGTTGCGAGCCCTAAAAAACATCCTATGGCTTTGCCACAGGGCAGCCCCAGCTCCGCTGTGAGGCAACCCACAACTAGTTGTGGGCCCATTTCGTAGCTCCACTGCAGATTTAGTCCCCAGCTCAGCTGTGGGGCCATAACATGATTCGGCACGCTAGAGTCGGACCGTATCTAGCGAAATAGGCCCACTCTGGGGTCCTTATAACAGTCAAGGCCCACATATGACCCACTTGGAGATAATGATTGAGGGAGCGGAAGCGGCGCATCGGGTGCGGTTATCCAAAAACCTTGGAAGTCAAAGGGTCGTTTTGCTCTTATAAATACCCGCACAGCGGCGCCTCACTTCTCCCACTACATCCATTTCACGTAAGTTCATCTTCCACATAGTTCACTCCACCTTCTCCGCCAGTTCTATCACCACCGCGCCCGTAAGTGCAAACCCTAGATCCAATCGCTGCCAGATCCAGCCGCTCCAGCACCACCTCGCACACCGCAATCGCATTCCGCAACCGAAGAAGAAAAGGAGGATGGTGCGCGGGAGCCATGGAGCAAGAGCGCAGCTGATGGCGGCGGAGTGGAACAAGTCGATGAGCACGGAGGCCACTCTCGCGATGCTCATCACCGCTGGCGTAATGGCTGAGGCCACAATCGGCGGATGGAGGATGTAACACTTCAAGTGTTTAGTCCTTAATTGCATTGCATTTGCATGGCATAAACATAAGCATGCATCATTCATGTTTGTTATTTTATGTGATGCAACACATGTAATTTTTCTAGGGTTTGTTTGATTTATTTCATGAAGTATTTGATAGATGGTGTAACAAAAGGGTAAGGTAGCCAATCATGACCTACAACACCTTAGTTATACTTAGGGTAACATTTGGAACAAGGTTCATGTTGACCAAAATTACAAAATTGCCCTCCAAGAAAAGTTTGACCACCATTTGACCCTAGAAGGCCCTAGTTTGACCAATTAAAAAGTCTAATTTAGAGACCTTGCATGGAAGAGCACCCTTAAGCAAAGTTGTAGAGAATTTCATGAGGAACAAAAGTTCTAATATGGCCATCTCATGAAAATGATCAGAACATGGTCAAAAATGGCCCACAAGTCAGTATTAGGGGCTGTTTGGGGACTTAGCAAATTTTGCTAAGTGTTGAGCTGAAAACCGTTTCACTGTACCTCACTTTAGCAACTTGTAACTCACAAACCAGGCCAAACCAGCCTTTGAGCCAATTGACAAAGTTGTTGTCCACACATAGCTCTACAACATTGTCAATATCATCATCACCTGGTTCTCAATAGTTTAGGAGATATAATGTCTTGAAGTTAGGGTTTCAGTCAGCATAGTGACTGAAACTAAGTTTCAGTTTCATCAAGCACCACTTTGGAGCTCTGTAGTTTCAAATCTAGGCCGAACCAGCCCAAACTCCAATTGACAAACTTGTAGACCTCATGTAGCTCTACAAAATTGGTGTTATCATCTTCTTCTAATTCGAACTGGTTTGGGAGAAAATCGGTGTTGAACTTGTCCTGTCAGTCGATGCCTTGGAGCTCTGAAACGGCACGTTCAGACACCGACGGCCGCGGCCGACCGCGTCGTGGCGCTCGGGCAGAGCCCGGTGGCCGCGTGGCGCGCGTGTTCTGCCGACGCCCCACGTCGCCTGCGAGCTCAGCGTGAAGACCAGGGCGACCCGCTTCCCCCTCCATTCCATCGCCCTCCTTCCCTCTCTCATTTCCAGAGCGGAGAAAACCGGGCCGCCCTTGCCGCCCCTCTCCGGCGAGCTCGTGCCCGCTCACCACCGCATCGCAGTCCCCCAGACCTCGCCAATCTCTTCGCCTCACCACCCTCCATCTCTCTGACCCACCGAAGCCAGCAATTTGACTCGAGGTGAGCCGCATTTCCTTCTTCCCCATCTCCGAGAGGTCGCCGGAGCCCGCCATGGGACCTCACCGTGGTCGGGGTGCTTCGGGTCTCTCTCCGTCCTCCCTTCCTAGCAAAATGGAACCGCCTAGCTTCGGTGAAGCTCGCACCGAGCCTGGACCGCACCGTGCATCTTCACCGGCGACGGCGCGCCGCCACCGGACACCACCGGCCGCCGCTCGCGGTGACAAGCCCCTTCCACCCCATCCCCATCCGTTCCACGAGCACCAATCGACGCACCGGGTGACGGAGAACACGAGGCGGTGTCCGATTGGCCGAGCGAGCCCTTCTCCGGCGAGCTCGAGCTCGTCGGAGCTCGCGGGTCTCCGCCTCCCCTGTCCCTCTGTCCCTGACTGCGGGGGCCCGCCTGTCAGTTGCCAAGCGCGGGCGGGACGGCCGAGCAGGCCGCGCGCGCGCGAGTCGTGGGCCGAGTTCTTCCGGGCCGGCCCAGTCATCCGAAATGAAATTCATTTTTATTATTTTGTCACTGATTTTTTGTACAAGTTGGAAAAATGTAGATCTAGGGTTTTAATGATCCAAAAATCATGAGATAAATTTTATTAGGGTCCACATGATGTGTAGTATTTTAGAAAAATATAAATCTGGAATGTGATGTTTAATTTTTAGGAGAATTTAATAGATCCTTTAAATGTGTTTTAGAATGCATGCAAATTTGTTAAATTTATAACTTGAGCTGTAGTGTTCCATAAATCATAAAATTTGATGGGTAGGTTACTCTATGCTAGCCCTAGCTCTGGTAAAAATTTGGGCATAAGTGCTTAATTACTTTTCAAGTTATTATGCTATCTTGTTATTCTAGGAAATATTTAAATGAATTTTTGTAATTTTTCTACATGTGCAATGTTCATATAACTTTTTGGAGAATGTCTTGGTACCCTAGAGTGTCCAAGAAAATTAAGAAATCTGTTGTTTGACACTTTTCAATAGGGTTTCCTATTTATGCAAAAATCAGCCTTATTAGCTTGTGAATTTTGTGTAGGGAGTTTCTGTGAATAAAACTTGTTCAAATTTTTACTGTGGTCTCTTTTTGGGTCATAGAGTTCCCTGTAATTTTTGTAGAATTTTAGGAGCAGTTTATATATATGTTTGAAATTTCACTTAATTACTTAAGTAAATTAAGAAATGGGTTTAAATAAATATTCTAGGTGGGCACACCTTACTTTCTGGTGTCTTTGTGATATTTGTGAACTTGTAGTAGCATTAGTTGGGTTTTAGAGAATGTTTGCCACATCAATAAATATTTAACCTTTGTAATTTAGGTTTTCTGGACAGCTAAGTAGTAATTCTAAATTTGGCTTTGATAAAATTGGTTGCTGGACAACCTGTAAATACCAAAGTTGGAGTAAACTTGATGAACTAGCTTGTGTTAAAATTTGGAAGCATTTGGCTTAGTAGTTTGAGAGTTACTGTTGTTTAAAGTGGCAGTTCAAAATCTGCTACTCTCTGTTTTGGAGAGGACAGATTCTGGAACTTGTGAAGTTTGACATGGAAAACTTAGGAGTTTGGAGTTGAGGTCTGAAAATGAATTGTAGTACATTTCTTAGGCTTTCCAGATTGTCTTAGATCATATCTTTTGGACTTATAAATCTCCAGTTGTGATAAAAACAAGTAGCTGCTGTCCAGAATGATTACTGTGGTGTTTTGCTGATTGTTATGGTGAGATATCCTAAGACATGCTACTTTTGTAATTGTTAGGTGTTAGGGCCTTAACTGAGGATGAGCAGCTTTATCTTAGGTTAAGTAGATTAGGTGAGTATTTCTCTACTAGAGAAGAGATTTGCACGTACTAGTAAAATAACTTAAATAGAGTATTTTATTCTGAAATGCATTTCATTCCGAGCATGTTGCACCCATTTATGCATCCATTATATTTATTGTGCATTCATGCAATAGGTGCACCGGAGGGGGTAACACTCCTCGAATTCGAGCTTGTGATTCCGGAGGAGGACCAGGAGCAGCAGGAGCCCGAGGATCCAGCAGACGAAGGAGTGCCCGCAGACGACCTTCCTGAGTGTCCAGACCACCGGCCCTCGACTTTTCTGAAAGGCAAGCCCCGGTGCATGCTGAACCCATCGTTTTATAAATATATCTTGAGTACTTTTAATTGTTTACTGCATTAAGTTGTAGGAGTTATATGAAAACACTTGTTGCATTATACCTGTCCTTGTCCAGATATCGTACTTAATCCTATATTAGGTTTAGGCACGTGTCAATGCTTAGCCCTGCTTAGTACGGTAGAAGTCGGGTGATTTCCGGTCATCCGCGAGATGTAGGAAGGAGTCACGAGTGGCTTTATGGCTATCGTGGATGGAACCATGCTTAAAAATGAAATTGAGACCGGGCGGGAGTTCGATAGTACAGCCGCAAGACACTTCACGTCTTGGGTGTGGAGCTATGCCCGTCTGAGTCGTTTAAGGACCGATTCGCTGTACGTCCTTGAGTCATGTTGAACGCAGTCTAACACTTAGTTGGCCGGATAAGTCGTTCCGACCGCGAAGCCGAGTAATGTGGTTCAGGCCGGGAATCGAATGGTAGGTTGCTTCTTGGAGGAGAGAAAGGATGTGCTTGGGGACATTGGCGTGAGACCAAGGGGGGGTTAGAGTCCCTATCACCTGGCAGAGTGTCGCCCTTGGGGTCGCGACATCATTCGGACCCGCGATTCCTGAATCATATGAAACGGTGGCTTGTGCGACCCTGGCAGGGGCCTGCGCGGTGAGTGTTAGAAATACCCCTCCAGCTGGATAGGAATTCGATTCGAATCGCCGTCGCTCCCGGTTAGTGAGCACTTGACTTGAGCAGCGGCAACGTAGATCTCATTAAATAAACTGGTGGTTAAGGGAATGATACAATGTTGCCACAATTCATAACTGCTCTGGATATAATGATGATAATTGTTTGATTATAATCAAGTGCATGTTTAGTACAGGTGCTAAGATAGATGACAGGTAAATGCTAAAAATAACTGCTAGTACAGGTTATAAGAGTATCAATTACTTATGCCTTTATGCAAAATGTTATGTCAGCTAGCCTCTTGTGTAAGCCTTGCATAATCCTTGGTGTCACTTTATTTCTGGTTTTCGACGGGTAAGTCTAGCTGAGTACATTCCAGTACTCAGGGTTTATTCCCTCCTGTTGCAGATGACATGCTTTATCAGGGATTCTGCAAGACGTGTCTCCACCTTGCGGGTGATGATGACTAGATCACAAGGGCGTGATCATCTTTATGTACTTTCCTCATGCTTTTGCGGGTTGTCGATCATCCAGACTGGCAGTATTTATTTAACTAGTGTGTGTGTTATGCTTCCACTACTTTCAAACTTGGTTTGTAATATTTGCTACTCCGTGGTGTAAACTTATTTCAGAACTACTTGTGAAATGTATCGTATGATGTTGTATGTTGAATGATGCGATCCTGGTTGTAAGCAGTTTGGTTTGAAATCCTTCGTGATTTCGATTGACTACCGGGATTATATGGGCTCAAGTTTGAAAATTTGAGCGCTTCGGTGCTTGTTTTCGTACTTGTGCTCTTATAATTTGGTCGGTTCTGTTACAGCTGGTACCGGAGCATAATTCAACATTAAACACATCTTACGAGTAATTAAAAACAAAAGTATTTGTTTGCGAAAAGGGTTAAACTCTAAAAATTATTTTATAGGTATGCCAGTGATCACATCCCTTAGCCCAAATAAGGACTCTTAGGTGGCTTATTATAAAGACTAACTTGGGGGGCCTTGTTTGTTTTTATTTCGTCGTCCATACGGCGTGATATTGTATGGATGCCATCCACTTGGGTGGTAATGTATGGATCAATTACCTCGACGCTCTGGTAAGTGTGAGTTGTGAGAGCATGATCGTCCAACCGGCGGTCTAGGGGAGAGTAGTTGTGGTGACTTACATCTTTACATGTTTAAACCATGTAACTATGTAAAAGCACTTAATTGTGGGAACCTTTATATCGGGTAGCTTGATACTGAAGTATATACATTTGGGGATGTATATATGGAAAGTATTTAAATTACTGCTTTCTTGTGTGCTTATATTGGGAATTGGTGGGGCTGCAATGAAGTTTTCTGCAGGTACACTAACAGCGTAACGAGTAGACCGATAGTTTTGCTTATATGAGAGAACGTATGTATGCCACCGCCTAGCGTTAGAACTCTAGGTTTCTACTAAGGTGAGAGGACGTACGAAACGTGCATGCATCATGTTTAATTATATCATACATATCATTTACTCCCTCCTTAAAAATTTCTGTACTCCCGACTAAAGTAAATTTCGTATCCCCTAAATGATCCTCACTTTAAGTCGTATCTTATCTTGTTGCTACAGATGGCACGTACCAAGAGGACCGCTCGTAAGTCCACTGGGGGCAGGGCACCGCGTCACCAGCTCGCTCCACGTGAGCCCCGCCCTGAGCCTACTGAGGTGGAAAGGCTGAGGGCAGAGCTGGCAGAGGTGACTGCTGCTAGGGATGCAGCACGGCAACAACTGGAACAAGTGATTCATGATCGTGATCAAGAAACGCTTGCAGTCCAGAGGTTGACAGTAGCAAACCGCAACTGTCAACGCATGTTGGTCCGTGTGATGGAACAGAGGGATGAAGCCTGGCACGAGGAGAACGTTCTGAGAGCTCGTCAGTTTGAGCTCGAGCAACAGTTGGAGAACGCTGAAGAATACAATGATAATCTTCATGAAGAAGTGCATCGCCAGAACAACGAGCTTAATCCCCTGCTACCTAGAAACAACCATGTAGATGAAGATATGGGATCAGGCATCTTCATGGCTGAGGATGATGATGAAGTGGAGGTTGATGGACCACAGGATGCCCCACCTGCAGAAGCACCAGAGGAAGAACCAGAAGAAGAAGAAGACGAGGAGTTAGAGCCTGTCAGTGATGAGGACGGCGGGGAGATCCTTGACACTGACTCGGAGGATGATGTTTAGAGTAGTCATCACGTGCCTATAATGTTAGGATCGTCTTTTGTGCCCTCCCTGTGTAGGAGTGAGACCTTGTAATAACTTGACTTTGGGATGTAAGGCTGAACCGGATGTTTCCTGAATGTAGTTTGAACCTGTTAATTTCGATCACAACTTGATGTCTTATGATGTTGCGTTCGATGATGGTGTCACGATTAGCACCCTTCGGTGCCACGACGAAACCGAGGGCCTCCTATGGCGCGCGACATAAGGCTGTGCTGCTTGGCACGCGCAGGTATCGAGGTGGCTAGTCATGATCCACCATGGAACTCTTCATTGAGAAGTCTCTTTGTGGTCACTTTGAAGTAGCCTTTCACAGTCAACTAAAAATCACGTAGATTTTAACGTAAACGGTTCGGTAACTACTGTGCTCCTTGTGTGTGAGCCTTTATCAAAGTACACCTTGTTGGATTCTCTCGCATGATTGCGCCAATTGATCCGCTTGAATGGATTGTGCGGTTGTGATGAATTATTGTGCCATGAATAATTTGAGAAGTCTATTTCATGAAGTCAGTTGGGCATATTTACAATAATTCATCTACAAATTTCCCACATCGTCAGTGCTCATTGGTTATGCATTTTGCAGATGTCGTACAATCTTCGTCGGGGTTGTGGCAATGAGGATGAGGAACAGCCACCCCCTCCGCCACCACCTACTCCGGCCGAATTGATGCAGACAGTGGTCGAAGGGCAGCGCATGTTGGCAGATGCTATGCGCCAGCTGGCTAACCGGGAAGCTCGTCCTGGCCGCCAGGGACCAGAACCCAATCAATACAGTGATTTCAAGGACTTTCTGGATACTAAGCCTCCGCTCTTCAAAGAAGCGGAAGAACCACTGCAAGCTGATGAGTGGTTAAATACTATTGAGCAAAAGTTTCGTCTGCTTCGCCTGACTGATGAGTTAAAGACTGAATATGCTTCTCACCAGTTGCATGGTCCAGCGGGCATTTGGTGGAGCCACTATCGTTCCACACTGCCTGCCAATGTCCCTATTGCTTGGGATCAGTTTAAGGCGGCATTCCGGGGAAATTATATTCCTCCCGGTCTTATGGCAATCAAGCACACAGAGTTTATGAGGCTGTCGCAAGGAAACAAAAGCCTGACTGAATACTTGCAGTCCTTCAACAACCTGGCAAGGTATGCCACTGAGTTTGTGGATACCGATGCCAAAAAGATTGCTAGCTTCAAAAGGGGCCTCGGCCCAAAACTGATGAAAACAATGGGCACTAGCAAATGTACGACTTTCAATGATTTCATCAGTGATGCTCTAACTCAAGAGAACAACAATGCTATCTATTCTGCTTCTAAGAGCCGCAAAAGGGCCATTGAGGCGAGTGTTTCACAGTCTCGAGCTCCAGCTGCCCCGAGAGCTCCTCCTCGCCCTCCTGCGACAAATGCTAAGTTCCGTCCTCCACAAAAGAAGGTGCCAATGAAAACTGGGTTTCGTAAGGCATATACAGTGGCTCTGCCAAAGAGTAATGCGGGCCAAGGCAGCTCCAGTGTTCCTCCTAGCAACATGCCTTGCTGGAACTGTAACAAGCCAGGCCATTGGTCCAGGAACTGTCCGTACCCTAAGAAAAATGTCAACCAAGGTAGTCGTCAGGGACACGCCCACTATAACAGCATTGAGGAAATTCCATCTGGTGAGGTGGTCACCGCTGGTAAGTTTCTAGTTGACCAACACCCCGCAGTGGTACTTTTTGATTCAGGTGCTTCGCATTCCTTTATCAGTCCTAAGTTTGCATCTAAATTTGCACACAAGTTGCATACTGTTGAAGGTGTGGGTTATTGTATTAGTGCTGCAAGTGGGAATATTTCCACAAACAAAGTAGTGGGGGAACCTTAAGTTTGAGATAGAAGGGCGAAGTTATTCGCTTGCCCTATTGGTTTTACCTGGTTTAGACATAGATGTCATCTTGGGCATGAATTGGATGAGTCAGAATGGGGTACTCATTGACACATCCGCTCGGGTAGTTATGCTCAGAGATCCTATAGATCAAAAGGGTTTTCTAGTACAACTTCCCAGAAAGGTTGAATTGTCAGGGGAAATTCATGCTATTCAAGCAAAGGCGTTGGCCGAAATTTCAGTAGTAAAAGAGTTTCCGGACGTTTTTCCCGACGATTTGCCGGGGCTCCCTCCGGATCGGGATGTGGAGTTTAAAATTGAGTTGTTGCCTGGCACGGCGCCCATCTCTAGGAGACCCTATAGGATGCCTCCGAATGAACTCGCTGAACTTAAGGTGCAATTGAATGAACTTTTGAAGAAGGGGTTGATTCGTCCTAGTTCATCGCCGTGGGGATGTCCGGCTATCTTTGTAAAGAAGAAGGATCAGTCGTTGCGAATGTGCGTAGATTATAGACCTCTCAATGCAGTCACTGTCAAAAATAAGTACCCCTCTACCGCGAATCGACATCTTGTTCGATCAGTTGTCTAAAGCTAAAGTTTTCTCCAAGATCGATCTAAGATCTGGCTACCATCAAATTAAAATCCGACCGGAAGATGTTCCAAAGACAGCCTTTTCTACCAGATACGGTCTTTATGAGTATCTTGTTATGTCTTTTGGCTTGACAAATGCCCCCGCACACTTCATGTACTTGATGAATTCGGTGTTTATGCCTGAATTGGACAAGTTTGTGGTGGTATTTATTGATGACATCTTGGTATATTCTGTGAATGAGGAGGATCACGCTGAACATCTGCGTATAGTCCTCACAAGACTGCGTGAACATCAACTATATGCAAAGTTCAGTAAGTGCGAATTCTGGCTTCGTGAAGTACCTTTCCTTGGGCATGTGTTGTCCGATGGAGGGATTATGGTGGATCCCGCCAAGGTACAGGAAGTACTAAACTGGAAGGCTCCTATCTCGGTTCACGAGGTTCGAAGTTTTCTTGGTTTGGCTGGCTATTATCGTCGCTTCATCCCGGATTTCTCTAAAATAGCCAAGCCAATGACTCGGTTGCTGCAAAAAGACATCAGGTTTGTCTGGACTCCTGAGTGTGATGCGGCTTTTCACCAACTGCGAACCCTCCTAACCTCAGCTCCGGTTTTGGCACAACCGGATATCGAGAAACCATTTGATGTTTATTGTGATGCCTCAGGCATAGGTTTGGGAGGTGTGTTGATGCAGGAAGGCCGAGTAATTGCATATACTTCTCGACAACTTCGGAAACATGAGGCGAATTATCCAACACATGACTTAGAACTCGCCGCAGTTGTTCATGCTTTGAAAGCCTGGCGACATTATCTGCTGGGCAATGTCTGCAATATCTATACAGACCACAAAAGCCTCAAATACATCTTCACCCAACCCGAGCTAAATATGCGTCAAAGAAGATGGCTCGAGTTGATTAAAGATTATAACCTTCAAGTGCACTATCATCCTGGCAAGGCAAATGTGGTTGCGGATGCTTTAAGCCGTAAGTCTCATTGTCATTCCTTAGTAGAAACTGATTTTCACCGATCTCGCCTTCTACATCCAGCAGTCTTGTACAACATCACTGTCAGTTGTACTCTCAAAAACAGAATTATTGAACTCCAAAAGACTGACACTGGTATATTCCACATCAAGCGTAAGATGAAAGAGCAAGAAACTACACAGTTTAGGATGGATGAAGAGGGTGTACTATGGTTCAAGGATAGGTTAGTTGTGCCTAAGGACCGAGAGCTTCGAAATGATATTATGTCTGAAGCACACTCCTCTAAGTTGTCCATCCATCCTGGCAGCAATAAGATGTATTATGATTTGAAGCCACTTTATTGGTGGACCAAGATGCGGAAAGAGATAGCTGCATATGTTGCTAGATGTGACACCTGTTGCAGAGTTAAAGCTGTGCACATGAAAGCTGGGCTACTTCAGCCACTTTCCATTCCAGGCTAGAAATGGGAAGAGATAAGTATGGATTTCATTGTCGGACTTCCTCCTACTGTCAAAAATCATAACTCTATTTGGTAATTGTTGATCGTTTGACCAAATCAGCTCACTTCATCCCAGTGAGAGTGGACTATCGTCCCACTGACTATGCTGAGTTGTACTTCAATCAGATAGTCCGGCTTCATGGGATACCTCGTACTATCGTTTCTGATCGTGGTCCCCAGTTCACTGCTCGCTTTTGGGAGCATTTGCATCACCTTCTGGGAACCAAGTTAGTGAGAAGCTCTGCTTATCACCCCCAGACATCGGGACAGACAGAACGAGTTAACCAAATCTTGGAAGATCTGTTGCGAGCATGCGTCATTTCATCCAAGGGTTCTTGGGAAAAATGGTTACCTTTAGCCGAATTCTCGTACAATAACAGTTATCAAGAGAGTATTAAGATGGCCCCATTCGAAGCCTTGTACGGTCGAAAGTGTCGAACTCCGCTAAACTGGGTAGAAGCTGGGGAAAGAAGGTATTATGGCATTGATTTTGTCCAGGAAGCCGAGGAACAAGTCCGTACCATCCAGAAACACATGGCTGCAGCACAAGCGAGACAGAAAAGCTATGCGGATCGTCGTAGAAAGCCACTCGAATTTGAAGTTGGAGACTTCGTTTATTTGAAAGTTTCTCCAATGAAGAGTGTCCAACGTTTTGGTGTTAAGCGGAAACTTGCACCAAGATATGTGGGTCCTTTCCAGATCATAGGCAAGAGTGGAGCTGTTGCGTACAAAATCCAGTTGCCTCCTGAGATGAGAGCCATATTCAACGTTTTCCATGTATCTCAGCTTAAAAAGTGTCTTCGAGTTCCTAAGGAACAAGTTCCTTTAGGTGATATCAGGCTGGAATCCGACCTAACCTATGAAGAAAAGCCAGTCCGAGTGATCGATGCTCAGGAACGAGTAACTAGAAGTAAAGTGGTTAAGTGGTACAAAGTGATGTGGAGTAATCAGGGAAGTGAGAGTGATGCTACGTGGGAACGGAGGATTATTTGCGGGATGGTTATAAAGAATTCTATGAAAAATGGTACGCTTTCCAAATCTCGGGACGAGATTTTTATAAGGGGGGAGGGCTGTAACACTTCAAGTGTTTAGTCCTTAATTGCATTGCATTTGCATGGCATAAACATAAGCATGCATCATTCATGTTTGTTATTTTATGTGATGCAACACATGTAATTTTTCTAGGGTTTGTTTGATTTATTTCATGAAGTATTTGATAGATGGTGTAACAAAAGGGTAAGGTAGCCAATCATGACCTACAACACCTTAGTTATACTTAGGGTAACATTTGGAACAAGGTTCATGTTGACCAAAATTACAAAATTGCCCTCCAAGAAAAGTTTGACCACCATTTGACCCTAGAAGGCCCTAGTTTGACCAATTAAAAAGTCTAATTTAGAGACCTTGCATGGAAGAGCACCCTTAAGCAAAGTTGTAGAGAATTTCATGAGGAACAAAAGTTCTAATATGGCCATCTCATGAAAATGATCAGAACATGGTCAAAAATGGCCCACAAGTCAGTATTAGGGGCTGTTTGGGGACTTAGCAAATTTTGCTAAGTGTTGAGCTGAAAACCGTTTCACTGTACCTCACTTTAGCAACTTGTAACTCACAAACCAGGCCAAACCAGCCTTTGAGCCAATTGACAAAGTTGTTGTCCACACATAGCTCTACAACATTGTCAATATCATCATCACCTGGTTCTCAATAGTTTAGGAGATATAATGTCTTGAAGTTAGGGTTTCAGTCGGCATAGTGACTGAAACTAAGTTTCAGTTTCATCAAGCACCCACTTTGGAGCTCTGTAGTTTCAAATCTAGGCCGAACCAGCCCAAACTCCAATTGACAAACTTGTAGACCTCATGTAGCTCTATAAAATTGGTGTTATCATCTTCTTCTAATTCGAACTGGTTTGGGAGAAAAATCGGTGTTGAACTTGTCCTGTCAGTCGATGCCTTGGAGCTCTGAAACGGCACGTTCAGACACCGACGGCCGCGGCCGACCGCGTCGTGGCGCTCGGGCAGAGCCCGGTGGCCGCGTGGCGCGCGTGTTCTGCCGACGCCCCACGTCGCCTGCGAGCTCAGCGTGAAGACCAGGGCGACCCGCTTCCCCCCTCCATTCCATCGCCCTCCTTCCCTCTCTCATTTCCAGAGCGGAGAAAACCGGGCCGCCCTTGCCGCCCCTCTCCGGCGAGCTCGTGCCCGCTCACCACCGCATCGCAGTCCCCCCAGACCTCGCCAATCTCTTCGCCTCACCACCCTCCATCTCTCTGACCCACCGAAGCCAGCAATTTGACTCGAGGTGAGCCGCATTTCCTTCTTCCCCATCTCCGAGAGGTCGCCGGAGCCCGCCATGGGACCTCACCGTGGTCGGGGTGCTTCGGGTCTCTCTCCGTCCTCCCTTCCTAGCAAAATGGAACCGCCTAGCTTCGGTGAAGCTCGCACCGAGCCTGGACCGCACCGTGCATCTTCACCGGCGACGGCGCGCCGCCACCGGACACCACCGGCCGCCGCTCGCGGTGACAAGCCCCTTCCACCCCATCCCCATCCGTTCCACGAGCACCAATCGACGCACCGGGTGACGAAGAACACGAGGCGGTGTCCGATTGGCCGAGCGAGCCCTTCTCCCGGCGAGCTCGAGCTCGTCGGAGCTCGCGGGTCTCCGCCTCCCCTGTCCCTCTGTCCCTGACTGCGGGGGCCCGCCTGTCAGTTGCCAAGCGCGGGCGGGACGGCCGAGCAGGCCGCGCGCGCTGCGAGTCGTGGGCCGAGTTCTTCCGGGCCGGCCCAGTCATCCGAAATGAAATTCATTTTTATTATTTTGTCACTGATTTTTTGTACAAGTTGGAAAAATGTAGATCTAGGGTTTTAATGATCCAAAAATCATGAGATAAATTTTATTAGGGTCCACATGATGTGTAGTATTTTAGAAAAATATAAATCTGGAATGTGATGTTTAATTTTTAGGAGAATTTAATAGATCCTTTAAATGTGTTTTAGAATGCATGCAAATTTGTTAAATTTATAACTTGAGCTGTAGTGTTCCATAAATCATAAAATTTGATGGGTAGGTTACTCTATGCTAGCCCTAGCTCTGGTAAAAATTTGGGCATAAGTGCTTAATTACTTTTCAAGTTATTATGCTATCTTGTTATTCTAGGAAATATTTAAATGAATTTTTGTAATTTTTCTACATGTGCAATGTTCATATAACTTTTTGGAGAATGTCTTGGTACCCCTAGAGTGTCCAAGAAAATTAAGAAATCTGTTGTTTGACACTTTTCAATAGGGTTTCCTATTTATGCAAAAATCAGCCTTATTAGCTTGTGAATTTTGTGTAGGGAGTTTCTGTGAATAAAACTTGTTCAAATTTTTACTGTGGTCTCTTTTTGGGTCATATAGTGCCCTGTAATTTTTGTAGAATTTTAGGAGCAGTTTATATATATGTTTGAAATTTCACTTAATTACTTAAGTAAATTAAGAAATGGGTTTAAATAAATATTCTAGGTGGGGCACACCTTACTTTCTGGTGTCTTTGTGATATTTGTGAACTTGTAGTAGCATTAGTTGGGTTTTAGAGAATGTTTGCCACATCAATAAATATTTAACCTTTGTAATTTAGGTTTTCTGGACAGCTAAGTAGTAATTCTAAATTTGGCTTTGATAAAATTGGTTGCTGGACAACCTGTAAATACCAAAGTTGGAGTAAACTTGATGAACTAGCTTGTGTTAAAATTTGGAAGCATTTGGCTTAGTAGTTTGAGAGTTACTGTTGTTTAAAGTGGCAGTTCAAAATCTGCTACTCTCTGTTTTGGAGAGGACAGATTCTGGAACTTGTGAAGTTTGACATGGAAAACTTAGGAGTTTGGAGTTGAGGTCTGAAAATGAATTGTAGTACATTTCTTAGGCTTTCCAGATTGTCTTAGATCATATCTTTTGGACTTATAAATCTCCAGTTGTGATAAAAACAAGTAGCTGCTGTCCAGAATGATTACTGTGGTGTTTTTGCTGATTGTTATGGTGAGATATCCTAAGACATGCTACTTTTGTAATTGTTAGGTGTTAGGGCCTTAACTGAGGATGAGCAGCTTTATCTTAGGTTAAGTAGATTAGGTGAGTATTTCTCTACTAGAGAAGAGATTTGCACGTACTAGTAAAATAACTTAAATAGAGTATTTTATTCTGAAATGCATTTCATTCCGAGCATGTTGCACCCATTTATGCATCCATTATATTTATTGTGCATTCATGCAATAGGTGCACCGGAGGGGGTAACACTCCTCGAATTCGAGCTTGTGATTCCGGAGGAGGACCAGGAGCAGCAGGAGCCCGAGGATCCAGCAGACGAAGGAGTGCCCGCAGACGACCTTCCTGAGTGTCCAGACCACCGGCCCTCGACTTTTCTGAAAGGCAAGCCCCGGTGCATGCTGAACCCATCGTTTTATAAATATATCTTGAGTACTTTTAATTGTTTACTGCATTAAGTTGTAGGAGTTATATGAAAACACTTGTTGCATTATACCTGTCCTTGTCCAGATATCGTACTTAATCCTATATTAGGTTTAGGCACGTGTCAATGCTTAGCCCTGCTTAGTACGGTAGAAGTCGGGTGATTTCCGGTCATCCGCGAGATGTAGGAAGGAGTCACGAGTGGCTTTTATGGCTATCGTGGATGGAACCATGCTTAAAAATGAAATTGAGACCGGGCGGGAGTTCGATAGTACAGCCGCAAGACACTTCACGTCTTGGGTGTGGAGCTATGCCCGTCTGAGTCGTTTAAGGACCGATTCGCTGTACGTCCTTGAGTCATGTTGAACGCAGTCTAACACTTAGTTGGCCGGATAAGTCGTTCCGACCGCGAAGCCGAGTAATGTGGTTCAGGCCGGGAATCGAATGGTAGGTTGCTTCTTGGAGGAGAGAAAGGATGTGCTTGGGGACATTGGCGTGAGACCAAGGGGGGGTTAGAGTCCCTATCACCTGGCAGAGTGTCGCCCTTGGGGTCGCGACATCATTCGGACCCGCGATTCCTGAATCATATGAAACGGTGGCTTGTGCGACCCTGGCAGGGGCCTGCGCGGTGAGTGTTAGAAATACCCCTCCAGCTGGATAGGAATTCGATTCGAATCGCCGTCGCTCCCGGTTAGTGAGCACTTGACTTGAGCAGCGGCAACGTAGATCTCATTAAATAAACTGGTGGTTAAGGGAATGATACAATGTTGCCACAATTCATAACTGCTCTGGATATAATGATGATAATTGTTTGATTATAATCAAGTGCATGTTTAGTACAGGTGCTAAGATAGATGACAGGTAAATGCTAAAAATAACTGCTAGTACAGGTTATAAGAGTATCAATTACTTATGCCTTTATGCAAAATGTTATGTCAGCTAGCCTCTTGTGTAAGCCTTGCATAATCCTTGGTGTCACTTTATTTCTGGTTTTCGACGGGTAAGTCTAGCTGAGTACATTCCAGTACTCAGGGTTTATTCCCTCCTGTTGCAGATGACATGCTTTATCAGGGATTCTGCAAGACGTGTCTCCACCCTGCGGGTGATGATGACTAGATCACAAGGGCGTGATCGTCTTTATGTACTTTCCTCATGCTTTTGCGGGTTGTCGATCATCCAGACTGGCAGTATTTATTTAACTAGTGTGTGTGTTATGCTTCCGCTACTTTCAAACTTGGTTTGTAATATTTGCTACTCCGTGGTGTAAACTTATTTCAGAACTACTTGTGAAATGTATCGTATGATGTTGTATGTTGAATGATGCGATCCTGGTTGTAAGCAGTTTGGTTTGAAATCCTTCGTGATTTCGATTGACTACCGGGATTATATGGGCTCAAGTTTGAAAATTTGAGCGCTTCGGTGCTTGTTTTCGTACTTGTGCTCTTATAATTTGGTCGGTTCTGTTACAGAGGACGTCAGAAGGTGAGAGCTATCTAGACCCCCGTCCTGGCGAAATAGTTATTTTTAGGATTTTTACTGGCATGGATTTGGGAATCCATGCCATCCCTTTCTTCAAAAGTTATGCGACTATTATAGGATTAACATCTGCAACCTCCACTCGAACTCTGTTCTTGCTGTGTCGGTTTTTATCACCCTCTGTGAGTCGTATCTCGGCATCCAGCCCCACTTCAATCTGTGGAGGCACTTTTTCTTCCTGAAGAAGAAAGGAGGTGCAGGAGGATCCAAGGTAGCTGGGGGAGCTTACCTGAACCTTCGTGACGAAATGAAGGTAGAGTACCTCAATGTACCCCTCAGCTCATCCATGAGGGATTGGTACAAGAAATGGTTCTACGTACAGCAAGAACAGGAGCCATTTGTCGCCTGTGACGTCGCGCAGATCCTCGAGCAGCAGGAGAGCTGGTTGGCAAGGCCAACCAGCGTCGAAATGGTACAAGTTGAAGAGTTGCTCGGGATGTTTGATAGGAGCCAGCTTGATGGGCCAACAGTGGCTCTGAACTTCATCTATAGGCGGGTGCAACCGTGCAAGGAGCGGGTGGACCCATTGTATGAGTACTCGGGGTCAGGTGACCCCACTAGGGAGTCTGCAAGGAACCTCTCGCGCGAGGAGGTGAATTGGTGGCTGGCATAGCTGTTCGACCTAACAGGATACCGCCAACTATCGAACACGATGAAGGCGTACAAGTTGACAGCGCCACCACCATAGGTATGTCTAAAATCTCCCACAGTGTCAATTTGATATTGATAGTTGCTGGTTCGCAATCGTAACTCCTGACCTGATGTTTGCAAGATCCATGGCTAGGACCGAGCAACAGTGTACATCTCCGATGTGCCCGCCGACGATTGGCCAGCCGGTGTAGATGCACGGGAACCTCAGATGACGAGGAAGGCAGCTGGGAAGCGCCCCGCACCAGAGGGGCCTTCCTAGAAGAGGAAGTCCACGGACCCCTAGGCACAGGGGGTCCATTGATTATCAACGACAAGGAGAGCGGCCAAAAATGACACAGAGTCGTGGCCAGCTTGACCAATGACGAGGAAGACGAGGAGGATGAGATTCCATTGGCACGCCGGTAGAGGGCGCAAGGGGCACTCCGCACGCCAACACTGCCAAGGGCACCCACTCCTTCCCAAGAAGCAATGCCTCCAAGGGCGCCCACATCGCCCCAAGCAGCGACACCCCCAAGGGCGCCCACACCGCCCCGAGCAGCGACACCGGCCTAGACGGCCATACCGAGCACGAGGCTGGCTGGCTCAGTAGTCCCCGAGGGTGTTTGAGCTGGGAGGAAGCAGGCGAGCGGTAGCCAGATGGCTGGGGCCCAGACTGTAGGGAGCGGTAGCCGGAGCGGTCGGCCGTTCAGGGCCGCATTTAGGTGCTTAGAACTGTAAATAGTTTCATAACCTCCCTATTAATATCCGAATGCAGTAGCTTATTAGGCTGGTGTAGGCAGGAGAGCATGGAAGATGTGGAGCACCTCGCTGGCAACCAACCGCCGTCAGTTGAGGAGAGCAATCGTGCTACCAAGGAGCATGCCGAGCAGCGAGACTGCCCACCAACGCAGCCCCGAGCAGTAGCGTGAGGAGCCCATTCCCTCTGCCGAGGAGCCCAGTGCTGCCTCAGGCGACACAATGGGCATTGTAGTGGTCAAGAAGAGTGGCACCAGGAACCCTACCACGGAGGCTCCAGCAGTCGAAGCCATTGCAGTTGAGGAGAAGGCAGAGATTAAGGAAATCATTCGCCCGGAAGAAGAAAACATGGCGCCCCAATGCGTCAGGGTTGCGAGAAAGCGGGGCGATGAGTGGGTGTTCTATGAAGAAGACCACTCGGACCGGGCCGTCCGCAAAATGCAGCGGACAGTAGATGACCTAATGGACCAAATAAAGGTAAGAGCACTAGAACCCCGAGCTTGCCCATCAAGCTTTTGCTCAGAAATTGCTGTTACTGATACTTCATTATGTTGCAGAGCATTGAAAAACATCG
This sequence comes from Saccharum hybrid cultivar R570, assembly GCA_038087645.1. NCBI lineage: Eukaryota > Viridiplantae > Streptophyta > Magnoliopsida > Poales > Poaceae > Saccharum > Saccharum hybrid cultivar. Next base: position 11,950 of record JAQSUU010000653.1, on the reverse strand, counting down.
GAGTACCGAAAACGGTGCTTCAACATAATCATCCCGACAGTGGAAGAAAACAAGGCCCTGAAGGGGGACATAGTATGCCTGCAAGAGGCATTACAGCAGGTCCGGAATGAATGGGATGCGCTGTAGACCAGCGTAGATGAGCAACGCCACCTCCTTGACTAGGAAAAGACAGGTATATGACAAAATATTTGTACATTATTCCCCTTATGACTGGTTGATAGCCCACACTCTGGCCGACAAGCATGGAGGTAGAGAAGACACTCCTTGTTGACAAGCTAGCTCGGCTAACGGAGAGCAACAAGGAGCTCATGAAGAAAAACACCCAGCTCGATAAGGAGCACAAGGACGAGGTTTCTCGCCTGACCAGTGAGAACACCAAGCTGAAGGAGTAGCTGACCAAGCTGGACAAGGACTTCGCAAGTAAGTTGTCAACCACTCAATAGTTGATTCCCTTTAGTATTATTCATCATGCTCAGCATGGTCTTATGCTCGAATGCAGTCATGTGCCAAAATGCCAAGGCACACCTGGAGGCACTGATGAAGGAAAAGGACCACTTGGTGTCGAAATACAAGGTGATGGAAGAAGGAATCAAGCCCGTGCTGGACCTGATCGGCATGGAACCGGAAGAGGGGCCAACCGACCAGCCAGCCTGATCAAGAAGTGCCAGAGCTCCTGGACCTACTTCAAGCAATACATCCACGATGCTAGCGAGTACGTGTTGTCCATGTCCTAGCCGTGGTGTGTTCACATTACCCTGGGTTTACCTGAGAAGGCTTGAAGCCGGCGTGTCAAGCAACACCAACCCGGTGAAGGCAGAGCAGCTCAGAGCCACCTCCTAGGCGACGGCCGCAAAGATGATTAGTGATGTAGACCTGTATGGCGAGACTGCACAGACCAGTCAATAGATTAGAGGTAGAAAAAACTTATATTTTGCAGTTTAAGTTAAAATAAAGCAGTCAATGCTTTTGTAAATACATGGAGCACTCGGTGCCCATGTGGACCTATTATTATATCTTTGTATAATACATAGTTGTGATTTTAGTTGTAAAAACTCTGTTTTTATCGTGTTTTATGGTAAGCGTGAGTAGTTATTTTGTCCTAGAATTACTCCAGCCCATGCCTAATCAATAGTCCGGAGCATGAGGCATGGAGCCCAGGCACGCGTAAGACTGCTGACCATGACAGGGAGCTACTGTCGATCACCTAGAACATAGTGAACGGATCTCATGCATGCGTGAGGAGAAGTCAGAGACAATGCCGGCTCTGGGAAACTCAAGTAGGAGAAAAAAACTAGTCGGCAAACCACTGAACGAAAAGTTAGGAGATAATGCGATGTACAAAAGAGATGGCCACAAAAATAGGATAAAACATTTACAAAAAGAGTACATATCTTTCTTAGTAGCGGATTAAGCGTAGAAACGCCTAAGCTGATCGATATGCCACGAATTCGGGACGTCGACTCTGTCGGGATCACACAACCTATAAGAAGTAGGCCGAGTGACCTGCTTGACCATATAAGGGCCCTCCCAATGTGACGCTAACTTATGTAATCCTTCTATCTTCTGCTTCCTTCGTAGAACCAAGTCGCCGACCACGAAGAATCTGTCCTTGACATTGCAGTTATAGTACGTGCGCAAGCCTTCCAGATATTTAGCCATGCGCGCAGGTGTCAAGGCGCTGTTCCTTGGCGCAATTAACCTTGAGCTCTTTGGCCTGGGATGACCTCTCCTCGTCATGGTTCTTGACCCGTGGTGACTGAAAAGCAATGTCCGCTGGCAGCACAGCCTCAGAGCTGAATACCATGAAGTACGGGGAGACGTCGGTATTGCGACTGGGCTGGGTCCTCAGTCCCCAGACCATGGCCTGCAGCTCCTTCAACTATCTCCTAGGATGCTTATCGTTTGCCCTGTACAACCTTTTCTTCAGAGCATCAAGGATCATACCATTCGCCCGCTCAGCCTGCCCGTTAGCCCTTGGGTGCGCCACCAAAACATACTTGACAACTATGCCTCTGTCATCGCAGATGTTCCAGAAATCATTGCCAGTGAACGTGGACCCCAAGTCAGTAATGATGTTGTGAGGCAGGCCAAAGCGGTGGATAATTTCGTCGAGCAGCTCAGCTGCCTTCTTCACAGTTCCTAAAACTAAGGGCTTGTACTCAATCTACTTGGAGAATTTATCAATAATGATGTAAACCCAACGGTAACCTCCCGGAGCTGGCTTGAAAGGCCCGATCATATCCAGTCCCTAGCATGCAAAAGGCCAGGACGCTGGAATGGTCTGGACTTCATGGGCTGGAACGTGAGTCTGCTTAGCAAAGAACTGGCACCCCTCACAATGACGGACCAGCTTCTTGGCATCTGCGACAACTGAAGGCCATTAAAAACCTGCTCAGAAAGCCTTGCCGACCAGTGTGCATGAAGCGGCATGGTTGCCACAAGTGGCAACATGGATCTCTTTCAAAATCTTCAATCCGTGTTCCTGGGACACACATTTTTGCAATAATTCCTCCTTCGTATGTTTACGCATAAGGTTCCCCTTGACTAGCACATAATGCTTGCTACGCCGTATGAGGCGTTCCATCTCAGTTTTGTCCTAAGGAAGCTTTGGAGAGGTGAGATACCTGATGAACGGTTATCTCCGGTCTGTGCCGGTGGTCGGAATCGTAGCGACCAGCTGGTCTGTAGATGGCTGTTCGGCCACGGGTTTCTCTTCTTCCTCGATAGACGGCTTAACAAGGTCATGAATGAAAACTCCATGGGGAATCACTGCCCGAGTTGATCCTAGCTTTGATAGCTTATCAACTACCTCATTGTTAGTCTAAACCACGTGATGGAACTCTAGACCATAGAATTTGTTCTCTAGCTTTCTAATCTACGCACAGTAAGCATCCATCCGTTCGCTGGTACAATCCCAGTCCTTGTTCACCTGGTTTATGACAAGAGTAGAATCACCGAACACCATGAGCCTTTTTATGCCAAGCTCGACACCGATATGAAGGCTGTGTAGAGTCGCCTCATACTCAGTGGCATTATTAGAGGCCTTGAAGTGGATCCAGAGGACATAGCTCAGCTTATCCCCAGATGGCGAGATGAAGTACACTCCTGCCCCGGCACATCGATATTAAGGGAGCCGTCAAAATACATCTTTCAGTGCTCGGGGGAGCTATCGGAGACAGGTGTATTCATATTTGTCCATTCGACAATAAAGTCGACTAGCGCCTATGACTTGATAGTCATGCGGCTTTGAAATTCCAACGAATATGGGTTAAGCTCCAATGCCCATTTGATGATGCGCCCGTTGGCATCTTTATTGCGCAAGATATCCCTCAGCTGAAACTCAGTGACCACTTCAATGGGGTAAGTATCAAAATAATGGCACAGTTTGCGAGAGGTGATCAGGATAGCATAGAGCAGCTTTTGGACCTAGGGGTCATGGGTCTTAGACTTGTTGAGTACCTTGCTGATGAATTATACTGGTCACTGGACCTTGAACACGTGCCCGACCTCCTCACGCTCGATGACGATGGCAGTACTGACTACCCGATTAGTGGCCACAATGTAGAACAACAAAGTCTCACCTTCCTTGGGCACCGCCAGGACCGGAGGAGATGTAAGAACTATTTATGCTCTACAAAAGTAGTGTTAGCTTCCTCTGACCACTCAAATTTCTCCTTTGCCTTGAGGAGTTTGAAAAATGGCAGGCCCTTTTCGTCGAGCCGCAATATGAATCGACTCAAAGTGGCCATGCACCCAGTTAACTTCTGGATGTCTTTAACGTACTTTGGCGGTTTCATCTTCATGACTACTTTGACTTTTTCTAGGTTAGGTTGTATGCCCTCACAGCTAACTATGTTGCCGAGCAGTATGCCAGACGGCACACCAAATATGCACTTCTTGGGATTCAACTTCCATTGAAATTTATTGAGTGCCTTGAAGGTCTGGTCGAGGTCGTCGACTAGGGTAGAGGCTACTTTGGTCTTCACCACTACGTCATCAACATATGTCTCAATGAGCTGATCTCTGATTTGGTCCTTGAGGCACTACTGGATGGCCCATTGATAGGTTGTGCCTGTGTTTTTAAGCCCAAATGACATTGTCATGTAGTAGTAAGCACCGAAGGGCATGATAAAGGACGTCTTGATCTGGTTCTCCTCTCTTAGAGAGATCTGATGGTTACCAGAGTAGCAATCTAGGAAAGATAAGAGCTCACAGCTAGCGGTAGAATCTACAACCTCGTCTATACGAGGCAAACCGAAGGGGTCCTTAGGGCAATGTTTGTTGAGATTGTAATCAATGCACATCCTCCATTCATTATTCTTTTTTCTTACAAGAATCGGGGTTAGCAAGCCACTTCAGGTGATACACCTCTTTGATAAAAGCTGGCAGCTAAGAGCCGGTTTACTTCTACCCTAATCGCCTTCTTTTTGTCCTGAGCGAACCGTTGTAGCTTCTGTTTGATTGGCTTGGTGATCTTTGAAACATCCAAGGAGTGCTTGATCAACTCCCGAGGTACTCTGGGCATGTCTGCTGGTTTCCATGCAAACACACTGACATTCTCCCTTAGGAAGCTGATGAGCGTGTCTTCCTATTTGGGGTCCAAAGCGGCCCCGATGCGAGCTATCTTTGACTTGTTGCCTAGGACCAGTTCCACCTCTTTGGTCTCCTTGGACTTTGCAGCAGTATGGGTGGCTTTTTTGTTTGGAATTTCTAGATCGGTGGGAGGAATCTCCTTGGCATCGGTGATGGACTGCTGCATGCAGATCGAGAGCTCGAGGGCTTCAGCAGTGCATAACCCTCCTTCTCACAGTTGTAGGCGATGAGAACATTACCCCTGAGAGAGAGAGCAAGCCCTTCTCGATTGGCATCTTCAGGAGCAGGTAAACGTAGTGTGGTATCGCCATAAACTTGGCCAAAGCTGGTCGGCCCAGTATAGCGTGGTATGTTTCTTCGAAATCTGCTACGATGAAATTGACGTAGTCGATACGGAAGTGGTCGGCGGTGCCGAACTAGACTGCCAGTGTGATCTATCCCAAAGGTTGACAGGTTTGCCTCGAGAGCACTCCCCAGAAAGGTGCGTTGTAAGGCTCGAGTTCTTCCAGCTTAATGTCTAACTCGGTTAGAGCGTTGCGGAAGAGGATGTCGAGGGCGTTGCTGTCGTCGATGAGCACCTTCTCAAATCGTACATTCCTGATGACGGGGTCCAAAACAAGGGGGAAGCGTCCTAGCTCTGGAATATTGGCCCACTGGTCAGCTCTGCTGAATGTAATGGGTTGGTGCGACCAGTTTTGATACTTGGGGTTGGCAACCTTTCCGTTAGGGTTGTTGAGGGCCATAACAGCTCGGGCGGTAAGCTTCCTCTGTCACCCGTTCTCTAGGGAAACTTTCCCACCAAAGATACTGCAGACACTTCTATCAGGATCCTTGTAGGCATGATGAGGGTCCTTATCACGTTCCTCTTCGGTCTTGTCCTCCTCATCAGGTCTCTTGTCATCCCAGCGGTCATTTTTGTCGCTGCCACACTGCCTTTTGCAGGAGTCCAAGCGGTAGATTGACTTCAGACCCCTACAATCTCCCATTGTATGGCCAGAGTCTGGATGAGCCGGGCAAGGACCCTGAAGGACCTTGGAATAGGCATCCTCATAGTTGCACTTGGGCGCTGGCTTGACGACGTTGTCAATTGGTCGGTTGCGGCTCTGCCGCCCCCTAAAGTCATCCTGTCGACTCCGATCACGATTGTCATTGCAGCGGTCGCGGTTGTCGTTGCACCGATCATCACGATGGTCGTCATGATGCCGATCATCGCGCCGGTCATCTGGGCGCTGATTTTGCTGGTCGGGGCGGGGAGCCCGGCCAACGTCTTCCTTGATCTGCTGGTCGGCCTCATCAGCATCTGCCCACTTCTTCACCACCGTGAGAAGGTCCTGAACTGAGTCGGGCCTCTTGCGAAGAAGTTTGGTCCTGAGAGCATCATGGTGGTGGAGGCCTCTGATGAACGCAGTGATAGCTTCATCGCTATTAATGTTAGGGATGGATATCCACGTCTCTGAGAAGCGGCGGATGTAGTCGCGCAACGGTTCGTTTGGATAGTCTCTGACTTTCTCTAAATCATACTTGTTGCCGGGCTGCTGACAAGTGGCCATGTAATTGTCAATAAAAGCTCTCCTGAGCTGAGCCCAGGTGTCGACGGAGCCTTCCCTCAGGCTGAGAAGCCACTGGTTTGCAGACTGGTTGATGACCACAGGCAAATAATTGGCCATCACGTCTTGATCGCCATGTGCTGCTCGAACAGTGATTTCGTACAATGTTATCCACTGTTCGGGATTGGCCTTCCCCCGTCATAGGTGTCCAGATCATAGAGCTTGAAGTTTCTTGGCCAGATGACAGTACGGAGCCGATCAGTGAATGGCCGAAGGCTGGGCATATGGCCAGCACGCGGTGCATAGCCATGGCCGAGTGCGCGATGTGCTTCATTGTATTCCTGCCTGCGCTGCATCTCAGATGCATGACACTCTTCTCGATTGTTTTCGATGCGATCCCTCAAATTTAGATTGGCGCTGAGATGGTCACGGAGGTCACCTCCAGACTGCTCCGCTTCCTGGTTGGCACCGCGTTGTCTACCACGACCGCCACCGTAGTTTGCAACACGCTCTCCTCCATGACATGCGCCATGCCTGCCTTGCTGATTACGTTCGCCCCCTTGATCGGCGTCATGCTTGCCTCGCTGGTCAGCATTGCGCCTTCCGCCTTGATCTCGAGGACAGTGTGCCTCATAGTTTACGTCATGGCCCTAGTAAAGATAAGGACCTCCTCGTTGCCAGGAGCCTCGTTGGCGATGACTTCCGGTGGTGGACGCAGATGGAGTGGGTGTACGCCTCTCGTTGACCTGGACTGTGGCCGCCTTCAAATAAGCCTTGACAGCGTCAAGTGCCGAGGATTTAGGGAGCTTGTTGAGTTCATTCATGGCAACAACAATGTTGGCGCTTGATGTCTTGAACACTTGCTAGTTGTCGCACATGTTGAAAGCATCAGTCAGATCGCAGCGGATATCGCGCTGGCCGCCCGTGGCTGCATCAGCCGCATCTTTTTCAGCGTTCTCCAGGTCGACTCTCCGAGCCCTATGATCGGTGTTTCTTTCCTCCCGAGCAACCCTCTCTTGATCGGTCTCCCCGTCGCGAGGGGGCTTGTCGTTGCTAACGGCGCAGACGGCGCCTCCGAAGCCTGGTGGAAAGGCTGGGAACTCCTGCCCATATGGATCAATGAGAGTGTGGGTATAGCTAGTCCCGTGAGATTCGGTGGACCCGGTACTTTCTTCTGGGATTGTAGAGAGTGAATCCTCTCTGATCTGCCTGATCTCCACCACGTTAACAGTAGGCGCAGGGTGGTATGGTTTAGCTAGGTCTATCAGACAAAGACCCGTAACGTGGTTACGCTCAGCGGGATCCACGAACAGGTGGTATGCGAGTGGCGTACTCGGATGCCGCGTTCGCTAGCCCGTATGGGTAGGTGTTGGGTGAGTACTCCATTGGGGCTTTGTAATCCCCCAACCTCAGGCTGGTTGCGGGTACTGGTTGGTAATGAACTATCCGCCCTTCTGGAGTCGCTGTGATCACGAGATCGGGGTCAGGGCACCTCTGGTGGCTAGCCTGAGCTAGTTAGGAATGGTGATCCTCAGCAGACCAATCTCTGATCGAGTCTACTAAGGTTAGGGTTTCGGCCAAACCTGTGATGACTCGATCGATGGACTCGACCAGATCGGTATTGTGAAGACGCCTCCCTTGATAACAGGGAAGCGGTTGGTGGGTGGTTGGAGGAGGCGACCCCGAGAGTGGTCCCGAGATCAAATCCGCCGTTGTTGATGTAGATTCGGTTGGCGCAGAAGGAGCCTACACCACCTCCACGGCTTCAGCGGGGCTGTTAGCGCCGGTGGTCCAGGTGAACGTCCCGATCGTGAACGTCAGTCCCATCGGAAGGACCATGGAAGCAGGGAAGTTGACCATCTAGCTCGCCATAGAGTCTGCACGCACACCCCCTACCTGGCGCGCCACTGTCGACAAGATGTGGTCGTAGTCTACCAAGGGGTATGCCCACAGTAGTAGATTATCGGTGGATGTGCGCAAGACAACGAACTAGATGGTGATGCAAGATGAACACAAGATTTATCCAGGTTCGTGCCGTGAATTGCATAATACCCCTACGTTCTGCGTCGTTGTGGATTGTATTAATGCGTGATGATATGTTTTGAGGGGGGTCTTTGCCCGCCTTATATAGTACGGGGGACAAGGTTACAGATCTAAGGAATCTAATCCCAGCCTATTACAACTCCTGTATCCACAGAGGACACGATGTCTATCCTAACTAACTAGGTTTCCTTGACCATCATGTAGTCTCTGCTTGCTCCGCATGGTTTGCCGAGCAGTTCGGGAGATCTGCACAGCCCTTTCTGGCGAATTGGGCCATCTTGTCTAACGCAGCCCACATGGAGCCACGAGGGTATATGGATCTATACCCCCACAATGACCGAATACAATGCACCATCCAACTGAAGAAGAAGAAATGGTCAGGACAGGAATAATATTTTGTATGTGGCAAGTTTGAAACCTCAGATCATATCATATTCCAATGCCCCATTGCTGTATTCCTTTGGTCTTTTCTAAGAGATAGTTTGGGCTGGGAAATTTCCCCGATTTGCTGTGACTCTCTACTTAGAGATATTGTGGAAAGATGTAGAGGAAAAAAGCAGGCGGTGACGCTGTTTGTTTGTGCAGGCACGATGTGGACCATGTGAAAAGCTCGTTCGTAATGATGTGGTGTTCAACCAGAAGACGTTGTCGTCGCCCGCGACACTGGCATTCAGGACTATCTCGCCGGTGAAGACTTGGATCCCGCTCCTGAAGCCAAAGCTGAAGCCTATGGTGGAAGAGATGATGCAAATGATCACGGCAAATGCCACCAACCTGTGATATGATGTTACTTGAGTCTGTATTTCTCCCTTTTGAATGTTGGCGTTAGATGTTCCTTGTTAACTCGTGAGGTTAAGTAGAGTTCGTCGTTTTGCTCTCTGGTCGTACACCCCTAGCAGTGTCCTGAACTTCGTTGTAAGTTGGTAATCCCAGCATGGATCGTTGGCTTGATACGTTTTCAATAAAGCCGGGCAATGTCTTTGATTAAAAAAAAACTTATATAAACAGTTCAAGGGAGTATAGATATAGTACTACAAGTTTATGACGCTGGCGTGACATGACAAAAGGATAGAATAGAGAACCTTCTCTGCTCGATCTCCTCTCCCTCTCAGGCAGGCATATTTACTACGACTAGTTGTGGTTGGACCATCCATGTCACAATCTTTTCTTTTCCATCTCATCGAAAATCTCAGGATATCTTCTTCCTCCTTCAAGGGATCGGATTGAAGGGAACTTGCTTGCTGCAGCGTCGTGATATAACTCAATAACTTGGACAAGACCGGCAGAATCTACCCTGCTTGACTAAACTACTCTTATTAAAGTGACGCGTTTGCCATTAAAGCCCTAATTGAATCACATGTTCGACTTCGACCCATAGCTAGAACTAGATGCAGTCCAGGAAGGCTCGCAGATGCTTCCTTGCGCTTTTTGCTTGCTTTGCCCAAACCACAAGATATATATATATATATATATATATATATATATATATATATATATATATATATATATATATATATATATATATATATATATATATATATATATATATATATATATATATATATATATAATCTGTCACCCTCGACGATCGAGAAAGAGAGAGAACGAAATTTTGCCTAGCTTCCCAGCAGAAAGACAAAGGCCGTGTTTAGTTACCCCAATTTGGGGGCGGCGGATTTGGGATTCGCTACTGTAGCGCATTTTGCATTTTGTTTTTATTTGGTAAAAATTGTCCAAACATGGACTAATTAGGTTCAAAATGTTCGTCTCACAAAGTACAACAAAACTGTGTAATTAGTTTTTGATTTCATCTACATTTAGTACTCCATGCATGTGCCGACATTTTGATGTGATGGGGAATTTTCTTTTTGCATAGTGGAATTTAGGGAAATATTTGGGATCTAAACAGTCCCAAAGTGAAAAAGGAAAACCGCAGGTTTCTGTTACAGTGACATGCATGTCACGTTCATACATATAGATGCTTTTGGCCAGACTCAAAGATGAATGTTCATTGGCGAGCGAGGAACGCTTGTATGATGACCTTTTGGCTTTTTAGATGAGTGTACATGTGTATGTGATGTGAGCATATGTGTCTGTACAGTGACTCGAAAGAAAAATCTGAGCAACATTATTAGTGTCTGTGTGTATATGCACAAGGAGAGGTATCCAACAAGATGATGGCGCTGAGGACAAAAGCTAACAAAGACAGGTTTGGTGACGTCCGTAAATACATGTGATTGCTGGACAAAAAAAAGGAATCTCTTTTCTAGTAACCATACACATCTTGCCGCCCTCAGCAATCCGACAAGCACCGGTTAAGACGTACTAGGTAACAATGCATCAAGGGACCGTGATGTTTGAGAAAGGAAATGAGTTAGGCTTTCGATCTAAAAGTTAATTACTTGGCCTCTATTTCTACTTATTATAATCCGTGCAAGATTTCTATCTAGATGTAAACTAGATTTTGTCAAGTGTGTTTGCTATCTTAATGCAAAAGAGTTATGCAGTCTGTAGTCGATTCACGTGGCTTCTCTCTTGTATGTACACGATCGTGGTGGTTATTGATCAACACGTTGCCTTATGGGATCGGAGGGACACGAATTTGTATATTCCAGATCTTTGCGGAAACCTTCTTTTTGTATTCGAAACCGTTCCTTCGTAGTACCGAAGTCTAAAATTTTAGGATTCATTTCACCATCCAAAAGAATGTTGCTTGGTTTAAAATCTCGATATATGACATGCAACCGGGAGTGCTTATGTAGGTAGAGAAGCCCATGTGCTATTCCTTCGATTATTGATATACGCTTGTTCCAGTCCAGTAAAGCTCTTATGTTTTCATTTGCAAATACATAACTTTATTTTTTCAGTTACATAGGGACGGTGAAGTGGTAGAGGATGCTCATGTGAAGACGTGGGTCCTGAGTTTGAATTCTAGCCAGCACACACATATTTCATTCGAGATTTTTTTTACTATTTTTATGATTAGTTCTCTTTTATTTTTGAAAATTGATCATTCAGAACTTTTCCTAGGATCAATTTATTTATATTTTCTCTATGACTAGCTTTTGTTTTGTAGAAATTGATTTTTGGATCAGAGGCGGGTCATGTTTTTGACCACCTCTAAAAATTGATTTATAGATAGAAACACATCATGTGTTCCGACACATACCCGTCAATAGAACTCACTGATTTTAAAGATATTTAATTAGAAACGGTTAGAGAAACCACACGTATCTACAAATCAATTTTAACCGTGACTAAAAATAGATTGGTTTCATCAAAGGGGATTTCGACTTTTGAAGCAACGAGAAGACATCTGCAGAAAAGAGCCCGGTCGCAGGGATAGTACGACAACTAGCTATTAGGTGATGGACACTGAAGTTGAGCATATCTTGTTAGATAGGCAGTTAGTTGGAAGGTAGCAGTCAATGTCTGCGGAAGGAGTCGACGGAGATCCGCCGAGACAACGAAGCTTCTTTGCCTTCTTGCATTGTGGCCGCCCGGATCCAAAGAAAAACGATGGCAGGATGTGTACAATCTTGCAATGTCTTTTTTCTTCTGATGTACTTTTTTTATGTATGAAGTAATGTGAAGTAGAGATTAGCTAGGCTACCACCTAAAAATTAAATAATCTGTTTTCGAGTACAAACATGCATGCATGCGCACAAACTAAGTAATAGCTTCTTCAAAGTTAATCTAGTATAATTGTATAAAATGACCATTCATGCACGAAGCAACACAATACAATGTACTCCTACTTCTTTACT